>OY747705.1:53187797-53787797 GCA_963556495.2 Valencia hispanica | reverse complement strand
TAAATTAAGTTCCACAGAAAAATCCATGAGTACAGAGCCTAGAATAGGCGAGGGTCCACTGTACTGGATAGCAGAAATCCTGCTGATTTCATGTTATATTGATATAAAAAAAAGCTAAATTATAGTTTTTTCTAAATGTTTTATGTACAGAGAAAAGAGAATGGGTTACACTGGACTATGTCGCGGATGCAGAAGGGAATCAATGCTGGAGCCTCCAAACGTCATGGCAGATCACTCGTGTTGGAGTGGAAAAGCCCTAGAGGCCATGATCTGACTGGACTTGGCGTGGATCTGCTCAGCTTGAAGCCCCCGTCAGCGACAGCCAGGGATCACACATGTTGGTTAAAAGGATTAATTGGAAAGGGTTCTCGATTTCATTCAGAGCCTGTGAACAGTAACAGACTGTAAAGCACCAGAGTCAAGCTTTGGTTGGCCCGTGTGTGTGTGTGTGTGTGTGTGTGTGTGTGGGTGTGTGTGTGTGTGTGTGTGTGTGTGTGTGTGTGGGTGGGATCAGAACCAGAGGTAGCACCAATTCGCTAAGTAGTCCAGTTGAAGTGGCAGAATGACTAAATGGTCCAAAACGGCCAAACAAAGATCCATATGCCCAAACTGTGTGCTTGCCAGCTCTCCCTCTCAGCAGGCCAAGGCAAATCTTGTTGCTAGGCTTTACATGCTGGCAACAGTCCAAACCACTCATACATCGGAGTGAACTGTTGGACTCAGTTAGTCACACTAGTACACACCAACACACACACACACACACACACACACACACACAAAACCATCATATTTATCATGCAAAGCAAAGTGAAAGCTCCCACTGATTGAAAAGCCATGCAGGCTGAGATGGTGGTAAAACAGGCAAAAATAGAGTGGGAGACATTTCTTTCTCCTTAACAACCATTATCTTTAATCACCACCTCTAATTTCTCCTCCTGTTGCCTGCTTCAGCCTCCGGATCCATCTCTTCATCTGTGCTATCAGCGTTTTGGAAAGTGAGACAAAGTTTGGTGGAAGGAAAGGCCTGGCAGATGAATGATGTGTGATACGCCGCTCACCTTCACTGAAAGAGAATCTCTAGAATCAGCATGATTTATTTAAAATGGAACAATTATTGTGATGAAGGAACTTTCAAGCGATTGATTTGCTTATTGATTGGTAGAATATCCAAACCCAGACCCATATCTCCTTAAAAAAAGTCAACAGTATTTAGTATGGACAAAAATGACCTCATAGATCATTATAATAATAATTCAACTAATGTTAAGGATCTGAAATGTGAGATATTTGCTACAATTAATAAATAATACATAATTGAGCATAATCAGCTTGACAAGATGTGTATTTGCTCTCTTGCTTTTTTTGATCTTTCTCTTGCTTTATTGTGTATCATGTGTAATGTGTTTCTTTTTTGTGTTTTTTTTAAATCACCAAATCATGTAAAGCACCTGCTGTTGAAAGTGTGCTACACAAATAAAATTGCCTTGCCTATTTATTTATTTTTTTGTTAATTGAAGGCTAGCATATTTCTATGTTTACAACTAACAAAATGTGGGAGGTAACTGAGAGGAAAGTAAAAAAAAAAAAAAAAAAAAAAGAACTGTTTGACAGTGTACCCTAAATCAGTGTTTCCAACCCTGGTCGTCAAGGCGCAGTGCCCTGCATGTTTTAGATGTTTCCCTGCTTTAACAGACCTGATTCAGATTATTGCAGTTCAGCAAAAGGCTGTTAATCAGCCATCCGTTTTAATCCGGAGTGCAGAAGCAGGGAAACACCTAAAACATGTAGGCCACTGTGCCTTGAAGACCAGGGTTAGGAAACACTGCCTTAAATGAACAAAAATGCTCAATTGTTCTGCTTTATGAAGCAAAGAAGGGCTGCAAGACATTGGGAAAACATTGATGTTGAAATAAACATGTCTTATTGCAAAATGGGGATCCACTGTACTTGGAATGCAATAGCCTGTCAAATTTTACACCCAAGTAGTCTTTTTTTTAAATAGATATAGTGCAACATAAAGCAATTCAATAAAAAAAAAACCTTTGGCATTCTGCAGCCCTGTTGAGCAGAACATGTCTTACAGACCCAAGCTTGTCAGACTCAGCCAGGTACCAACCTTGTTGGTTTGCACATTGCGGGAGCTTCAGTGTGAAACATCTTCGGTTGGTCTGCGCATCAAAGGAATTTTTTGTTTGTTTCAACTACATCACTGTCTGAATCCAAAATGTATTTCTGTTTTCGTGCTTTTTGGGGGGGAAAATCCGTTGGACTGTAATGACAGTTTTGAGCGTCTATGTTCACATCTCTCACTGTCCCAGTTATTCCCAGTGATGACCTCCAGACTTCACATCCCAAACAAAAATCTAGATTTGATTTTTGCCGTTTCTTTGAACGTTACCGAAACAGAACCAATGCGGGACACTAAATGTCGCTTTAGTTAGAAGGAAAGAAAACAGACATGCTGTTTATGAGTTACTGCTGACGTGACTTCATCTAACCACCCAAAAATCTACAATTGACACTTTTTCCTTTTATGACATGTGAAACTTAGTTTGAGTTTCTGCTACATTTTGTTTTCCTTTGGGATGAAAGTATTATATGTTGTAAAGTTCTACAGTTCAGCTTCATGTAGATAAAAAGTACTCATTGAACATAAATATGTTCAGAAATATACTGAAAATAGTAAATATAATCTAGGGCATGTCATAAAAGTGTTGTAACTAAATAAAGTACTAGAGTTTACCCTTTGAGAAATAAACAAGTTTTTAACCAGACTCACCTCCACTTTGGAAAAGTTTTCAACTCACATAATGTCCAGACGGCAGTGGGAGGTCAAATAAACAAAGTTATTGACAATAAAGCTAGTTGAGAACATTTCTATAGCATTTGGAATGGGTTGAGCTATCATTTATAACTTTAACTCTGACCATTTGCTTTTCTTTTTGTTTTTTGTTATTTCCTGACTATATATTCTCCAGTGAATAATCCCCTACCATCGCTTTTTCTCAACTGTTTGAATTTTGTCATTTAAATGACTTAACTCCTCGGTAATTACAGTAACTTGAAGAGTGGGTGATCCAACCACAAAGAAAGTTTTAAAGTCAGCCAAGGAGAAAAACACGCACGGATGGGATTTGGTGGCAGAACGAGTGTGAAATCAAAACCAGTTCCATCCATCAAAATGTCCAAAACATCGCCAGCCCTCTTTCTTCTTTTCTTCTGTCTTTTTTTATCCAAGAGAGGGGGGGGGGGGGGAGAAAAACTTCAAGCTGTCCTGTACAAACAGTTTAGAGCTTTAATAGTGAAAACTAAAAGCAGCGGTGATCTTCAAAGCTTTTAAAAAGCAAATATTTGCTCGGTTTCACGAATCAATGTGCCGCATGCATACTGTGTGTGTTTTCACTTTCAGCGCGGGATTAACATCCTCACAAAGAAACAGCAGCTGCTTCAGAACAACAACAAGAAAATGTGCCTCCGTCTATGTACATTAGACCCAAAGCAAAGAGAGCGGCTGCGTACAGGTGCACACTGACAACTGGAGGATGCTGAGACACTGGGAGGAGTTTTACTACTGCAGAATCCCCAAAATACTACCACAAGTTGTCGGTGTCCTTTCTATCTGCTTTATCAATACTAATAAATATGTGAGTTACATTCCCCTGAAGTGGATGTGTTGCTGAGAAAAAAAAAAAAAGTTTCAAATAGACATTTAGTCATTTAGCAGACGCTTTTAACCGAAGCGGCTTAACAATGAGGAACATTACAAGCATAAACCAGGTCAGGGTCACACTGTGTAATTAAGTGCTGTAAGAGGGAAATGTCTCAACTGTAACCAAAATACTGTCGGGGTGGTTTTTGTTTGGGGGGGGGGGGGGGGGTTTGCCTAGGAAGCTGCTAAAAAAGTTATGTTTTTAGCCTTTTCTTGCATATCTGAAAGGATGATGCAATGTATGTTGATTTGACAAAACATTTCAATATCTTCTTCTATTAATCAGCAAGTAAAACTACTTCAAGGAACCCTGCATTGACATTAAAACTATTGGAGTTTCTGCGTTAATGCTGTCTTGCTTTTTTGAACATTTGTCTCCATCTAGTGGTGAGGAAAATAACTACGAAAGCTCAGGAAAAGTGTAAAACGTTAAGTGCTTAAGCAAAAACTACAGCTAGTCTAATCCTGTTAAACATCTTTAACAGTCCTGCATGTTTCATAATATAGTTCTTTACGTTTTCTTACTTTAATTTGACAAAATTCTTGACTGAATTGCCTACATACAAAGGATTCCTGGACACTACGAGTCGATATTAAGCGAGACAGATCTTTTTTACTGTACATTTAAAGCCTCATAAGAACACAGTGTTAACACAGAGTTAAAACAAACCAAAGACAGCAGGGAACTATATAGCGCCAATTCACAGCACACAACATTGCACTCTACAAGTCATTTCAATTCAATCTTACATACATTGCAGTCCGTCTAAAGGTCAAGATCCTTGGGTGTTGGTTTTCTTTTGTGTTTGATCATTTTCTTGTTCACTTATGTTCTATAGGTGTCGCCATAGTTGTTCATTTCTTTGTGTTTAGCTTCTCAGTTTATTCTTGTGTTCAGTTCTTTGTGGATTTGGATTTATTTCTCTTAGATCTGTGTTAGTCTTTTCTGTGTTGTAGTTCCTTTTGAGTCTCCCTCAGTTTCCATCCTCTTCTTCTGCTTTAGCTGTTCTACATCTCTCCTTAGTTCAGTTGGTTCCGTTGTCATTTTCCACCTCTGCCTCAGTATTTAAGCTCCCATTTTTTTTTGTTTCTTGCCCTTGCTCTTGCTCCATGTCCTGTTCCTTTCGTGATTGCTCTGTAAGTCGTTATTGTTTTTATTATGGAAAACGTTTTACTTCTTATTTCTGCCTCTGGTTCTGCCTACATTTTGGCCCAACTATAATCCAGAAATGACGTATTCTTTCACCGGTGACAGTTATGTAATTATCTTCAAGATAAAATGCTGTTAGATGATGAAACAAATATAACTCTAAATGAGCAAAAGAAAATGTCAAGACAAAAGACAATAATCTGACAAACCAAATCCAAAGGAAAGGCTGGAAGGTCATTTTATTTTTGAAGATTTTTTCGGCTATGTTTATAAGCAGAATTTTTTTTAACAGCCTAATAGTATGTTAGTTCACCTTTCCCCTATGTTTACAATTACAACTAAAATAATAATAAGATTTTTTTTTTTTTGTCACTAATTTCAGAAAGTGAAAGTCATAATATAAATTCATTACACATACAGTGAAATATTTAAAAGCCAAATTTCTGGTCATTTTATTGATTATGACCTACAGGAATAAAAAGCCAAAATTCTGGCTCAAAGAATGTGAATATTTTGAAAAAAGTTATAGCATATTAATAGAAAGTTGAGTGGAAATAAAATGTGTGGTAGGAGAAGATGACCAGTAACAGGGATTACTGTCGTCTTAAGAGGATTGTCGAGCAAAATCTATTAAAGAATTTGGGAGCTTCACAAGGAGTGGACGCAGGCTGGAGTCGAGGAATTGGGAGCCTCTACGCACAGATGAATCCCAGAATCTCCAAGAGTCTTACCTGGGTTAAGGAGAAGAACAGGAACGTTGTCAGGAAGAACAGGAACAGGAACCGTGGTCCAAAGTCTTCTCTGACGAAAGTAAAGTTCATGATTTTAAAAGGCCATAACTCTCCAAACTTTTTCCCTAAATATGTGATTCTGGTACCATTTGAGGATGGGTCCGTGAGTGGGCTATAGACACTAAAAAAGGGACAGGAAAATTGGCATTTACATATTTAGATCAATAAATAGATAAATGTTCCATCTCATAGTGCCTATCTTTTTCTCTTTTAGATCAATACATCGAAAATATGCTTAAAGGCCTGTCAGACCAGAGGGGGGTTGCTGAGTAGGAGGCATTAGAAAGGACATAAAATGTATTGAAGTGAGTCAGTACATTTACATGCACAACTTAATAACATTTTGGCAATAATCAGATTAATAGCTAAAACAGAAAGGGAATCTTTATTCAAAAAATTGAATTATTGAATGAAATACGTTCGACTCCGCGACGCAAGGTGGTAATAGGTGCCCTTTCACGCTGGTATTTATCCGGTTGGCCTAGAGTCACACAGATAGTAAACAAACGCTGGCAGCAGTGAAGGAGACGGAGTAAAAGCAGGATATGCACAATGAGTGAAGAAATGGACAACAACAACGCTGCTGCGCAGTACATTTCCTAAGTACTGTGCTGTATGATTGTGTTGTTGTGTTGTTATTGGTTTGTGTTGTTATTCCCGCTTCCGCGGTCTCGTCACTTCCTGTGAATAGCTTGCTTAAACCGGGGTTGGAGTTTATATGCAGAAAAATTCGGTTTTCTAACTGCATTATTTGGGTGCATTAGTCCTATTCAGGGAAGTCCAGTTCGGTTCGACTTTAGCCCGACTGAGGCAATAATTCGTCTTTTTCTTACTGCATGTAAACGTACTGACTGTTGCCTCCAACAACACCACCTTCCCTGGTTGCCACTAAAAACGCGAGGAGGCTGGGAATATCATGAAATATCCTTCTTTTTTAGTGAAACTAAAAATACTGTAATGGCTTTCAGGTATGTTGAGTCTTCTGTACAAATCAGCAACTGGTTATGTTATAATTCACAGCCGAGAAAAATGCTGAACACCCTGCAGCAGAAATATCAAACAGTTAATAGTTCAACAAAACATTTGAAAAATCAGAAAACAAACATCAGCTTTTCGGTTTCCTTGTGTTTGTTTCTGCTTATTGTGTGGGTTTTTTTCCAACTGAGTTAACGTTTTTTCTTCTGCTTTGTGAAATGCACATCTAATCTTTATCAGAGCTTAAGAAGAACATTCAGTGTCAGAAAAAACGTGTAAAACTTAGATAAAACTTAGAGTGAAATGCATAAATATATCGCTGAATTCAAAGGAACAAACTGATAAAAGAGCTTGACGCATTTAGCTCAGACTGGGAGTAAATGGCTTCTATTTAATGATCATATGCAGAACAACAGTGAAACTGCATGTTTGTTGTTGTGTTTGGTTTACTTATTCCTTGATTATTTCACCAGCCAAAACCTGTTTTCAGGAATCCCTAAAATCCCTGCAAACCTTGTGAAAAAGATGAGGTGTGTTACTGAAACATACACACACTCTTCCACTTTTCATTAGGCTCTGTCCACCTTGCTTCGCTGCTTTGTCTTTGAGTGGGGGTGTTTAGTGGCACGCCACCTCTTCAGAGGAAAATACATGAGGGTAGAAAGAAGGATGGGGTTGAAAAAGAAGAAAGAAGGAGAAGCAGGTAAGCCTCATGTTTGGTCTGCAGCTGATAGTGGCTTTAGATAAACATACCTGGTCTGTCTGCTTCCAATCACACACCTGACTCCACATGTAGCACACGGAGAGGCGCGACCACCTGACGACTCAGACGCACGCCTCTTTTACTTGTCTCTATTTCATTTAAAACTGTAGATTCTATAGCAGTAGAAATTTAAAAACGAAGACCTAATTTAACAAATGAAGTCACTTTTAGGCTTCCTAAGATTAAATAATACTCTCTGGCTGCCATTTTTCTGACATGAAAATTTGAAGGAATTTCTAAATTAGAGAGAGCATTACATGCATACACTGTAATTTGCTACATAAAAAAAGATAATCCTGATATAACAGACTAACAGTGTGAGGTTCATTTTTTAGTAGTAGAAGAATGTTGGCAAAATGTCTTTCTTTTATCAGGGATTTATTTAAAACCATACCTACAGTGAACTTCAAAATGATTTACACCTCTTGGGCTTCTTCATATATTCCCATGTTATAAAGTCAAACCTTTATCAGATATTTATTGGGATTGAAAAGTGTGATAGACCAACACAAGAAGTGCAAAACTATAAAAAGGAAAAGGATACATGGAATCACTTTTTTGTAAAAGAACTTTTTCATGTAGGTACAATGTTGCAGGTCTTTTGTGGTACGTCTACACCAGGGGTCACGTTAACTAAATATTTTCCATATTGACAGCAGGTCAACTATTTGTATTTTAGGTGCAGTTGTTTAATTTCATTTTCATGTGTAGTTCTCTGTTTAGCTTGTTTTGATTGAATATTATTTAAAATGAATTTTAAAAATGAAAAAATTGAATGCTTTTGAACATGGTATCATTTAAATAAGTGACGGGTAAAAATAGATTATGACCAGATTTTTTTTTTTACTTATAGAGACGGAAACCCTTTACAATTATGTCATGAATCATTCCGATTCCTTTACATTAAAATGTTACAATATTATTCCCAAATTTTTGCAAAAACAGTGTAAACCCTAAGGCATAAACGTGTAAAAGAATACCTTTCACAATCTTGAACAAAATTAGAACATTAATATCATCATGTCCTGTAGAGGTGAAGTCCATTAAGTATGATAGGAGCACATCCAGAATTTTCTCTGCCATGTGCGCAAAAAGAATATATTCTTTAGTTTGACTCATTTAGGATTATTCTTTAGCTATAATTACTAATGATGTGACGATGGGATGGGATGGGATTGTGAGAAGTTTTATGCTAAGAATGTTGACATGGTTACAAGAATATATTTTAAGTTAAAAGTATTTTAGAATTCTTTTTACAAAGATTTTTGGAACATTTTCTGAGGCTTATTTGGAAATATCTCCTTTGTTTACAAAAGCTTAGTTCTCACAAGGGGAACCAGTTATTGTGCCTCCTCTCATTCTTGAAGCAACCCAGGGGATCAATTCAATTCAATACAATCATGCAAACATTCCAATTAGTTTAAAGTTTGAGTTAGTTTCATATGTAAGGAATCTCAGCAGATTGCATCGAGTCATTGACTTGAGGTTGCGTCCCATTGATGCAGACTTCCTACCACAGCAATCCCTCATACTGAGCAAGCATGTAGCAACAATGGAGAGGAAAAACTCCCCTTTAACAGGAAGAAACCTCCAGCAGAACCTGGCTCAGTACAAGCGCCCATCTGCCACGACCAATCAGAGAAGTGACAGGCTGAGGCTCCTTCAGCAGGGAGAAAAAGGGGTACAATTGTATCCTGCTTGCTGCCCGAGAGCCCGAGAAACAGAAAACAAGTCAAGTTCAAACATAGAAATATTTCTTTATTACTTTGGAATTAGAAAATAACAAATATTAAAGAGAGAAATCAACCCCTCTTTTAATCTTTCCCTCTTAGATCAAAAAAATGTATAAGGCAAGGCAATTTTATCTGTATAGCACACTTTCAACAACAAGGTAATTCAAGGTGCTTTACATGATTATGTGGTAAAATAGAAATAGTAGTAAAACACAGACAAAGCATTTAAAGTAAAAACAGCAATAAAGCAAGAAGCACACACAGATTCATCAAAGCATTACAAAATGTGCCTATTAGACTGAGTGAAGATCTTTGTGACTCTTCTATTGGTCAGTTCTTAGTTTGAATAGTTTGCCCTTTGATTCTATTATCAGTTTATGGTCCTTTTCACAGTCTTTAGATTGGATGCTTTTATCTCTGATTGTGATATTATTTACATTATAGGAATGTTTAAGAATTAATATTTAACTGATAAATCGACTAAAAACTGTATGAGATTTATTGAATAAATATACAGTAGCATAGTTTGCTGCATTACCTGTGTCCTCAACTCCACTCACTGGTCCTGCTGTTAAAATCTCTTACCATCAAGTGGGAGAAAATACAAACCTTTTTTGGCGGCATTACCCTGCAGGTTTGGTCATCAAACCATAGAAAGCATTACCAACTTACAATAAAAGACAAGGTATAAATTACTGCACAGCCTTTTTTTTTGGCATCAGCCATTTTCAGATTACAGATAACAACATTTCATGTTTCTTTCTGGTTCTTTAGTGCTTGAAGAGTTTGAGTCATAAACTGTGTGACCTACCAAGACTCTTTTGTCTCTCCTTGTTCATATCCCTTTTAGAAAAAGGACAAACATAGAAACAACATTGTGTCAGTCAGCCCAGACGTCACTCTGAACTAAATCTGAACCAACATCTAGAGGAAAGTGTTTTTTCAGCTATGTTACCATAACAAATAGGTTATCACATACTTAGAATCTGCATACGAACAAAGCCAGGGCTGTGTGTGTACTTCCTCAACAATTACAAATCACACATTTATATCTGTCATTAATAAAATTAAGAAGAAGAAGCAGTATTCCTCTATGTGCTGAAGAATGTTTTTGGACAATCACACAACAGATTTCAAGGATGCTACTCACTTATAGTTCTGCACACACACACACACACACACACACACACACACACACGCGCACACACACACACACACACACACACACACACACGCACGCACACACACACACACACACACACACACACACACACACACACACACAGTATCAGGGGTAATGGTAGTATCAGGCTC
This sequence comes from Valencia hispanica, assembly GCA_963556495.2. Classification (NCBI taxonomy): domain Eukaryota; kingdom Metazoa; phylum Chordata; class Actinopteri; order Cyprinodontiformes; family Valenciidae; genus Valencia; species Valencia hispanica. The sequence goes on along the minus strand of OY747705.1, from coordinate 53,777,362 downwards.
TACTTCAGTCATTGCAGATAAGAGAAGTTGTGAAACGAACTGTGCAAATCTTTCCACTTCAGCTCCAACTCAGACTCATATCAAAGGTGTGGAGCGATAACGGCCCTCTTTGGCTCATACACGGTTTCAGATGGACTCGCTTCCTCTGTTGGTGGTCTCTCCCCTTCTCTCTCCTGCCTCTCTTAGATTAGCTCACTGACTGACTGGTATGTATGTCTCAATTCCCAGACATTAGACTCAGTTAATGAAGTTAGGCCAAGCATGCTGCAGCAACAGTTTTGGCATACATCCTGTATGGTTTTTTTTTTAGATATAAGTAATTGTAATTATTTAAAAAAACACATTTTAAATACTAAAAGATCTAGCTAAGCTTCTGTCACATTTTTTTAATGTGTTTGTGCAACATTCTGTTTTATAAGCTAAACTCATGTATTCAAGTGTGTGTTAAGTTTAACGTTGGACACAAAAAGCAGAAAAACAAAATGATATAACTTGGAGTGTTGGTTCAGAGCTCCAGCTCTGTTGCAGATCATAATCACTTGGTCTACTTGATAAAATAACTGCTCCTATACAAACAGGATCCAATAACTTCTGCTTTTCATGTATCATGAGTAAAGAGAGTTTAGTGCGTGCATCTGCAGGTTTGCTGTAACCACGCACGTACATGTCTGTGTTTGTGTGTTTGTGTGTGTGTGAAACATTCTCCCCTGGTGCTGGAGCAGAACAAACATGGATTAGAGCCACACCACCATGCAGGTAGCAACAACTCTCTGTTCATCTACACTCACTCAAACTGCAAACACTCCCGCTCCGAGCGCCCAGCTGCTACAGCTTACATGATGTCAGGGCCATTAAAGTTGTGTAGCTGTAAAGAGCCGGCAGATGAAAGGCCTGTCATTTAAACAGAGCTAACTATTAGAAGGCTTATAATCGCTCAAGGATGGACAGGTTCACTCCCTCTAGCATGAGGCATCAAAGGCCTGCAAAAAGGGAGCAAAATGTAACTGTGATGGCCAAGGGTATGGTTTAGGTTTTGTTCCTACTCTTACAGTGATAATTAGCTCGTTGGTTCATGTTTTCCCCTCTGATCCATTCACAAAATTTACTATGGGATAAATATTGTTCTTGGCAGAGAGTCCATTGTCAGCAGGAATGAATAATGAGTTTATTAAAAGCCTTCACGCTCATAAACTTACTCTCATTTGTGTAATTCACCAAGCACATAGAGAGGTTTTCCAGATCCAATTTACACAGACATGCTGCTGCACATGCACACCTATAACCAACTGGTCATTGCACACGGCTGGCATTTTCTAGTTTATTTTCACTCTTGCAAGTCAGTACAGGAATAGCCCACCTATCCAGTGCCTCTGTGTTTAACTCAATTCAGTTTATTTATATAGCGCAGATTCACAACAGATGTCATCTCAAGGCACTTCACAAGAAAAGTCCTTTCAATGCAATCATACAAACATTCGAATAAGCTGAAACGTTTTCTATCTAAGGAATCCCATCAGATTGCATATTTATTGACTCGCTCTGTAAAAATGAATGAAAAGCCAAAAAAAAATAAACTTACAAACCTTTAAACGTATCTACCCTTCTACCACATCCCCCTCATCTCCCAACTCAAACTCAGTAAATAAGCTGGTAGATAATTTCCATGCGAAAATCTCAGACATCATTGATTCCATTGCTCCAACTAAAGTGAAAGTAGTCTCAGCTAGAAAGAAGTCTCCGTGGGCAAGTAATCCACTGGTACGTAGTGAAAAAAGAGAGTGTCAACGAGCCGAGAGAAAATGGCGGAAAACTCGACTCCAGGTTCACTGTGAGATCTACAAAGAGAGACTGAATAGAAGCTCCCAGGCTTTAAAAACAGCAGTTATTAAACCACTGCTAAAGAAGAAAAATCTGGACAACACGTTAATGCAGAACTACAGGCCAATCTCTAATCTTCCATTCATCAGTAAGATTATTGAAAAAGCTGTTTCAGCAGTTAACTAGCTTCATGACAATGACAAACCGTTTTGATGTTTTTCAGTCTGGTTTCCGTGCTCACCACAGCACCGAGACTGTCCTCGTCAAAGTATTCAATGACATCCGCATAAATACAGACTGTGGTAGAACCACAGTGCTGGTTCTGTTGGACCTCAGTGCAACATTTGACACTGTTGATCATGATATATTATTGGAACGAGTGGAGAGCTGGGTCGGACTCTCTGGTACACTACTTGGCTGGTTCGAGTCTTACCTAAAGAACAGGGACTTCTATGTTTCAATAGGAAACTTTTCATCAGAACAAATAGAAATCACATGTGGGGTCCATCCTGGGGCCCCTCTTATTTAATATCTACATGCTCCCACTAGGCAAGATTATAGCAACCAAAAACATTAGCTACCATGACTACGCGGATGACCCTCAGCTTTACATTACAATGTCACCAGGTGACTCTGAACCCATTCAAACCCTAAATCAATGCATTGACCAAATAAATGGATGGATGTGCCATAACTTTCTCCAGCTGAATAGAAACAAGACTGAAGTAATTATTTTTGGACCTAAAGAGGAACGATCAAGAGTCAGCACACAGCTTCAGTTAATACAGCTAGAAACTACTGATCAGGCACGAAACTTAGGTGTAGTAATGGACTCAGACCTGAACCTCCAGGGTCACATAAAGGCAATAACAAGGTCAGCCTTCTATCACCTGAAGAACTTTTCTAGACTTAAAGGACTGATGTCGCAACAGGACCTAGAAAAACTCATCCATGCGTTTATCTTTAGTCGGATTGATTACTGCAACAGCATCTTCACAGGTCTGCCTAAAAAGTCAATCAGACAGCTGCAGCTGATCCAGAACGCTGCCGCTCGTGTTCCTCACTAGAACCAGGAAAGTAGAGCACATCACCCCAGTTCTAAAGTCCTTACACTGGCTCCCTGTAGCTCAGAGAATAGACTTCTAAATACTTTAACTAGTTTATAAATCATTGAATGTCTTAGCACCAAAATATGTTGAAGACCTGTTGTCACGGTACCAACCACCAAGACCACTCAGGTCCTCCAACTCTAGCCTACTAAACATCCCTAGACTCAGAACTAAACATGGAGAAGCAACTTTCAGTTTCTATGCTCCCCTTATCTGGAACAGACTTCCTGACGAGTGTAGAGCTGCTGAAACTCTGAACTGCTTTAAATCCAGACTAAAACCCCATTTGTTCAGAATTGCCTTCGATTGATGTCATGTGTATGAAATGTGTTCATGCTCTCTTGCTTTATTGATCTTTCTCTTACTTTATTGTGTATCATGTGTAATGTGTGTTTCTTTTACTTTTAATTTCCATCGTTTTTTGTTTTTTAAATCACCAAATCATGTAAACCGCCTTGAATTACCCTGCTGCTGAAAGTGTGCTATACAAATTAAATTGCTTAGCTTTGCCTTACTAACAACCAAGAATTCTGGCCCCCACAGACCTGATACTTCTTCTTTAAGAAGCTCTGGTTCTACTGGATCTAAGCGCTGCCATTGATACAGTAGACCACACTATTGTTTTAACCCCTTTAAAACAGATCGGCCTCTCTGGTGCTGTTCACAAATGTTTTACATCCTATCTCACAGACAGGACTTTTATGGTAAGTTTAGATACCTGCTCCTCTAGGGTCCAAAGGATTACATGTGGTGTGCCCCAGGGTTCAATTTTAGGCCCAGTGCTTTTTTACCTTTATAAGCTCCCTCTTGGCAGTGTCATGAGAAGACACGGAGTCAACTTTCACAGTTATGGTGACGATACACAATTTTACATCTCCATGTCTCCCGATGACACACAGCAAATGGATGCACTTTTTAACTGCATTTTAAACATTAAATCCTGGATGGCAGAAAACTTTCTCCAGCTCAACCTGAAACAAAACTGAAGTTTTAGTCATTGGTCCGGAGACTCAAAGAGAGAAACTTTTACCAAAACTACAATCACTGTCTTTTAATCCCTCTTTACAAGTGAAGAACCTGGGCGTGATTTTTGACTCTGAGCTGACTTTTATCCCTCACATTAGAAATATTACTAAAACAGGTTTTTATCATCTAAAGAACATTGCCAGAGTCCGCCCTATTCTCTCTCGGGCCAATACGGAGAGACTGATGCATGCTTTTATTACCAGTGGGATCGATTACTGTAATGTCCTGCTTTCTGGTCTTCCCAAAAAGAATATCTCAGTTTAACAACTTCTACAAAATTCAGCAGCACGTGTCCTGACAAAGACCAGGAGGCGGGAGTACATTACACCGGTCTTAAAATCATTGCATTGGCTCCCCGTATGTTTTAGGGTCGATTTTAAGGTTCTTTTAATGGTTTTAAGTGTCTTAAAGGAGTCATAACCTAGTATTATCTTGGATACCCACGCTCTATTATAGTCTTTCAGGCCCTTCTAAAAAAAAAAAAAAGATGAAAAAAATAAACACAGAGCTCCTCTGACCCTTATTTCTGAAGGCATTATTGTCTCGCGAGATCTGATGCGATACTTTGGCTGTCGTGGACGGTCATTGTAATAATGGAAATGAGGGGCGCGTTGATTGGTGGCAGGAAGGAGGGGGGTTGACACCTCAGGTAACGCTTAACCCATATCTACTACTCCCGCCAGAATACAATAGCCACATTAGCAGTTAGCTGCTGTTTGTTACACACACCAGAGCAATAAGAACACAGCCTTACCGTTTCAATTGCAGGCAAGCCTCTGATTGTTGGAATGGCCCCTTTTTCCAAACGGAGCTTCGATGCCAACTTCGCCTGATATTGTCCCAAATTCGTAAAGGATTCCGGCGTAAAAAAAATAGAAAAAATATTTCCATGTTGATTCTGGCAGTCAACAACAAAGCAATTCACGTGTGCACTACGTTTCTGGTAGAAATGGTTTTAGCTGATTAAAATAAAAGGATGACACGAATATGTCTTCTTCATGCATCATTGCGTGAAGAAACTTTCTGCATCTTTCACGATGGAGTTCGTACTTCGAATCAGTGATGTGTCGGTCGCGAACGAACCGGCTCTAAGAGCTAACTCTTTGAAGTGAACAATGGGAGCCGGCTCGTCATTGGGAGCGGGAGCCGTTTTTTTTTTTTTTTTCATTCCCCCCCGCTTGTTTTGGTACATTTGGTTCACATCGTTTTGCATTAATTTTGGTAATAAATACACTTTAAGCAACAGAAAATCTGAGGAGCCAAAAGAGCCAGCTCTTTATGGTGAGTCAAGCCAAAAGAACTGGCTCTCCAAAAAGAGCTGGAATTCCCATCACTAGAATTCAGTAATGGCGGCGCTCGACTGAATATGAGGGGGAGAGGAGCGAGGGGGAGAAGGGAGAGGGAGGGCGGGCTTCCCACAGCATAGGTAGGTCTGCGATGTCTATATATAGTATATCCTGCGCCGACTTGACGTCAAGTCGGCCAGAAATTAAAACCACGTATTTGAGTGCACGTGGGCTGGTTGACAAACCCAGGGGTAAACAAATGCTTCACTTTTAAATATCGGCTTCCCGGGCAGTGTATAATCGTTAGGCAATCATAACATACCTTTTTTCTCATGGAAAAGTGAAAATTACAGGTCATGACTCCTTTAATGGTCTTGGGCCTTCTAATCTTTCAGAAATGCCTTAACCATATTAACCTTCGCGGTCTCTGTGCTCCTCGGGCAGCCGTCTCCTTGTCATCCCTAAAGTCAGGACACACACACATGGTGAAGCGTCTTTCCAGTTTTATGGCCCTCACCTCTGGAACAGGCAGCCTCAAGGCTGCAGAGAACGTTCATGTTTTTGAGAGCAGGCTCAAGACTCACCTTTTTAGCCTAGCTTTTAACTGATTATTGCTTGATTATGTTGTTGATTATGTTTTCAGTGTTTACTGTGTAGTCTTATCATATATATCCCCTGTTATTTTTATACTTTAATCTGTTATTTTAATCTTACTGCCAGTGTTTCCTGTATGGTAGCCCTCTGCCTCGGGAGTGGTGGCCGGCTGTACCTGCCTGGGTGCTCTCCAGGTAGCAATTGGGTGGAGGTGGTCGTCTCAGCCTTGCCTCCTCTGGGCGCCCTGTGTGTCCGGCTGCTGCGGTTGACCTGCGGCTGCCGGTGCAGATGGCTTCCTTGATGGCGTTTCCTTACCTGACTCATCTGCAGTTGGCCCAATGTCCTTTTTATTGTTGTTCTTAAGTGTTTGAGTGCATGGGAGTTGGGTTGGAGGTAGGGGGGTATGATCATGCTTTAAAATTTGTGGGTGATTGATTGATTGATTGATTGATTGATTGATTGATTGATTGATTGATTGATTGATTGATTGATTGATTGATTGATTGATTGATTGATTGATTGATTGATCCTCCACTCGTTACCTGTATTAAAGGCACCTGATTGAAGTTATCTGTATAAAAAGAGAACTTTCCACACCTTCAAACAGTCAGACTCCAACCTCCACCATGGCCAAGACCAGAGAGCTGTCCAAGGACACCAGGGACAAGATTGTACACCTGCACAAGACTGGGATGAGCCAATCTACAATAGGCAAGCAGCTTGGTGGGAAAAAATCAACTGTTGGAGTAATTATTAGAATATTGATCATTGACAATCTCCCTCAACCTGGTGCTCCATGCAAGATCTCACCGTGTGGGGTAAACATGATCTTGAAAATGGTGAGGAAACAGGCCAGAACTACATGGAAGGAGCTGGTCAATGACCTGAAGGGAGCTGGGACCACAGTAAGAAAGGTTATATTTGGAACACACTACGTCATCATGGATTAAAATCCTGCAGCGCTCAAAAGGTCCCCCTGCTAAAGCCATCACATGTCCAGGCCCATCTAAAGTTTGCCGCAGACCATCTGGATGATCCAGAGGAGGACTGGGAGAAAGTCTTGTGGTCAGATGAGACCAAAATTGAAGCCCTTGGTATTAACGCCACTCGCCGTGTTTGGAGGGGGAAGAATGCTGAGTTGCATCCCAAGAACACCATACCCACTGTGAAGCATGGGGGTGGAAGCATTATGCTTTGAGGCTGTTTTTCTGCAAAGGTAATAGGAGGACTGATCCGTATTAAAGAAAGGATTGGTGGGGGATTGATGTCTTTGGACCAGAAGTTCTTAAACAGAAACTGATTAGTCAATCACTTCATCTGGATGGCATTAAATTGGCCCCCAGTAATAACGTAAAGAACCTCTGCTTTATTTTTGACCAAGACTTGACATTTAAATCCCATATTAAACAGGTTTCTAGGATTTCTTTCTTTCACCTCCTGAATATTGCTAAAATTAGAAACATCCTGTCCAGGAGTGATGCTGAGAAACTAGTCCATGCATTTGTTACCTCAAGGCTGGACTACTGTAATTATTTACTCTCAGGAAGTCCACAAAATGCCATTAAAAGCCTTCAGTTGATCCAAAATGCGGCAGCAAGAGTTCTGATGAATATTAAAAAGAGAGATCACATTTCTCCTGTTTTAGCTTTCCTTCATTGGCTCCATGTTTAATCCAGAATAGAATTTAAGATCCTTCTTCTTACATACAAAGCCCTTAATAATCAAGCTCCATCATACATTAGAGATCTAATTGTTCCTTATGTTCCTAACAGAGCACTTTGCTCTCAGACTGCAGGTTTACTTGTAATGACTGACGCAATCTGCTGGGATTCCTTAAATAGGAAACTTTTTAACTGATTGGAATGTTTGTATAAATGTATTGAAATGACTTCTTGTTAAGTGCCTTGAGATGATATCTGTTGTGAATTGGCGCTATATAAATAAACTGAATTGAATTGAATTGGGGTCATGTATCGTGAGATTTTGGAAAAAAAACCTTCTTCCATCAGTGAGAGCATTGAAGATGAAACGTGGCTGGATCTTCCAGCATGACAATGATCCCAAACACATCGCCTAGGCAACGAAGGAGTGGCTACGTAAAAAGCATTTCAAGGTTCTGGAGTGACCTAGCCAGTCTCCAGACCTCAATCCAACAGAAAGTCTTTGGAGAAGGTTGAAAGTCCATGTTGCCCAGCAACAGCCCCAAACATCACAGCTGTAGAGAAGATTTACATGGAAGAATGGGCCAAAATACCAGCTAGAGTGTGTTCAAACCTGGTGAAGACCTATAGGAAATGTTTGACCTTTGTCAATGCCCACCAAGGTTACTTTACAAAGTATTGAGGTGAACTTTTGTTATTGGCCAAATACTTATTTTCTGCACCATTATAAAAGCAAATTCTTTCAAAATTATACACTGTGATTTCCTGGATTTTGTTGTTACATTCTGTCTCTGACATGAATTTACCCACAGGTAGATTTGCAATTAGCTCAGCAGAACCAAAGCTACACTACAATCAGACTCCTAAGTCATAGATCTTCCAGATTTAGGTTTAAAGTAATCATTTTACCTTATGAACATGTTTTTTTCTAACTGAAAGTAAGATTTATGTTTTAGAGTGACTCAAACGAAGGTTCTGACTTACATCCTAAAGATTATGGTGGATGGCAAAGAAGTCTCTCAACCTCAAATGCTTAAAACTCACCTCAAAAGAAAAATAATTAAAATACCAGTAGAAACATTGAAAAAGCTGGTCAGCATTTCTAAAAAATATATTTCATTAATTTAATGCCTATAAAGATTTTTTTCCTCTGATTATTGAAAAGGGTAATAATTTTAGATTATCTGACTGGGCCTGGGGTGGTGCAGTCTGTATGTTCTCCACAGTCATGCGTGAGATCTCTCTTGGTACTGTGGCTTCCAACCACAATAAACAAAACAAGATCAGGTCAGGTTAATTGGCCTCTCTAAATTGCCCTTAGTTGAGAGTCTGTGAGTGCATGTTTGTTTGTCCTGTGTGTTTCTGCATTACCCTGTGATGGGTTGGTGACCAATCCAGAGTGTACACTAACTCTCACCCACTGATCGCTGGAAATAGGTACCATGAAAATAACGATGAAATATCTTTGCTGCTACTGTACACCTGGTTATATCTCGGTGTAAACAGGGCCTAATACACAGTGTTTATTGAGGGACCTGGAATAATTTGACCAGTTTTACTTCGAAATCTTCCAAACAGTGACTATTCGGTTATCAACTTAATTGTTCTACGATGCACAGAAATTTTTCAAGACATAATTTAAGAGTGGTGATCCTTTATGCTATTTACTTTAAAAATATATATTTTTTAGATGTTAGGACCACGTTAGACTGGAGCAATGAAAAGCACAATAGGCACAAGGCTGGACTGACTGATATGAAATGAGAAGCTTTAAATATTTCAGTGTGAAAACCATTAAAAAGGGTAAAGCAAAGCATATGATTTTAAGTTTTATCCAACATTTTGTTAAACATTGTCTGTCTGTGCCTAAACATGAATAAATATCCGATATATATTATTTAAGATACATAAATCCAGGAGGGGCATGTTCTGGGATCGGGTTTGAGTTTGATTTGTGTGTTTTGATGGCAGGTAGAGGGGCTATTCATACATCTGTAGTAACCCAGTTAGTCCTCAAGATGGAGCCTCATATTATGGAAATAGTCCACTGCACAGTCCAATCACCTCTGAATATATTTTCCTTTGTCTGATTTGAAAGCAGAGTTTTAGTTATTTATTTTACTAACGACCATTTGGTATCGATCTAGCCATCCAATGAAATAGCCAATCCATTAATTTTCTATTTCCTTAAGAGGCAGAACAGCCATTCCAGCCAAAGTCTCCGTCTTTCCAGTTGGACAAATATTGGACATGATACAACAAGACACCAACCTGGGACCTGCATATTTAAAGTGTAGCTGATGGCTGGGAAAGCAGCTGATCCATGTAGAGAGAATGGTGGTGGGAGGCTTAATTGAGAGGGAGAAAATACTATAAGCCAATTTATATTAGCCACTAAGCTCTGATAAATTTAACAAGAATATCTGCTACTGCATGGTTAAACAAGCTGGATATATTACAGTTTTTCTGCATTGCTAAAACACTGAACTCCATTCTATAAACCAAATTTTCAGCGGCTTAAACTAATTTTGCGAATGAAACTGTCAGGGTTTGTAGATTAGGACCCAGATGCAAACAGGTAAGTTAAAGTTGATTTATTGAAAATGTGAAACATAAACTCTTGGGAAAAAATGGCTAAGGAAGAAGACTGCAGAAAGACGGAGAGTCCAGCAGGGAAGTGGAGGGATGAGAGAGCTGAAATATGCTGGGGACTGGGGAGGAGTGGAAAGTGACATAGAAACCAGGGAAGATAATTAGGGACAACCAGATGCAGGTGTGTGAGGAATAGCCGGCAGGGGAAGATTGGAGATGAGTTGAAACTGGGACATGAGCGTTGAATACCACCCACCAATAATCACAAGAAGAAGAAGAAGCTGGGACATGAGGTAGAGTGGCAGGGAGGAAACAGAGAAGGAAAACAAAGGTACAAGCATAAATCAGAAGAAACAACCAGACAGAAAATAATCATAAATACGTAAAGCAGAACTAACAGAGAAGAAACTAAGAATAATAAAATCTAAGGGAATAAATTAGAATATAGAAACCAGAGAAACTTAAAGTTCAAACACTAATGGATATAACAGGAAAGGAGGAAAAAACAGCGCAGAGGAAAAACACTAAATAGAAAGAAACTCAGATCACACAACAATAATCCTAATGAGAGAAATCAAGCCTACACGATAAAAACAAAACAAAAACCACAAACAACTGTGGATCATGACACAAACCAGACACTGTTCAGGTACTTAGAAACAATTTCCAAAACTCATTTACTCATTTACCCTTTTTTTTCAAAACCTTAAATGCATTCACTGTGACTCAAAACTAAACTGTAAACACTAGCAGCAACATGTGAACACAACTAAAACACAGCTGTCATCTTCTACTCACTGCAACTCACAATTCAACACACACATGTATCTGTTGATGTGATCAGATCAATTGGGCAGGATAAAAGTCAGTTCAGAGATCCCAGGTGGCACGTATGCATCTGCAACGGATAGAGACATACAGAGAGGACGAGGAGGAAGAGTCTGTGTGAGAGGTGGTGGACGAGGAGGAAGGGGATGAGAACGACCAAGAACAGTCATTAATCATGAAATTCTTGCAAATACTGTATATTGTCGTGAATGTGAGAATTACAGTAATGTGCTTTTCATCTTGGTGTTTTTATTTTGTTTTACAGTGTTTCGTTATTTTTTGTTACGTACATTCAGCACTTTATATCACGCTAATTTATTTTAGAAATACGCTTAAACTATTTCCTGTTAACTACATGTCCTGGGTGCTGTGTCTTCAATTATTTCATGTAGTGTCTAACGAATGTTCTGTGGTGAATACATTTTACTTGCTGTGTGTATGAGGTGAACACAGTGTTTGGTTTTGAACACATGTATGATGACTGATTTTGAGGTGAAAGTTGGATTTTGACAAAAAAAGTCTGGGGTTTGGTGAATGTGGTTAAGATTTTTGGATTTCTGTTTAAGGTTTTGAGAAAATGGGTGGAGGTTTCAAGAAATGTGTTTTAGCAATTCAGAAAAACTGTAATATAGCTAGGAACTACTGCTCAGGCCTGAAATCTCGGTGTAGTGATGGACTCCGACCTGGCTCTCCATAAAGGCAATCATACGGTCAGCGTTCACCTGAAGAACATTTCCAGCATAAAATGACTGATGTCCCAGCAAGCTCTAGAGAAATGTATCAATGCATTTATCTTTAGTTGGATTGATTACTGCAACAGCGTCTTCACAGTTCTGGCTAAAAAGTCAATCAGACAGCTGCAGCTGATCCAGAACGCTGCTGCTCGTGTTCCTCACTAGAACCAGGAAAGTAGAGCACATCACCCCAGTTCTTAAGTCCTTACACTGGCTCCCTGTAGCTCAGAGAATAGACTTCTAAATACTCCTACTAGTTTATAAATCATTGAATGGCTTAGCACCAAAATACATTAAAGATCCGTTGACAACATACCGACCCCCCAGCCACTCAGGTTCTCTAATTTCAGTCTACTAATCATCCGAATCAGAACCAAACATGGAGAAGAAATTCTCATTTTCTATGCTCCTCTGATCTGGAACAAAGTTCCAAAAAACTGCAAAGCTGCTGAAACACAGAGTTCCTTTAAATCAAGGCTAAAAACCCATCTGTTTCGAGCTGCCTTTGATTAATTGATTAATAATAGCTTGAATGTCATAACAGTAGTATGTTTTAATGTTCTTTATATTTCTTGATGTTTTCTGTTTTTATTGTTGTTTTATTGTCACAATTGTCACACACTCTTAACTTCTTCTTTATTTTTATCCCCTAATCCCCAAAGCGCCTTGAATTTGCCTTGCTGCTGAAAGTGTGCTATACAAATACATTCGTCTTGTCATGTCTAGCTCACCGTCTGCTGAAACAAACCACACAGCACTGAGCATGTCTGAACTCGTGCAGACACACCCGCCCAAAGCAGCTGCCGCTCTGTCGACCTCACGCCGTCACACCTCGACTGGGCAAAGCAGAGCTGATTGGGGCCCTGAGAACCCGAGGTCAAATGTTACCGACGTCAAACACACTCAGACTCACAAGCTCACTCACGCAGGAAGATATAAGCTGTGATCTACAGTAACAGTCTCGCACTTTAACACAAACAGCTTGCATGTATGGCTGACCAACTCGGTTATACACAACTACTTTCAAGGACAAATCTATTTCCTCTCTAAAGACAGCAATGTCTCCCCATCGGGTTTGTTTTATCATCTGTACTTTATTAACCTCGTATTCATGGAGGTCAAAATAACACTTTTCACTATTTCTACCTTTCTGGATAAGAAGGGAGCCAGATTTTAATAAAACACTGGAGACTGGAAACAGCTTATGTCAAAGACAGGAATAGATCGATTTCAGCCCCTTTAATCGTGTGCTACATCTGCATCCATTTGAAAAAGGAGTCACACACTCTTAACTTCTTCCACATTTGCAGCCACAAACCACACTGTATTTAACTGAGATTCCCTCCAGGTACTCCAGCTTCCTTCCATAACTGTCCAAGACATGACTGTTAGGTTATTGAATGAATTTCCCTCAGGTATGAATGCACACAGGTGGATTCCATTTAACAGGCATCCTCTGTTAGTAGTTTGTTGCCCTGAGTTTCATTGAGGGGTGCCAGAGTAAAAGGGACTGAAGTGAAATCTGAAAAACTGAAAATTGTGTGTGATTTTCCTCCCATTCCAGTTTGACTTTTGTGGTTATAGTGGGACATACTGTAGTTAGCAACCGTTCTGTGAAAGCCACTGAAGAATGGAAATCTGAATACAGCTTTGTCCTCATCCTTAGTATTCCCACAGAGTCAAAGACTTCCATCAAAAAGTAAAGAAGATCCTCAAAATGACGAGTGGCTGTTCTATAAGAAGCGGAAGTAGTATCAAAAAGTCCCAGATGCAGGCTTTTCCACTTGTTAAAAAAATCATTTGACAGAAAAACAACATGATTTTCATTCTTCCGGCTCCACTGCATGTTCATACTGAAAGGAAAATCTGCATCTCTGTATGTGGATAATTTATAAAGGCTCATTCAACAGTGGTGTATTGGGCACACACTCATCCAGAGGCAATTTGTCATCCATGACCAGATCTGGAGGAGTGGATGAAGAGCTGCTTTGGCCCTTCTCTCCAGGCCGTGAACTAAGAAGGCCAGGGTGTCGGATAAAGAACCAGGAGTTCTGTAAGAAACCCAACACCACTCACCTGGCCAAGCAAAGCCACACACGCAAACACGTTTAATTATAAACACATTCTAAAACTGCAAATGTCTGAGATAAGTAAATTTAAGAGTGATGATCCTTGATGCTATTTATAAAAACACTAACTTGGTTTTTTAAACTTTTTTTTAGATGGTAGGACCAGACTGGAGCAATGAAAAGCACAATCGGCACAAGGCTGGACTGACTGATATGAAATGAGAAGCTTTAAATATTTCAGTGTGAAAACCATTAAAAAGGGTAAAGCAACGCATATGATTTTAAGTTTTATCCAACATTTTGTTAAACATTGTCTGTCTGTGCCTAAACATGAATAAATATCAGATATATATTATTTAAGATACATAAATCCAGGAGGGGCATGTTCCTGGATCGGGTTTGAGTTTGATTTGTGTGTTTTGATGGCAGGTAGAGGGGCTATTCATACATCTGTAGTAACCTAGTTAGTCCTCAAGATGGAGCCTCATATTATGGAAATAGTCCACTGCACAGTCCAATCACCTCTGGATATATTTTCCTTTTTCTGATCTGAAAGCAGAGTTTTAGTTATTTATTTTACTAATGGCCATTTGGTATCGATCCAGCCATCCAATGAAATAGCCAATCCATTAATTTTCTATTTCCTTAAGAGGCAGAACAGCCATTCTAGCCAAAGTCCCCGTCTTTCCAGTTGGACAAATATTGGACATGATACAACAAGACACCAACCTGGGACCTGCATATTAAAAGTGTAGCTGATGGCTGGGAAAGCAGCTGATTCATGTAGAGAGAATGGTGGTGGGAGGCTTAATTGAGAGGGAGAAAATACTATAAGCCAATTTATATTATTAGTGATACTTGGTATTTATCACTAAGCTCTAATATATTTAATAAGAAGGTCTGCTACTGCACGGTTAAACAAGCTGCATATATTCAATCCAGTACAGTAAAAGCTTTCTAACAATGACCAACCGATTTTATGTTTTTCAGTCTGGTTTCCGTGCTCACCATAGCACTGAGACTGCCCTCATCAGAGTTTTCACTGACATCAGCAAAAATACAGATTGTGGTAGAACCAGAGTGCTGATACTTTTGGACCTCAGTGCAGCATTTGACACTGTTGATCATGATATATTATTGGAATGACTGGAAAGCTGGGTCTGACTCTCTGCTACAGTACTTGGCTGGTTTTACCCAAAATACAGGAACTTCTTTGTTTCAGTAGGAAACTTTTCATCAGAATGAACAGAAATCACATGTGGGGAGCAGATGATACTCTACATTACGATGTCACCAAGTGACTTTGAACCCATCCAAACCCTAAGTAAATGCATCGAGCAAATCGATAGATGGATGTGCCATAACTTTCTCCAGCTGAATAGAACCAAAACAGAAGTAATTATCTTTGGACCTAAAGAGGAACGATCAACTGTCAGCACACAGAACCAGTTAATACAGCTAGAAACTACTGATCAGGCCCGAAATCTAGGCGTAGTAATGGACTCAGACCTGAACCTCCAGGGTCACATTAAGGCAATAACAAGGTCAGCCTTCTATCATCTGAAATGCATTTCTAGGATTAAAAGACTGATGTCTCAAAAGGACCTCGGAAAACTCATCCATGTGTTTATCTTTAGTCGGATTGATTACTGCAACAACGTCCTCACGGGTCTGCCTAAAAAGTCAGAACGCTGCTGCTCGTGTTCCTCACTAGAACCAGGAAAGTAGAGCACATCACCCCAGTTCTAAAGTCCTTACACTGGCTCCCTGTAGATCAGAGAATAGACTTCTAAATACTTTTACTAGTTTATAAATCATTGACTGGCTTAGCACCAAAGTATATTGAAGATCTACTGTTACTATAGCAACCCCCCTCAGACCCCTCAGGTCCTCTAATTCCAGTCTACTCAACATCCCTAGAATCAGAACCAAACATGGAGAAGCAACTTTCAGTTTCTATGCTCCTCTAATCTGGAACAAACTTCCAGAAAACTGCAAAGCTGCTGAAACACTGAGTTCTTTTGAATCAAGGCTAAATACCCATCTGTTTAGAGCTGCCTTTGGGTAACATTTTCATGTATCATATGTTTTGTGTGTGTTTCATGCTTTATTGCTGCTTTTACTTTATCCTAAATTCATGTGAAGCACCTTGAATTACCTTATTGTTGAAAGTGTGCAATACAAATAAAAAAAACCTGCCTTGCCTTTCCTAAAAAAAGAGAAAGGAAATGAGAGGAAAGAACACTTATTGTGTTTGTTGGGAGCAGAGATGGTTATAAAGTCAGCTGCAGAGAGGAGGATCTATGATTACGCTCCATTGTGCACCTAGGATGCAGCAATCTGCCACTGAAGGAGGTTTCCAGTTCTGCGACAGCTTCAGGCATGAGGTGGGAGACGTTGTCCAACAGTGATGTTATTTTAGCCGGAGTTTTGACTCCCAACACCTGCACTGGGTCAAGGGGGCATCCTAGGAGCACCTCGTGTACTCCAAAAGATTTTAGTCTCCTTAAAGTATGCTAAATCCTAATTAGTACATTAAAAAAGTAGTTAAAGTAAAATGACAGGCAATGTTATCAGTTACGTTATGCATGCTTACTCCCATACACATAGTGTATTTTGAAAAATGAGTCTTCCTGGAACACCGAATCCCAACCCTGAAACATGGTGATGGCATCATCATGCTGTGGGAATACTTACACAGACAGGGAAGCTGCAAGGTAAATGTGCTGAATACAGAGCAATACTTGAAGAATACATGTAAGATGGTGCAAAAGACCTGAAACCAATAAACTAAATGAGAAAACTGCTGCTCACAGATGCTCTCCATACAATCCAACTACTACTTTTGCATGCATTTTACATTTCTAAATAAAATACTTCTGCTTGTCAGAAGTCCTCATTTTTAACTGTGAAAATAACATTCTCCAAACATTCTAATAAATTAGGAAAGACTTAACACATTTTCCTTGAACCAATGTTCTAATATCATTGTCAAACTCTTCAATTTCCTTTCAGTTTATAAGGCCACGCCTGCAGGACAACTGATGTCTACTGTGAAGCATGGCAAAGAATTTTTAATAGCCAAATGCTCTTCCAAGCACTATCAAGATTGCAGTTTAAATTCAATTCTGCACAAAGCTGGGACGGCCACCAGACATTGTCTTGTGCCTTGCCATCCACTTCCAGAAACGGCATTGAGGGTGTTGTGGATCACTGGTCCTTATTTGTTTTTTTAATGTGTCCTGTTTGGCAGTGTGGAGCTCAGAATTGGTGTCTGAGTACCAAGTAGAAGCCCAACAGATTTACTTTCACTAGCGGAGCAGTAAAGCTTTTGCTATAGTACTCCACTAGACATATATGAGTGAAAAATCATTATTATGAATTGCTGTGGGTTTTATTTCCTGATGTTATGGACACGGAGATGGAAAATAAAGAGGAAGAAAGAAAGAAGATGAAGAAGAGAGGTAGGAAACAAAAAGTCAAGAGAGAGGCTGAGTTTAAAATACAAGAGAGGAAGGGGAACAAAGAAAACACAGGAACACATTGAAGTCTGCCTCCATATCCACAGGACGGCAGAGAGAGTGGAAAAAACAAAAACAAAACGAAAAACGAAAAAGGAACATCGACAAAACAAACATGGTGAACTAAGAATTACACAACCACATCAAAAAATGGATATAAAAATGCAACAATGTCACAGAAAAACTCATGGTACCGATTAATCAAGATCTAGTAAAGAAAACCTCAGCCCAAGAATATATCTGTAAACATCAGAGACCCCACACCTATGTTGTGTGTGAGCATGTTGGTGCATATAAGGTTTCTCCATAAGAGAACTGGTGTGAGCAGGCATCAATCCGTCTCCCAGGAATCGATGCAGACATGAAGGAGATCGTAGCCAAGATGTCCAAAGGACCCCCAGAGCCCCAGGCGGACCCTACCGCATCCTTCAAGAGAGGAGCAAAGGAGAACCCCAGGGGAAAATTCCAGCGGCTACAATGCAGGGGCCCGGGGGGGCAGCAGTGACGAGCCCACGGGCCCCGCCGGCAACCAGCTGCGCCAGGACGGGGAGAGGGAGAGGGGCGCCCCAGCCCCCAGGAGGGAGCCGACCAGGGGCCCCCGCCAGTGCGTGGGCCTCGGCCACCCCAGGCCAATTACCACCACCAACATCCCAGCGCCCCACCCCTGCCCCACCGATAGCCGCAGCGCACGGACGGCATCCCCAGGCCAAGCCCAGCCAGCACCTGGACACCAAGTTATACCAGCTCCCGAGTCCTGATCCCGCGCAACGCAGAGTGCTGAGACCAGACATCCAAAAAAGGCCAGGGCCAGTCCAACCCACCAATGAACCGACCACGCACGATGCGCACAGAATAGGTGATCGAGGAACCAGAGACGCTGGATCCGTATCCCGCCGAGCCACCGAACAGGCACCACCCAACAATCCCAAACCTGGCACCCCCGAAAGAGGTGCCCCAACCAACAAAAGGAAGACATCAGCGCAGCGCATCGGCCGACCGACACACCGGTCCATCCAGGCCCAACCAGGCGCTCACCAGGTCCGAACCGGATTGACCACCGACGCACCAGTGGGCAGGGGCATCAGTCAATGGCAGGGAGTGACGGAGGGGAAATAGGCCCCCCATTAAATGTAAAGCCTGAGGTGCGCCAGGGGAGAGGGCAGCCCAAGACAACCTGACAGGTAGACAAAGAAATGGAAGACACAGTCATGCGTTCCCTCCCTCTTAAACACATACATTCTCACGGACTCACCATGACACCCAAGAAATGATGATGTACCCTCACTCACACACCCCATACACACTTCATGCTCCCAGGTCCAGGTACGGATGCCCCAGTAGAGCCACCAGCCCCCGGACCCAGAAAATAGACCCCCTACCTTCTAGGACGGAGACAGGAAGACTGCCAAGGGCCCCACAGTGGTGAAGCAGCCCACCAGACCAGCTGTTCCTCCTCTGGACCCCAACCCCTGATGGCCCATATCAAACAGGGGTGTGGAAAGACCCCTAGCTTCCATCCTCCCACTCAAATATGGTGTTGATGCATGTTGTTATAATGTGCATTTAAAACAGAGGGGTGGGATGTGGGGAAGGCAGCCACACATCCCCCAACCCCGAGCCCTCAGTGTCTATATGTGGTTTAACAGTGGGCACCGGCATCAGAGGTGAAGCTGATTGAACCGTTATAAATGTTATAAGTGGGAGTGTCTAAGTTGTATAGTAAAACTGGGACCCAGGCCGCCACGGGATAGCGAGGAGGGAAACCCCTCCTTGCACCCCAGTGATGTGCCCATGCCCCAAGACCCTATATGAGTGGTAAAGTGATGGACCGGGTGGACAGAGGTGTTCGGGGATGGGGAGGGAAGGACTGGGAGACAAAATGCCTTCCCAGGGAGCCAGCTCCCCCACTGACCCCAATAGGCACCGCTGTTCACCGGGATCCACCAGGGGAGGGAGGCCATGGCACGTTCAACCCGGGTCCCATGGCTCAATGGTCCTTTTTTCACAAAAACATAAGCAACTGTCCGTGTTGTCAAAATGTTTCAGCGATAATGAGTTTAAATTGGAGGAATTCAATTCAGGAATACTTTATTGATCCCAGAGGGAAATTAGGTGTTGCTGTAGCTCACACTTTTCAATTCTTCATAGAGTTTTTGTAAACGCTGATGGCTGTGGGCAGGAGGGATCTCCTGTAGCGGTCTGTGTTACAGCAAAACTGAAGAAGCCTCTGACTGACGAGATTCTGTTTTTGTATGATAGACTCATGAAGAGGATACTCAGGGTTGTCCATAATGTTCTTGATTTTATGAAGGATACTTCTTTGCATCTTCATCTCCAGAGGTTCCACAGTCGTCCACAGAACAGAACCGATCCTCTTTATCAGGTTTGTTAGCTTTATAAATCAAATCAAAATTAATGACTAAGATGGTCCATTATTCTAAACAATGATATTAATATTTTTTCTATATTTCTAATATGGATAAATTGGAGTTTTATGAGTGGTTAAGGCTGCGAACATCTATTGACTTGTCCTTTAGAGGATATATAGTTTTCATAACAACACCAAGAATATGTATTTTCCTGTCAAACCTCACATCTAAAACTCTCCAGCTGTGAGAAAGGAGTCCCAGATGTTGACGCTGCAGTGGCATTATGTAAGTCGGCGTAAACTAGAGATTTCACTGACTGTCACATGGGGTGAACTAGGCTCTGGGCGCTCACACAAATACAGTCAGGCAGCAGATTAAGCCCTGGATTTGCAGAGGAAATCTGCCTTTTTAAGATGAGTTTGTAACATGGATGCTTTTACAGCATAAAACACACACACACACACACACAAAAAAAACATGCTCAAGTAGTTTTTTGTGAAAGATGCAAGAGCTTTGAGAAGCACTGCACTGTCATGTTGATGATAAACCTTAACGGAATGCCACACGTGAATGCATACTGTATGGGTGGTTTTTGTCTATTAACTCTTGTGCTTTACTATCTCTTTTTTTAAATTATGACGCCATTTGAAGCAAGGATGACAGTATTTGGATTCGCACAAAAACATTGCAAACACATGTGTGTCTTTCACTTCTACAGGAAAAGAGAGATAGAGATAGATACTGTAGAGGGGGCCGGGCAGCTGCAGCTGTTCTGCTCCAAATATAGCTGCTGGCACACATCGATTACACTGGATCATTAGCATTTGCTCCTCTTGCGTCTAATGACAGCATGTTCATGTTTTCAGTTGTATGCAACATGGCCGAAAGTGGGACATATTCCCGTTGCACACCAGAACTCACAGATAGTGCCGTTGAATTTTTAGACTTTCGTTCCCTGTGTGGTACCATTTGTTGTGTATGCATTATTATGTGACTGGAATATATTGCAGCCAAGTCTTTAAAAGAGGGAGGGGGTTGCAGGAATGGCGATGGATTCATTAAAGCGAAAGAGGCACTTTCTCTCAGTGAGATGACCTCACTCTGTGTGAGATAAGCCTCGCAATGAAAAGTAGAGACACTGTGCTCAGGGTGATATTTGGTGTAAGGTTTCCTCCACACATACCGCTTTGCGTGCTGGTCGAAAAGTTAAATTTTGACCCCATTTGAAGAGGTCACCTTCCTCCACATGTGTTCTGTGTCCACCATGACATGTGGCTAAATGCAACTGGGGCATCTCATTTTCGTCTTCTCTTTCGGGTGTTCCCTTCAGGGGTCGCCACAGCGAATCATCTGTCTCCATTTAGTCCTGTCCTCTGCATCCTCTGCCCTCACACTAACCAACTTCATGTCGTCTTCCAACACATACATATATCTAATTTTTGGTCTTCCTTTCCGCCTCCTGCCTGGTGGCTCAAACCTCAGCATCCTTCTACCGATTTAATCGTCGTCTCTCCTCTGAACATGTCCAAACCATCTCAGTCTGGCTTCTCTGTCTTTATCTCCAAAACATCTAACATAAGCCGTCCCTCTGATTTACTCATTCCTGATTCTATCCATCCTCGTCACTCCCAAAGAGAATCTCAACATCTTGAGTTCTGCAACTTCCAGTTCTGCTTCCTGTCTTTTCCTCATTTGTACTGTCTCTACATACAACATCGCTGCTCTCCTTACTGTCTTGTACACCTTTCCATTCGTTTGTGCTGAAACCCTTTTATCACTCATCACACCTGACACTTTTCTCCACCCATTCCAGCCAGCCTTTCCAATGGGGCATCTCATGGCTTTCTTTTTGTTGTTTTCTTTTGATATTTGTTTATAGTATGCAGTTATCTACAGTACAGGTTCAAGTAAACTTACTGCACCATATCTGGAGTGCTGCGTAGAAGTTTGGAGCAAGCAGAGGTCACGTTATTTTTGTTGTCTTTCATTTTGACCGACGGGGTCCCAAAAAGGCCAATCATAATCTATTTTTACCCGTCAATTTTTAAAATAATAACATATTCAATAGTATTTATCTTTTTATTCGTTTTAAATGATATTCAATCCGAACAAACTGAACTGAGAACTACATATAAAAATTTAATGATTGCACTCAAAATACGAATAGCTCACCTGCTGTGGCCTGAAGACACAGACTCACAACTTCGTCCCGCTCTGCATGGAACTGAAATGCACACCAACTTGTGTGTAATCAAATAGTGGGATTGCTGCAGAGCTTTTTGTCATGAGGTTTTAGAATTTTTGCCTCAGACAGATGACTTCTCACGGGGGTTTAGGTGTTGTTCTGGAGGCTGAATCAGTTCTCTGCTGCCACGCTGGAGGCTGGAATTAAACGCCACTTCAGCCAAAGTTTTGAAATCGGGGAACATTTTTCCAATTGAAGTGATCAGATGTCAGAAAGAGTCTCTGAAGGAGCCGTTTCCTGATTTGTGGGAGGAAATACTGCAGCATTCACCACCGTTTGGCACGACACTGGGCTCCTGGGAGCAACGCCTTTAGGCCTTTAGGCCTTTAGGCCTCCGTAACTCGTCAAAGCTCAGTCAGCTCCTGGTTAGCGAGATGCATCCAGCACGAGATGATGAGATTAGATGATGCTCAGATGCTGTCATAGGAATCTGTTGTTTTTTGTTTGTTATTGATTTAGTTACCTGTACTCTGTGTGTAAAGTTGAAAATTTCTGTGCATCTGCACCAGGTGGTTAGAAGTATGAATACTAATGTCAAAATGACACACGGCATTCACCTTCATCATTCTAAAAAAACGGTCAAATATGGAAAACATTCAATATTAACATGACACCTGGGGGCAACAAATATAAAGCAGGACTGGAACCATTATGGAAACTACAGAAAAATGGCATAAGAATGATTGATAATACTGACCAAGGTGAACATATGATTGTGCTATTTTACAAGTCAAAAACCCAAAGTTTTTGGATTTTGAAGATGTTTTCAGACAGAGCTAGAGGCTATAATCTCCATGGTAGAACCACAGTGCTGGTTCTGCAGGATCTCAGTGCAGCATTTGACACTGTTGATCATGATATATTACTAGAACGACTGGAGAGCTGGGTCGGACTCTCTGGTACAGTACTTGGCTGATTCGAGTCTTACCTAAAGAACAGAGACTTCTTTGTTTCAATAAGAAACTTTTCATCAGAACAAACAGAAATCACATGTGGGGTGCCCCAGAGCTCCATCCAGGGGCCCCTCTTATTTAATATCTACATGCTCCCACTAGCCCAGATTATAACAACCAATAACATTAGCTAACATAATTATGCAGATGATACTCAGCTCTACATTACAATATCACCAGGTGACTCTGAGCCCATCCAAACGCTAAGCACACGTATCGAGCAAATCAATGGATGGATGTGTCATAACTTCCTCCAATTGAACAGAAACAAAACAGAAGTAATTACTTTTGGACCTAAAGAAGAAAGATCAAGAGTCAGCACACAGCTCCAGTTAATTTAGATAGAAACTACTGATCAGGCCAGAAATCTTGGTGTAGTTATGGACTCTTACCTGAACCTCCAGGGTCACATAAAGGCAATAACAAGGTCAGCCTTCTATCACCTGAAGAACATTAAAGGACTGATGTCGCAACAGGACCTGGAAAAACTCATCCATGTGTTTATCTTTAGTCGGATTGATTACTGCAACAGCGTCTTGACAGGTCTGCCTAAAAAGTCCATCAGACAGCTGCAGCTGATCCAGAACGCTGCTGCTCGTGTTCCTCACTAGAACCAGGAAAGTAGAGCACATCACCCCAGTTCTAAAGTCCTTATACTGGCTCCCTGTAGCTCAGAGAATAGAATTCAAAATACTCCTATTAGTTTATAAATCATTAAATGGCTTAGCACCAAAATATGTTGAAGACCTGTTGTTACTATACCAACCCCACCAGACCCCTGAGGTCCTCTAATTCCAGTCAACCCAACATCCCTAGAATCAGAACCAAACATGGAGAAGCAGCTTCCGGTTTCTATGCTCCTCTAATCTGGAACAAACTTCCAGAAAACCGCAAAGCTGCTGAAACAATGAGCTCTTTTAAATCACAACTAAAAACGTATCTGTTTAGAGCTGCCTTTGAGTAATGTTTTGTTGTATCATGTGTGTATTCTTCTTGTTTTACTGCTGTTTTTACATTATATTCTTTGTAATGCTTTGATGAATCTGTATGCTCTTCTTGCCTTATTGCTGTTTTTACTTTAAATGCTTTGTCTGTGTTTTACTGCTATTTTTATTTTACCACGTAATCATGTAAAGCACCTTGAATCATCTTGTTGTTGAAAGTGTGCTATACAAATAAAATTGCCTTGCCTTGCCTAATCTCAAAAAGGTATCCGTATTAGAACAACCGAATGAAAAAAAAAGTGTTGTGGAGTGAAATAGTCCAGGTGTAGAATACAGAAATGTCCAACCATTACCCAGTTTAAAAACAGACTTAAAGATATTTCAATTAAACAGTATTTAATTGAGTAAGACATGACTCCTTCATAACCCATATATTTGTAACTGTTGTGCTGTGTGGATGTCTAAGAATCTTCTGTTTTGACGTGTATACATTCAATATGTATTTATGTACTTGCATGTATGGCGGATCCTTCTAAGTGAACAGACAAGGACAGTTTTGATTCAGAGGTAACAGGGTAGGATTTTAATAAGTCTAGATTTCTTCCTACCCAAGTTCAAACATAACATTTTGCTGTTATGATGAGAGTAGTGCAGAGTAGTGTACTCTTTTATTTTCCAATCACGCTCGAAATAAACTAATCGAGGCTAAATAAAGTTGCTATGGTATGGTATAGTGACACCAGCTTTCTTCTTACCAGATATGTCTAGTCCAGAAGTAATAGTTGTCCTGTCGACAGATTCCAGTGGCTCTTGTAGCTCCTCCTGACTTACTATGGGTGTCTTGGCTGCTTTTTTTTTTTTTTTTTTTTTTTACTTTTATTCTTCCATTTCTGGTAGAAACATTGTTTTTGTGGACAACTGTTCTCTCTGGTTTTGAATGCTGTGCAGCTGGAAGGATTTTTGCTGATACTTTTTATTTGTTATGATGCATAACCATGGCAACAAGGTGGTTTACAACTGCCAGCAGCTGATTAACATCACAAAAGCTCAAATAATACCTCAACTACAGCCACAAAACCCTGATGAGTTAAAAAGAAGACGCCATAGATCCAGAGCATCCTCTACATCAGACTGTCATACAACTACAGAGCGTCTTCAGTCAGAGGCTTCTTCAGATCTGCAGAGCGCTACAGGAGATCATCCCTACCCACAGCCATCAGCATCTACAACAAATCTTTGAAGGAACTTGCTTAATGAGTTACAACAACATTTAATTTCCCTTTGGGATTAATAAAGTAATTTTGAATTTGAATTTGAATTTGAATTAATGCTCTCCTTGCTCAAAGAGTCAGTTAGGGCGAGCTACCATGTCTCGATAGGTTCACTCACTGATGTACTCTGGGACCTTGTGTTGAACTTTTCCACAACATTATCTCTGGCCTGTCTGGTGTATTCCTTGGTCTTCCTCAGTCCATCACAGGGCAACATATAGAAACACAGGACAGACAACCATGCACACACACACACATTCACGCCTAAGGACAATTTAAGAGCGACCAAAGAAACCTGTTATGTTTTTGGACTGTGGGAGGAAGCTGGAGTACCCGGTGAGAACCCAAGCAGAACATAAAAATCCCATGTAGAAAGACCCCAGACCGGGAACTCAGGACAATCTTACTGCAAGGCAACAGTGCTCCTAACTACTCCTTATAAACCAGTTGTATGCATAAGAACAGTAGTGGCCGTTATTAACGGTAGAAATTATATAAATTTAGCCAACTGTTGAGTTTTTGACTATACCGGCCTACTGTGAATGCGCATATTGATGATGTCATCAAGCTGTGCCTATACCTACTTTGTACTAGGTGGAGGATAAATACTGATGTTTAAAATGTGTTGTTTTCTAATTAACAAAAAAAGAAACCTGTTGAACTTGAGGCGTTTTTAGTTCAAATATGCGCAGCTTTATTTTTGGGTGATATTAAATGTATACAAATTCAAATTCAATTCAATTCAAATTCAAAAATACTTTATTGATCCCAGAGGGAAATTAAGTGTTGTTGTAGCTCATATAATTAATTATTTAAGGAGTTGTTGTAGATGATGATGGCTGTGGGCAGGAAGGATTTCCTGTAGCGGTCTGTACTGCAGCGAAACTGAAGAAGCCTCCGACTGAAGACGCTCTGTTGTTGTATGACTGTCTCATGAAGGGGATGCTCTGGGTTGTCCATAATTTTTTTGATTTTATGAAGAATCCTTCTTTGCATTATCATCTTCAGATGTTCCACAGTTGTCCCAAGAACAGAACCAGCCTTCTTTATCAGGTTGTTTAGCCTTTTTAAATCCCTGGCTCTGATGCTGCTACCCCAACAGATGACGGCTGAAGAGATTACACTCTCCACAACAGACTTGTAGAAAATATGCAGCATCTTGCTGCAAACCTTGAAGGACCTAAGCTTCCTCAAGAAGTACAGTCTGCTCTGTCCCTTCTTATAGACGGCTTCACTGTTGCGCCTCCAGTCCAGTCTGTTGTCAAGGTGAACTCCGAGGTATTTATATTCCTCAACCACCTCCACTTCTTCTCCCATGATGGAAACAGTGTTTGACTTACCCCTGTTTCTTCTGAAATCTACAATCATCTCCTTTGTTTTGTTCACATTCAAGGTGAGACGATTGTTTCCACACCATGTCACAAAGCGGTCCACCAGCTCTCTGTATTCAGCTTCTTGTCCATCTCTGATACACCCGACAATTGCAGAGTCATCTGAGTATTTCTGCAGATGACAGGTCTCTGATTTGTACTGGAAGTCTGAGGTGTACAGAGTGAAAAGGAATGGTGAGAGTACGGCCCCCTGTGGTGCTCCTGTGCTGCTGACCACCTGGTTTGACACATAATTCTTCAGTCTCACAAAATTGTGGTCTGTTGGTCAGATAGTCATTGATCCAGGCGATTGTTGAGGGCTCCACCTGTGTCTTCAGGAGTTTCTGACAAAGCAAATCAGGCTGAATTGTGTTAAATGCACTACAGAAATCAAAGAACATGATCCTCACAGTGCTGCTTGCTTTGTCCAGATGACAGTGGGTTGGTTGAAGTAGGTGGATTATGGCATCTTCAACTCCAACTCCACAGCGATTAGCAACTCCATTAGCAAACTGCAGTGGGTCCTGATACGTTCTTGTTTGCTTACTCAGGGGTGCCAACAGGAGTCTCTCCCTGACCTTCATGATGTGGGATTTCAGGGCAACGGGTCTATACTCATTGATAACTGATGGGTGAGTTCTCTTTGGTACTGGAACAAGGCAGGATGTCTTCCACAACACTGGAACCTTCTTCTGAGTTAGGCTAAGGTTGAAGAGGTGCTGCAGAGAGCTGCCCTGCACAGGCCTTCAGGACTCTGGGGCTGACACCATCTGGACCTGCAGCCTTGTTCTGGTTCAGTTTCTCCAGCTGCCTCTTCACCTGACTTTTGGAGACAGACAAGTGGGAGGGGGAGGCAAACGGGGTAGCAGCATTTCCTGACTTGGTTGAAGTCAAACTTGTGGAATTAGAAGAGTCCATGGCTGAGGTGAAGGATAAAACATCAGAGGTGTAACAGGAAAGCTGTTGATCAGAGGATAGTGGGATGTCTGTTTGGCTGGGAACAGGAGAGGAGGATGCTGAGCTAGTTCCTGAACTGAACCTGTTGAAGAATGTGTTCAGTTCATTGGCTCTGTCCAGACTTCCATCTATCCAATCCTTCCTGTCCTTAAAGCCGGTGATCTTTCTCATTCCTGACCAGACATCTCTGATATTGTTCCTCAGTAGTTTGTTCTCCAGCTTCTTCCTGTATGCCTCCTTGCTGTCTCTGATCTTGACCTTAAGTTGCTTCTGTATACTCCTCAGTAATTCCCTGTCTCCCTCCCTGAAGGCTCTTTTTTTCTTGTTTAGCAGTTCCTTCAGGTCACTGGTGATCCAGGGTTTGTTATTAGGGAAGCATCTCACTGTTCTGGTGGGGATGATGTTGTCCACACAGAAGTTTATATAGTCAGTCACACACTCAGTCATGGCATTGATGTCCTCTCCATGTGCTTGGCATACATAAGTAGGCTAATCAGGAAAGCAGAAAGAAATGTTATTTCTCTTTTTACATTTTGCACTTCAGTTCAATTTAGAATTTTGTGTTTTGCTATCATTTAGCTTTAGTTTTATTATTTATAAATTCTATCTTCATCTTTATTCATGTTATGAGAATTTTTGTGTGTGTATTTTTTATGCATGTTGCACAATAAAAGTTATTCAAATGGCATTCTACACTTTGTTGAACTCGTTGTTCTGCTGGTAAGTGAGAATGTAAAAAAAAAAGTAATTCTGACATATACAAACAGAAGAAAAGATTATCGTTACTGCACATGCTTCAGATTATATTGCGACACTGGCTAGATATCTACAGAAGCCCTAAAGGGCCATACATACATACATTTTATTACCCCCGTTTTCTTGTGATAACGAGATAATTTTCCTCTGTTTTCTCGTGATACTGAATTTGGGACTTTACTTTTCAAATTAATAACTACATCAGGGTCACTTAGATTCGCGCCTTCGATAAAGATGAAGCCTTGCTAACCGTCTTCTTGAATGACGCACACTAATGTGTACATTATCTGTAATAGCGAGGCATAAAGCTATTTCAGCCTGTGTCAGGCCTCGATTGAAAAGATGTGTGATGCGGTGATCGATAGTATTCTGCTCCTCTGACATTGCTACGCTGAATGATGTTTCCTGCAGTGATTTAACAGACAATATCGTTTTGTTTTCTTGAGATCTCAAATTAATTATCTCGTTATCACGAGAAAACGGGGGAAATACAATGTATGTATGTATGTACGATGACCCTTCAGGGCTTCCGTACATATCGCCCAGGCCTACATAGGGACATATTCATATGCAGTGGCGGTCCTTCCTACAGGTGACATAGGCGCTTGCATAGGGCGCCATCTAGTGAGGGATGCCGAATATGTGGCGAGAAAAAAAAATTATAATGTCTATTCATTTTTTTCAACAGTTTTTGCCTTCCCTCTATCTTTAACAATACTTTGACATAAAAATAAATTAAGTTAAACGTTTATTTTTTGCTTGGATTCTTTAGTGTGCACTTTTGTTCTCGGATGTTGCACTACTGTTCAAGTTAAATGTTGTTGTTTTTTGTATATTTATTATTGAACAGCTTTATTATTTTGCACATGTTGTTATATTGTTATTGTTATACTATCATTATCTAAATAAATGTGCAATTCTTTGGACATGACTTCTTTTTTCGTGGGCAAGGGGTGCCATCAGTCAAGCTCGCCTAGGGCACCAAATGGTTTAGGACCGCCACTGTTCATGTGTTCATCTTTCGTCGTCTCTCTTTATGCTGTTTTTACTGCATTTTAATAGTTTATATATTTTTTTTCAGTCTCCGACTTCTTAAGGCGGTTGTTTGCGGTGGGTTTTATTCAGGGGGGTATAAGATTGAAGGAGACTTATGTTTTGTTTTGTTAAAAAGTGAAAATAACGCATCCTTTTTGTTTTACCTCACCAACGAGAGCTTTTTTAAATGTGTGTGTGTGCAGTGTGTTGGTTTATCACAAAAATAAATCTTTTGTGTCACGTTGCGAACAGACAGGGGGCGTTCAAAGGCTGCGGAGAGAGCAGCCAGCTCAGAGCTGGGAAGTTGGTGTGTGACGGACGGTAGGCGTGCGTGTAAAAGCGATCGCAGCAGGGACGGAGATGTAGATGTAGCAGCGGAGGGGAGATCACTGGGACTCTTTCGCCGCCGCCTGTCACTTTTACTCGTAGCCTCCGACGTTATCGACTCGCAATGGGGACGTTTTTTCGAAGCGGCCGCTTTACGAGGAGTCGCGTTGTGTGAACGAGCCACACACGCAATGCGAGCGAGGAGAGCCGCCTCTCTCCGGGGGATACGCCGCGGCTTCGGCGTTGGGACTGCTGCTTCGTTGGAGTAGCTTGTGCTAAAGCGTCTTGTAGCTGGATCCTGTCAAGATGCTGCGGTGGATACGACAGCAGCTGGTAAAACTGCTTTCTTTGCCTTGTGTGTCCGCCGGGTCCCCCCTCCCCCAGCAATTATCCCCAAATTTAATGAATGAACTTTATTTTTGGCCGATTTTTAGCAAGCTAACTTAGCCTCTTTTTTTTTTTTTTTTTTAGCTGTTGTGGATTTGTTGAAAACATTGTCGTCGTCTTGTCAGGCAGACGGTGGGGGTTAGCTAACCTCTACCTTCTCGGCTAGCCGGCAGTTGGTAGCTTTCCTGTTTAGAACTAAACAAAAATTTTTAAACTGAGTCATAACTGAGTATTTGCTCGAATTTAAATCCAGTTAGGACCGGTTTCTGTGGAAAATGTACCGACTAGATGGCTAACGACGTTAAAGTAGGTAAAGTTAGACAAGAGTGGACTCAAACTTTCAATACAGCCTACTGTTTTTTTTTTGTTTTTTTTTGTTTAAACTAACTTACCGACCGGATATTTGAGTTTAGCAATTGCTTATGTATTAGCTTCCCCCTTCTAGAGAATAGGTAACAACGTTTGGTTAGTTTGTTTAACTTTTAATTTAACGTTGAGACGGCCTTTCTGTCGTTATTGTGTGAACTATAAATTCGCACAGTGGTTTGCTTGATCACATGCGTATTTAAAACATTTATGTTTTGTTTATCTGTTTGAATGGAAGCCCATATCCAGTGTCGGTGATAACAGAATAGAAATGTCTAAAAGAGAAATTTCAAAACATGCCTAGATCATACGTGTAGGTTAAGAAAGAAACGAGAGAAAGTTTTAAAATCTCACACCAAGGATTTGTTTTTAATTTCTTTGCAAAATAATTTTTTTTTTTTTTTTTTACTTGGTTGGTAAAAGAGCTACTGAATGCAGAAACGGCAGTGATTAGCAAAACTGTGGGAGCCTTCAGATAATTTGCTGTCTGTGTTTTACAGTGCGTATGAATATACATTCATACGCACAGTGGAAGCCATCTTCGTCCTGCTCCTGAAGCTAACATCCACCGTTGTCCTTATTGATGTTGATATTGAGTTTATTTGATTGGGACAGGTACAAAATAAAATAAAAACATAGACAACTGTACAACAGCAGTCCCATGCTTGGATCATAATGCTTTTAGCCTTAGCTAATTTGCAGCATTTGTCCCTAGAAGGGCTTTTAGTGCAACAAGAAAAAAAAGCTACTTGAAACATACATATACGCCATGATGCGGACAATAAAAGGATAAAAGCACATAAAAAAATAAATTGTGCTGCTGCTGGCATAGCCAACATGTTTTTAATTCTTTCAAAAAACCTTAGTAGTGCTAAGTAGGGATGTGTAAAGATCTGTATATATATTGTGATACTATGAGTAAGACTATATATTGTGACTGTAAACATCCCCAGTGTCCTGTTATCAACTTTTTACTTTCTTTTAATATAGAAAGTTCTCTTATATCAGATCTTCTCTTATTTCTGTGTCTCTGCTCTGTCTTCTCAAACCCCCAGACGGTCGTGGCAGATGGCCGCTTGTACTGAGCCAGGTTCTGGTTCCGTTGGAGGTTTCTTCCTGTTAAAGGGGAGTTTTTCCTCTCCACTGTCGCTACATGCTTGCTCAGTATGAGGGATTGCTGTGGTTGGAGTCTGCATCAATGGGACGCAACCTCAAGTCCATGACTCAGTGTAATCTGCTGGGATTCCTTAGATAGAAAACTAACTAAAAGTTTAAACTAATTGGAATGTTTGTATGATTGTATTGAAATTACTTTTCTTGTAAAGTGCCTTGAGATGACATCTGTTGTGAATCGGCGCTATATTAATAAACTGAATTGAATTGAAATAGATTTTTAAAACTCAATTTAACAGTAGAAAAACTTTCACAGCGCTCTAAACTCTCCAACCTGTTTCATACTTTAACACATCCAGTTTCATTACTAGAGATCTAGTTGATCCACTGGAACGAAGAAGGTGAAAACAGCCACCAACTACCAGTCATACTTTTAATTTTACTACAGAAATGACTGTCATTAATGCTTCCATTCAAATCCTAAAAAACAAATGAAAAAAACAATATTTTGCTTTTGAATATCGATACAATACGTGGAAGTAAAATATCGTAATATATCGGTGTATCGATATTTTCTTACATCCCTATTGCTAAGACTAGTCACAGATTATAAATTAATGGGAAGTGAATTCCAAAGCTCTGCACCTCTGTGTGGAGCGGGCAAAATAAAAAATAAAGTACCTTGCAATTTCCACTTCAGGCTGCTCTGGTGGATCTACTGCAGCTTTGCACTTTATTCTGCCCAACCTCACGCCAATGACTGACGCAATCTGCTGGGATTCCTTAAATAGGAAACTTTTTAACTGATTGGAATGTTTGTATAATTGTATTGAAATGACTTATTGTTAAGTGCCTTCAGATGACATCTGTTGTGAATTGGCGCTATATAAATAAATTGAATTGAATTCACACAAGTCGCTCAATGGTTTAGGCACAGAGCCATTTAAAAATCATCTAAGAAAATTTAAATTAACAAAATGTGTAAACTTTACATGACATGATATTGCTGTGATGATTTCTGATGGGTTTTTGATCAGATATCTTCAGAGCTCGATTATAAAGGCTTCCCAACGGTGTGATTGTTGTGGCGTTAGTCTGTGACCAGACAGTAGCTCCATAAGACAAATGAGACAATATCATAAATATTCAAAAATATCTGTGCGCATTTAAATCTCCGCTCTTGGGGGCATGAACCAATCGGCGCCAAGGAAGAAAAAAACAAATGGCGCCCCTGGTTTGGGTGCTTTCCAAGCAGCAGCCAGGGGCGTGCCAAATATAATTGTGTCTAGGTATTTCAGCTTCCCAAGCTGCATTTTCTTTTGAACATTTTAGATATACTCAATTAAAAAAGTTAGTGAATAGACAAATATTTGGTGGAATACGTTGGAGTCAATGAATAGGTAAATCTGTGAATACTGCACTGCAAATTGGCAGGGATGCACTGCATAATTAATAATATTTTATTATGTTATGAACCTATCATTTTAATTATATTAAGACAATTGCAAAGAATATCTGTTAATTTGTTCAAAAGGTATGCAGTGTATTGGGCTGATTTAAAAGAAAAATAAATAAATCAAAAGTTGCCAAAGTGTGATGTCGTGCCCTGAATATATCCTGGCATGTAAGTAAAAACATAACTAGCTGAATTCTTTGCGTGTTCACGTT
Source organism: Valencia hispanica (assembly GCA_963556495.2). Lineage (NCBI taxonomy): Eukaryota > Metazoa > Chordata > Actinopteri > Cyprinodontiformes > Valenciidae > Valencia > Valencia hispanica. The sequence goes on along the minus strand of OY747705.1, from coordinate 53,744,363 downwards.
ATCAATGTGAATTTTCCAAATTCTGATCTGCGATAGCAGAAAGGGAAGCAGGTTTCAAGGGTGACGGCTCAGCCAGTAAAGCAATCATTAAACCAGCGACCGGAACAAAATCTACAGGCCCAAACCAGTTCTTGGTACTGTACCTACTGAATAATAATACAATAACTAAGTCACTATTATGAGATACTCTTTCATTATCATGTGACAGTTTGCTAAAAATGAATAGCTAGGTCATAATTATAAAAATTTTCACCACACTGCCTGAAATGGGCTTCCTTTGTCTCGTTAAATTTGTTTAGATTTGCCAAATCAAAAAATAAGGAGCCAGACTGAATGTGGCAACACTTTTAATTGATAATGTTATGATAATTAAAATTAAGCAGCCCTATTTAAATGTCAGGGTGAGCCAATTGCTATTACAACTACTTTGTCCTCCAAATTTGTTGCTATTGTGTGCTGAATCCGTTGCTATGTTGGCAACATTTTCAAAGGGGTTTTATATCAAAACACAGTTTAATCCCCAAGAGCTTTATAAAAAAAAAAGAACATACAATGAAAACTAGTGTTTTAAGAAGTCAAAATCCTGGTGTTATTTATTTCTCTCGGCTTACATAGGAGCGAGTAAAAAGTCGGAAACTTCTCAAAACCGCAAAACGAAAAAAAAAAACCAAAATAAAAAGCTTTTATTGAAGGGACGACACAGCTGGTACAAACGGCGGGAACCGACTCACAGATTGTACATTATCTAGTGTTTTAGCATGTGACTAATTAAAGTCATAGAAGAAGAACCCTAACTTAACTGAAAAGCTCAGATCAGATGAAATAACATGTGTGTATATATATATATATATATATATATATATATATATATATATATATATATATATATATATATATATATATATATATATATATATATATTTTTTTTTTTTTTTTTTTTTTACCCAAATCAATATTTTTCCTTTCTGTTCTTAAAGAAAATACAAATAAGCGAAAAAAAATTTTTTTAAACTTGCTTGTATTTCAATCAACCCTTCTTGGAGTTGACCTGAATTCATAGTCCTATATTACCCAGCCCTAGTTATCGTTGATCGGCATGCAGTTCTGCTCCTAAGTACGTAGTTTTTTGTTTGTTTGTTTGTTTTGGTCTGTAGCTATTTTATTCAGGTCTCCATTTACATTCAGGATCCAGTAAATAAGAGGTGAGACTGTTTCAGGGGGGCGTGTGTAACTGTGTGAGACTGGTTACTCATGGCTAAACCATGATGTCAGAGTAAACAATGAGTTGAATTTATTTCAACTCCCATGTGTTAATCACTTACTGCCTCCTGACGTTAAAGTTGGAATACGGAAACACTGACACTCCTGAGTCTCTGTTTGAACTTCTCCGCTTTGTTCAGGTCTCTTTCTGCTTCCACGGGTTAATCCTTGGCGAGTTTGGGTCGATTTGAGACGTGAGCGCTTCCTCCCTAATTTGAGATAGCTCGACTTATTTAACCCCTCTCTCTCTCATAACTGACCTGCCCTCCTAATTAAAAGTGTAATTAAAATGCATCTTAGCACACCTGGCCTAATTAAAAGGGTTGCAAGAGGGTATCTGTCTGGCCTCGATAACAGCTGGGAGCTAGTAGCGGCTTATTCACACTCCTTTTAGTTTTTTTGGACACAGAAAGGAGGAGGAAGATGTAGGAGTGGCAGTTTGACAGGCTTTTTTTAATGTCAGACCTGCTGCATACGCAGAGCTGACATCAGGCCAGTACTTCTGCATTTACACCCTAAAAGCCTCTCGGCTTACGTAATGAGCACCTGGGACCGCTCAGACTGATGTATTTCCCTGCCATGATGACTTGCTCTGCATCTTTTTTGGTGGAAGTGTTTGGCTGTGAATATAGAGTTTGGAAAAAGGAGGCGAAGCGGATAAATACCACTTGACTTAGTTCGCGCGTCTTCCGCACACTTGCAGTTTCTTGCCGAATCGCTTTCAGACGTTGTCGTCAAAACTCTTCATGATCTACCGTCGGACAGCAGTAAAACAGCTTCCAAATAACCTTGTTAGCACTCTGTCACGCCTGCAGTTGGTGCAAAATGCTGCGGCCCGATTTCTAACTGGCAAAAGAAGATAGGAGTGTATTATTACTCCGGTGCTGGCATCCTTGCACGGAATCCCAATTCGATTTGAAATTCTTTTATTAGTTTTTGAATCTTTAAAATGGTGTGGTGCCCGTATATTCGCCTGATTTGTTTCAGCCCTACACCCCGCTCTCTATCCCTCCGGTCAGCTGAGCAGCTGTTTCTCTCAGTCCCTAAATGTCAGCTGAACTTCTTGATTATGGCTCCGAAGCTTTGGAACAATCTTCCTCTTTACAACAAGCAGGGTTTAGGCTGGGCGATGCGGATTAAAAAAATAGATTTTATTTTTAAAAACCAAATTCGCTTTTATCGATATTGAGTTTTTTTTTTTTTCACTTTTTATATTCTTTACAAATGACGGAAATATTTTTTAACACTTGTTTTTAGGGCTGGGCGATATAGCCTCAAATCTATATTGCGATATAATCTAAAGCATGTGAGGCACCGATATCTATTGCAATATATTCTTTGCTTTTCTTTATATACGTCAAAATAACAGTTAATGAAAATTCTCACTTTCCAGATACATTGCAGCAGAGCAACAAGTTTGACAAAGGTTAGAATGCCATTTAAAGAACATGTGTTGTGCAAAATGCATTTAAAAAATATTCAAATCTTTTTTCCCAAAAATGCAACACAAAAATTCTCACAACATAAAGATGAAGATATTTTAAATAAAGGAAAAGCTAAATGTTATAAAAGAAACACAAAGTTAAAAATTGTCCGTTTCCTGGTTACTTATTTATAAACTTAATCCCGCACAAAAATAAACTTGCACATATTTGAATAAAAAATTCTTCAAGTTCAACAGGTTTTTTTTCCCAGTTTAATGGAAAACAACACATTTCATCTTGCAATATATAGTGTAAAGACGAAACACTGAACTTCAGAATTTATCCTCCTTGATGACATCATCAAAATATCGCGGTAGGCCTGTATAGTCAAAATCTCTCCCTTTGGCCAAATTTATATAATTCCTACCTTATACCTTTTACAGTATATCGCCCACCACTACTTGCTTTAATCTCAATCATCTCTTCTCGGAGTTGGCCTGAATTCAAAGTCCAAATAAATACGATGTGGATTAAAAACAGAGCAGCTACGATAAGCTACCAGCTTGTAAGACAAGATGGTAGCCCTTGGGCGGGCTTACGTCAATTTGAACTATAGAAACCCAAGGTGTACTGCGGAATTTTTTTTCTTTTTCTCTTTCGCTCTTATTTATTTATTTTTTCCCCAAAAAATTCTGTCTTCGCAAACAAAAAATTCAGTCCCTCCAGTTCTTTGCGCCCCTTTTTGCGATTGTTGAGGCCTAAAATTCCAGATTTTTGTGGCAGCTTTTGGGCAAAGTTTTTCTTTGTGGTTTTCCCTTGTGTTAAACCCTGTATTTTGAGCATCCATATACAAAATGAAATGATGAAGGAATAAATAAAACTTGAAACAAATTGCTAAAATACTGTAAGCTGATTAAGGCTCAATGTCTTTTGTTGACTTCATTTCGACCGACATCATTTGCCCCAATAACAGATTTTGCTCAACCATGAATTGCCCATGAAATTATTGTGATAAATTATAATATTGTCGTTTTGAGAGCATTTTCAAATAATGTGTGCATGTACACCCTCTGAACGATCAACTTTAGTTTCTAAAGAACATTTACCACTGCAACTAGAAGACATTTTGAATATAAAACAAAAATGGATAAACTCTAAACAAAATTGCCCTTCAAAAAAAAAAATCACTTGGGCCAGACAAGAAAAACGGGAAAAACTACTAGTTAGGAGTTTTGTAAACAAAAAGTGTAAACCAACAACAAAAAAATGTTGAATCAAACAAGACATCCCGTTTGACTCTTCCTCTACGGATATATGGACCATATATCCTTTTTTCATCCAGTCTTTTTGGTAGAAAGAGGAAGAAATGTGAGAAAAACAAACAAGCATCCACATGGAAATTATCGTGGCTGCAAAAATTGTTGAGCTCATCTAAATTTTCTTACGATGAATTAATGTATTTTTTGTGACAGGCCGAGTCATAATCTATTTTTGGCTGTTAATTTATAAAACAATAATGACATATATAATAGTATACACATCGTGCCGTTACATTTTCTTCACAGTGACAAAAACCAGACTGTGGCCCCACTAACTTCATATAAACGGCCTGAACACCCAGTCTCAAAACTTAATGTTGTTCAGGAGGCCCGAATCCCAACTGGAGACTGACGAGCGCCTTTTCAGTCACCGTTTTTCAATTGAAGAGATCAGAAGTCAGAAAGACGCTGTACGTGCCGTTTCCTGATCCGCAAGCTATCGCTTCAGTGGGAGGAAATACTTCAGCAAGCGGCGCTCTCCAAGGCCTCCGTAACTCTTCAATGCGCCCTCGGTTAGCAAGATGCACTGAGTACGGTGTCCAGGTGTGGGATGATGCTCTCCTGGGAATCTTTCTTTAATTATTTTTATTGATTTAGTTATCTGTATGGCCTGCATTTATATAGCGCTGCTTCTTTGTTTAAATAGGAAACTTTTCATCAGAATGAACGGAAATAACATTTTGGGGTGCCCCACGGCTCCATCCTGGGGCCCCTCTTATTTAAAGCCATGCTCCGCAACTTTCATGATATTTGCTCTCTGTCGCCCTCTTCAGGCTTGCCGCGCAACATCACTGTCGTAAAATCAAATCTCTCTGTCGCTCATAAGAGGCATGTTTCAGTGGCTGCTTTCCAAATCGCTTGCCCAAACAACAACCAAGTGCCGTTTCAGTTCGCAATTCAACTGTAACAATCGGGATAATTTAGAGTAAAGATCTCACAGCTAGGTATTTAGTTTGTGGGGGAGGTCGGGGTAATTGGAAAAACAGTGAGATTAGATACAGATAACGTCTAAGCACCACGTAGCAAACACCTCCCGACACTAGAATCAGCCTACATCTTTAGGTGTTTTTAGGAAAAAATCAAACGACAAAAATATAAATCACTAGCTTGACAAAACCAAAAGAAAAAAGTTTGACTTATATACTAAAATACAGCGACTACGCCGGAGTTTGCAGCTTTATCTACAGAACCGAGTCTTACACGTTAGCATCACGTTAGCCTCTAGATGGCTAACGGAGATCGACTCGGTTGTGTAATTCACATAACTACTGTAAGGCATACCGTGCAAACTATGTTCATCCACCTCCACACATTGAATAAATAGCTTTCTCATGACTATATAACAACATCATGCCAGACCAAACACTATAACCCCGGTGAAATCATTGATTACTTACCTATCCATTAGCAGCACGGCTAACTCGGCGTCCGTAGTACATAATGTTGGTTCCAAAATAACTCTCCAATGAGGAAAAGCCGGCCCAATATTTACTCTGGTCTTTGCGGTCTCTCATTCACGTTCAGTTTTTCTTTTTCTAGCTTCTTCTAATATGGGATTTCTCTTGTCTCTTTGGTGGATCAGCCATCTCTACAGTCTCTAAACAGTGAGGCCGTATGACTGCCGTAAAGCAGAACACTTCCAGCGGCGGGCCGCCGCTCAAAAGTTCTATAGTGCAGAAAAAAGCCAAGGACCCCTGTATGGTGGTGATAACTCTAAAAATGAACATAATAGATGATAAAATTCCACCATAACTTTTGAAAAAAAACATTATATTTAGGTGTAAAAGTTGCGGAGTATGCCTTTAATATCTACATGCTCCCACTAGCCCAGATTATAACAACCAATAAGACTAACTACCATAACTATGCAGATAGTTAGATACTCAGCTCTACAATGTAGCCCCCTGTTATCTGTACTCTGCACCAAGTGATCCTGGACGTAGATTATAATCTGTCCAAATGAATTTTTGCGGTAGAAAAATGTTCGCCAATCAATGACGTCCGTCTGTGTTCGAGCACAGTACTCCATGGCGTACAGAATAATTCTTGTTGGCAAATGCAAACATGTTTCACTCTCGCATAAGAAAACTGGAAGTGTATGCGTGACGGCGTTGGATATCGGATGATAAGAAGGAGCCTCGCGATTCGTCAAACATGCGTTAAAGTTGCGATGGTCGGATAAAATTGCAAGACGTGCAGAAGCCGTGTGGATTGGCTGAATTTGGCATTAGCAGTTGCGATCGCAAAATCCTGGAGGGACTAAAAATTCAATGTATTGATATTAATCAATATATTGCCCAGCCCTAGGCAAGCTACTTCAGTGGTGTTTTTTTTGATTTGCTGGCTCTTAGCTTAACGGCTAACTGACGTTCTGTTTTTCTTTGTTCCCATTGTGTTTTCGTATTTCTTCTATTGCTAGTCGGTCGACTGTGTGTTGTTTTTAAAGTGCTCCGTGAATAAAGTATGATATAAAACGGTTGCTTTCAGTGAGTGCAGCTTTGCTCCTCCAGCTGTTATTGTCCTGCCACATGTTACTTATCTGTTGGTCATTGCAGCAGTGATGTTATTGTCGCCGTTGTCATCAATCATAAGGTCTGAAGCAGCAGCGTCTGTCTTCTTGCTGAAGCTCCGTTTAGCTGTTTCATGCCCAAGCTCTCCTATCTTATTTATTTTTATTTTTTAGTGTTTCCAGTTAGGTCGGCGTTTTTAAAGGGGAAACCTTTTGGTCTTCAGCACAACGGCGTACGGCTTTGGTTGTATTTCACGCCGTTCTTCATGCCAGTGACTCCACCAAGGCAACATGGGACTTGTGGGCTTTAGGCAGGGAGTAATTACCTGTCTGCCTTTCAAATTGATGTGGGCATTAGAGTCTGGAAGAAGAAAATGAAAGGTCTAATTTCAGTTAGACTCCATAGACAATGCAGCCACGTTGTGTATGTGGGTCTTTACCTTTTAGCTCACCTTTGGTGCAAAAGGATAATTTATACTGGCTATTTTCAGCACGTCAGTTCATAAAGAGTAAGATTGATCAAAAGTTTAGTCAGTAAAAAAAAACCCTTCTTCTTAGGTTTGCCTCATTGCTGTATTCCAGAAAGTATTTTAAAAGGCTGATGTCTTCTGGAGCATTACTTTACATCTTAATGATTTGCGGCACTATTTATTAATTTCTTTATCATATGGATTCCATCGTTTTATTTCGATGCGATAAGATTGGCAATAAACATTACAGTAAAGTACATTTTGTTTATATAGCACCTTTTCATAGATAAATATTTACAAATTGCTTCACGAAGCCAGATCATCAAATAGGGGACGTAAGAAAATATTGACACCGATATATCGCAATATTTTATGTCTCAATATTGTTTCGATAATCAAAAGCAATGTATCGATTATTTATTTATTTATTTATTTATTTAGAATTTGAATGGGACCATTAATGTCATTTTTCAAGTAAAATGAAAAGTATGGCTGTTTTCTCAGTCTTCGTTCCAGTGGATCAATTAGATCTAGTAATAAAACTGGATGTGTTAAAGTATGAAACAGGTTGGAGTTCAGTTTTAAAATTCACAATATATATAGTCTTACTTAGTATCGCAGTATATCGTATCGTCTCCCCTGTATCATGATGCATATCGTATCACCAGATTTTTACCAATACACATCCCTATCATCAAAAACGAAGGCACGGTAAATGCAGTCAAAACACGAGTTAAATTAAAAGACACAAAAAAAAACTATGATTAAAAACAATATTTAAAAGGGTGTTAAGAAAAGGCACTTTTGAATTTGAATGTTTTCAGATGGATTTTAAATGAAGTGAAGGTGCAACGGTCTAGAAAGAGATCCCCTCCACTTTTCTCTCTTCTCCTTGTGACCACTAACAGGTATGGATTGAAGGACTTGAGGACTGAAGCTGGAGTATTCAATTCAATTCAAAAATACTTTATTGATCCCAGAGGGAAATTAAGTGTTGTAGCTCATATAAGTAATTCTTTAACGAGTTGTTGTAGATGATGAAAGCTGTGGGCAGGAAGGATTTCCTGTAGCGGTCTGTATTGCAGCGAAACTGAAGAAGCCTCTGACTGAAGACGCTCTGTTGTTGTATGACTGTCTCATGAAGAGGATGCTCAGGGTTGTCCATAATATTTTTGATCTTATGAAGAATCCTTCTTTGCATCATCATCTCCAGATGTTCCACAGTTGTCCCAGAACAGAATCAGAACCTTCTTTATCAGGTTGTTTAGCCTATTTAAGTCTCTGGCTCTGATGCTGCTACCCCAACAGATGACGGCTGAAGAAATTACACTCTCCACAACAGACTTGTAGAAGATCTGCAGCATCTTGCTGCAAACCTTGAAGGACCTAAGCTTCCTCAAGAAGTACAGTCTGCTCTGTCCCTTCTTATAGACGGTTTCACTTTTGCGCCTCCAGTCCAGTCTGTTGTCAAGGTGAACTCCGAGGTATTTATACTACTCAACCACCTCTACTTCGTCTCCCATGATGGAAACAGGGTTTGACTGATCCCTGTTTCTTCTGAAATCTACAATCATCTCCTTTGTTTTGTTCACATTCAAGGTGAGACGATTGTTTCCACACCATGTCACAAAGCGGTCCACCAGCTCTCTGTATTCAGCTTCTTGTTCATCTCTGATACACCCGACAATTGCAGAGTCATCTGAGTATTTCTGCAGATGACAGGTCTCTGATTTGTACTGGAAGTCTGAGGTGTACAGAGGGAAAAGGAATGGTGAGAGTACGGTCCCCTGTGGTGCTCCTGTGCTGCTGACCACCTGGTTTGATACACAATTCTTCAGTCTCACAAATTGTGGTCTGTTGGTCAGGTAGTCATTGATCCAGGCGATTGTTGAGGGCTCCACCTGTGTCTTCAGGAGTTCCTGACAAAGCAAATCAGGCTGAATTGTGTTAAATGCACTGGAGAAATCAAAGAACATGATCCTCACAGTGCTGCCTGCTTTGTCCAGATGTCCAACTCCACAACGATAAGCAAACTTCACTGGGTCCTGATACGTTTTTGTTTGCTTACTCAGGGGTGCTAACAGGAGTCTCTCCCTGACCTTCATGATGTGGGATTTCAGGGCAACGGGTCTATAGTCATTGATGACTGATGGATGAGTTCTCTTTGGTACTGGAACAAGGCAGGATGTCTTCCACAACACTGGAACCTTCTTCTGAGTTAGGCTAAGGTTGAAGAGGTGCTGCAGAATCCAACAGAGCTGCCCTGCACAGGCCTTCAGGACTCTGGGGCTGACACCATCTGGACCTGCAGCCTTGTTCCGGTTCAGTTTCTCCAGCTGCCTCTTCACCTGACTTTTGGAGACAGACAAGTGGGAGGGGGAGGCAAAGGGGGTAGCAGCATTTCCTGACTTGGTTGAAGTCAAACTTGTGGAATTAGAAGAGTCCATGGCTGAGGTGAAGGATAAAACATCCGAGGTGTAAAAGGAAAGCTGTTGATCAGAGGATAGTGGGATATCTGTTTGGCTGGGGACAGGAGAGGGGGATGCTGAGCTAGTTCCTGAACTGAACCTGTTGAAGAATGTGTTAAGTTCATTGGCTCTGTTCAGACTTCAATCTATCCAATCCTTCCTGTCCTTAAAGCCGGTGATCTTTCTCATTCCTGACCAGACATCTCTGATATTGTCCCTCTGTAGCTTGTTCTCCAGCTTCTTCCTGTATCCCTCCTTGCTGTCTCCGATCTTGACCTTAAGTTGCTTCTGTATACTCCTCAGTAATTCCCTGTCTCCCTCCCTGAAGGCTCTTTTTTTCTTGTTTAGCGGTTCCTTCAGGTCACTGGTGATCCAGGGTTTGTTATTAGGGAAGCATCTCATTGTTCTGGTGGGGATGATGTTGTCCACACAGAAGTTTATATAGTCAGTCACACACTCAGTCATGGCATTGATGTCCTCTCCATGTGCTTGGCAAAGAGTCTTCCAGTCGGTGGTCGCAAAACAACCCTGCAGGGCTTTAGCTTCCTGTGACTATTTTCTTACAGTTCGTTTTCTCACAGTTTTCTTTCTAACAGGTTGCCTCTGAACAAGTGGTTTATATTCTGAACAGAGAAAAAAAAGATTGTGATCCGATTGTCCCAGAGGAGGTTTTGGTTTGGACATGTATGCATCCTTTATATTTGCATAAAACAAATCCAAGGTCCTGTTTTCTCTTGTGGTGCAGCTGACAAACTGTTGAAATGTTGGAAGTGTAGTAGAGAGCGAGGCATGATTAAAATCACCAGATATTGCCACAAATGCATTGGGGTGCTGTGTCTGTAGCTTAGCAACAACGGAACTGATGACATCACATGCAGTGTCAGCAACGGCTGAAGGTAAACAACTGCCAAAATTACACTGGTGAACCCTCTTGGTAAATAATATGGATGAAAACTTACTGCCAAGAGTTCGACCTCTAGGCTGCAGAGACGACACTTCACAGTAACATGTCCTAGATGACACCATCTGTTGTTGACAAGCACTGCTACTCCACTTCCTTTTCTTTTTCTCCTCGTCTTCAGATCTCTGTCTGCTCGTACAGTCAGGAAGCCTGGCAGAGAGACTTTGGAGTCGGGGATATGATCCAGCAGCCACGTCTCAGTAAAACACAACACTGCATTCACGGTACTCTGGCTGAGTCCTCGTAAGGGCTTGGAGTTCATCCATCTTGTTAGCCAGTGATCTTACGTTGCCCATTATGATCGATGGAAGAGATGGCTTGAACTTCCTCTTTGTTTGTCTCCTTTTCGCTCCTTCTCTGCATCCACGTCTCCTCCTTATCAACTCATCAGGGATTTTTGGCTTCACTTGAGGTATTATTTCAGCTTTTGCAATGTTAATCAGCTGCTCCCGGCTGTAAACCACATTGTTGCCATGGTTGCGCATCATAACAAATTGTCAAAAAGGGAAAAATTTACAGCAAAAATCCTTCCAGCTTCACAGCACCTAAAACTAGAAAGCATACAAGTAAAAAAAATGCAATCTTCTTTAAGAAAAAAGAGGAACCAATGTACAAAAAACCAAAACTTTATATATAGCCAACAGAGCCACTCCAACATGCATCCACCCAGAGGAGCGCAATTCTAGAATGTGTGGCTTTAAATATGTTGCTTTAAATGGGGGCATATTATGCAAATTTCACTTTTTCCATCCTTTTGTGTTGCCATCTGGGTCTGTGGTGCCTCTGTAAACACTCCAAACATGAATATAAACCGTCCATCAATTCTTTCATTATTTTTGCTGTGAGAAATTGTTGTGCTTCTACAAGCGGTTCCTGTTAAAGATGAGATCTGTTGTGAATCGGAGCTATATAAATAAACTGAATTGAATTGAATTAACATGTTTTGTACAGACCATAGACTTATTATAGCTTGTTTAAAGAGAGGCGTAATCTGTCCCCTTGAACAATTTGCTTATATGGAAAGGAGAGCTTGACCATGAAGGGCCCTGAACTTTAAATGTATGAATGAATTGTAACCAGGTCAAAGGTGGTAGAACGGGACCGATTGTTCCAGTTAGAAGTCTCGCTGCAGCGTCTTGGACCAGCTGAAAGGGCTTTATGGATGATGCATGCAAAAAGTGCATCACAATAATGAGAGGACATGAAAGCAAAGATAACCATATCAACTTCCTCTTTCGACACCAATCTTCTAAGTTTGGAAATATTTCTGAAATGACAAAACTGGTTTGTAGGAGTTGTTTTATGTGACCTTCTAAAGAGATCGATTGGTCAGAAACAACGCCTTGATTCCCTATGTTTGATTCGATCGCCACATTCAGAAGTGAAAATTTGAATGCAAAAGCTCAGTCTTTTCAGAGTTCAGTTGGCTAAAGGTATTGCGTAAAAACATGCAAATATATTTTAATGTTTTGCCATTTCAAAGAAAGAAATTGCATCTTCAGATCCTTGAAACTTAAAAGAATATTTGAGATAAATCTTGAAATGGCTGTTTATTCTTTTTCTTTTTATAATCGAAATGCAACTTTTTATAAGGCAAAAAATCTTGTAACGCCATCCACACCTAGTATAACCTTTGACCCCAGCCTTTCAGGTTTATCCGATGCTTTGCTTCACCGTGTCTGGGGAGGGAGGATGGGACGTGGTGGGGTACCGGCTGTTGTCAAAACGCCGCTGATGGTGACATGGGTAGCAGGAATGTAAAAGAAAAATGCGTAAATAGCAGCAGACACGGTAGAAAATACACTCCTAATAGTTTCGGTGGTGTTAAGGGTCCCGGCGTAAATGACGATGCTGATGGCTGGGTGGGTTTACTTGAGAGATGAGGAAGGTTATGACAAGTGGGGACATTTTGATGAGCCTGTTGGATATTCTGGAGACGGGGATGAGTCAAATTCTGAGCCCATTTATTTCCTCTCTGCTTTTTTTTAGATGCTGAATTCTGGAGCCTCATCACAAATGAAACGAACAGAAAGATAGAGATCTGTTAAAAGTTGTGCAATCCAATATGGCCGCCTAAAGACGCCATATTATGCTAACTAGATAAGTGAAATTGCTTCCATCGCAAACTTTGGGTCATACTGAAGATTCTTCTGGTTTACAGTATGCCTTCATCCTTAACCATTTTCAAGCTACAGCCTTTTTCAAATAGTGATATCAAAATGTAATATTTCAACGACAAAACTGTGGCGCCTAAAGAGTCGATTGATTGAAAAGCCGACAACACTTCACCAGAAGTACGACTAATTGAAAATGGAAGGTAGTAGGACGTCTACAGTGATTTCACATGTTCCATATTAAAGCAAAGGACAAAGTGAAGCAACCAATCATGTATGAAGCTTGTATTTTTTTATTATTTATGTATGTATTTAAAAAAAAAATTAACGAGAAATAGTAAGTATGTTTTGGGAAAACTCCCTTTTCGTGTGAACGAGACCCAAGTCTGATTTTTAAGCTACGCAGTTGAATATATTGAGACTAGGGCTCCACAATGTTGGGAAGATATCCCATAATTTGGGTGAATGTTGTGCGAATGACACGACCTGCAATAAATCTAAACGAAATAAATTGATGACCAAAATATCCCCTTGCCCCCAGAAATGAGCAATAACCAGGTTTTTATTTTATTTTTTTTAAAGTTGCTTCTGGATGAGATTCACTGTTTTGGCAGTGAAAAACTTTTTGTTGTAGTTCCTTGATGCCTGGATCCCTTTAGAACCTCTCGACCTGCAAAGATCTTCTTGTCCATCAAACATTGAATTGCGCTGCTCTGGGTGGCTGCATATTAAGTTTAGTTTTTTTGTACATTGGTTCCTCTTTTTTCTTGCGGAAGATTGCATTTTCTTACCTGTATACTTTCTAGTTTTTGGTGCTGTGAAGCTGGAAGGATTTTTGCTGTAAAAATTTTCACTTTTTGACAAATTATGATGCGTAACCATGGCAACAATGTGGTTTACAGCCGGGAGCAGCTGATTAACATCGCAAAAGCTGAAATAATACCTCAACTGAGGCCACAAATCCCTGATGAGTTGATAAGGAGGAGACGTGGATGCAGAGCAGGAGCGAAAAGGAGAAGGAGGAAGTTCAAGCCGTCTCTTCCATCGATCATAATGGGCAACGTAAGATCACTGGCTAACAAGATGGATGAACTCCAAGCCCTTACAAGGACTCAGCCAGAGTACCGGGAATGCAGTGTTATGTGTTTTACTGAGATGTGGCTGCTGGATCATAACGTCTCTCTGCCAGGCTTCCTGACTGTACGAGCAGACAGAGATCTGAAAACGAGCAGGAAAAGAAAAGCAGGTGGAGTAGCAGTGCTTGTCAACAACAGATGGTGTCATCCAAGGCATGTTAGTGTGAAGTGTCGTCTCCGCAGCCCAGATGTCGAACTCTTGGCAGTAAGTTTTCGTCCATATTATTTACCAAGAGAGTTCACCAGTGTAATTTTGGCAGTTGTTTACATTCCACCTTCAGCCGTTGCTGACACTGCACGTGATGTCATCAGTTCCGTTGTTGCTAAGCTACAGACACAGCACCCCAATGCATTTGTGGCAATATCTGGTGATTTTAATCATGCCTCGCTCTCTACTACACTTCCAACATTTCAACAGTTTGTCAGCTGCACCACAAGAGAAAACGAGACCTTGGATTTGTTTTATGCGAATATAAAGGATGCATACATGTCCAAACCAAGACCTCCTCTGGGACAATCGGATCACAATCTTTTTTTCCCCTGTTCAGAATATAAACCACTTGTTCAGAGGCAACCTGTTAGAAAGAAAACTGTGAGAAAATGTCAACAGGAAGCTGAAGAAGCCCTGCAGGGTTGTTTTGCAACCACAGACTGGATGACTCTTTGCCAAGCACATGGAGAGGACATCAATGCCATGACTGAGTGTGTGACTGACTATATAAACTTCTGTGTGGACAACATCATCCCCACCAGAACAGTGAGATGCTTCCCTAATAACAAACCCTGGATCACCAGTGACCTGAAGGAACTGCTAAACAAGAAAAGAAGACCCTTCAGGGAGGGAGACAGGGAATTACTGAGGAGTATACAGAAGCAACTTAAGGTCAAGATCAGAAACGGCAAAGAGGCGCACAGGAGGAAGCTGGAGAACAAGCTACAGAGGGACAATATCAGAGATGTCTGGTCAGGAATGAGAAAGATCACCGGCTTTAAGGACAGGAAGGATTGGATAGATGGGAGTCTGAACAGAGCCAATGAACTGAACACATTCTTCAACAGGTTCAGTTCAGGAACTAGCTCAGCATCCTCCTCTCCTGTTCCCAGCCAAACAGACATCCCACTATCCTCTGATCAACAGCTTTCCTGTTACACCTCTGATGTTTTATCCTTCACCTCAGCCATGGACTCTTCTGATTCCACAAGTTTGACTTCAACCAAGTCAGGAAATGCTGCTACCCCCTTTGCCTCCCCCTCCCACTTGTCTGTCTCCAAAAGTCAGGTGAAGAGGCAGCTGGAGAAACTGAACCGGAACAAGGCTGCAGGTCCAGATGGTGTCAGCCCCAGAGTCCTGAAGGTCTGTGCAGGGCAGCTCTCTGCAGAACCTCTTCAACCTTAGCCTAACTCAGAAGAAGGTTCCAGTGTTGTGGAAGACATCCTGCCTTGTTCCAGTACCAAAGAGAACTCACCCATCAGTCATCAATGACTATAGACCTGTTGCCCTGACATCCCACATCATGAAGGTCCTGGAGAGACTCCTGCTGGCACCCCTGAGTAAGCAAACAAGAACGTATTAGGACCCACTGCAGTTTGCTTATCGCTGTGGAGTTGGAGATGCCATCATACACCTGCTTCAACCAACCCACTGTCATCTGGACAAAGCAAGCAGCACTGTGAGGATCATGTTCTTTGATTTCTCCAGTGCATTTAACACAATTCAGCCTGATTTGCTTTGTCAGAAACTCCTGAAGACACAGGTGGAGCCCTCAACAATCGCCTGGATCAATGACTACCTGACCAACAGACCACAATTTGTGAGACTGAAGAATTGTGTGTCAAACCAGGTCATCAGCAGCACAGGAGCACCCCAGGGGACCGTACTCTCACCATTCCTTTTCACTCTGTACACCTCAGACTTCCAGTACAAATCAGAGACCTGTCATCTGCAGAAATACTCAGATGACTCTGCAATTGTCGGGTGTATCAGAGATGGAAAAGAAGCTGAATACAGAGAGCTGATGGACCGCTTTGTGACATGGTGTGGAAACAATCGTCTCACCTTGAATGTGAACAAAACAAAGGAGATGATTGTAGATTTCAGAAGAAACAGGGATAAGTCAAACACTGTTTCCATCATGGGAGAAGTGGAGGTGGTTGAGGAGTATAAATACCTCAGAGTTCACCTTGACAACACACTCGACCGGAGACTGAACAGTGAAGCCGTCTACAAGAAGGGACAGAGCAGACTGTACTTCTTGAGGAAGCTTAGGTCCTTCAAGGTTTGCAGCAAGATGCTGCATATTTTCTACAAGTCTGTTGTGGAGAGTGTAATCTCTTCAGCCGTCATCTGTTGGGGTAGCAGCATCAGAGCCAAGGATTTAAAAAGGCTAAAGAACCTGATAAAGAAGGCTGGTTCTGTTCTTGGGACAACTGTGGAACCTCTGGAGATGATAATGCAAAGAAGGATTCTTCATAAAATCAAAAAAAATATGGACAACCCTAGCATCCTCTTCATGAGACTGTCATACAAAAACAGAGCGTCTTCAGTCAGAGGCTTCTTCAGTTTCGCTGCAATACAGACTGCTACAGGAAATCCTTCCTGCCCACAGCCATCATCATCTACAACAACTCCTTAAAGAATTAATTATATGAGCTACAACAACACTTAATTTCCCTCTGGGATCAATAAAGTATTTTTGAATTTTAATTTATAATTGCATATTGTATCTAAACAAGCAGAGTTCTAATACAGATTTCATTGGATTAACAGCCAAGCAGGGCTCTTTTGTAGAGTTGCATTAATTGAAATAAAAAGGGACTCGACATGTTGACTCCTTGTTGACTTAGACAACTGTGGAGATTAGTGACAGTTTGCTGCTTTCTAGCACGGAAATATTTAGTGAATTCAATATTTAAGAGAGGACAAATTGAGAAAATAGTAATGTATCTTTAATTTCTTTGTATTTTTTTAGATTAGATGTTAGAATTTGATTATTTGCCTGAATTAACTTGCATGTTGTGGTCAAGTGGGAAAGTAATGCGTTGGGAAAATCTTGGCCACCCTACTGAAATCATTCCGTCACACTTCTTCTTAAAGGAAGTGTCGTGAGGGCAACATTTAAACACGAACAACAGTGTTCAGTTTGCAGCTCTGCGCTCTGAACAAGGCGGGTTCCTTTAATTTTGCAAGACCACATCTTTGTTCCGGTTCCACGCTCAGACAACACGCTAGCTAAGATGTTGAAAGATTTGAGAATTATTGGGCCATTTGCTCTCAGTTAGCCAACCTGGCTAGTTCTTATGTCGCAACTAATGGAACATCTTTTATAACTAAGCTCTAAATCCTTTAATGTAGCATGTGAGGTTACAGTAAATGGTGTATAACCCCAGACCTGCTATAATATGGTGCATGTAGGATATGTGGAAATGTTTGATCTATCTCAGTGACTCAGCAGTTGCCCTGCTTCTTACCTCCCTGCCTCTGTGTCTTCCATTTATGATTTATAGTTTTAAACCACAGCTTTACTTACTTTACCTTTGCATAGTAACTATTTAATAAAGTCCTTTCAGCAGAACGTTTTAATCATTGACAGTATTATAATTGCTGTCTTACTATCCGTGGTCTTCCTTGAAATGAACAACCAGGATGATACTTTAGAAAGTGTTTGGACATTTTATGTTTTAGAAAACTGCTTCTTTAGCGCTCTTTAGTACCACGTTTTTAACTAGCGGTGTGCCGATTCACTATTAAATCGATAGTGATTCAAAAGTGTTCAAAACGGATTCTTTTTCATAACAAATAATATGACAAAGACATAAAAGTCCGGCGTGCCGCCCGGACATTTGTAGGGGACGGACCGGCGGAAACCTTATGGCTGCAGTGTTTTAAGCCACGCAGCACAAAATGTACAAGCTACAGCAAATATTTTGCACTTTAGTTTTGAAAGGAGCGTCTTTGTTAGCAGCATGGTCCTCTTTTCACCCGGACATGTCCGCTGTTCACCTGCCGTCCTCGGTGTCCTCCCCGAGCTGCAGCGCAGGACATCAGCCCAAGTTTAGCTTCATGGACGAACCGCTGAGGAAATGTTTCCTCCTAGCATCGCTGTCATGACTATTGTGTGGCGGAGTGCTCTTAGCTGGCAGACGGGAGCCAAAGATCCTGTTGGTCTCACTGACGCAAAAAACGATGAAAAAGCAGAGCAAGGTCAGAGTTAATCTATTAAACTGAAATAAAAACTAAAGACTGGAGTATACACTTTGTTTTAGCTGTCTTTGTGGGACTGCTGCTTTTTATTTTTATTCTTACTTTAAAATGAAAATAAAACTTATTTTCTCAGGATATAATTTCAGATTTTTGTGTAATTTTCGTCCTGTATGACTTAGAAAGTGAGCTAATATTGGTTATAGGTTTATTTTCTAATACAGAAGAGTAATTTTTTTGTTTTGTTTCTAGAGATCTTAAAAAGTCATTTCTATAAAGGTTGACTTCTCAAAGCCAATCTGAAGATTATTTAATTATTTCTAACCACGAGTAGCAGGAACACTTTATGTTAAAATAAAGTATTATTTAAGTAAATAGAAAGTGATAGAAGTGTTTGGGGATTGGACCATGTTTCCTCTTTTATGGAAAACAAAATATGGTCACCCTATATTATACTTTTAGTGCTAACACACATTTCCTTTAGCTTTTATGGAAAAATCTGGCCTTGATGGGATTATGATACATATTTTTGTCATGTTTATTTGTGGTTTCACATTAATAAAAGACAGGACATATATTTGTTTGGATACAACAAGTTAATGGAAACTGAATGGATTTGAAAGTAGCAAACAAAACTAATAGTTTAATAATTGAATCGTGAGGCATCCGAGATGGCACACCCCTAGTTTATTCTTTTATGAAAAGTCTCTGCAAACTTCTTCTTTTTTTCTCTACGTTCACTGAACAGAAATATGCCGTTTGCCATTCATGATTTTACCATTGCTGGTTGAGTGTTTTCATAAGCTAAGTTTTTGTTGTTTTGGTTTCTGTTTTAAAGTTATAAAGCCTTTCCCTGGAATGGTTCTTACTTTATTTATTTGAAATGTCATGTTATATTTCGTAACGCATCATGTTAGGAGTACTAATTTTCTTTTCTATCCCTTTCTCTACATCCTTCTTTTCTCAGGGCTTTGACCCACCCCATCAAAGTGACACCAGGACTGTTTATGTAGCAAACCGTTTCCCCCAGCATGGCCATTACGTACCCCAGCGCTTCGCAGACAACAGAATCATCTCATCCAAGGTATTAAACTGTTTCAGCCACATATTTATCCAGTATTTCTGGAGGATGCCTACATATTATGGGTGTAATGCTATTCTTAGAATTGCTCTAACGAGGGTTTTACTCTTTTGATTCCTTGTATTTTTTTCTAAAGACTATAACAGAAACAAAATAAGTTTTTTTTTAGCTTTTATTTCATAGTTATATGTCACAAACATTGACTATAGAGAAATGTTGTTGGGTTTTAGATTGAAGTAGTTTTGAATCCAATTATTTACAGGTTTTTCCTCATTTCTGATTCATAGCATATATGTCGAACCTTTATTAGTGGTTTACAGTTGTTTAAATTATTTTGCTGCATTTAGACCAGAAAAAGTGCAGATTTTCAGTTTTTCTTTTCTTTGACTAGTTTTGACCCGTTTATCATTGGCCACAAAGAGGCCATGTCACCATAACAGATTTTGCTGGATGATAAATCGCCCCTGAAACTATTGCTATAGATGATGATATTGTCTTTTTAAGACCCTTCTCCATTAATATAACATTAATGCATGTATACTGTCAGAATGATCAATAAACTTTAATTTCGGTCGAAATGACTGACAACAAAAATTTCTTATCTGATCCAAACTGTCCTTTAGTCTAAGCTAGTCCTTGAAATGCCTTGCATACGTCTTGAAGTCAATTTTTTTTGCCAAATCTGCAAAACAAGCTAGCGTAAAACATTTTTTTCATGGCTCCTATCAACTTTCTAACATAGTATAGCTATACTGTAAATACTTTTGTGGAGATTAAAAAATAAAAAAAACGCTAAAAAATAAATAAGTGCTTCTGTGGCATTTGTCTAAAAGCCTAGGGATGATAGCCGTGTCTGTGTTTATGTTTTAAGCTAGCTTGTTCTGCAGATTCGGTAAAGCAGCTTTAAGCTTAGCTTCCTTTTGTTCCTGTCAGGATATTTATCATTAGAACTGGTAGTTTTTATTTCCATGCTATTTAATACAAATATTGTATTTATAGATTTTAGTATAAGTTGGTTTAAGGCAATCAGCGGGAACGATGAGATTTTATTATTGCATGAACAGTGAACGCAGCTGTGGCTGAAAGTATGAATTATCCAGGGAAAAGCTCAACTCTAAAGCGGATTTCTGGTACGTTTTTGTTCAGTATAGAGTTAATTTGCTTGGAGTTTAATTTGTATACAAGGAATGTTCCCTGCTTAGTTTGCTGATTGCACCAACAAAAGGCTTTTTGTGTTGGAAAGTGGATGAACAGGTCAGTTGAAAGACTGGTTGCTTGCTGCCAACAGACTATGACTGAACATATATCAGTAGCGGTGATGATTACATTTAAAGTTCTGCTTTTAAATAACTTTTTTTTTTAATTTGTGTCCATGTCCTGATTTATTGACCGTTTTTAGATTTGAACAAAATTGGGTAAAGGTTTTGAAAACATGTTTTTTAAAGTAAAGGGAGCCAGTGAGAATATTAATGGGTTTGCTAAACGGGTATACTTTTAATATGCTCATATAGGTTTGTGTTTTGGCTTATGTTTATGTTTGTACTGCAGCTCATTTAAATGAACTTTGTGAATCACACAAAGCGGCTGTCTTTTCCAAGATGTGTGAACCTTTTAATGCTTTCTCTTCCAGTACACAATCTGGAATTTTGTCCCAAAGAATCTGTTTGAGCAGTTTCGGAGGATAGCGAACTTCTACTTCCTCATCATCTTCCTTGTGCAGGTAATGTCACAAACAAACGCACACAAAGAGGTCAGTTCAGCGAGTGCATGTTTTTTCTCAGTCGGCTGGTGATGAGTCATGTGTGGCCTCAGCTTCCCCTCCTCAGATATAAACATGCGTGTATCTGTTTGTGCATCAGTGGACATGTTATTAACTCTTAAGGACCTGAAGGTGTAGAGGTCTGCCTTGTACCCCCCCAATAAACCAAAAAAAACCCATGTTTAGTAATGTTTGTGTTGTTACGGCCCGTCCAGAGCAATATGCCTTCAGAATTCATCAGTCAGCCTGTGCAGAAGATGGATTTGGCTTCCAGATTTTTCAGCCATGCCCTGATGTGTTTGGGACTGTGTAGTAAAGCCAAAGCAATCAACTTGACTTCATCTGAGGAGCTTGTCTTTTCACCCACTCAAGTTGTCTATCTCTAGTTGAGGAGATCCGCTGTCTCAGGGCGCTGAGGCAGAGGGAGACAGGATGGGTCCGGTCTCTGAGTGGTAATGCTAACATAGACTAATGTTCAAAACAGATGAACGTCGATCGGATCGATCAGTCGCAAAACTGCCAACGTCGCTTTGGTCACTGTCCATGTTTCAGTGTCAGATTAAGCGAGCTGTCACTGTCCTCCTGAACACACCCCCACGCTCCCCTCTAAGCTTTTCGACCACACTTGGTCACGCACCTCCGTGCCTCCTGGCACCGCCCACTTTGGTAGAATTTTTCAAATGTTGTCTGGGGGCGGGGTTATGATTTTTTTTTATGGGGTTCAGTTCCACTTTAAGCAGGGAGACCCAGACTTCCATCTCCCCAACCACTTGGGTCAGCTCCTGCAGGGGAATCCCCGGGCGTTCCCAGGCCAGCCGAGAATCCCCCCCCCCCCCAGCGTGTCCTGGGTCTCTTCCCGGTGAGAAGTGACCGGAACACCTCACCCGGGAGATGTCAAGGAGGCATCCTGACCAGATGCCAGTCTAAGCCTATAGCAGCATAACCCCAAAGATGGTTACAGGACTGTGAAATAAATGGTAAATGGACTGAACTAGTCATTCTGACCACTCAAAGCGCTTTGCACTGGAGCTACATTAACCCATTTGCATTCACAGACACTGGTACACAGATCGGTAGGCAATTTGGGATGAACGCATATGATGATCTTAGATTATGAAGGATTAGAAAATGTTGACGATGTCCCAAAGCACAGATGTCCATATGAGAAGTTATGTGTAACAGAATGGGATGACGATGGAAAAAGCCAGAAATCTTATCAGTAATCAAAAAGCAATTCTGCCACGTAGTGTCAACTAATCTAACGAGGTTCAGTTCCAACTGACGGTCAATGAAAAGGTACCACAGTCACTCAAGCATCTCATGATGGGCAAAACCAACGAGCTCTCGCAAGATCTCCGCAACCCAAATGATGCAAGACGTGCTGATGGTCTTGGTTACGAAAGAGTTTCTAAACCTCTGAAGGTTCCAGACAGCATTGTGTCAGCATCATAATCCAGAAGCTAAAAGAAACATCATTGCACCATAAACCAGCCACAATCGTTGCAGGATTTCAGACAGCGGAGGAGAAAGAATTATCCAAAGAGTTGTCCAAGAAAGAATCAGCTGTTTGCAAAGGAGCAATGAGCGACGCTCTCAACCGGCATGGCCTGCATGAACGCTTGCTATGCAAAACGCCACTGCTGAACACAAATCCCGTTGAAGCGTGTTCAAAGTTTGTCGGACAACATTTAGACCAGCGTGTTTTCAACCTTGGTACTCAAGGCGCTCTGACCTGCATGTTTTAGATGTTTTTTCCTGCTTCATCACTCCTGATTTCGAGTAACTGCTGATTAACAGGCTTTTGCTGAACTCAATGCTCAATTTAATCTGGTGTCTTAAAGCAGGGAAACATCTAAAAGATGCAGGAAAAAAGTGGGAGAACATAGTCTGGTCAGATGAGACCAGAATGGGATGATTTGGATGCCACATTTAGGGCTGGACGATCTGGCCTCAAATCTATATTGCGATGTAATCTAAAGCATGTGCGATAACGATATCTATTTCTATATATTCTTTTCTTTTCTTTAAATATGTCAAAATGACTGTTTTTCCAGATACATTGCAGCAGAACAACTTCAAAAAAGCATAGAATGCCATTTAAAGATCATTCATTGTTCCAAAAAATGCAACACAAAATTTCTCATAACATAAATAAAGATGAAGATATTTTAAATAAATGAAAAGCTAAATGTTATGAAAACACCAAGTTTAATATTGTCTGCTTTCCTGGTTATTTGTTGTTGTTTAAAAATTTACAATCGCACAAAAATAAATCTGCACATATATGAATTAAAAATGCTTTAAGTTCAACAGGTTTCTTTTCCGTTAAATGGAAAACCGCGGTAGGGCCGGTTTCGTCAAAATCTCTACCTTTGTCTGAATTTATATCATTTCTACCTTATATCTTTTATATTGCCCACTACTAACCACAATACAGAGCATATTTGGAGGTTAAAGGGCACTGTCTATCACTCTAGAAACACCATACCAACGAGAAAGTTTGGAGGTGGGAACATCATGGTATAGGGCTGTTTTTCAGCGTGGTGCTGACAGATGGTATAATTTAAAAGAATGATGAATTGGCAAATGTAGCGAGACATTCTTGATTAAAAATCTGCTGCCGTCTACCGGGAAGATGAACAAGGATCCCAAACACACAGACAGGGAAGCTTTTAATTGGTCACCAGAAAGAGGCTGCTGGAATGCGCTGACCAATCATCTGACCTAAATCCAGCTGAAAACCAATGAAAATGGCTAAAGCTGCGAGTTTGTATAGGGAGCCCACAGAACCTTCAGGATTTAGACTGTTTGTGTAGAAGTATGGGTCAGAATCCCACCCGAGCAATGCAGCCCACTAGTTTCTCCATACGGGAGCCATTTTGAAGCAGTCATCATCAACAAAGGTTTCTGTATGAAATCTTAAATCAATTTCAGCAAGTGTGTTTTTTCAGTGTTTGTATTTTTACCATTTCACTTTATTACCAATAACTTAATTTATGGAAGTCTATAGTTTGATTTCTTTGCATGTGTGGATTGGATGTAGTAGTGGGCGATATAAACGGTATGAGGTAGAAATGATTGAAATTTAGCCAACGGTAGAGATTTTGACTATACCAGCCTATCGAAATTGCGCATGTTGATGATGTCATCAATCTCCGCCACGTACTTTGTACCATGTACGCAGGGAGAATAAATACCGATGTTCATATTTATAGTAGATATTCAAGTTTAAGTTTGTTTTCTTTTTAACGAAAATTAATCTTGTAGAACTTGAAGCGTTTTTAGTTCAAACATGTTCAGCTTTACTTTACTTATTTATGAATTTAATATCGCACTAATCAGGAAAGCAGAAAGAAATGCGGTTTCTCTTTTTACATTTTGCACTTCTGTTATAACATTTAGCTCGTATTTTATTTCAAATATCTTCATCTTTCTTTGTGTTATGAGAATTTTCGTGTTGCATTTTTTGGAAAAAATATTTATTCATAATACATTCTGCACAATATGTGAAAATGTCATTTTGACATGTATAAATAGAAGAAAATAATACATCCCAATAAATATTTACCCCAACATGCTTCAGATTATATGGCAGTATAGATTTGAGGCACAGCCCTAATTGGATGGGTTTGTCAGTTGGCACCATTAGAAATATGTCGACTTAGAAAACAGATTATCTTGACCTACAGATGTCTTACAAACAATTAAACGGTCTGCTCAGATGGTAATTGCTCAGGTGTCATTTATTTTTTCTGTAAAAAAAAAAAAGAAAGAAAAAAAGCACATTTGTTTACACCAATGCATCCAGGAAATGCAAACAATGCAGGAAGTAATGCAAAAAAACTAAGAAGATATTAGCATACAGTTCCTCAACGAGATCATGAGCTTTGAAATAATTGATGGTGGTGGAGTAGCTCTGAGGAACCATACACGTACAGCCATATGCTTTCAGTCTAGCTCAGAACCTACGATCTGTTTCAGCGGCCCTCGCTTTTTACATTTCCTGTTTTTAACCTGCATCCGTGGGTGCGGTACAGACAGCTTTAAAAGCTAAACAAATATGCCTTTACTTACAGCTAGAATGTCTCAGTCTTGTAGAAGTTCAGTTGAATTTCTTTAAACATTCCATAAGTCTGCATAATTGATCCTATTTTTAAAATTGAATGAGACTTTATGCCATTTTTTTTCCTTTTTTTTTTACAGGGATACAACCCAAGGTGTCGGGATATTTTTACTGTTTAAGTGTTGACTCAGCTTTGACCTCTTAAGAGTAGGATAAGGAGTAATGGAAATATTTTGTCAATGACTCTATAAATACAAAAAAAAAAAAAGAGGGTGTAAACATGTATGGTCGACTGCTTCCACTGTGATGACTGTTAACACTCGAGGGAAGTTTGTTGAGATTTCCTGTTTGACACACCGGCCACTACTTCTCTCGTGTTTCCAGCTCCTTTCTCTTTGAAAGGCCACGCCCACCCATACTCTTGATGCGAGCGACTCACTGGTTCTACCTGCCCTGTTGACATCTGTGCGCCTGTCGTCTTTTTATTTCTTCGCAGTTGATGATAGACACTCCAACTTCCCCAGTTACCAGTGGGCTCCCTCTCTTCTTTGTGATCACAGTTACAGCTATTAAACAGGTGAGAACAGAAGTGCACACTCGCTTCCTCTTACTTGTGCTGAAAATGTGGAACCAACACTATGGTGCTATGTTAAACCAGTGGTGTGCAAATTCACTATCAAATCAAAAACATTAAAGTCTCATGTGCCAGAATTGTATTCAGAATATCATTTCAGATTTGACCTGTATGACTTAAAAAGTGAACTGTTATTGTTAGGTTTATTTTCTAATACAGAAGAGTATTTCTTTTGTATTTTATTTTCAGAGATTTTAAGGTCATTTCTGTAATGGTTGACTTGTAAAAGCCAATCTGAAGTTTTGTTTTTTATTATTATTCTTTCCAACCACAGAGCAGAAACACTTTAACATCAAAGGTCTTCTTTAAGTAAACAAAACATGATTGAAGTGTTTAAGGATTACTTTAAGTTTCCTCTTTTATGGAAAACAAATATGGTCACCCAATATTATACTTCTAGTAGCAACACACATTTTCTGTAGCTTTGATGTGTTTATGAAACATTATGGATGTGTGTTTATTTTATTTGTGGTTTCACATTAATAAAAGACAGGAAATACATTTGTTTGGATACTTCAATGTATGGAAACTAAATGGATTTAAGAGTAGAAAATAGCTGTGGGAGTAATGAAGAAAAAAACCCAAAATGGGGGGTTAAAAACCCCCCAAAATAATAATTTAATAATCAAATTTTACCTGAATCGAATCGTGAGGCACCCAAGATGGCACACCCTTAAGTTAAACTATAATAAAGTTCATATCATCTCCAAAAGGATCAACTAAAAACAGAAAGGCACACTTAAGTAGATTTTTTTTTTTCAGTGTATCTTGTAAAAACATCAACCTTTCCTTAATCTGACCCTTAAATATATTATTAAATATAATGTATATTTATTCATCTTTTTATGTATCAAAAGATTTGTATTTGTTATTAATATTTAATTAATTACATTTGGTTTGCAATATTTAAAAGGCTTAAATGGCGTTTTTTTTTTTCAGGGCTATGAGGACTGGTTGAGACACAAGGCGGACAACGAGGTGAATGGAGCTCCCGTGTTTGTGGTTCGCAGTGGAAGTCTGGTACAGACCAGATCCAAAAATATCAGGGTAATACCGCTAACATCCTCTTTAGGGAACCTTTGTTATGCCATTTGTTTGAGTTCAGAAATATGCTCTTTCTACAGATACTACTTTGCAAAGGTTTAAGTACTTCATCCATTGTGCAGTGTGAAAAAGAAACTATTTGCAACGTGAAGCACTTTTGCTGTTATCCCCATCCTCACTGATGGAGGGATTTAATGCCATTGTATGGCTCGAACTTAGAATAGTCTAGTTCACCCAAATCATCTGAAGTCGGTATCTAAAAAGACATTGTAACTAATTTGTAAAGAGCTAAGTTTATGTTGCGAAAACGATCTCTTTTGAGATTTGGTAAAAATGCAAATGATGCCTTCCGGCTCAAAGCATGTGGAATATTGTTCATACAGCCAGAGCTCAGAAACTTGCTGCCAAAACAGGGAAATTGCTTTTTACGATCATCTCTTACAGTTAACTCATAATGTTACATCATTTAGCTTCCATACATGATGGACAGCAAAGCATCAACAAGAGGTTTTCTTTAAGGTCTCAGAAGAAATAGATTTATCATATTTGAAAATGACCTGTTAGGTCATTAGTCAACTTTTCAGGTGAAGCCTATTGCCTTTACATTGTTTAAATATTTTTGATAATATTTTTTTTAATTTAAAAACTAGAAGACTTTCTGTAACAGGAATGAATCTTATTTAGTTATTGGTATATATACCATTGGGTTATAATGCCACAACAGCACGGTGTAACATTTAAAACCTTTCTCAACAACATGATGGGTGTCCTAAACCTGAACAGCACTAACCGTTGTCATTTTCCTCCATCCATTCAGGTTGGGGACATTGTTCGTGTTGCTAAGGATGAGACGTTCCCAGCAGACCTGGTGTTGCTGTCATCGGATCGTGCAGACGGCACTTGTCACATCACCACAGCCAGCCTCGATGGAGAGACCAACCTTAAGGTTTGTTTGTAGACTGTAATCAAAGCAAGTTACGAGGACGCATGGGATTTACATTTATTATTATATTTAAGAATAACCCAGTTTTTATGCCGGTTGTTTTGTTTTTTATTTTCTTGCATTTATCCGCCTGTCCGTGTGACTATTG
Organism: Valencia hispanica; assembly: GCA_963556495.2. Classification (NCBI taxonomy): domain Eukaryota; kingdom Metazoa; phylum Chordata; class Actinopteri; order Cyprinodontiformes; family Valenciidae; genus Valencia; species Valencia hispanica. The sequence goes on along the minus strand of OY747705.1, from coordinate 53,716,832 downwards.
TCTAATATTAAACCGGTCCCTGGCCTGAAAAAGCTTTTTGGACCACTGCTCCGAGCCGATCCAGTAAAATCACATGTTCCTGTGTGCTTTTAAAACATGCAGCTGGCATCACGGAACCAACGGGGCGTGGTATATAACTCGCCCTCATCCTCCTGATGCATTTAATGCTTAAACACAAGCAAACTTGTTGTGAACCATCTTTATAATGTTGTCTACATCAGATTCTGTCAAATGGCATATTTCCCAGATTGGATGGACACTGCTGAATTATAAAGTCTCACTTGTCTGTTTGTACCCATTCACTCATGCTGCTCATACTTGTTCTTTGATCCCTTCTTACCCTTTCATCACATGGTCATTATGACCCTGTGACTACTTCCTAAGGTTGATTAGATGAATAACAGCTGGAAGTTAACCGTGACCTCCCCATTTTTAATGTTGACACATTTCCGGTAATCATGAGGCCTGAAGAACAGAGGTAGGTCACCGTTTGAAATTATGATCTAAAAGGGGCCTTTATTAGTCGCCTGCGCATTGTTTTTTTTGTTTATCTTTGGTAGTTTTCTCTCAGTGTTTTTCTCCCCATCGAAGATACACCTGGTCTGGTATCCTGCTTGGCTGCAATGCCCTGTTGGACGGGGGTCATCGACTGGGATGATCCTCTCAGTAATTGAACATCCACTGTGTCCTGTTATCAACTTTTTACTTTCTGTAACATAGAAAGTTCTCTTATATCGGATCTTCTGTTCCTTCTGTGTTCTGCTCTGTCTTCTCAAACCCCCAGACGGTCGTGGGAGATGGCCGCTCCTACTGAGCCTGGTTCTGTTGGAGGTTTCTTCCTGTTAAAGGGGAGTTTTTCCTCTCCACTGTCGCTACATGCTTGCTCAGTATGAGGGATTGCTGAAGGATTGCTGTGGTTGGAAATCTGCCCAACATCACGCCAATGACTGACGCAATCTGCTGGGATTCCTTAAATAGGAAACTTTTTAACTGATTGGAATGTTTGTATAATTGTATTGAAATGACTTCTTGTTAAGTGCCTTGAGATGACATCTGTTGTGAATTGGCGCTATATAAATAAACTGAACTGAATTGAATTGAATAGTTCTTTTGTGTAATGCATTGTACAGAGAGATGTCCGCATCTTCAGCTAACCCTTTGAAGGAGTAAACTGAAATTACACAATGAGAAGATTACATGTGAAATACAGGAAGAAGTGCACTAATGTTTTAGTCTTTTCATGCTTGAAATGACTTTAAGCTATAAGAACTAGACATTTAAGTTTTTATATAGAGCTTCATGATGATGGCAATAATATTGGGGAAATACTGCAATGACAATAACAATTTTCTTTTTTCTCTTTCTCATCTGTGCTTCCGTTACTCTGACCTTTAGCATTTTGGACAATAGCATTAGTGTCTATTGTGAACATCTGCTGTGAGCCATGAGACTCTGGCCAGCTGACTAAATATTACATTATCATGTAAAGTGCAAATTAATAACACTTGGAGCATATGAGCCAACAATTTGTTAATACAGTCCTTTGCGATATGAATATTGCACCCACTAATATTACAATGACAGTGTGTTCATGTTATATTGTGTAGTAGGGATGTAATGCATATCAATACGCTGATATTCTGTGATACTTTGTCACGATATTGTATCGATATTCAAAAGCAATGTATCGATTTTTATTTTATTTTTTAGAATTTGAATGGAACCATTAATAATTTTTGTGGTAAAATTAAAACTATAACTGGTAGTTGGTGGCTGTTTTCAAACTTCTCCGTAACAGTGGATCAACTAGATCTAGTAATAAAACTGGATGTGTTAAAGTATGAAACAAGTTGGAGCGTTTAGAAAGCTGTGAGTTTTTCTACAGTTAAATTCAGTTTTAAAAATCACAATATATCGTATTACTCATAGTATCGCGATATATCGTATCGTCCCCCCTGTATTGTTATACATATCGTATCACCAGATTCTTGCCAAAGCACATCTGTATTGTGGAGCCTTATTTTTATACATTACTTCATTTCACCTTAAATGTAAAAAAAAAACTTATTAAATGAAAGTTGTCTACTTGCTAGCTTGTGGGTTTGTTTTTAGCGATGATGTATCACATGACCGAGGCAAGTTTCTTGAAATGCGTGAAGTAATTTATATCCAGATGTAACTGAGAGATTCCAGCAAAAAAAAAAAAAATCTTTTTTAGCCTCTGATAATAAATAAAATGGAAATACTGTAAGTTAATTCTTTTTTGGCTGCCTGGTACCAAATGACCCACGGACCGGTCCGGACCCTGGGGTTTGAGGCCCTCTGCTTTTTAGTATACATGTACACATATCTACTATAGGTGTAATGGTACATGTATTCATTTTTGGATTTTTCAGTACGGCCCTGTTGGTTCGGTACGCACGTGTACCAAACGACTACAGCTGTATTCTCCCTGAAGACATGAATAACGTTTATGTGCGGAACTCGGAGTGCAGTGCAATGTTCTGCAGTGAAACTTTTAAAGGCGACACCAAAACAAAACAGGAAGGACTCTTTGGGGAAATTAATGGTTTCTCATGCAGCTACAGTAGAAAAAGAAAGATGGACCGACCCAGAACTTTGTCAGCGAAAGCATCTTTCAACAGCAATAATTTCATAACGCGCTCTGCACAGAACTGAATTATTTACCCGAAACAATGTTGACCTGAAAAAGATCTAATCAAATCTCCTGTCAGTTCTATACTTTAAACTTTTTTTAAGTTATAGAACATAATACAATAAAACAAATTTCAGGTATTGAAAGGAATAAATTCTGGGAAATTTTTTTTTTTGTTTTAATGCTCATCAAGGTAAAAACAAATGCACATTTGTGTTTATTTTTCGTGATTAAAGTGTACCAAAAACGTACCGAACCGTGACTTTTGTGTACAGTTACACCCCTAATATGTAATCTTTCTAAAATATAATTTATACAAGCAGTATATGATTAGATGAAGTGGCGCTTAAAGAAACCACTAACATTTTTTTTCCCCTTTTTGGCCTTATCTAGATGACAAAAATGGTCTTTACAAAAACGTTTTACGTTTTATATTTTAGCTGTCAATATACTTTTATGGTTATTTAAACGCCCCTCTAATTTCCCTAATCAACATTTAACTTTTCTTTTCCTTGTAGACCAATTTTTCTGTGCCAGAGACATCAGTGTGTCAGTCTGTGTCCCAGCTGGAGGCCTTGCATGCTGTGGTGGAGTGTCAACAGCCAGAAGCTGACCTGTACAGGTATTTATTCTTCTATTCGGACATCTTTTAGAGGCATAATTATCGCTGTTACCGTATAGAATAAAAGAAAACTTGAAAGAAGCAAATATTTACTTACTACCAGTGGATCCTTAGGTTAGATGATTTCATATCATCAACAACAGCATCTTTACTCACCATCACTTAGTGTGTAGCAGCTTTCAGCCCTTCCCCCTAAAAAGATTGCTATACATTTACAATGGTTGTTTTTAAAGATCTGCTTCAGCTCTTACAATATTAAATAAAGCTGTTTTGTAAAATAGTAAACATGCACATCGAAATCAGTATGTCAAATACTAAAAGCCAAATGATAATAGCCTGTTGCTGTGGTGGTGGTAGTTCAGCAGCATGTAAGTCAAAACTTTGCTTAGCCTAATCCTCATTGGTATTGTATTTATATATTCTAACAACGTTGGCATTACAAAATAAGCTTGCTGATCTGAAAATTTTTTCTATTTAGTAATTCTTTCATTGATATATATTTCTCTTTATCAGTTCAGTGTATTATTTTAAATGTTTGTGTACATTTCCCAAGTAAGATCAATTCAAATAATTTCAAAAAGAGCTCTATCTTACATGAGAAATCGCTATTTTCCGGTCATGAAAATGGAAACAAAAGCTTTTTTCAGACAGCCTGAAGTTATATGTTTTGTTTCAGTGGTAAAATGTGTTTGGTGTCTTCCAGATTCATAGGACGTGTAACTGTGACGCAGCATGAAGAAGAGATCGTCAGGTAAGTTGCTCAAATCAACCAACCAGAGGTTGTAATGGGCTAACTTTTTTTCTTAATTGGTTCTGATCACAGATCAGCAGCTGAAAAGTCAGATTTTTGATTTTTTTTATTAGATGCAGAAAAAACAAAGTACTCCTAACGTTTTTTGTTCAATAAACGCCTCAACTAATTACTTTGATTTTTTGAGCTTAATAAATATAAGATTGAGGTTAGACTCTTAAATTCTGATTGTATACATTTAAGACAACCTTGTAGTACTTCAATTTTCTGTTGGATTCTAGACTACTACTTCTATCAAAGAACCTGCTGCATATTTTACTCGTTTGTGTTATAGTCCGTAGAAAATGAAATTTGAATTGAAATCAGGTCAGACCTCAAATTCACAAAAATACTTTGTGGATCCAAGAGGGAAATTAGGTAAAATATAAAAACAAACCAGCGTCTGCTCAAAAGCCTGATTAGTGTATTTCCATTTATTGCCCATTTATTGTACCACCGAGGAATGACAACAGCACCTCAGCGGCATGTCTCCTCTCATATTTGGCCTGGAAAATGGATACGAACAATATCCGTGATTCAGCGATGGCTTGAATGTATGTTTTATATGTTTGGAAGAGGGGAAACACTAAAAACCTCAAAGTAAAAATATATGTAGTAATTAAAAATATAAGCAAAGCAATATTTTTTTAATGATCTCACAGCAAACTGATACATCCTGTTAAGTAGTTTTCAAAAGGACTTTTTAAATGACGGACAAAACAAATCCAGTCAGAATCTGTTTGTTTAATTTTGTTTAGCGTTGTCCAAAAAGAGAGAATAATATATTTTAAACACAAACCTTCAACAGATTAAACACAAGAAATTAGCTTAAAACATTAGCTGTGTTTAATGGCATAAATGCATCATCCCACACCGAAGAGTTGAGAAAGAAAACATTAGTGTTTTAACGTGGGTCTGGTCTGGCTTAGCCTGGCTAGGCTCACATTAAAGATAAAGGTGAATAGATGGTTAAAATGTGCTCATTATAAACAAATGACATGGATCTGGATTTCCTTTGTTTTCCTTCATTTTTAGGCCGCTGGGTCCAGAGAACTTGCTGCTGCGAGGGGCAAGGTTGAAAAATACCAAAGAGATTTTTGGTGAGTCAGAAAAAGAGAACAAGAAAAGGCAGTTGCCTAAAAAGGAAAGATGTGGGAATGTATATTTTCCACTGGAAGTTTTCATCTGTAATGCCAGAAAAAACAGTGCCTGAAAAATAGGAGACTAGAAAAGTGATATAATTTGAGCTGTTTCTTTAGTGTGAGTTTTAAGAGGCCTTTGCAACCTTGCTTAACAAGTTTATCAGTCCTTTTGTAGTTTTTAGTTCGTTATCCTCAGGGTGAATTTGTGTAATGAATTAGATACAATTCTCTGTCAATGATTCATCCACTTTGGTGTGTTATGTTTCTGTAAACATTAAGCAATGAACGATATGTTGGACAAGCCCCAAAGTTGATGTCATACCTGGACCTACTGTGCTCTTGCAGGTGTGGCAGTTTACACAGGGATGGAGTCCAAGATGGCGCTCAACTATAAATGCAAGTCTCAGAAACGCTCCGCTGTTGAGAAGTATGCTATTTTATCTTGGAGTGACAAAAAAAAAGAAGCATTTTTGTTGAAGGCTTGGTAAACATCCACAACGCTTCTCCCTCCCAGGTCAATGAATACCTTCCTGATTATCTACCTGGCCATCTTGCTGTTTGAGGCGATTCTCAGCACTATTCTGAAGTACGCCTGGCAGGCGGAAGACAAATGGAACGAGCCTTTCTACAATCAGAAGACAGAGCAGGAGAGAAACAGCAGCCCGGTTTGTTTGTTTGCTTTGATTAACAAAGGCCATGTTAACACGTAGTCTGGGTTTGTTTCTTGTTTTTGTTTTTTTACCTAATATCCTCACGACTTTGCAAAACATATGCATAGGCATGCCAAGCCTGTAGGCGGCAGTAGTTCCCCTCAATCCTATCTGATCAGAATAACTTTCTAGCTTCTTCATAGTGCAATAATTGAGCTTGTAAAAACAAGCAAGCAGAAAGCACTTGGACAATCGATAAAGCCAACAGCTCTGAGGGCGTCCATGCTGTTTCTGAGCGTAAACCCAGATCGCACATGTGATGTCAGAGTAGGGCTGGGCGATATGACCTCAAATCTATATTGCGATATGATCTAAAGAATGTGTGGTAAAGATATTTATTGCGATATATTCTTTTCTTTATGTATGTCAAAATGATGACAATTCCAACTTTCCAGATACATTGCAGCAGAACAACTTCAAAAAAGTTTAGAATGCAATTTAAAGAACATGTATTGTGCAAAATGCATTTTAAAAAATATATATTTTTTGCGAACAGTGCTACACAAAAAGGATCACAACATAAAGATGAAGATATTTTAAATAAATTAAAAGCTAAATGTTATTATAAAACACGCAAAGTTCAAAATTGTCCTCTTTCCTGGTTACTTATTTATAAATCTAATATCGCACAAAAATAAAGCTGCACATATTTGAATGAAAAATGATTTAGGTCCAACAGGAAATGGAAAACAACACATTTTAAACTTGCAATATATAGTTTAAAGACGAACACTGAACATCAGTATTTATCTTCCTTGATGACATCAAAATGAGCAATCGTGGATATGCCGGTACAGTCAAAATCTCTACATTTGGCTAACTTTATATAATTTCTACCTTATACCATTTATATCGCCAACCCCTAGGTCACAGCGTTTTTGTCGCAGGCAGTGACGTTGCGAAACCTAAAACTCCGGTTATTTATGTCTACAAGCAAACTCTTACAACAGAGAACCTCAAATCTTCTCTTTGGTCAGACACTTTTGAAACTTCTTTTTGATGCCGTACATCTGCGCTTTCGTGTGGATGACAGGCCAAACTGTACAAAAATATCTTAGTTTTGTGAGATACCCGGCTACGTGTGGACGATGCCTAAGATATATTTCACTTTTCTCTTTTTTGAACCTCAGAAATCTGTAAATTTTTCACTTAAATGTCACCAAAACACAGCAGACCTGTTTTCTTCACCACAGCGTAAAATAAATAGGTAAAGCTACGATGATTGAGATTCGATAAAGATTGAACCTACAAGCGCACACACTGAAGCTGCCAGAGCAGATTCTATGACTAGGTATAACAGGAGTGCCTATCATTGAGACTAATCATTGGTATGTTTACCTTGCTGCCAGTTCTGATTACTCGCAGACCAGCAGGCAGTACATCCTTATTTATAGATGCAATGCAATAATATTTAAAAATAACTTTTTTATTTATTTTATAGCTTGTAGATTACTGTTTAAAGCAGTAGTTCCCAACCTGGGGTCCCTAGAGATCACAGGGGGTGCACAGAATTTTGTCTGTGCTGAGGTTGTGAGGCGTATACAATATAAAAATTTACCATATCATAAAAAAGACAAAAAGAAAATTGTCGCAGTGAAAAACAAGAAGAATAAGAATAAAACCTACAATTACTGTTTAATTTGTGCAAATAGTTATGGAAGAAAAAAGGTTTGGAAACACTAGTTTAAAGTGTAATCTAGTTGAAGTTTCTACTATTGATGGGTATTTTTGTTTCACTTTAATAAATAGTTATGATTTATTTTACTTGTGTATCTTAAAATGTAATTCCAGTTTGAACATATCATAAAACAGACTTCTGGTGCTGTTCTCTCATAATCTGTGTTCACTCTCCTTGTCACATACAGTAATTAACTTCCTAAAGGGAATGAATTACCCTGCCAGCTTTGATTTAGAAGGATCAATGCTGAGGCCTTTTCACTATAAATGGCTTAGGTTTTTATAACAAAGCCGTTGCTCTTTTAATTTGTTTTTTTTTTCACTGTTTATTCTTTGTCATGTTTTTGATAAATGTCTCTTTCTTGTTCTCATCCTTCATCAGATCCTTAAGTTCATCTCAGACTTCTTGGCATTCCTGGTGCTCTATAACTTTATAATTCCCATCTCACTCTACGTTACTGTGGAGATGCAGAAGTTTCTGGGCTCCTTTTTCATTGGCTGGGATTTAGACCTGTACCACGAGGAAAGTGACCAGAAGGCTCAGGTCAACACATCTGATCTCAATGAAGAGCTGGGCCAGGTATGGACCAGCAAGTGAAGAAACAAATGTAATGAAATATTTTTTTTTTTAAATCAGCAGGAGTTTTGGATTACGATTTGATCACTGTATCGGAATTTTAATTTAACCTTTTTATTATAAAACATTTAGCTCTCTTTTCATCCATGTGGTGTAGAAGAGACCATGAATAAACCCTTTCAACTATACTGCTGCATTTTGTTCACATATCTTTAATTTGATTCATTTTTACTATAGGAAAAACTTCATAAGCTCCAGGATGATTTTAACATGATTTTTAACATTCTCCTACATTGCTGTTAGGATACAAGAGCAATAAACTGTTATGGCAAAAGCTAACAAGCCTTTCTCTCTGTCTGAAAGGTGTAGCTTATTAAAACAAGAGTTTACTATTTTATCTAAATGAAAAGCAACAGATATGATGTTGGCATTTTTTTTTCCAATTATTAGCATTTAGCATCAGCATTTCATTTATTCACTACTAGCATTGCTAACTGTAACGGCAGCCTCTTTGACACAAGCAAGGAATGTTTACAATCGAGAAAATGCACAGAGTATTCCAACAAGTCCAAGAATAAATAAAATAATAAAGTAAAGGTGATAATATTCTAGTTACCCTAAAGTTGCTCCCCACTGCACAGAGTTATTACTGCTTAAACAGTCGGATTCCATTTCTCTGCACCAAACATCTCACCATTCAAATCTTTTCTCCTTTTTCTACGTTAAAATATCTCTGCTGTGTAGCATGACCTACTTCAGAGAGCTTAATAAAGTACCGTCCACTGAAAGTGGGCTCCATCCATACTTTTATATTATAAGTTATCTGCCCAATCATGAGGAAAATAGTTTGATAGATACATTTTAAAAAATCAGTGTGTGTGCATTTTATTAGATTACTTTGTATGTTTTATCATTTTAATATGTAGCATTTGGCTGATAAACTCCCAGACTAATATCCATCAAAAATGACCTGCACGGTATCTGACTTAAAAATGGTCTCTGTATTTACCCAACACCAATACTGCATTGGAGAGCTCTGTAATAAAGAAATTATACCCTGGGTATGCAGTACTTTTAAACTATAATAAATATTAAATTGTATAAACTTTGTTTTTGCACTACATTATCCTCAGCTCTCTTTTCTCATATGGGTCTGGTTGTCGTTGTTTTTTTTTTTTCCTAGGTGGAATATGTGTTTACAGACAAGACGGGTACGCTAACAGAAAATGAGATGCAGTTCCGCGAGTGTTCAATAAACGGCATCAAGTACCGGGAAATGAATGGCAAATTGGTACCAGAAGGGATGACCGATGATTCACCAGACGGTTCTTCGCCTCATCTGGTAATTCAGAAAATTACAGTTACTTTCATATATAAACTTCTCCATAACACTATTTTTTTTTTATGACTGCCTTTAAAGATCCGGTGTGCAAACAGGTTACAAATCCACAATTCTCAGTGCCTGCTTCGTTTTCATTTACAAGCATATTTAATAAATTGGAATATAACATACAAGGTATTGTATTTCAGTTACCGGTACTCAATTCACTAAGACACATTATGTTGATTAATTACACACAGACTGAAGATTATAAGCCTTTATTCCTGTTAATTATAATGATTTTATGCATTGACAACTCGACATTTAAGATTTGAATATTACAGCAAGTCAAAAAAATTTATTGGTCTGAACAGTATGTTTAATACCTGCTTGAAGGTTATTTTCAAAAGGTACTTTAAGTTTGACAAACGAGACTCATCAAAACACACAATCTGATTTATTTATTTTTTAAGAGAACTATAAAGTCTTAATGCTGCAGTTAGACTGTAAACGTAGTGATTAAGATTTTGAGATGGGTTTGGTTTAGAAACTAGGGATGTAAGAAAATATCGATACGCCAATAAATCGCGATATTTTATGCCACAATATTGTATTGATATTCAAAAGCAATGCATTGATTTTTATTGCATTTTTTTGAATTTGAATGGAATCATTAATTACGACAGTAATTTTTGTACTAAAATTAAAATTATGACCGGTAGTTGGTGGCTGTTTTCACCTTCTTCGTTCCAGTGGATCAACTAGATCTAGTAATAAAACTGGATGTGTTAAAGTATGAAACAGGTTGGAGTTTTTTCAATGCTGTGAAAGTTTTTCTACAGTTAAATTCAGTTTTAAAAATCACAATAGATAGTCTTATTCATAGTATGGCAATATATAATTTCATCCCCCCAGTATTGTGATACATATCGTATCACCAGATTCTTGCCAATGCACATCCCTATTAGAAACGACTTCTGAAATCTTCTAAATAATGTTCATTAAAAGATATGAAAGTTCTCCACTTTGAAAGTAAAACAGCCTTAGAAAATAGTTGGATGGGTTAAGATAAAATCAGTGTGTTAAGGAGGCGTGTCGACTTCAGTTAAACTATTTAACAAATCGACGTCAACTCTGAGCTAAAAGGAGTGAACCCTGGTGTTGTAAATGGCAGAGCTTTCCTTACAACATAGCGTAATACTGACCTTTCGCCTAAAAACTTTCCTTATGCCAGCTAATGCCTTTCGATGCTACTGGTTGACCTGCTGACCAGTGACATGCGGTCAGGAGTCATCATAACGAGTAAAATTGGCACTACCAGTCATGATAGAAAATCAATGATTCCACCTATCTGTTCTATACATTTGTTTTCAATAATGTTTCAAAATTGTTATGGTAAAATATCACTACTATATAATAGTGAATTTACGCATTGTTTATTCAACTACATGGAAGAAGTGCGGGGTGAGGCAGTGCTGTGCCTCACCTCTGGTGGCGCTGTGGCGCACACAGGGAATGAAGCAGGCAATTGGCTCATGGTCTCTTCTGTCTCTTTATATCGCCAATATACATGTTTGATTACACATGTACAACATGACGTTCTACAGTCTGTAATATATTTAATGAGTGTGCGTTACATATTTAGTCTTTTTTTATCGGCCATAAATGAGCCGTGAAAATGCGCAGGGTGAGGCAGAAAATACCGTGCCGCGCTGATGGGCAGCAGTGCTGAGTACAATGGACAACAGATGCTCTTCTATGCATTGAAAAGATAGAAAAATACAAAAAACAAAATCGGAAAAGACGCAATCCATGACAGCTCTCCTCCTTAGCGATCATCTCCAGTGAAGTACCCAGATTTTTAAAAAAATGAAGGCAAACAAAAATTATTTTTACTTGAGATATATGACACATTTGTGGAGGACGATAGATGAATGGACTTCATATACAAATAGAAGTAAGGTCAGACACAAGTTTCAATTTTGATTCAAAAAAGTTAATCCAAAATTTAATAAATTCGACCGATTTTTAAATAATATATAATTGTTCTTGCAATCGTATTGTTGAACAGTATAGAATTGATTAAAGCATAATTAGGTTTCAATTAAAACTCTTCGTAATTTGGGTTTTCTATCTCCAATTCTAGAGGAGTCCGTGCCTCACCGCACGTCACTGCAGCTGCCGTTCCTTCAGGACTTTTGGTTGAGTGTCATGTTGCTGAGGTCATCTCAGACTTCTTGGCATGTTGCTGTATAACTTTATACACAGGAAAAAGCCATAGCCATATAAATGAAATAAACTGATGTGACTACTGTACAACAAGAAGTCATGGCGGTGGTGTCAGAAGATTTTAAATACTGACTGTAGGATTCCTAATCCTTTGGACAGCGAACACAGTGTTTAATTAAAATCCGATTGAGATCCATTTTACTTCTCTATACTTTTTTGGGGGATATGTTGGTTTTTTTCTGAGTCGGTGCTCAGTTGTATAAATGTAGTTTGGTTGATACATATGTTTATGCAGATTCTGGCTCCCCGTTTGAGTTGATTTGTTCGCATGGACTGCAACAGAAAAGTCTGCTCATTCTGCACGAGGTTTAGAACAAGATGTGAAATTGCTTCATTTCTTCTTCCTCCCTGTTGTGCTCTCCAGATGGGTGAGGAATTATTATTCCTTAAGGCCGTCTCACTGTGTCACACAGTTCAAATCAGCTATGACCAGCCAGATTCCTTGCTGGGAGGGGATCCATTCTCCCATGCCAATGGTTTCTCTTCTAACCACATGGAGTACTACGCCTCCTCGCCAGATGAAAAGGCTTTGGTAGAAGCAACAAAGAGGTAAAGTAATTTAACAGTTATTAAAGGTCTCGTTCACTGAGAAACCGTGGAATTATTGTTCCTTTTGGAATACGATCGATCACTCTGAACATTTTTTCCAACCCCCATTGCCTGCATTAGCCGCAAAAAATGAAACGGACTGCAAAAACGAGCAAGTGCTTGAAAAGGCTAGTCTCTTCTACGTCACAGAGAAAATTTGTATAGTCTTGCCTACCGCCAATGGTGAAGGCTGAATTGATTTTTGCAGCCAGGAGAGAGCAGAGCGCGTCTCTGCTAGTAGAAGCTAATCATTACCAACTCCACAACATGGCGGAACATGTTCCGGCTATTCTAGTAGAAGCTAATCATGAGCAGCTCTACAACATGGCGGAACATGTTCGAGCTCTGCTAGTAGAAGCTAATCATTAGCAACTCCACAACATGGCGGAACATGTTCCGGCTATTCTAGTAGAAGCTAATCATGAGCAGCTCTACAACATGGCGGAACATGTTCGAGCTCTGCTAGTAGAAGCTAATCATTAGCAACTCCACAACATGGCGGAACATGTTCGAGCTCTGCTAGTAGAAGCTAATCATTAGCAACTCCACAACATGGCGGAACATGTTCGAGCTCTGCTAGTAGAAGCTAATCATTAGCAACTCCACAACATGGCGGAACATGTTCGAGCTCTGCTAGTAGAAGCTAATCATTAGCAACTCCATAACATGGCGTAACATGTTCGAGCTCTGCTAGTAGAAGCTAATCATTAGCAACTCCACAACATGGCGGAACATGTTCGAGCATGTGTTATTTGAGGAGATAACACATCAACGTTGCATTTTTACCCAAGAAAGAGGAGCTGAGGAAGAAACGGTTGGATTTTGTCTTTGGAACACCACCAGCGAAGTACTTTAAGTTAGTTATTTGTTCAAAGACAGCATAAGAGTCGCATTTCTGTTAGCCAATCAGATGCGAGACGTTCGACTATCATGAATATTAATGAGCAAGACTTGTAATCTTGTCGTTTTCCCACATCCACTCTCCCAACAAACTTCTACCTCCTGAATCAGGAGCACCAGAGCATTTCTTTCCCCAGAAAACGATTCACAAGTCATTAATTTAAGCTGGAGACCTAAGCAAATGTACAAACAAAACGGTGAATGAGACCTTTAATGTCGTTTTCTCTCATTTCTAAGGTTTAATGGCTTAAGCTGTGAAAGTTTAAAAATATTCCTCGGCTTGGTGTTTATTACTGTGATGGAATTTATAAGTGGGTATATTCACTGGATTAAAAAGTAAGTTATTTGAAAATTGTAATTTTATTTAAATGTCTCAAAAACGCAAGAAAAACTACACTTAAAGTTCTTAAAATTATGCTGTTCAGATCTCTGTGAGCTTTACAGAAAATCTTTGGCTTTGTCACATGATGTCTTACTTCAAACGTAATATGTGAATCTCCCCTATTACCTCCCGCATATTCTTTTTGTATGCCAGATCCAAGCAGAGACTGGATTATTTATATCAGCCCGGTGCTTGGTCACCTGTTCATGTTGGTGTCATAGAAATTCAATACAGGCAATTGTTCAGTATTTCTGGAGTGTCTGGAAACCTCCATGGACCAGGGCTTGTGCAGCTGGAGGCCTCAGGCGGAGACACGAATAATGGTTTTAAATGGTGCCTAAGGTCTTTGAGCTACAGAAAGATCCTGTAGTAGTGTCACAAAAACAGATTGAATTTTTTTTTTTTTAGAAAGAAATCAGCTTGTCCTTTACTGACTTAGTTTATCTCTGTGGAAAATGTACAGCAGGTTTGCATTATAGCTCGGCAAATGTGCCACGCAGACGTCCAGAATTATTCATACCCGTGGCAGATTTAGATATAAATTTGTTCTCGGTCATCGACAACAAGTTTGTTTCTGCTTGAGACAGCCATTTCCTAAAAAATAATAAAACAATTTTAATGAAGCATCATATTGAAATGATTGATTTTTTAAAATTGTTTTTTTAACTTACATTTATATAAGAAATGCTCAAAATCAGTATTTTTTGGTATTATAGCAATCAAACTCGTTTTGAAAATTCTGATCCGTTTTTTGCATTTTTTTCAATTATGTTTTGAACCTTTTTTATTTGTGATGAGCTTCTAGGCCTCCTTGCCATCGACCTAATCTGTAGATGCATCCATCCTGATTGATGCCAGGACTCTTTATATAACTTCCAGTTAGCTGGTAGTAGGTAGGCCCAGGTACCGCTGTCGGGGTACTCCAAGATTTTAATAAGTTACAGTTTCAAAACTGCAACAACTTTACATGATATAATTTGTAAGGTTTAAAGACATCTTTATTAGACGCCGGAGAAAGGGTCAAAGTGAGCAGAATTTATTCGCATCATCTCCCCCACTTGTCGCCACACACTCCTGGTCAGCTGGCTGAAAGAAATCTGTTGGACTTCAAGTTTTGAAATCGGGGAACATTTCTCCAATTGAAGTGATCAGAATTCGGCAAGACTCTGTGAACGAGCCGTTTCTTGATCACTTAAAGTACATTGTGTATTTATTTTGAGTTAATTCTTAGCAAAAACCCCTTTGTTCTTTCAAAAATATGTGCTCATTCATGCATAATTACTTCCACCTACTAATGAAAGTATTTTCGTAAGTGTAGAATCTGCTATTCAGAATACATACGCGCGAGTTGCTCGAATGGCTGAAGCCATGTTGAGCCTCCATTTTTGAAATACATTCGCCAACGAGGGACATTCCTGGAAATTCTAGCTCCGCCTTTTGCGCTTTGGGTTCCACCGTGACGAATGTCAGATGGAGATTGTCTACTCGCAACGCGGCACCAACATGTTTACTGACTATATAACTAAATGCAATGTAGTTTTCTAAAGTAACCTCATCACTGGAAGGAACACTGGACGAAGTCGTAGTACTGGAAGCCATGTTAACCTTGGCATGAAACGGGCACTGTAGGAATTAAAACGCGCTCTGATTGGGGGGGGGTGGGAGGTGGGGCTAGAACGTAATATTCAGTTGATTGTTTCACCGCTAGATGGGAGAAGTTCTTACACAATGTAGCTTTAAGTGGGAGGAAGTAACGCACCATGCGCTTTTTCTGTCTTTTTTTTTTTTTTTTTGGGGGGGGGGGGGATCAGTGGTTCAGCTGCAGCGATCTGTCAGTGCCGGTTTGTACGGTGCACTCACGGAAATGCTTTGCTTTATTGATTCAGTTACCTGAACTTTATGCAAATTGAAAATGTCCGTGCGTCTCAACCAAGTGGTCAGAGGTGTGAATACTAATCTATCAAAATGACGGACGACCCTCTGGTTTTTCAATCACTGTTTAAAAAACATTAACAGTTATAGGGAAAATATTCGGTTAACGCGACCCCTGGTCCATACCTGTACTGATTTCTGTCCCAAGTTTCTTCACACTGAGAAAGTACAGTGTTTTGTCATTTGACTTTTGAATTGATTGACTTGCATTCGTTTGGAATGTGCAATGCAAGCTTTGTCTTAAAGTCCAAAGGACATAAACGGCAGCAACGTTCCTCCTGACTGCAACATTTGCAGGTCAAACCTTTTATCTCTGCTAATAATTCTAAGGTTACGTTTTATTCCCTTCTCTCCAGAATTGGAGTTGCTTTCTCAGGCAGCAGCGGCGATACCATGGAAATCAAAACATTTGGGAAATCTGAAAAGTAAGTCGACATTCCACATCTCGAACGGATCAATTCAGTTTATATAAATAGCGATGATTCACAGCACATGTCACTCAAGATGAAGTAGTCAAATAAATAATACAGACCAAAACAGGTAAATGATTTGAGCAGCCTTGATGCAGGACCAATATTTTCTGTAGTATCATTTATATTTAATCAAAAAATAGCCCCAATATTACACTTTTTAGTATTTTGAGCTCAATAAATGTATGCTTTTGGGTTATTGTTATAAGTTGCATGTCAATTTATACGCATACCTAACAAATGTAAAGTATTCAGTAATAAGAGTATTCAGAGGACACTTTAAGCCTCGAAAGTGATAGTAAGTCCTTGCTCTACTGAATGAATATTTGCCATGTCTTTGGCCAAATATTATCAACATGATTCTCTTTCTTTCCCTTCAGGTATAAACTGCTCCACGTGTTAGAGTTTGATCCAAATCGTAGGCGGATGAGTGTTATACTGCAGACTCCCTCGGGTACCATTATCCATTTCACCCACGCACTGTTAAGAACATATGACAATGTAATAACAAAGTATGTTAATGTGCTTTTTTTCCCTCTTTAACCTCCAAGGTGGAAAAGTGCTTTTCACAAAGGGTGCCGAGTCTGCCATCTTGCCTTTTTCCACAACTGGAGAGATTGAAAAAACCAGATTGCATGTGGACGAGTTCGCCTTGGTGAGACATTCTTAGGGTTGTCACATTTGTTGCTGAAACTGATGTTTCTAGGAATATGCGTAACATTGCGGTTTAAAACTGATCCACACACTGTACCGTATCTTGTGAAAGTGGATTTCATGAGACACTTGATCTTAACAGTCTTAGGATCTTAATTTCTCAATTTTTAAGATCCTAAAATTTAAATGTTAATATCTTTGACTGTTTAGCCATGCATCTGTTGTTTCTGTGTGTAAGGTTAGCATTTAGAGATGACGCAGTGGTTAGTTTATGCTCTGTTGCTCTTTGTGCCCACACACATGCTCCACACACACACACACAAACACGTCCATATTCCACATCATATCATCAGATGTCAGCCCCCAGAATTGGTCCTCTAGTCTGGGTTGATTTGTGGTCATCACGCCTTCAGGCCGTTTCAGTGAATTAAACCCAAGCTGTGATAATTTGTGATTTTTGTTTTTTTCCCCTCCGTTATGAATTTCGTCATCTCTCATCTGCATCGCCTTGACTTGATATTTATCTTTTGACATGGAGAAACCATATTGTTTTATTTTATATTTAAAAAAATGTACACCTGCATTTGTTTTTATTTAATCTCTGGCTCCTATTTTTATCTAACCTTTTTTTTTTTTTCTTTCATCTCTTTGTTCCATTGTAGAAAGGTTTGCGTACCCTTGTTGTAGCATGTCGGCACTTCAGTCCAGAAGAGTACATCGATGTGGACAAGCGCCTGACTTCTGCTCGCACGGCTCTGCAGCAGAGGGAGGAGAAACTACAGGAAGCTTTCGCCTACATCGAAAGAGATCTGCAGCTCCTGGGAGCAACCGGGGTGGAAGACAAGTATGCAGATTTTGAACATAACTCAGAATAATGTTGTTGTTTACCTTCTTACAAACAGTTCTCACGATGAACATTAATTACTCATCCAAACGAAATTATGCGGAACGGGTTAATAACGTTTTATTTGGGCCAATCGTGACATTCTTTCTTGCCTTCAGAGTTAGATTCACCAGTTACTAAACCATAGATCAGGACTTACCAGTTTTTTCTTGAACTGTGATCAGTAATTAGCAGGTTGCTCTTTGTGCCCACACACATGCAACAAACACCCCGGTTAGACAGTAAAAAAAACACTAAATTACCTATTTATTAAATCCAAAAAAACTACTAGCTATGCACATTGCACTGCTAGCTGCTTTGTTGAACTATCAAAATAAAACAAAGGGTTCCTGTAGGGTCTTTGCATTTCATAATCTCAGTTTTAGGGCTTAAAAAGTGCGTTGTCATTTGAGTTTCTGCTGCCTCTATAAACACTCCAAACATGAATAAAAACCATCCATCCATTTTTTTGCAATTTTTCAGAAGTCTTGAGCTATTATGAGACGTTTAAAAAAAATTGGCTTATTGTGCATTTCCCAAATATTTTTCGTATTTGACCGTTTTTTATTTTATTTTAAACGTTGACGGAAAAATCCGATGGCCACTGCACAGACTTCAGGTAACTAATCGGTCAAAAAATTATTCCCATGAAGGAATCAGAGCATCATCTCAGATCTGGACACCGAACCCAATGCATCTCGCTATCCACGAGCTGACAGCGTATCTTGGACTGCACCACACACAGACTGGCGGTGACCGATCGCTCCAGCTTAACCAGCGATGCAGAAGGACAGCGTGTGGGGATTTCCTTCCGCTGAAGCGACCCGAAAAGCTGCCATTCAGAGAGTCTTGTCGAATTCTGATCACTTCAATTAGAGAAATGTTCCCTGATTTTAGAACTTTGGCTGAAGTAGTGCTTGTAATTCTGTTCTCCGGTGTGGCAACAGAGCGCTGATTCTGCCTCTATAAGTGGCAGCGCAGTTCTGGTCCATTTGGAGCGTTCAGGCCACAGCAGGTGAAATGTTTATAATTATTACATAATATTAATCTGCCCGATATGTGATGGCACGATGTGGAGTTTCTGTTCAGTTTGTTTGGACTGAATATTAATTCAAATGAATGACAATTAAATACTCCTGAAAATGTTATCATTTTAAAAATTGGCGGGTAAAAATAGATTGACTTTTTTTTTTCTTTTTTTTTATCTCGTCAGTCAAAATGACAGACTATGAAAAAAATAAAAAATAATTGTAGCGCGGCTCTGCGTCAAAATAAGCGGAATTTGCATGTAACCGCCCCTCACCTATCAAACTCCGCCTACCAATTCCATGCGATTCTCATGCTGGCAAACCTGCAGCCTAGTAAAAAAGATGGGTGGGCGTAGTATGCAACAGCTAAATTGCATAAAAGTGACAGAGCCCTCTAAACACCCCATTCTGAAAGGGACTGAAATTGTCAAGAGTTGAGATGCTGAGATCGCTTTATATGAGATTGATTTTGTGAAAAAAAACGTAACATGTTTTGTACAGATCATATAGGTTGGTGTAAATTCTCAGCCATCCAGGACATAAACTCTCAAGAATACAAACCATATACCTGTTATAACTTGTTTAAAAAGAGACATAATATGTCCCCTTTAAAAAAAAAAAAAGGATTTTCCAGACCAGGTCATGTATTAACTTTAGTTGCTTCTTAAATGTTTACCTGTGTTAATTTATAAATATTGCAAACTTTTTAAAATTACTTCTATTGCTAAAACTGGCTGATTGTTTTTTTAGAAAAACAATGAGTTGGAAAATAATTGTTTTTATATATGTATAAAATTAGTTTTTCTTTGGTTACTTTTAGTAATTGACATATGATATTGTTGAAGAGGAATACTAGGGATTTTACTGTATCTTAAATAACTATTTAGACAGTGTTCAGTCCACCATTTTGGCTCAGATCCATCATCCACAGTCTAGGATTAGCTTTATGAAATCGTTGGATTCCTGTTTCTTTCTTCTTTCTTTTTACGCAACATGAGACTTAAACAATCTTTTTTTGGGGGAGGGTTGTAATATATATTTATTTATTTTTCCACAGATTTTTAGCAATCTTAAAGAACAAACATTAGGATGACTGCTGTTATTCCTTGAAGCATAGATGTCATCCACTTGCATGTAAAACATTCTCTTCACTAAGTCAGATCTTACAGCTTAATATATTCAGTCCACTCTGACCAGATGTCAGAATATGTCGCGTTGAATTCTGAGTAAATTCTGAGTGTTTTTCCATAACAATGTCTTGAGTGATGTCGATCCATTCTGCAATAGTTGGAGACTTTAATCATCTTAATAACTCTGCTCTTAAGTTTTGATTTCTATTATTTTCAGAGTCTTCACCTTTCATCTGACACATGACCAAACCTAACTCACTTTACCGTGTTCCCACTAGGCCTGGCTGCACTTTTACCTCACTTATAATTAGAAAAAGTTAGAACGCCAAACCAAATAGGTAAGAGTAATTGGGAGTGCAATTCCTATGGGAATCCTATTATGATTAAATAATACATTCTTTAAACCCTTGCTTGAAGCTAGCATTTTAACACACATTATATACAGTTTCAAAAGTATTATAGACCTCAACACTGTGAGTCTGTCTAGATGTAACCGCTGTGGGTGTGTGTGTGTGTGTTTGCATCCATTAGCCATCTGCTCCTCAGCTTCTCACACATGGTTTATCTCTGCACTCTCTCTCTCTCTTTTCTCTGCTCCGTTTGTGCGTCTGAAATGAGTCGCTCCCGGGGCACACATGGTCACGATCAAAGGGTCTTCTCTGTTATGAAAGTCATGACTAACATTCCCTTCAGTTTTCAGTCTAATATGAAAAATCCAGTCGCTGATACGAATAGTCATTGCATTTTCCTAGGAACTGTCCTTATTCTCTTAAAGGAACGTTTGCGTCTTTTGGAAGTGCTGTATATCAGTTTTAGGGGAACGCTGTGTGCTATCCAAATTATGAAACATTCCTACTCCAAACACTGATTTCATACAATTAAAAAAATCTCACCCAGCCTTTTGCGCGTGTACGACATGAACATGCGCTCCCTCTTCTGCTCCACAGACTCCAAGACAAAGTTCAGGAGACAATCGAGGCTTTGCGGCTGGCGGGAATCAAAGTGTGGGTGTTGACGGGGGACAAGCACGAGACGGCGGTCAGCGTCAGCTTGTCGTGCGGCCACTTCCACAGAACCATGAACATCTTGGAGCTTCTGCAGCAGCGCTCCGACAACGAGTGTGCAGAGCAGCTCCGCAGGCTGGCCCGAAGGTGTGTGAGAATTACCTGTTTGTATTAAACACTGTGAAGGGCCGATCATAGATTCTTGTATTATTTTTAATAAATCATAAATACAAGATGTTTTGTGTATGAAAAGAGATTTGCACAAGTTTAGAATGAAAATACTTATTTCATGTTTCCTGTTGGTTATTTTATTTAAGTCAGGGGCAAAGTAGAACTAAGACAGTGAGCTCCAGCTAAATATGCTACTGATGTACTGGATCGCAAATCCTGTTAGGTAATGGTGCCAAATGTAGCATTAGAATATTATTATCTGATGAGTGAACAGTAGAACCTAACGTACAAATAAATATTTCTTTGCGTACCTCACTTCATGTTCTGCTTTTGTGTGCTTGATTCTCTTCATCATGTTTTTTCCCAGGATAAAAGAAGACCACGTTATTCAGCACGGCCTGGTTGTAGATGGGGCTAGTCTGTCTTTAGCGTTGAGGGAACATGAGAAGCTATTTATGGAAGTGTGTAAAAACTGCTCAGCGGTACTCTGCTGTCGTATGGCCCCACTTCAAAAAGCCAAGGTAAACACATTATGAACTATGGGTCAGATATTTAAATTATAAGTTAGTAGGGGTTTAATGGTACATGTATTGGAATAGAATACAAAACGTTATTTGTCTGACACCAAATTCGGATTATTCGGTACGGCCCTGTCGGTTCGGTAGGCACGTGTACCAAACGAATCCAGCTGTTTTCTACCAGAACACATCCAGAATGTTTATGTGTAGAACTCAGAGCGCAGCGCAGCGTTCCGCAGGGCAACTTTAGAAAGTGACACCAAAACAGAAAGGACTCCCAGCTATCACCACACTCAATGTGGAAACATTAATGGTTTCTCATGCAGCTACAGTAGAAAAAGAAAGATGGACCGAACCAGAACTTTGTCAGCAAACTCATCTTTCAACAGCAATAAGGTCCATAACACGCTCTGCACTGGCAAGGCAATTTTATTTGTATAGCACATTTTCAACAGCAAGGTAACTCACTAAACTGAATGAATCACCTGAAACAATGTCAAGCTGAATGATTATATTAATGCTAAAAAGTATAGCTCGTCCAAAGACGAAAATGAAACCGTCTCCCCAGGCATTTAAGTGTTTGATAAACACATGTTTGGTCAAAACGTGGAGGGACAGAGCTTACTCACGTATCTCCACCCCCAACCCTTCTGATTAAACTCCCTAAATAGTATTTAGCAATCACAGTTTTATCTTCTCCACCACGTCCTCTCCAATATTCTTGTCCAGCTCCTGAAGAACCAGTTCGTGCCAAACTGATAGTGAGGCATGAAGCAGTCCCTCAAGGCCAGAACGTCCCATAGATATCTCGCTGCTCTGATGTTCTTTCGCCCAGTGATCTGACAGGCTGGTTTTCTCTAACTTGACCTCCAGCCCTAGATGCATTGTCTAAGACAGAGAATAAATATTCAAATCCTAATTACATAAGAAATATTCCATTACATAAACATCACTGATACTAGAGAAAAACCAGCTGATGTCCACATGGCTACCAATAGCATCCAATCAGCCCAAACTAGTTATTTTGGATAAAACAAGTCAGAGGGATCCCTGTAGATGAGAAGGGCTTTCCCCAATGCTGCATTCAGGTACAGCTGGGAGACTAGGCTGTAGAACATCAAAACAACTCCAAAGTGATTTAAGCATGTTTTATTCTCAAATATGGGCAAGGTATTATTTAAAGATGTCTAAACATTAAAACTGTTTTGAAGTGGTTATATTGTTTTCTACTCTGGCTATGTCTGCTCGTACTATTTTATTCATTTAAAAAGAATCTAATTAAATCACCTGTCAGTTCTATACTTTCATAACATAACAAAATCAAATATCAGGAATTAAAAAGGAAGGAATTTGGGGGGAAAGGTAATTTGTTTAATGCTGATCAAAGTAAAAACCAAAAAAAGTCATATTCACGTTTGTATTTATTTCTCCTGATTAAAGTGTACTGAAAATGTACCGAACCATGATTGTTTACTGTTACACCCCTATAAGTCTTCCTGTCTCTACCTCTGCCACAAGTTAGTTATGTTTTCAAATGCTCTGCAGTGTTAAATCAGCAAATCTTGTGTGCATTCACATATCTGGAAGCACTTGTTGCTAAGGTGCAAAACATGATCTAGTTAAGAGGATGCTGATTGGAGCACATGCTGAATCATATATAAATAATGCTTTATTTATTTGTGCAGTTATGTTAACTGTAAAACAAAAGGCAGCAGCCATAAGTCTATGTAAAACGAGAGCTGCTGCGTTAGCCTAATTCGCTGTTAAACTCCAGAACAAGTATCACCAATTTAATTTAATAAGTCCGATTTGTCAGGTTATGTGAGGTTTTCTGCAGTTTAAGATGTCAGCACTGCCTTTTTTTTTCCTTTCAGGTGGTCCGTCTACTAAAGACTTCTCCAGAAAAGCCAATAACATTGGCTATTGGGGATGGAGCCAATGATGTCAGTATGATACAAGAAGCTCATGTGGGCATAGGTAAACGCAGACACGCTTGAACCATAACTTGAAGCTCTACTGTCGTTGTAATAAGAATGATTGTCTGAACTATGTGTTTATGCCTAAAACTCCCAGGCATCATGGGAAAGGAGGGTCGTCAGGCCGTGAGAAACAGTGACTATGCAATCGCTAGGTTTAAGTTCCTGGCTAAACTACTGCTGGTCCACGGTCACTTCTACTACATTCGAATAGCTACTCTTGTACAGTACTTTTTCTACAAGGTATGATTTGGCTCCATTTACCAACAATGTATTTTCCGCTTTAATTGTAGTGAAATATCCCATCTTTTTTCACACCTGTATGTCTAAACATGTTTTTCTCACTCTGTTTTATCTAGAATGTTTGTTTTATTACGCCACAGTTTTTATACCAGTTCTTCTGCTTGTTTTCACAACAAGTAAGTCTCTCATTTAAATATTTATTTTCTGCAGTGTTTTTCTGTTTCAGTATATTTCCATTGACATCTAGTTTATTTTTGTTAATTTTTGTAGCGTCTACGGTCAAATGAGCACTTTATAATGTCCTACCTTTCTTGAAGATATGTTTATACCTTTATAGATGTTTTTAATAGCTTTTTTTGAGTGCAGAGAAATATTTTGAAGGCTATTATATTAAAGACGGTAACCATGACAGGCTTTTGCTCTGGTGTCATTTCCCATTCCCACATATAGCGGGTGTGCTCAGTTTGACGCCTTGTTATTACTAAAGGTTTGTGTGAAGAGTTAAAGCCAAAACTCTCCTCTAATAATTTGCTGTTGAAATAATCTCTGTCCAATCCAGACTCTGTATGACAGTGTTTACCTGACGCTGTACAACATCTGCTTCACCTCGCTGCCCATCCTTGTGTACAGTCTGTTTGAGCAGCTGGTCCATCCTGACATTCTGCAGAGTAAACCTGCCCTGTACAGGTAATGTCCTCGTGTACACTATATCATGTTTATCATTCACTGATGGGAAAGAAGCAGCTGTTTTTTATAAACTCTAAAAAGTAGGGACGCACCATTATTAATAGTGCTGTTATGGCCAATAACCGATATTTACTGATGCAGTTGGGCAAAATTACAAAAAAAAAAGTAAGGTTTTTTTTGGGCCTGAGTGGCCTTTTGACAGTGGACAGAGTTTTTCAAGGGGTAGAGAGGTGGGGGAAGACATGCGGCAAAGGTCACCTGGGACGGGACTCGAACCGGGGACGGCCGCGTCGAGGACTGAAGCCTCTTCACATGGGGCGCCCGCTCTAACCACTACGCCACACGGAGATGAGAGAGGTCTGTAATTTTCAGCATATGTTCACTTTAACTGTGAGGGACAGAATGTAAAAGAAAAATTCTAGGAAATCGCATTGTATGAAAAAAAAAAAAGAATTTATTTGTATAATGGTGCAGAAAATAAGTACTTGGTCAGTAACAAAAGTTCCCCTCAATCCTTTGTAAAGTAACCTTGGTGGGCAATGACAGAGGTCAAAGGTTTCCTGTAGGTCTTCACCAGGACGTGTTTGGGATCATTGTAATGCTGGAAGATCCAGTCACGTTTTATCTTCAATGCTCTCACTGATGGAAGGAGGTTTTTGTCCAAAATCTCACGATACATGGTCCCATTCATCCTTTCCTTAATACGGATCAGTCGTCCTGTCCCCTTTGCAGAAAAGCAGCCCCAAAGCATCATGTTTCCACCCCCATGCTTCACAGTAGGTATGGTGTTCTTGGGATGCAACTCAGCATTCTTCCCCTCCAAACACGGCGAGTGGCGTTTATACCAAAGATTTCTATTTTGGTCCCATCTGACCACATGACGTTCTCCCAGTCCTCCTCTGGATCATCCAGAAGGTCTCTGGCAAACTTTAGACGGATTTAAGCAGGATGACCTTTCAAGGATTTTAATCCATGATGATCTGTTACTAATAGTGACCTTTGTTACTGTAGTCCCAGCTCTCTTCAGGTCATGGACCAGTTCCCCCCCCATGTAGTTCTGGGCTGTTTGCTCACCGTTCTCAGGATCATATGTACCCCATGAGGTGAGATCTTGCATGGAGCCCCAGGTTGAGGGAGATTATCAGTGATCTTGTATTTATTCCGTTTTCTAATAATTGCTCCAACAGTTGATCTCTTCTCACCAAGATGCTTGCCTATTGTAGATTGGCTCATCCCAGTCTTGTACATGTGTAAAATCTTGTCCCTGGTGTTCTTAGACAGCTCTCTGGTCTTGGCCATGATGGAGGTTGGAGTCTGACTTTTTGAAGGTGTGGACAGGTGTCTGTTATACAGATGAGTGGAGGATAGAAGAGCTTCTTAAAGAAGTAGTAATGGGTCTGTGAGGGCCAGAATTCTTGCTTGTTTATAGGTGCTAAATACTAATTGTCTGCATAGTTATACAAATAAATTATTAAAAAATCATACAATGTGATTTCCTGGTTCTTTTTATTTTTACATTCTGTCTCTGTGTTGAAGTGTACCTATGATGAAAATTACAGACCTCATCTTTTTAGTTGGGACAACTTGCAAAATTGGTGGCTGCCAAATCGTTGTTGCCCCACTGTATCATATACATTACATGTATTTCCCTAAACTTTCGACACCGCATGAAATCGACCACTAGGGCTTAAACGACTAAATCAAATGGTTCGATTTAATGAATTCATCGAGTAATTATTTTTTCTGATTTGAAGCTTTTGTTAAATGCGCACACTGCAGCCCGACTGCAATTTACAAAAACAAATTTTACTGCCACACAACGTGGTAATCAAGGCGCCATGGAGGAAGATGAGGAAACTAGCGAAGCAAAATCACATTATTACAGTTTATATTTAAAAAGAAAATGTGCCACCCTTACATTGTGACCAGTAGAAATGTCTTTATTGGCATTTCCAGTAGTGCTAATAGAATACATAAACTTTTGCTGATCATAATGTAACGGTGTATATATTTAGATATGTTATTTTGACTAGGATGCGTGATATTACTTAAATATAGCTGAATATGGGGCGTCGCGTGGCGCAGTGGTTTAGGACGGGCGCCCCATGTTCAGAGGCCTTAGCCCTCGATGCGGCTGTCCCGGGTTCGACTCCGGCCCGAGGACATTTGCCGAATGTCTCTACCCCCACTTCTCTCCCCTTTCTGTAACCTGTCCACTATAAATAAAGGCCACTGTGGCCACAAAACCTAAAAAAATATATATATATATAGCTGAATATATTTTCCGTAAAATATTAATATTGAACTCCAAATATCAGATGGGAGCGAGGGAACTAGACGACACCCTTTTAATACATATTATTGAGCCTATAATAATAAGAGTCGGACCGTTCAGCCTCATAATTTTTTTTTTTTTTTTTTTTTTATGAAATAAACATATTTTAAAAACAGTTTGCATGTTTAAAACATTTCAGTTGTCGCACTGATTAGTTGTCACATTGTTTGTTGTAGTTCAGTAAAAGGATTCATATGAGTGTTGGATTTTGATCAAACAAATACCACATGGCTGACCCCTCTCCCCCTCCTGAAACACAAACCGTAACGTTAACATCGGCCCAGCTTTACTTATTGGTCCGATGCCGATGTGTCTTTCATCCCTACTGAAAACTAATGGAGGCGAAGTCAAATAGGAGCTACATGAAGCTCATTAGGACACAAAATTGGGATCTATCAAAGTGTTTCAGTTTGGAAATGAAACATGGTGTGTGTCTTCCACAGAGACATCAGCAAGAACTCTCTGCTATCTTTCCGGACGTTTCTGTACTGGACCGTGTTGGGCTTCGGTCATGCCTTTGTCTTTTTCTTTGGCTCCTACATACTGATGGGGGAGGACACCACCCTCATGGGCAACGGACAGGTCTGTTTGTCAGAAACGCACGTAGAAAGAAAACATTCTTTATTAAGCCTAAAAACAGTAGATGAAGCCACGAATCCTAGGTAACGAATTCAGTTCATATATTTGTGTTTGTGTGCTTTTAGAGGTATTACTGCTATTACTATTGGAGGTAGAGATTACCTGCTGCTATTTCACAACTGCTCCCCTGATGTTGCTGTTTTCTATCTTTCTGATTCTTCCTTTTTATTCAACAGTTCTCTCATCCTCTCTTTTTCTTTCTGCGTCATTTCTTTCCATTCTTCTTTCAGTTGTTAGTTTGTGGTTTCTGAATGCACTCACTTTGATTATTCTCTGTTGGTTGTCTTTCCTTCCATCTTTTGTTGATTACGCTTTTTTCCCTTCTGCCTTCATGCTGTGCATGTCTTCAGATGTTGCGAGCTAACAGGCAGCTGGTAAGAGTCTGCTCTACAGTTAAATGCATGTCCTTGGGAGGTTAATGGGAAGACTCGTGAAGATTCATCAACATCCCATCAACTCTTTAAAGTGTTGTTAATGATTGCTCTTTAATGTGGATTTATTTGCATTTCTATGCTAAAGAGCTCCATTTTCTTCAAAATTCATTCTTTTCAAATTGTGTTGCATTACATCCACAACCCTCAGTTTATTTAACGTTTTTGCGCTCAACCAACACAAAGTATCGCTTTATTGTAAAGCAGAAGGAAGTTGACTAGTTTTTTGGGGCGTATTTACCAGCTTGTACATCTAGAAATTATGATGGGGGGGGGAGTTGGGGGACCATTTATCATTTCCTTTCAGCTTGACAATTATGTGCCACTTTGTGTTGGTCAGTTGCATAAAGTCCCTATAACATACATTGTAGTTTGTGTTTGTAACATAACAAACAACAAAAAGGCTCAGGTGGTATGAATAGTTTAATGTATTAATAAGCTTCAAGAATTAGTTAGACTGCATGCATAATTGGTCAAAACCTGATTTTTGCTCGGTATACTTTAAATAAAAATAAGCCGTAACCTTTAGAAAATAATAATAATTTCGGTAATTAAAACCAACTTTTTATAGAAGTTAAACTATATTTGGATGTTTTAGGCAAAGCAAGTTTATTTGTAGAGCACACTTTAATCAAGAAGACAATTCAATGTGATTACGGGGAAAATAGAAGCAATAAAAAAAAAAACAGCAATGAAAACAGAAAACACAACATCGAGAACATAAAGAACATTAAAACATACTACAGTTATGACATTCCAACTATTATTAATCAGTTAATCACAGGCAGCTCTAAACAGATAGGTTTTTTGCCTCGATTTAAAGGAAACCCAGTGTTTCAGCAGCTTTGCAGTCGTCTTGAAGTTTGTTCCAGATAAGAGAGCATAGAAATGTATTTTTTAATGTATTTTGGTATTAAGCCATTCAATGATTTATAAACTGGTTAAAGTTTTTTTGAACTCTTCTTTCTTGATCGTTCCTCTTTAGGTCCAAAAATAATTACTTCAGTTTTGTTTCTATTCAGCTGGAGAAAATTATGGTACATCCATCCATTGATTTGCTCAATGCATTCACTTAGGGTTTGGATGGGTTCAAAGTTACCTGGTGACATTGTAATGTAAAGCTGGGTGTCATCTGCATAATTATGGTAACTTATCTTATTGGTTGTTATAATCTGGGTTAGTGGCAGCATAAGGATATTAAATATGATAAATAGGAGAGGCCCCAGGATGGAGCCCTGGGGCACCCCTCATTCAATTCAATTCAATTCAGTTTATTTGTATAGCGCCAATTCACAACAGATGTCATCTGAAGGCACTTAACAATAAGTCATTTCAATACATTTATACAAACATTCCAATCAGTTAAAAAGTTTCCTATTTAAGGAATCCCAGCAGATTGCGTCTGTCATTGGCGTGAGGTTGGGCAGATTTTCCAACCACAGCAATCCTTCAGCAATCCCTCATACTGAGCAAGCATGTAGCGACGGTGGAGAGGAAAAACTCCCCTTTAACAGGAAGAAATCTTCAACAGAACCAGGCTCAGTAGGAGCGGCCATCTGCCACGACCGTCTGGGGGTTTGAGAAGACAGAGCAGAGACACAGAAGGAACAGAAGATCTGATATAAGAGAACTTTCTATGTTACAGAAAGTAAAAAGTTAATAACAGGACACAGTGGATGTTCAGTTACTGGGAGCATCATCCCAGTCGATGCTCCCCGTCCAACAGGGCATTGCAGCCAAGCAGGATACCAGACCAGGTATATCTTCTATGGAGAGAAAAACACTGAGAGAAAACAGAGTTAACAGTCGAAATAATAGAATGTACTGTAATACAACTGGAGAGTCGTAGGAGAAAAGGAAGTAGCAGAGTGAAGAAAATTGGTAAGTCTGTCCTCCAGCAGTCTAAGCCTATAGCAGCATAACTACAGAGATAGCTCAGGATGACCAAAGCCACTCTAACTATAAGCTTTATCAAAAAGGAAAGTTTTAAGCCTGGCCTTAAAAGTAAACAGAGTGTCTGCCTCACGGACTAAAGCTGGGAGCTGGTTCCACAGGAGAGGAGCCTGATAACTGAAAGATCTGCCTCCCATTCTACTTTTAGAAATCCTAGGAACTACAAGTAAACCTGCAGTCTGAGAGCGAAGTGCTCTGTTAGGAACATATGGACCAATCAGATCTCTGATGGATGATGGAGCTGATTATTAAGGGCTTTATAT
Source organism: Valencia hispanica (assembly GCA_963556495.2). NCBI lineage: Eukaryota > Metazoa > Chordata > Actinopteri > Cyprinodontiformes > Valenciidae > Valencia > Valencia hispanica. The sequence goes on along the minus strand of OY747705.1, from coordinate 53,686,861 downwards.
GTAAGAAGGAGGATCTTAAATTCTATTCTGGATTTAACAGGGAGCCAATGAAGGGAACCTAAAACAGGAGAAATGTGATCTCTCTTTCTAATATTCATCAGAACTCTTGCTGCCGCATTTTGGATCAACTGAAGGCTTTTAATGGCATTTTGTGGACTTCCTGATAGGAAAGAATTACAGTAGTCCAGCCTTGAGGTAACAAATGCATGGACTAGTTTCTCAGCATCACTCCTGGACAGGATGTTTCTAATTTTAGCAATATTCCTGAGCTGAAAGAAAGAAATCCTAGAAACCCGTTTAATATGGGATTTAAATGTCAAGTCTTGGTCAAAAATAACGCCGAGGTTCTTTACGTTATTACTGGGGGCCAATTTAATGCCATCCAGATGAAGTGATTGACTAATCAGTTTCTTTTTTAGAACTTCTGGTCCAAAGACAGCAACTTCTGTCTTGTCAGAAATTAAAAGCAAAAAGTTTAGGGTCATCCATGTTTTTATGTCTTCCAGACATGCCTGTAATCTACCTAACTGACTGGGTTCATCAGGATTTATGGATAAATATAGTTGTGTATCATCGGCATAGCAGTGGAAATTTATCCCATGCTGTCTAATGATTCTACCAATTGGGAGCATATATATGGTGAAAAGAACTGGTCAAAGCACAGAACCCTGTGGAACTCCACAAGTAACCCTTGAGAATGAAGAAGATTGATCATTTAGATGAACGAACTGTGATTTTTGATTGATTATTGACACAAATAAGTTCCTGCTCTTTAAATAAGACGCCAACCAGCCAAGTACTGTAGCAAAGAGTCCGACCCAGCTCTCCAGTCGTTTTAATAATGTATCATGATCAATAGGGTCAGATGCTGCACTGGGGTCCAAAAGTAATCAGATCTGTAGTCTTACCCCACTTGGCTTTTGAACGTCATTGACCCCAGCAGGTTGTTGACTTGGCAAATTATGGCATCCACAGCTTTGGGACAGAAAGCATAAACTAAACCTTTGAGGGAAGACATGGGCTGAAACGTTTTAAACCGGGGCGGTCGCCTTTAAGAAGATTTTTCTGACATTTTTTTCCCATCCTTGATCTAATTAAATAAGCAGTTGACATAAACAAGATGTAAGGATTATCACATATTCTACATCTAACGAACGCTATGCATGTATGCTAAGCTCCTGTTTCTTTCTGTTTATGATGACTGTTAATCCTGCAACATGTCTGTTCCTACAGATGTTTGGAAACTGGACATTTGGAACACTTGTCTTTACTGTTATGGTCATCACCGTCACTTTAAAGGTAAATACAAAGCAATTAAGTGTTTACAGTATTTGTATTGACATTTTAATACTAATTTCCAAAACAGTTCATTTTTTAAGGTGTTTTGCATGAAGTAATAGTGAGTTTTCACAGCTGTAGTTTGTATACTTTGGTCCGAACCACCCTTACTGTCTCCCTTAGATACAGCCTCAGTAACATGGTTCGGTCTGTAGAGACAGACTGGTCATTAGAGATAAAGCATGTTGAGAAGTGGATGATGTCGGTGGCCATTAACTGCAGAGGATCATTTGTTATAGCTTGTTGGGGACAAGGTCTCTTTTATAGCACAGAAGCAGATTGTTGGAGTTTATTGGTGCCCTGACTGTTCTTGCATCAATCTTGTAACTTGACTTTTTTTTTTTTTTTCACACTGCAGCTTGCATTAGAGACTCAGTTTTGGACCTGGATGAACCATTTTGTGACGTGGGGCTCAATCGCTTTCTATTTCATCTTCTCTCTCTTTTATGGAGGCATTATCTGGTAAGAACCTTTCTGCAAAGCTGGTGTTTGTCGTTAATTTTGCAATTTTTACCTTTTTAAAAATTCAAGTTTAAAAATTTTAATCAGCACTCAATGCCTCAGAAAGATATGCTTGAAAGTGTTTTAATATAATTTTTAAAGTAGTTTGTGGGTGCAGCCAGTACTCTGGCAACACATCATTGATGAAGCTTTACCTGTTTATACGCAGGTTGAATATTATTGTTTTCTTCCGGTATTGGCACGCACGCAAACACTGGAGGGCAAAAAGAGCCTCCCCACTCGCTTTCCAGAGCCGTGCTACTAATTCTGCTAACAAAATGAAACCTAGAGATGTAGGTATTACTAATTTAGATCATCTCTGTGCAGATGATCAAAAAAGATGCAACGCTAAGTATGGTTGGACAATAATTCAATACCAATGTATATGGATCGATAGAGATGTGATGCAATAGAGAGAAAAAAGTCGATAAAAAGTTCAATTAAAAAAAAAGTGTTCCTTTTTTCATCATAGCCCATCGGGTAGCTTATTAATATATTACTCAATACTCACTGTCAATTTGAACCGATACGGGACACACATCAATACTGAAAGTAACAATGAGCAAAATAAAAGACATCAAATACTACAATCAGCAACATTGTTGTTGCGGGACCTAAGCAGGACCTTCCCGGACCGGTTCTTCTGTCATGTTAGCGCAGAGACGGGCACAACACACCTGGTCCGCGCTGCTAACGACACCCACGGCTTTAAAAATGTCCACCCGGTACTCTGCCACGTCCTCAGAAGCGAAAACACTTTCAAAAATACAAACGGGGACGGGAAGACCTGCTTGCTTCAGCAATCGATCAACTGGACTCGACTCCAGTGTTTAGGGCTCCGTCTACACTCGGCCATAGGTGAGCAGCTTGTTAGCTGTAGCTTCAGCAGCTGCACTTAATCAGAATCAGCTTATTGGCTGGTTTTTGCGCACAAACTAAACCAAAGATCTGAGCCATTAAATAATAGTGTTATCAAACTTTTAATAATTTTTATAAAGCATCAAGATAAACCTACAATGTACCTTGATAACATATTTTTTTTTTAACACTAACGTAATGGTTAATAACAGTTGTTTTTTTTGTCAGTATTTACTGATGTCACTCAGGTCTCTTGATTTGTTTTTGTTTTCTACAAACTTTCAGTTGTGGTAAAAATGTCTTTGAAAAAATGGTTGAATTAAGTTCAGTTTGTGTGTGTTCTTTATAAAAATTTGTTCATTGAGGTGTAGCATAAAATGGCCAGGGCTGCACTTATAATATATTTTCAGTTTTTTTTTAATTAGTTATTGATAACTATCGACATTGATCAATCTGACTTTTCATTTTATCGATACACCCTTTTTCTGTGTTGTGCAGCCCTACAGCAAAGCTAACTGTGTGTAGCACAGAGCTAACTGTGTGTAGCACAGAGCTAACTGTGTGTAGCACAGAGCTAACTGTGTGTAGCACAGAGCTAACTGTGTGTAGCACAGAGCTAACTGTGTGTAGCACAGAGCTAACTGTGTGTAGCACAGAGCTAACTGTGTGTAGCACAGAGCTAACTGTGTGTAGCACAGAGCTAACTGTGTGTAGCACAGAGCTCCCAGAGCCGTTTTAAATGGCTAACGACCAATGATGGGAACAGTCTTCAGAATTGGTTGCCAGTTCAGTATGGGGATGTCTACAATTATTTGATTCACAACAATTATTTGTTTTTGGTGCACAACTACATTGATTATACAAGTTTATATATAAAGCGGTTTCATGTTCATAAAATTGGCTGCGTGACGTCGGCGTGCATATAGATGATCGGTGTTAGGACGGCCAGTGAGTCGGGGCATTTTGCTTGCTTCTTGCTGTGGTAAAGAAACCTTTGAGGTTTTTCTTTCATACCAGCATCCCTCATTAGTTATCTGCCACCTTGTTGAACCAATCAAATCAATTTAGCCATTTCAGCCTGTCTGGACGTCTGGGAGCCATCCTGACATTATAGGACCATTATTGTTAGTATCCCTCTGACATCTGTAGCGGTCGTTAAACTCTGCTGTTAGGACATAATAACGTTATCTAAGTGCAGAACTCTAACTGATGGTGGGACCTGAAATTACAGAGAAGAGGGCAAATCCTTCTAAGTCTGGCTGCCGATCTGCTCTGTTGGTCTTTAAAGCAATAAAGTAGTTACTGCTGCTGATAAATAACGAGTGTTTTCAGTTATGATAGGTTTTGAAAAGTTTCTTTCCTTAACCATGTTGTTTGAACTCCCTGCAGGCCATTCCTGCACACCCAGGACATGTACTTCGTCTTTGTCCAGCTGCTGTCCAGTGGTTCGGCCTGGTTCGCCATCATAATTATCGTCATCACCTGCCTGTTTCCTGATGTGGTGAAGAAGGTCTTTTACAGACATCTGTGCCCCACCAGCACACAGAAGAGTCAGGTAATTAAGGGACGAGTTAAAGCACTATGGCTGTGTATTGGCAAGAATCTGGCGATACGATATGCATCACAATACAAAGGGGGGGGCGTCCAGTTTTTTTACTAGATCTAGTTGATCCACTGGAACAAAAAAGGTGAAAATGGCCACCAACTACCAGTTATGCGTTTAATTTTACTGCAAAAAGTAATGTCATCATTAATGGTTCCCTTCAAATTCTAAAAATGAAAATAAAAATTGATACATTTCTTTTGAATATCGATGCAATATCGTAACATAAAATATCGTGATATATCGACATATCGATATTTTCTTACATCCCTATAAAGCACTAATAGCTAGATGCCTACAGATTGCTGTAGGAAACACTTGTGGTGAGGTCAGTCATCCAGTCCAATATTTTATTGATTTTCAAATTCATTCATTTTTGTTCTCCAAAATTACTATGTTTTATGCGTTTTATTGGGTTTACAGATGTAAATCAGCACCACCAATCAGATATTTTGCTGTTGATCACAAAGGAAAGTTGTAAATGGAAAAAGCTTTACAATTGGGTGTTATCCAAAATACTAAATGTTATTTTAAAAATTCCTGAAATTGTGCTAGAAAGAAAAGAAGACACTTTGCAGTCATTAAACTATGTTCTGAAAGCAGTGTTAAGTGTTAATGTATATTTAATATCCTCTACATATAGCACAAAATTGGAAACTATGTTTTCCGTGTAATACGAGAAGTCTGGTAAATAAAGTTAAAGAAATTATGTCAAGAAAACCTAAAATCCAGACGGCTTGGAAAGTGGTCTGTGGTTCATTTAGTTTAATATTTCTAACCTTAGGAATGGAATCATGCCCTCTGATCATAGACAAGCACAGGAAACGGCACACAATGTCACTTCTGCTCTCTTTCTGTATTGATTTGTCCATCTGGAGATGGTTTGTGTGTCTTAGATTATGTTCTCAGACAGAAAAAATGAGCCTACTTTTCCAATCCTGTGCGCTGTTTGTTAGTTTCTGCTACAGCCGCCATCCTGTTTTGTCTTTAATGTGTGTGTGTGAAAATGACTGCGTGTGCGAGTTGTATGTTTGTTTGGGTCTGTGTGTGTGTAGGAGAGAGAAAGAGCTTGATTTCTAACCTCTCTGTCTGTGTCTTCTTCATCTTGCCCTTTGTTTGTGCTCTCCTGGTGTAGATGTATTCCAACCGAGTGGTCATAGGTGATGACTTCATCGCTCTGCAGCCTTTGTCCAGAGCCAAGAGCCAGCTGGGCAAAATTAGGTAGAAGATTTGAGATCCGTTAAGCCGTGGACTTCATCCATCTTAAATAAATCCATTCGTGGAACAAACTAACTGCAGGAGCGCTTCGTGCAAATGCAATATTTCTATCATTAAAGATGTTATTTAAATGTTTACCTGCATCTTGTTGAGCTTAAAATGTGTATTTTTGTATCTTTTTTTTTTTCTCTTTTCAAAAACGTGACACTAATTAGATATTTAATACTGTATGAGTTAGTTTACTTGAGCTTTAATTAGTACCTTTTAGGGGGTGTAACGGTACACAAAAATAGTTCGGTACGTATTTGGGGTTTTAAAGTCACAGTTCAATAAGTTTTCAGTACACTTTAAGCAAGAAAAATGGATACCAATGTCCATATGGCTTTTTATTTCTACTTTAAACAAAGAACCTTTTTTCCTGAATTCCTTCCTCTCAACGCCTGAAATTAATTTGATTTTATTATGTTCTATAACTTTAAAAAAGTAGAAAGTTTAGAACTGACTGGAGATGTTAGTAGATTTTTTTTATATATAAAATAGTACAAGTAGACATAGCCAGAGTAGAAGACAATACAACCACTTGAAAGCAATCAGTGTTAATGTTTAGAAATCTTTTTAAATAATGCTTTACCCATATTTGAGAATAATGCTGTTTTGATATTTTGACAGCCTAGTCTCCCCGTTGTACTTGAATGCAACATTGGCAGCTGTTGGGAAAATCCCTTCTCATCAACTGGGATCCCTCTGACTTGTTTTATCCAAAATAACTAGTTTGGGCTGATTGGATGCTACTGGTAGCCATGCTGGATGTCAGCTGGTTTTTCTCTAGTATCAGTGATGTTTACATTCAGCTTGACATTGTTTCAGGTGAGTCATTCAGTTCAGTGCAGAGCGTGTTATGGACCTTATTGCTGTTGAAAGACGCGTTTGCTGACAAAGTTCTGGTTTGTTCCATCTTTCTTTTTCAACTGAAGCTGCATGAGAATCCATTAATGTTCCCAGATAGCAGAATTTAGTGATAGCTGGGAGTCCTTTCTGTTTTTGTTTTGGTGTCACTTTTTAAAGTTGAGCTGTGGAAATGTTGCACTGCGCTCTGAATTCAGCACATAAACATTCTGCATCTATTCAGGTAGAAAACAGCTGGATTCTTTTGGTACACATTCACACTGAACCGTCAGGACCGTACCGAAAAATCCGAATACATGTACCGTTACACCTTCAGTTGTTGGTTTAGAAAATCATTATGATCTAAAAGATGTTATTTTTAGACGATCATGAAATTCAGAAAGAAACATTGCTTTGCAGAACGAGTGCTCCTATACGTGTTCATTCATAAGTCTCAGCATCCAGTCGTCCTCAAGCGTTTTTCTCAACCAGCTGTGCTTTAGAGTTTTGTGCTGTGTTAGAAGAGTTATTGTGTCTGTGGCAGCATGCTCTGAAAAAGCCAGTCAGCCTTCTCTGTTGCTGGGGTCTGGGAAATGTCCGTGATTTTGAGGTTCTCACAGAAGAATGAGAGTTTTAGTTTCTGCATGCATTGCATCATAGAAAAAAATGCAGACACACTCTCCTCACAGCATGATCCTGCCATTGCACCCCACTGCATGAACAGGTGCATATGTGAATGAGTGGATGAGTTAGTTTATGTTCACATGGAAACTCTGACTGACTTTCTTTAACTTAATTTATCCTGCGCCTATCAACACGTGGGACCCTATGATGTAGGGTCAACTTAAACTTGGAACTAACTGTGGAGCCCTACATTAGGACCAGATCTGACCTCCCTCGTGGCATGCATCTCAGTTTTATAAGCGAGACATGAAGCACACATGGCAATCTTTATGTGTTGGTGCATCCTCTTCATGTTTTTCCAGCCACTAGAACTGATTTCACATTGTGAGATGGCCCCTTCACCTCAGACTAGTCCTCCTGCATGGTTTGGGCAGATCCACACCTCTGGACTGATTGCTCACTAAAGCTGCATGAGCAACTTTGTTCTGGTCGACCTAAAAAAACAGCATGATGCTGTACTAATAGGAGCATGACAGACTGCTGTCGTTTTGAGTTTATTTTGAACAACTGCATAAGTGTTGCACCGTCCCCCAATGTTTATGAGAAATATTCAGAGTAGCTTTAGATCATTTTGAAGATAATTTGTTTTAAGCCTGAAGATGTTGGTGTGTTTTATTTGGATACTTCACACTGGCTCAGAGCATATCTTTAAATCATTACGGGGAAAATATTGTCACTAATTAAGAGGGTACTAAGCATTTTTCTCTGCACTGGGATTCAGCATCGTTTTCTCCTATGTTTTTTAAAGATAAAAGTGACAACATACAGTGGGGCAAAAAAGTATTTGGCAGCCACCAATTGTGCAAGTTTTCCCACTTAAAAATAATTTAATTTTAATCATACACGGAATGTAAAAAAAAAAACATCCGGGATGTTTTTTCCAGGAAAATTTATGATTTATTTTTAGGAATGTATTTGTATAATGGTACAGAAAATAAGTATTTGGTCAATAACAAAAGTTCCCCTCAGTCCTTTGTAATGTAACCTTGGTTGGCAATGACAGAGGTCAAAGGTTTCCTGTAGGTCTTCACCAGGTTTGCACACACTGTAGCTGCTATTTTGGCCCATTCCTCCATGCAGATCTTCTGTAGAGCTGTGATGTTTTGGTGCTGTCGCTGGGCAACACAGACTTTTAACTTCCTCCACAGATTCTGTATTGGATTGAGGTCTGGAGACTGACTAGGTCACTCCAGAACCTTGAAATGCTTTTTATGGAGCTACTCCTTCGTTGCCCGGGCGATGTGTTTGGGATCATTGTCATGCTGGAAGATCCAGCCACGTTTCATCTTCAATACTCTCACTGATGGAATTAGGTTTTAGCCCAGAATCTCACAATACATGGCCCCATTCATCCTTTCCTTAATACGGATCACTCGTCCTGGCCCCTTTGCAAAAAAGCAGGCCCAAAGCATGATGTTTCCACCCCCATGCTTCAGAGTAGGTATGGTGTTCTTGGGATGCAGCTCAGCATTCTTCCCCCTCCAAATACAGCAAGTGGCGTTTATACCAAAGAGTTTTATTTTGGTCTCATCTGATCACATGACATTCTCCCAATCCTCCTCTGGATCGTCCAGATGGTCTCTGGCAAACTTTAGATGGGCCTGGACATGTGCTGGCTTTAGCAGGGGGACCTTTCGAGCGCAGCAGGATTTTAATCCATGATGACGTAGTGTGTTACTAATAGTAACCTTTGTTACTGTGGTCCCAACTCCCTTCCGGTCATTGACCAGTTCCCCCCGTGTAGTTCTGGGCTGTTTCCTCACCGTTTTCAAGATCACGTGTACCCCACGAGGTGAGATCTTGCATGGAGCCCCAGATCGAGGGAGATTGTAAGTGATCTTGTATTTATTCCGTTTTCTAATAATTGCTCCAACAGTTGATCTCTTCTCACAAAGCTTCTAGCCTATTGTAGATTGGCTCATCCCTTTCTTGTTCAGGTGTACAATCTTGTCCCTGGTGTCCTTGGACAGCTCTCTGGTCTTGCCATGGTGGAGGTTGGAGTCTGACTGTTTGAAGGTGTGGACAGGTGTCTTTTATTCAGATAACGAGTTCAAACAGGTGCCATTAATACAGGTAATGAGTGGAGGATAGAAGAACTTCTTAAAGAAGTAGTAATTCTTGCTTGTTTATAGGTGCTAAAAACTTAATTTCTTCACCATTATGCAAATAAATTCTTTAAAAATCATACAATGTGATTTCCTGGATTTGTGTCACATGTCTCTCAGTTGAATTGTAAATATGATGAAAATTACAGACCTCATATCTTTGACACATTTTTTTGCCTCACTGTAAGCTAGAAGGCCTTGCCTCTGCAGCAGGTTAATCGGTTCAGACATTAGTAGGTTTTCCTGTATCCCCTCTTCCAATGAGAAATCTGTTTTGTGCCTTTAGCTTCGGCTCATTGGTTGCTTAGTTTTATAGCTACCTCCAAGTCTACATACCCTGCAGCCAGTCTTCTTAGTGGTCTTCGTCAAAAATTCTTTAAGACCTCATCTGAAGCAGTAGGAAGACTACGATTTCACAGAACCCAGTAAGTAAATAAGCTTACTTGCTTCCCATTCAGCTTCAAGACCAGAATTTATTTCTCTAATCAGTTAAACTCCCAAACTGCAGCCCAGACGGACTCACTGATTAACAGTTCTCCTGCTTTTTGAATAATTTGCTGGTTGCTTAATAAGCTGCATTGAAGATGTATCCACTGTACTCTGTTATTTAGTCTTTTATTGAATCTTAAAACTACAACCATCAGTTCAGGAAGTTGCATAACGCCTGCTGTTTCGAGACTTTTAAACGCTTTGTGGCTCTCATCTGGTTGGTGAATTGTTTTTTTTTTTTGTAAATAAAGATCGCATAAAGGACTAAATGACGAACATGGATATTCGTTTGGTTACGTCGGAATGTGTTGCTGGCTTGCCAGCAGTCGACCCACTTGACTGGTGGGTAAGCCAGCAGGGGCTGACTGTGAGCATCTTGTGTCCCCCAGATGGAGCAGGGTGAGGGTTCAGTCGGCCCAGAATATGACTCTGTTAAAGCCCAGCGGAGCCCAGGGGAGGACAATTGGCACCTGTTAGCTGCTTATCCTCCCCCCTGCTGCCCCCGGCCCAGACCCATGCTCCCCTAGGTAGTACCCTGATTTGTACTGCAATTCACTCCCATTGTCCCCATTCTTTTCCTGTCACTTCTCCCTTGTTTGGTCTGAGGTCCAACCCAACCCTGTGCAGTCCCTCACAGCTGCAGTAACCCCACCCCCACCTCCCACTGTTTGCTCTGTTCATCCTCCCATGGCTTTGTTTCGCTCCATTTGTTGTGTAGAAATACTTTTTGTCTGATGGTCAGTATCACATTATTTATGAATAACTCCATCCTGTCCTACTTACTACCCTGATTAACCCCCTCCTTTCCTCCCCTCTATGAATGATCTCATGCTCCCAAGCCCAGCAGTGACTGACACTGTCCACACACGCCCCACCATGATAGTGCCTGACTTTCCCTAACCCGGTCTCAATTCACCCCTCACTGTTTTTGATCAGGTATGGGTTCAAGACGAAGACAGAATGCTGTTGGCATGCCCACTTCATTGTCTTGCTTGTGTGTTCTCATTCAGCCACGTGGAACTGGCATTGACTCGTTGAAACATCTTTATTTGCTTGTAATTTTTTTTTCATGATTCCAAATTATGCTGGGTGATGAAACCAAAGAAAGTCTGATAAACATACCAATTTACAGCCTTCTTCCCACATAATCCAATAATAGAATCAATTTTTACCAAGTTCAATTAAAAAACAAAAATTTCAGCATATTTTGGCTGCTTATTTTCAGTTCAATTCAGTTTTGTTGTTTTCTTATAGCGCCAATTCACAACAGGTCATCACAAGGCACTTTACAAGAAAGGTCAATTGTACATGCATTCCAATCAGTTTAAAAGTTTTCCATCTAATGAAACCCAGCAGATTGCATCAAGTCATTGACTTGCAGCATTCACTCCTCCTGAACGAACATGTAGCGGCAGTAGACAGTCGCCTCTGTTTTGTCGTTGACTTCACAGCAATCCCTCATACTGAGCAAGCATGTAGCAACAATGGTGAGGAAAAACTCCCCTTTTATCAGGAAGAAACCTCCAGCAGAACCAGAACCTGGCTCTGTACGAGCCGCCATCTGCCACGACCGTCTGAGGGTTCGAGAAGACGAATCAGAGACACAAAAAGAACAGAAGAACTGAACCCGGAGTACTTTCTATGTTAAAGTAAAAAGTTGGTAACAGGAGAGGGAGAATGTTCAGTTACTGATGCCCCCCGTCCAACAAGGCATCACAGCTAAGCAGGATACCAGACCAGGTGTAGCTTCTATGGAGAGAAAAACACTGAGAAAACAAAGTTAACGTTTGGAATAACAGGTAATGCAATTGGAGAGTAGTAGAAGAGAAAAGTAGCAGAGTGAAGAAACGTGGTCAGTCTTTCGTCCATCAGTCTAAGCCTATAGTAGAAGAACTAGAGGGATAGCTGAGGATGACCCAGCCCGTTAGAATGAGACATGATAGAGGAAGAGCCACGGAGGACTGGATGTCAGGACTGCATTCCCGCCCAACCGGTTTAGGCTACCAGCTTCTACACCCCTCCCCCACTCACTCCACCACTCGTGCAACGACTGGCTAAAATAACTTAACTATAAGCTTTATCAAAAAGGAAAGTTTTAAGCCTGGCCTTAAAAGTAAACAGAGTGTCTGCCTCACGGACTAAAGCTGGGAGCTGGTTCCACAGGAGAGGAGCCTGATAACTAAAAGATCTGCCTCCCATTCTACTTTTAGAAATCCTAGGAACTACAAGTAAACCTGCAGTCTGAGAGCGAAGGGCTCTGTTAGGAACATATGGAGCAATCAGATCTCTGATGTATGATGGAGCTGATTATTAAGGGCTTTATATGTTAGGAGGATCTTAAGTTCTATTCTTGATTTTAACAGGGAGCCAATAAGGGAAGCTAAAACAGGAGAAATGTGATCTCTCTTTTTAATATTCATTTTGATGAGCCGAGCAAATGCATTTGTAAAACTCTAGCAATAGCCAATGTTTTTGGGGATAAACAAATCCCTCTGACCAATAGTCAATCCACAGTCCGCGAATCATTAACAACCAATCGCAGAAAATCCTTCGAAATTACTTGATTTGACTTTATAGTAACTTGATCTATATTAAGTTTGAGCTCCATCTGAATCAGATGTAGATGGGCAATAATTACTCTGGATTTTTTTTTTTTTTTTTTTAAGCAGTGTCATAGAAAAAGGCTCGACATTATTCAATATTTCACCCAGCCCCGGTGCAAAACATGTTCTTTTTAACTCTGAGCTAATGCAACAAGTTAATCACAAGAGGATGTGCTCCATGAAGATTTTCCCGGGTGCACATTTTGGCAAAGCTTTACCACATCATCGTTAATGTGGACAGAATGTAATTGTTCCCTCTTTTATAACGTCGACGAAACGAGTCGATGGTGAGAAACACTGCTGTTCTGACTAAAGTTTGTTTAACCAAAATGTGCTTTTAGAATCTGACACGCATTGTTCACAAAACCTGCAATGATTGAAATTAATTTTTTTGTTTTGACACGCACACACAAAAACCCCCACTAGAAATTAACATGAAACTGATGCAGCTTCTGTTTTGCTGTACATCCATGGTTTGGAGAGGATATTTATCAGATGAGTGAACGTTGATTTATGCATCACCAAAGGAATGTGCTACTGCAGTGGCCTCCTCATAAAAGCACTTTGCTCTCAGAATAAATTCTGTGGAGTTTGATTTGTTTGTGTTTTGCTGTCTGCAGCCAAGAAGCAAAAATATTGGTTTGACGCCAACTGTGTCTCAGATTTCTGATGCAGCAAAAACATCAGAGCACAGCAGGTTGCACCTTTAGCAAATACAGTTTTGTACTCTTATTTGAACAGCTAAAATAAAAACATCGTATTTCCTGTATTATCTTAAACTCTTATTAAATTTAAAAGTAGTTTGTTTACCGTCAGAATTTTTAATCGAGCTTAGAATTTACCTTCACTTGGACTCGGATAATTCAGATAATTTATGCCTCTTTGTCCTCCAGTAATTAATAATTAACAAATCATTACTAAACTCCGCCGCTTCCCGGTTTAACTGTCATCAAGCAACCAAAGATGAGTGTAGCCTCACTCCGTTCCTCTTCTCTTTGTCCCTCTGATCCTGGCCGTCTCTGGGGTGCTGACTCAGATCAGAGGAACCGTCTGATCCCAGATGTTTGCTGGGCAGCAGCTCGTCTCAGCTGTATTTACTCATCCATCACTGGCTCACAGATGAATCTGATTGGTTACTAAATCTATTTTATACAAAAACATGGAGTTGCATCCAATAGGGACGAGGGGCCGTAGCTCTTGTTGTTTCTTGATCTGATCAGCTGGCCTTGCTTCAATTCAATTTTCAATTCAATTCAGTTTATTTACAGTGAGGAACACAAGTGTTTGAAAACCATGTGATTTTGCAAGTTCTCCCACTTAGAAGTTATGGACCGTAGGTGCATTTCCACTTTAGGAGACAGCTTTTTTTTTAAATCACAAAACCACATTGTCTGATTTTTAGAGAATTTATTTGTATTTTATTGTTGCATATAAGTATTTGAATACCTGGGAAAATCAGTGTTAATATTTGGTACAGAACCCTTTGTTTGCAGGTACAGAGGTCAAATGTTTCACACACTACAACAGGGATTTTGGCCCATTCCTCCACACAGATCTTCTCTAGATCTGTCAGGTTTCGGGGCTGTCGCTGAACAACACGGAGTTTCAGCTCCCTCCAAATATTTTCTATTGGATTTAGGTCTGGAGACTGGCTAGGCCACTCCAGAACCTTGATATGCTTCTTATGGAGCCACTTCTTTATCCTGGCTGTGTGCTTTCAGGTCATTGTCATGTCGGAAGATCCAGCCACGTTTCATCTTCAGTGCTCTAAGGGAAGGAGGTTGTTGCTCAGAATCTCACAATACATGCCCCCATTCATCCTCTCCTTAATACAGTGCAGTCTTCCTGTCGCCTTCATAGAAAAGCACCCCCAAAGCATGATGTTTCCACCTCCATACTTAACAGAAGGGATGGTGTTCTTGGGGTGGAACTCATTCTTCTTTTTCCTCCAAACACGGCGAGTGAAGTTTAGACCAAAAAGTTGTATTTTGGTCTCATCTGACCACATGACATTCTCCCAATCCTCCTCTGGACCATCCAGACAGTCTCTGGCAAACATTAGAGAGGCCTGGACATGTGCTGGCTTAAGTAGGGTGACCTTTCGACCGCTGCAGGATTTTAACACATGACAACGTAGTGTGTTACTAATTGTGTCTTCAGGTCATTGACCATTTCCCCCCGTGTAGTTCTGGGCTGTTTCTTCACCGTTCTCAAGATCATGTGTACCCAATGAGGTGAGATCTTGCATGGAGCCCCAGGTCGATGGAGATTATCAGTGATCTTGTATTTATTCAATTTTCTAATAATTACTCCAACAGTTGATCTCTTCTCACCAAGCTGCTTGCCTAATTTAGATTGGCTCATCCCAGTCTTGTGCAGATGTATAGTCGTGTCTCTGGTGTCCTTGGGCAGCTCTCTGGGCTTGGCCATGGTGGAGGTTGGAGTCTGACAGTTTTAAGGTGTGCCTTTTATGCGGATAACAAATTCAAACAGGTGGCATTAATACAGCGGAGAATAATAGAGCTTCTTTTCTTTATAAGTAAACCGGTATGTATTTTTTTATCTCTACTCTTTAAAAGTAGCCCATCTGAACATGATGTCCATGTATTGTGTATTAAATGCACTGAATACTTGGTCTGGTCTCCTTTTTACATAAATTACTGCATCTCTGCTGCTGTCCTAGGAGGTAATCGGCTGGTGTGTTACTGCTAAGGTGTTAGGAAAGCCCCAGGTTGATTTAATACTGCCAGTAAGCTCATCTACATTGTGGGCTCTCTTGACAATAACCCCCATAGATTCTTTATTGGCATCAGATCCTATCATGTGAGGCACAGTGAAACCATTGTCATTTAACCACGTATTGGTTCTTCTGCCAGTGCCTGATATTAATCTGACAACTGGACTTCTGAGCAGCAGTGCATTCCTGTTTCTTAGCCCAGGAAGATCCTTCAGACGGTTCAAGGAGGGCCTCAACGTAAGGGTTTGAGAGTTTTAGCCCATCTCCCAGGTACGTGTGCAAAGTTGAAGGCTTGTGAAGCACAGACCTCCGCTGCAGTCCACACCTTGTGAATCTCCTTTTAAGGCTGTCATCTGCAGTTACCGCAGTTTTTCCTTTCATCAAACTTTCCAACAGTATGCCCAGACACCTAGCCTCTTTAGCAATGACGTTTTAGTGGCTTATCCTGCTTGTTTCCACCATAATTTGACACTTAATAATTTTTATTTGGCTCATGCAATATTCACATTTACTGAGAAATTTACATCAAAATTGATTTATAAAGTATTCCATTTTAAATGTAATTACTCAAATAAATCCACTTTTGCATAGTTTTTGTATAGGATAAAGAAACAGTAAAGACCATTCTGAAATCATTAAGCCTAATTTTACATTATAGAAATGTTCGTTCATTCTTCTGACAAAGAAGTTTGCTAAAAAAATCCTAAAACATAATCTCATGACGATTTGAGCTTTAAGGATTTTATTTCGGATTCTTTGTTTTCCAGATGTAACGGTTTCCCTTTCTGTTTTTTTTTTTTTTTTTTTTGTAGCATGTTCTGTGTATTCCCTGTGATTCGTCACCAAGACCGCATGCAGCAGCATCATCATCTTCCAGTCACTGTTATTGTCCAGTCAGTGGATGATGAGACAGATAAAATTTTGTTTTAATTCCTGTTCCTCTCTCATTTTTATCCACCAACCTCTCCTGCTACCTTTTACCTCTTCCCCTCCACCCCACCCACTCACACCCCTCTTTGCTCTCCTCTAGTCTCTATCAACCCCCCAGGCGCAGGCCCTCAGCTGTGTGGAGTCCCTGTGCTGCTACCAGCATGGGCAAAGCGGCTGTTCCCGCCTGGCCCGCCTCCTGGAACAAATGACGGGACAATGCAAGGCCAGCGTCAACAACTGCCACGCGTCCAGCCGCAGCAACAGGTGGGGAGGGCCGCGACATCGACAACAAACAATGATCATGAATCCCGACGAACCCTCGCCGCCTTTTGATCCGTGCCGCAGTTCTGAGTGTTTTAGCCCCTGATTCCAATGCGAGGCTCAGATTTGCGGCAGGTAAAACACAGGGCTGTGTGGAAGCAGAGATTCGGATGGGTTTTGATGAGGGGGGGGGGGGGGGGGGGGGGGCTGAAGATGAGTGGCTCAAACACTTCTTGACTTCGTCTTTTTTGTTTTTATTTCCATGATGTTATGGCATGATTAACCCACACAGATCTGCTTGGCCTCATCTGAGCGGAGTGCATTGAAACCAAAAATTTTTTAAGGTTAGCGGTTAGCGTGCGATGGTTGTGCTGTCAACATGGTGTGGGGGCAGTGGATTTTTTTTTTTTTGTGTAACCAGGGATAGTTTGGTGTTTTTATGAAGACCAGCTAGCATATCTCTGTTACATACTCGACTGTCTCGTTTGTAAAACCCACACCTACCCTCTAATGTGTTTGCCACGTGTCCGTCCTTAATCACATGCTATGGTCTTATTGTGTCGTCTGTCTTGTTCTTCTATAATTCTTCCTTTTTAAAATGAAAGTGTGATGTCCAGATGGGGATCGGGGCTCTTTTTTTTTTTCTTTTTTTTTAGGGAAAATCTTTGAGTTTGTTATGCACTTTAACAGACAACATTACTACTTCATTAAAACAAGTGGTTGGCTTTGGCCAGCGCTATATCTGTGGCTGAACCTCACTCCAATGATAATGGTTTGCTCGTATAATCATAAATTATCTAAATGTTAAAGGCTTACTAACACCATACATATTAAATATTTAGCTACACAAAGCAGTAGAAAGTAGACTCTTTTTAATCATGTTTTTATTTTACAACGCTTTACTGGGCAGCATTGCATTCTGGAAGCCCCAGATGATACTTACAATCGACCTTCGTTATCCAACAGTATTGTAGCATGATGTCCATTCACTTTATCAATGTTGCAGAATCCACTTTATTACATAAGAAGTTGTAAGATTGTAAGCTGAGCTCACTTTGCAGGTCTGCACACTTTGCACTTCCTGTTATTGTGTCTTTACCTGAATCCCAGCGGTTCTGTGGCGTCATTGATTGGATGAAATGATCGGCCCTTTCTGCTGAGCTATCAATACTTCTCAAAATGTCTCAGGACACCAGATATTGATTGGATATTGATTAGATCAGTAGTGAAGATTGGCAAACATGTTTTTCTGTTAACGGCTGTGCAAAAGGAGAGACGGCGTGCAGTGAAAATGAGGAGTGCAGTCCTCCTAACTCGAGATCAGTGTTGTAGTCAAGTCACCATGTCTCGAGTCCAAGTCACATAGAATTAGTCAAAGTCCCAAAAATAATCTTTCAGTCCAAGTCATCATCACCTGAGAGCAAGTCAAAAATAAGAGAGCAGGGTGTCGATTTCACAACTAGAATATTTGGCAATGACCCTACGCTATCATCAAGCTAACACAGTTGCATGTGCAAATTGATAAAATATGCTTAAAATAAATTTGAAAACAATGAATAATCAGCATGTCACCCGCACACTTACAAAGGCTTTGGGAAGTTGTGGTTATTAAATTTGTCCGGTAATCCGACCAAATATAACAAGCTAACGTCAGCCTCAGCTAAATGCTAATTCCAACAGTAGCAATTAATCATGTCGAAAACAGAGTCCAAGTTTATGTCCTAACGTTGCAAGTCATCGGCGTGTAGGACAGGTCCCTTAAACGTGACTCGAGTAAGGAGTCTAGTCCAAGTGCTCCATTCCTCCTCGAGATGCACAGAGAATTTGACTGTTGATCAGAATCGGTCAATTTCATAGCTAATTATCCCTGGCTGGTGACCGGCCGAGTCAGAAACTCTAAAATACGATCTTGTGTAGGCGCTTCCAGGTCACAGGAACAACAAACCTCTTTGGTGTGGAAACAGGGACTGAGGGAAGAGGAGTTAGTTATCTATTTTAATTATGAGTCAAGTTTTCCCCCATTTTTTTTGAGACACGCTCTTCATTCAGGATGTGAGAGAGAGAGAGAGAGAGAGCAAAACGTAAAGAAGATAACAAGAAGGTCGAACAGAGTTCAGAAAAGATACAAAGTTGAGGCAAGAATCTACATACAGTACAAGATGTTAAAGACTGTTTGAAATGTGAAATTTGTTTTTCTCTCTTTATTTAAAAAATGTCAGTAAACTATATTACAGTGACTGCGCTCTAACGCTCCGATATAATTATTAGTAAAAATAGTATATTGAATGCTGCTCTCGTTTTCAATACATTTTTTTAAAGAATTCTAATTGGGAAGCTTAATCAAATCTCTATAAAAACTGGAGACCAGAAATTGGCCTGCATGTTCAGATCGGTGCATCTCTACTCCCAAACCATGGGGACGAATCCTATCTGTAGGGGGACTGTGTTACAGCAGATAGTTATTTCCTAGAAGTATCGCTGTCAGGGTCAGTTCCCTTAAAACAAACAGACTTTCAGGGTGAGAGGTTTTTTTTTTTTTTCATTAAATGATGATTCAGTTTAGATAAATTGCCTCCTGCGGGGGTTGATAGATTTTTGTTTTTTGTGACCTTGGCACGAAGCAACCAATTGGTTTCCTACAAGTGACAAATCACAACCAATTTGTAACGTCCCGCAGGATCTAAGAGGGGGGGGACGTCGCATGAATTGCAACGGTAGGCTTTTTTTTTTTTTTTTTACTGTAAATGAGAACAATGTTGTCAATAAGGAGAACTGGGGATGAATCTGCAGTTGTTTTATCCTACTGCATCCGTTTGTCTCTCCTCACGCCAACCCACACAAATACTGTCTTTCATCTATCATCATCTTTGCAGTTTGAGGAAAAGCGATGGAGCTGAACGAGTTGTGCGAGTCCACCCACATTTGGCCTTATTGCTAGGATACTGCCTTAGGAGAAAAGGGGTAGCACCCCCAATCCTGTATTCTACGCGTCACAACCCAGCAAGACCATTTACACCTTAGATTATACATAAAGTATTTATTCAATGTTTACTGGAAGCCCAGTTGTTAGCTGGCTGCTTGTTGAATTGCCTGAATCATAGCCGGCACGCACCGACGCCAAGAGTTGAAGAGAAGATTTTCAATAACCTACATGCAGCGAATGCTTGGGTCTTCACACTTAAACGAAAAGAATGCATATCTTCCACCAGGGTGGATGCTGGGAAGTGTAGTTCTGGTGAGCCTTTTTTGGTTTGTTTTTCTGCTGCTTCCTTCTAATCTTTCTTCTATTGGATCCTGAAGCCTTATACACGCTTCTAGGAAGAGGCCAACATTGAGGGCGTGCTTGTTTTATAGCTCCTGGTGTTCCAGCACAGAGCGAATTTGACAGGAACTACAAAACAAGAACACTCCAGCTATCATGTTGCATGGGGGCAACGGCTGCCTTTTCTGTATTTTGTACACAATGTACCTGTATATATTTATGTCCCTGTCACACACTTCTCCTCCTCCTGTTTGTTTGTGTCCTTTTGTGTCTAAAGTCTGCATTAATCTCTCAGATTAATTATTCATGTGCTGCTAACCCCCCCCCCACCCCCCCACCCCCCCGTGAGTTTGATCTTGTCAGAAATCGTCCCGTTCTGTTCTGGGTTCATGTTCCCTAAAGCTTTTTTAGAAGTGCCGTCTTAACCTGAAGCGCAGAGAGATGGCATTAGAGCACAGATGTTTGGTTGTTTTCTTTTTTTCTTTCCTCTCGCTCTGTTAGGCAAGGCTTACATTTCTGTAGCGAGGATTTAAATATTCAGTAGCGAATAGGGGTGTAACGGTACATCATGTATTCGCATTCAGATTTTTCTGTACAGCCCCCACGGTTCGGTACGTATGCGTACAAAATGGATCCAGGTGTAACGTTTCTGCAGCGCAACTTTAAAAAGTGACACCAAAACAAAACAGAAAGGACTCCCAGCTATCATTAAACTCTATTTGGGAACATTAATGGTTTCTCATGCACCTACAGTAGAAAAAGAAAGATGAACCGAACCAGAACTTTGTCAGCAAACATGAATGTAAACATCACTGATACTAGAGAGAAAAACCCAGCTGACCTCCACATGGCTACCAGTAGCATCCAATCAGCCCGAACTCCTTATTTTTGGATAAAACGCAAGTCGGCGGAATCCCTGTTAATGAGGAGCGATTTACCCAACAGCTGCCTATGCTGCATTCAAGTACAGCTGGAAAACTAAGCTGTCAAAATATCCAAACAACAAAGTATTAAACATTACTAAATGTTAACATTGACTGGTTACATTGTTTTCTACTCTGGCTATGTCCGCTTGTACTATTTATTTTTTTAATATTTTTTTTTCTTAGTCCAATCAAATCTCCAGTGATATACTTTAAACTTTAAGTTATTGAACATAATAAAATCAAATTAATTTCAGGATTTTAAAGGGAGGAATTTAGGAAAAAAGGCTCTTTGTTTCATACTGCCAAAATAAAAGAAATAATAGATCACACAAACAATTGAATTCATTAATCTTAATTAAAGTGTACCAAAAACGTACCGAACCGTGATTTTTGTGTACAGTTACACCCCACGACCCTGGTAGCTAAGTGGCAGTTTTAGATGCTTCAAGTTTAAAAGAGTTAAAGCGAATTAGACGGGAGAGAAAAAAGCAAGAGTGATCCGGTGCTCGTTAATCATGACTTTATATTTGTTTATATTAATGTGTTGCATGACCAAGTCTCCTCTCCACAAAGAGCGGCTTAGAGTCGTCGCAGATACAGAACTTAGGTATCACTCAGTATGCGACTTTTAGGCTGAATTCCGTCCCCCCTCCCCCAGAAAAAGTGGTACGCTCCTCAAAGCTGATAAGTCATCAATTGTTGATTCCTAATATTTAAAAACATCTTAAAGAGCTAGTTATTGGGAATTATTAGTTGTTGTTCATTAGTGTTACAAATATTATCTCTGTCAACACACAAACAACTGATAAGGCTACCATCCATGGGCGGTTCTAGACAGGGGCCAACGGGGGCCAGTGTCCCTGTAGAACTTATCCTGGGAGTTAATGAGGAGAGACTTCTGGCGCTCACCACTAAACTCATCCACCCGTCACTAACCAAATCACTCATCCATCCTTCCATCTTCTCTGCTTCCTCCAGCCTGATTGATTGGGATCATTTTTTATTTTTTTTTTATAGTTACTGACAGCTCAGCTCTCCTGTTCCCCAACACACACAAACACACGCAATCTCTCTCTGACCTACTGCGTCTGTCTCCTAACCTTCGCCCACTGCTGTTTCCAGGTCTTGGAGCGACACAGAGAACTTCTACTCCAACGATCGCACCATTCTGACTCTGTCGCCCATCGAGGCCAGCCGCTGTTGACTCCCACGCCAACCGTCCTTAATGCACACATCTGTTTTGGGAGGGGAGGGGAGGGGAGGGGAGGGGGGGTACCATTTAATGAGTCAAATTCAGTTTAAAAAATCAGTTCATCCTTAGCTGGAAAACAGCCAGAAAATAGGATGCAGCGCCGAAGAGACTCTGCTCTGAGCGTCTTCTGTTTTCCCTGGGTTCATCGTTTTCTTGGAACGGCTGAGACGAGCGTCTGAGGGAACAGAACGGGTCGGACCGGTCCGCCGTCTCTGCAGCCGTAGCACTTCATGTAGGGGGGGAAAAATGTTATCAGCGCACGAGCAAGAAATATCAGGTTCCGAGTCCTGAAAGATGATCCGAAAACGGCTGCCAGACAGAAAGCGGACCTGAATCTCAGCAAACCCGCTACGTTCCGGACTATATTTCCTCCACAGACGTTGATGACGAATCCTCAAGTCAGCCGTGAGTACAACTCGAAGCTTAGATTAACCAGACGGACTGGAACTAGTTGCTTCCAGGAGTCTGGTCCACTGCTGCACCTTAAAGTCCCGTAGCATCCAGAAGTTCTGCCGGGGCCCGGAACTAAAGCCCTACAGTCGCACCAAAGACCGAAAGGATCAAGACTGGAGTTTAGGTGTTTATTTTTGTGCCTCATTGTACAGAAGCTTATATTATTAAGAAGAGATATTTGTCTGAGCTGCTTCCTCGTCTCGTATTCCCGGCACGGCACTCCAAAGCGGGCCGGATGTTTTAAAAAAAAAAAGCCATAAGTTTTCAAGAAGAGGACATGTTAGTGATGAAAGCCATTAGAGCCTCTTGTTTCCTCATACTAAAAAAAAAGGTTTTTCTCCAGCAGCCCGATGACCCAAAGCCTCTCAGCGTTACAGAACCGCAGAAGACGACAGGGATTGTTTCAAAGGTACAAGGCAGATGGGATCCATATCCGATGCTTTGGTTTCATTTCTGCGGGACAAAAAAATTAGGCATTAATGGTGAGAAGCTTTTGGAAGTCGGGGCCTGGTGCTCTTTGACTTAGACAGAAGAATGTTTTCCCGTTCAGAAAATATCCTTTATCAGAGAGAGAGAGAGAGAGAAAAGCTGAGCGTTTTGCACAAATAACATTTTTTTTTTAATTCACATTTTTCTTGGCTGTCATTGCTTTAAAAAAAAAAAAAGTCACTAACACCTGTCACCTCCTGGGAAATCATTCAGGTCACGTTTTTTGCTGTTTTTTCTTTTTCACCACACATGTTTTTGCTGCTGTGCGAGTGTGTGTGTGTGTGTGTGTGTGTGTGTGTGTGTGTGTGTGTGTGTGTGTTGAAGTAGCATCATCAGTGGCCGCATGCAGCTATAGCGCTCTTTAACGCTCCCTGGAGGTCGCTAACGGAATACGACCAGTTTCTTAAACTGGGCACCAGTAGCCACACAACACCGGGCGTGACTCAGCACGTCAAGGAAGAATGTGAATCATATCCGTCGTCGCACGGTTTGAAAATGTTCCCCCGGCACCTCAGGACTGAATAAGTTATGTTCCTGTCGGTTCTTTGAATATTCTTGTTTGTTTTCTGTCAGGTAAACATAAAACACGTGCAACTGATGGTGGGAGTGTGTATTTATTATAGCTGTAATTTGGTTTTTGTATATAAATGTATCCATGATCACATTATTGGTTCGTGGAGTTTAAAGGTGTATTATGTCCAGTTAGAATTATATTTCTCCCAATGTTCCTCTACAGAGCTGATTAACTCAGAAGATCTTTTAACCAGCTGACCTCATACTTGTTGCTGATCTACCAAGATGAACCTTCACTCTTATGTTTGGAAAGAGGACGAGTCAATTCCTTTAAGATAAAACGTCCGTGTTTCGTCGAGGGCTTCGTGGAAAGCAGCTGAATAAAGTCTGAAAGTATTTTTGGTGATGTCAGTGTTGCATCATGGGTATTGTAGTTGACATGAACCAATTTGGACCACAGACTACACCATTAGGCTTAAGCTTCATTTATATATATATATACATTTAAATATATAAACCAAAAAGGCCTAGGGCTTTAATCTGAGCTGCTTGGAGGTAGATGTAGTTATTCTATGGGTAACGGCAAGTTTAGTCGGAAGCGATTGTCAAGAAGTCAAACGGAAGAAGCTGGTTTTTCGTAACGCTCCATCAAAGCATAATGAGGGAAAGTTGAGAGGAAGGAAAAAAGTTCACAAACGTACAGCGATACCTACAGCCTTGAGAGGATTGTGAAGCCCAGTCCCCCAAACGGTATGCTGTTGCTCGACCACTTTTTTTTTTCTACCACCCTTTTTCCTTCCACTCAACTTTCCATTCAGAATAAGACAGCAGTTTTCTTTTTCAGTTAAACTTTTATGGGTTTGTAGATGCTATATTAAACTTTACAACCATTTGGTCGCTTCAGTTTAAGATGTAATTAATCTAAATTTCATATTTGAAGTGCTAACATCTACAGTTTCCATCATGCAACTCAAAAGCATCTTTTGTCTGACAGAGCTTGTCGTCTTTTTCCTGTTCCTCATTTCTTTTTTGTGACAGTTCCGTTTAAAGTTCAAACGATAGGTTCCCCTTTTTATCACAGTGTTTGCATACTAGCGATGATGAAAGAGTACAGGGATCGTTTTGTTCATTCTTAAATGAGCAAATAGGACGTCCAGCAGAGGTGGATGATGTTCCCCTAAAAAATGTCTCCCCATCTCTTACAGAACTCTCTCTCTCACTTTACGAATATTTCACCCTAGCAGCTTATAGCCCAGGATCAGTTCTTAATTGGTCCATCAGGACTGTCCATCACAGGAGATGGAGGATGAGGGCAAATCAGGCAGAACCAAAACATCTGGCGTCCCCCTAGTGGTCAATGTGTATAAACCTATTGACCCAAAAGAAAAAATATATCTTTGTTGACTGTTGAATTATTATACTCAGAAAATAATTCTTCTATGAATCCAGAGACATGTAAACACAAGAGACATCTGACCCCCCACCTTAATTATAATTTTAATAGAAGCAGGAGATTACTCTGCTGCATAAGTCTAATAATCTATCACGCCCCGACCCATCATCATCACCATATCCTCCTTCAGGATTAATTGGACACCTGGATGAAAATAAATCATAGTCTCACATCTGTGAACATCTGCCAGAAAGGTGCTCTTTGCTGTCGGATTTAAAGGTCACCTCGGTAGAAATTTGAACTTTATGGCCGAAAACAAACAGAAATGCATTTTTTTTTTTTTTGAAGTCTGATCAAAATAAAGGTTTCCTTTTAATAGAATCATCAGAGAGAGAGGGGAAAAAATGAGAATGTCAACGCTGCACACAACTAATGGCGTTATGTCCTCTGACCTGTCAGCAGAAAGCTGCAATAAAACCTCCATCATAATCACTCTTCTGTTGACTGATGTTCTCTGTGTCCCTCCTTCTGTCTGTAAATCCTAGAGCTAAAAATCTTATTTACTAAACAAATAAATTTTTATGAGAAATAATCTTTGGAGTTTTTCATTTTAACTGCTGACATGAGGAACCCGACTGTGTGGGTGTGGGCTATTTTTAACAACCAAACAAATCCAGATAACAATCCGGCTTTATGCGCTTTTAAGATTGTCAAGAAAAAAAAACTGATTAAAGAACCATATTTTACTGATTCACCCTAAACTATTTTTGTTGGCACTTTTTTCTTTAAATGAAATGACTGAAAGCACACTGTCTTGTAGAGTATATTAGGCACTGTTTCCTCTTGACCAATATTTTTCTGCCATGTTCCTCCAGGCTTATTGATCTGCATCTTTTACATGTTTACCTGCTTCAGCACCAGAGGTGGGTAGCATAGCCAAACATTGTACTCAAGTAAAAGTGCAAAGTAGTAATCCAAAAGAAAACACTCGAGTAAAAAAAGTATTTGGTAAAAAGGCTACTCAAGTGTTGAGTACTTGATTGCTTGTTTTGAGATCAGGGCATGATTTAATAGGCTATTTAAAATATTGTAATTGCACAAAAATGTAAAGTTATGTGCAAATTCTAAAGACTAAAATAAATAGAAATATGGAGTATAATTGTAAAATTACATTTGACTAGAAGACACTAGAAGTAAAACTAATTACATTTCTAATCAATTCAGTTTATTTATATAGCGCCACTTCACAACAGATGTCACCTCAAGGCACTTAAGAAGTCATTTCAATAAGCAATCCCTCATACTGAGCAAGCATGTAGCGACAGTGGAGAGGAAAAACTCCGCTTTAACAGGAAGGAAAACCAATGAACCCAATACTTACAGTAGGTGGTGTGTGTGTGTGTATATATATATATATATATATAGAGAGAGAGAGAGAGAGAGAAAATATGGATTTCAATTGATGGCCGATTAACAGCAATCATCTGAAGCAGGCGTGAGAATCGAGGCTGGGAAAGTCTTAATAGCACGACTATCGATTTGTTTTATCGAAAGTAACAGCAGCAAAGTAGTGCACAAATGGGAAATGGAAAGAAAACTTAAAACATGGCATGCCGTTTTTAAAGTTACAGTCACAAATTAACACCAATAATATGGACAATTTAGCCATAAGAGAAAACAATTGATGGCTATTTAGTCCTGAAGCTAAATAATAGCTGGCCAATTTTAGCTTGAGACTAAATGTTTAGTTTGTAATCTAGATAATTTAGTGAAAAAATGAACCTCCATTTTTTTTCTGTTATGACTAAATAATACAAACAATGCAAATTATTGCAGTTAACTTTTGACTTAAACGACACCCCATAAAAAAAAACATTTTTTATGTAGTGTTGAGAGGCTCATTGGTAAATAAAATACAGCTGTAGGTCATTTCATCTCAGTATAAATCCGTCTGTTCTGTGAAGGCCTCGGGTCAGAGAACATTGGTGAACAAACGGCACAATGTGGGGAAGTTTAAAGCAGGGTTGGGTTATAAAAGAATATCGTCACAGTGAGTTCTGCTCAATCCATCTGAAAATGGAGAGTATGGCACAACTGGAAACCAACCAAGAGTTTGCCGACCGTTTAAACCAGGGGAATCCCACTCCAGTTCTGTCTTTCACAGCAGGAAATTAGCTTCCAGCAAGTTCTACAAAGTCTGCTAATGTCCCATTTATTTGACTCAGAAGTGCTAAACCAGGTAACCATACTAAACATGTAGGACACTGGCCTTCAAGGACTAGATTTGGACTACAAGTCAGAAAAGGGAACGCTTTAAAGAGGCAGCCAATAAGGCTAGGTCGCTTTGGAAGAGCTGCAGAGATCCACAGCTCAGGTGGGAGAATCTGTTGACAGGACGACGTTTAGTCGTGCTCTCCACGAATCTGTTCCCGACAGAAGAGTTGCAAGAAGAAAGCTAAAAGAAGCCAAGTTTGCTACGAGCCCGGTAGAACATGCAGAACAAGGTGCTCCAGTCTGATTATACATTATACTATGAGGATTCTTAGGTGCTGCTTAAAATAGATGGGATAATAAATAGTAAATGCTGAAAAATCCCTGAAAGATGCAAAAAAAACAAAAAAAAAACAGATCAGATCAGATCATTTGAGTTGTTGCCCTGTAGATGCAACCAGAACGACAATGATGAAAGCAAAGACATATTAGAATAGCCAAGTCCTAAAATAGATATGTGGCTAGGCTAAAAAAAAATGGTGTTCATACATAGTCTCCGTCTAATTTACCGAGCTTGAGCTGTTTTGCATAGAACTTTAAATTAATTCTGGAGACACGCAAAGCTGATGGAGGAACAAGACTTACAGCTGTAATCGGTGCAATAACTGATTCTAGGAGGTACTGCCTCAAGGGAGCAAAAAAAGGGACACTTCAGATTGTCTTTTTATTATTTTAGTGTTTTGTCTGTTGTAAAATATTAATAAAAAGTCACTGGAGTTTGAAACAAAACATGAAGTTCAAGGGACATGAATTGTTTTCCCAGACAGAAAATAAAAGGCTGTAGGACTAGCTAAGGCATCTAAGAAGTTATGGAGAAATTAAAGTGCAAGTTGGTTTGGATTCTAGATTCTAGCTACTTTAAAAAAAAAAGTTTTTTGTTTATATTTTGTTCATATGCACTACTTCACTGTGTTTTACATATTAGCAGATTCTATTTATATGTTTATACTTTTGCTCTATGTTTTTATCTAATTTCCTGACATTTAAAAAGGCACCATTTCACACACACACACACACACACACACATATATATATATGAAAAAAAGTAAAGCAGAAAAATGTAATTAAAAGGTAGGATTTAAACTTTACAAATACATTTTCTGATCGTGATTGACTCACCTCTGCTGTTTTCATCCCAAACAGCCACATCAGACTTTGACTCCATCATTGCTTTTTTTTGATGAGATCTTTTTGTCCCGCATTTAAAACTCAACTTTAAACATCCAATCATCTGTCACTCTGGTGAATTTCCCCTCCTTGGGAAAATAGACGGGTGATTCTATTCTTCTGCTCTAATCACGGCTGTTTTTTAGTCATTCTAGAAGAACGCAGGAACGCTGCGTGAGGAGGTCCCTCATATTACTCATTTTGAGAACGCCACACAGAGCTGGGTGTATTTAGAAAACAACTTTATTACAGTCTTTGAACAACACTGGCAGTTATGATCAGCTACAAACAAACAGGAGAGTCTACAAGGCCTCATAGCACACTGTTAGTAAGGAGAGAGCGATGCGCTGAAGCTCCTCCAGGATTTAAACATCTGTCCGCATCGTGTGACCGACTTTTCATGCGCTAGGGGTCATTTTGAGACCAGATCCAATCCCGGAAATATTAAACGAAAACATCTTTTCACAAAAGGACTCTGGAGTGTCTCTCGCATCGTCGGACTCTGTAAGGTTCTGACATCGGGATTACTGAAATATCTCAGAGCTGAACGTTTTTAGTAACAAAGCAACTTTAATACCTGTTGAGTTGTAGAGATGAGGAACATTTTAGGTTTATTATATCTGGAGGTCCCCCCCCCCCCATTTCTAAGAAACAACTCTCCTCCCCCAAAGGAAACGTTGAGCATTAAAAGACAAATGACGCATATTTAATCAACCACTTTCTGTGACTGATGCATGCCCCGCTGTTCGACTCGCTTTTATTTCGCTCGTCAGCCGCGCCTCTCCTCTCCATGTTTTGCGCTGCCAATTTTAAACAAATATCCTTGTTCTTGCAAGCACAGCTGGAAAAACGAATAAAAACAGAGACTGTATTGGCTAGTGCAGCTTCTGCTCTGCCTCTTACCGTGCTGTCTGGTGAAAGCTACGCAGAGAGCAGGGGAAAATCTCTTCATTTGATTTAAAGATATAAACTTTTCTGTATGACAACTGTCAGCAGGAGCTAAGACTCGAGTTCCGCTTTGACCGCTTTGCGTTGAGTCAGAAATACGTTTAGAAACTAGACGCCGGCCAGAGAAACGGACACTGTGACGACCAGACGACTTCGTTAGCGAGGGAGGTCAGTGGGACGTTGGCAGACGGCGTGATGCCAATGAAATATAGATTTCAAGCACATAAAAAAGTCCTGATTGGGACATCTCTACGCAGATTATAAGCAGAACTCGATCCGTGATTGGTAAATAAACTCTTAAACATTTCAAGCTCCCTGCACCAATGGCTCAAATGTTTAGGCGCCCAACACATGAAGGAGGCAAATTTTATATAGTTTAACAAGAAATTTGACATCAACAGCAAAATAATAGCAGAGGCAACGATCAGGCCACCCTGGCCGATCCTTGGCTTTCAAAGTCTGACCTGTCGGTTCAGACTTTGATTGATTCTGAGAAAAAAAAAAAAAAAGAATATAAGAGCCAAAGTGTGCAGCAGGTTTTTTAGAGACAGGAAATTACATGATTAGCCCCCCATTTATGCATCACAGCATTCATCCCCAATGGTGGGAACTTAGCTTTGATTTCATAAATAGCGGGAGATCTGATTTAAGGTGCAGCTAATCAATCAGAGCCGATCAAAGGGAAATTGGCTCGCTCTGATCTCTGTGTGATGGATCGGCGGCGCTCTACATAATTCCTCCATCATCACTGATTTAGCAGATTCAGATGAATGAAAACGTTTTTCGTTTTATTGCGGCGCTTTTTGACGACTCGCATCTCTCCCTCTTTCATCTTGTGAACGAAGGAGCCGAGGCGGAAGAAAAACGAGACATCCTGACATGTTGAAATGCTTCCTAATCTACTGACGGCACGATTCCCTACAGGCGTCCTGAGTTTGACATCGATGGGGCGCGTATAAACTTGTGTGTGGGGGGGAAGAAAAAAAAAAAAAGGCCCACGGTACATGAGAGAAATTTTAAGATCCTTTTGTTTGTGGGTTTAACTGTGTGGAGGTTCACTTGCTGCTCCCCTCCTCTTCCTCCTCCTCCAGTTCGACCAGAGCGGCGTGACGATTGGCCTGAGAACCCTCGCTGAAGAACACCTTCTTAATCACGCCTGACTTGGGCGCCCGGATGGTGTGCTGCGGAGACAGAAATCGGTGTCGTCACACACACACACACACACACACGCGTGCGCGCGTGCTGAAGGCTCCGTGTGAGACGTGTTTGCGTGAGTCAGTCACCTCCATCTTCATGGCTATCATGACCATCAGAGGGTCTCCAGCAGCCACTTTATCCCCAGCCTTCACCAGCACCTGAACACAAACGAGAAGCAGGTCAAGGCGTCCGCGAGGGACGGAAATGTCATTTCAGATCTCCGAGGCTCCCGCTGAGGTAAACCGTAATAAACTGAGAGCTTCGAATAAATGAGAAATAATAAAGATTAAGGCGGAAACTCTGCTGGAGCTGGAGCTCACATACATACACATACATTTACTTGTAGTTCCTAGAATTTCTAAAAGTAGAATGTGAGGCAGATCTTTTAGTTATCAGGCTCCTCTCCTGTGGAACCAGCTCCCAGCTTTAGTCCGTGAGGCAGACACTCTGTTTACTTTTAAGGCCAGGCTTAAAACTTTCCTTTTTGATAAAGCTTATAGTTAGAGTGGCTTTGGTCATCCTGAGCTATCTCTGTAGTTATGCTGCTATAGGCTTAGACTGCTGGAGGACAGACTTACCAATTTTCTTCACTCTGCTACTTTTCTCTCCTACTACTCTCCAGTTGCATTATTTGCTGTTATATCGACTGTTAACTTTGTTTTCTCTCAGTGTTTTTCTCCCCATAGAAGATATACCTGGTCTCGTATCCTGCTTGTCTGCAATGCCCTGTTGGACGGGGGGCATCGACTGGGATGATCCTCCCAGTAACTGAACATCCACTGTGTCCTGTTATCAACTTTTTACTTTCTTTAATATAGAAAGTTCTCTTATATCAGTTCCTTTTGTTCTGTGTTTCTGCTCTGTCTACTCAAACCCCCAGACAGCCGCTCGTACTGAGCCTGTTTCTGGCTCTGGTGGAGGTTTCTTCCTATTAATTCAATTCAAATTCAAAAATACTTTATTGATCCAGGGAGGAAGGATTTCCTGTAGCGGTCTGTATTGCAGCGAAACTGAAGAAGCCTCCGACTGAAGACGCTCTGTTGTTGTATGACTGTCTCATGAAGAGGATGCTCAGGGTTGTCCATAATTTTTTTGATTTTATGAAGAATCCTTCTTTGCATCATCATCTCCAGATGTTCCACAGTCATCCCAAGAACAGAACCAGAACCTTCCCTGGCTCTGATGCTGCTACCCCAACAGATGACGGCTAAATGGATTACACTCTCCACAACAGACTTGTAGAAGATCTGCAGCATCTTGCTGCAAACCTTGAAGGACCTAATCTTCCTCAAGAAGTCCAGTCTGCTCTGTCCCTTCTTGTAGACGGCTTCACTGTCGCTACATGCTTGCTCAGTATGAGGGATTGCTGTGGTTGAAAGTCTGCATGAACGGGACGCAACCTCAAGTCAACGACTCTATGCAATCTGCTGAGATTCCTTAAATAGAAAACCTTTGAACTGACTGAAATGTTTGTATGATTGTACTTAAATTACTTTTTTTGTAAAGTGCCTTGAAATGAACATCTGTTGTGAATCGGTGCTATATAAATAAACTGAATTGAATTGAACATCTCTCCAGACTTCCTTGGTGATGTACAGTAAATAAATGACTCTTCAAGAAATTCTAGTTACGCTCTCTGCCACCTCGTGTTCTGTTTTTACGGCTTTTATTGAAAATGAAAATCCTTTAAAAATGTAATTTAAAGGTTTGTTGTTAAAAATTATTAGAGCCGTCTCGTCAGTAAGTATGTTCGAAATACTGTTGCATAAATATTCATAATTGTACAATGTGCTGAATTAGATTATTTTCATACGTAGGCTTTAGATAAATGCATTAAGGGTGTAAATTCAAACACTTTACTATGCCCACTACGCCTGGGTCTACCCTGAGGCCTCCTCCAGGTGAGACAAATACAAGATTTGGATGAACAAACAAGTTAATCTAAGTTTTCATCTCTTCGATTATGTAAAAACTCCCCCAAGTTGCGGTTTCCAACTGATATACTAAAGTGTGAAATAAATAACCTTAGATTGCCAGGTTTGGCTGTATGTTCTGCTACGGCTTTTAGAGTTAATATGCATTAAAAAGTAAAAATCTGCGAAACATGTCAAGTCAATTTCACCTTCTCTATGGTTCCAGTCATGGGGGCGACAGCTCCCCCCTGAGCCCCCGACCCGCTCACGCCAGCCAGATACTTCGGCACAGGAGCCGAAACCTGGGCGCTCCCTTCCTGCACAACGGATGGAAAGCAAGTTAAGTGGATCCAATCAGCTCCACGGGTTTCATTAATGCATTTCAATTTTGAGTGCAGAATAATAAGTCCTTCAATCAATTAAAACTTTTATATTTAGGTGTTCGTTTTAGAATTTGTTCTCTCGCTCTTGTAGGTCCTGGTATCAGGTTAACAGAGGCAAGTTACTAACATTTTCCCCATGAGCTGTGTCGACCACAAACCAGGAGAGTAAACTAATCATAAAAAAAGGTTCAATTTAGACCTTGAATGAGAGAAAGGGGGTAATTTTCCATCTAAAGTTGTGTTTTCGCTGTGAGCAGTAGAAGGTTGGAACGTACCATGGAGAACAGGTGAACCGTGTCGTCCAGGATCACCAGTTTGGGACGAGACTTCACTCCGTTTACGGAGCAGTGCAGGAACGTAGCTCCGCCTTCCACCTCCACGGCGCCGGTCACATGGTACACCTCCTCTCCAACCTGAGAGAACACGCCCAAATCACGCCAATTCAACATCGAGGCAGATGTTAAAGTGGTTTCATGCAAAAAACAAAACAAACACAGTTTTCTTGTTTAGTTTTCTCAAAATGCTAACTCCAGACTTTTTCTAAGTGATCAGAACAAAAAAGGAACTTTGTAGTAAAAAAAAAAAAAATAAGATTTTTAATTTATTTAAACTGTTACCATCTATTATAATACAGCTGGGTTATTGACGCTACTGACATTAATGTGGGTCAGCAGGACCTCCTGCCTCGGCTTGTCAATATAATCGATACTAGGAAAATGAATTCTTCGAAGAGAGTCGATGCAAACGGCCGTTCACATTTGCCCAGATCGTCCAGTTTATTGCTCGCAGCAACTAAGAGAGTGAAACACTCAGCCGCTCTCCTCAACGCGCTGCAGCTTGAAGTTTTAAACTCCGCTAACGTGGCGAGTACAGCCAGAAAGAAACATGTGCAACCCTATTTATCTGACAAGGCTAACACAAAAGCGTTGGTCGGAGATACTTTTCCGATGAGGCAGGAGGACAGGAAAAAGGGAAATGTCAGAGGAGATTTGATTGGAGTATTTAAAATAAATAAAATAGTACAAGCAGACATAGCCAGAGTAGAAAATAATAAAACCACTTGAAAATAGTAAGTGTTAATGTTTAGAAATTGTGGTTGTGTCATTTCAACAGCCTAGATAAAAAAATAACAAAATAATAATCAGAATTGTTAGTATGTAAAGTGCAGGCGGAACTGATCTATGAAAAATCTGTTTATTGTTTTCTTATTCCAATATACAGCCTTAAAGTTATGCCATTAATGTGAAATCAGCCCTTAGGAAATGTCTTCACTATTGTCTTATACTACTGGCATTTAATAAACATTTTCATTACATTAATAAATATATAAAAAGGTAATTATCTTTCCGGCTACTTTCAGATTTATTGGCAGCCCTGGTGAGATTTTAAAGCAAAATCTCTAACTGGAAATGTAAGAAAATTCAAGCTTTAATTTCTGTATATTTAGTTGGGGAGAGGGATTCACGACACGTTAAGAAATTTTTAAACAAGAACAAAATAGATCTTGTTTAAATTAATCAGCCTGTCGAGAAACGTTTTATTAGTAATCGCTTTCTGTTTCTGGGGGGTCAAACATACCAAAGAGTCTCATTTCTCTTGGACATTCTTCAAAATAGGAAAGACATGGCATTTATGTAAGGCATCTTCAAAATTCAGGAAGTTTATATGACAAGGCTGAATGAGGATCCACGTTTATGTTGCCGCCAAAAACAGGAGGAATACAAAAAAATCTCAAATGTTTAAGGAACTCAGGAAAACCTTTTATTGTCAGATGAGCTTAAAACAATCAAAGATTCATTTTTTTTCAGGCTTTTTACACTTTCAACGGGGGTGCCAAAACAAAATACATTTTACTTAATGCAAGATAATAAAAAAAGAACAACAATTTTAAATAAATTTGTATTGAAAAGTGATTTTCCAGCTCACCTGCATTCTGTAGCTTCCATCTGAGTTATACGTGATGACAACGTCGACCTCTAGAAATAAAACGAAGAAAAAAAACGCCTTCAACTGTGCTCTGACGTTCTACTGGACGAAGATAAAAGCTCTGGTCATCCATCCTCACACAGACGCTTCAGCAGGCACAGAGTTTTTAAGAGGAAGGCCGAGGGGTGGTTCATCTTTGAGTTCAATAAAACTCAGCAGCATCACACAGAAACATGCACTGAGCTGATTTTAAGGTAAAATATGACTTCTATCCGTCATCGTCATCAAAGCGGTCACACATGTTGGGCTTTTAATGGGGAAGTGATTATCGTAATAAGAGAAAGGAAAGCTTCTCGAATAAAATAACTTCTATATATATTTTACAATCGGTTAAATTCTGACCTGAAAGAAATGATTAATGACAAAACACGATTTCTTTTTTTATGCAGAAATGTAGTAAATTGCTAATAAATGTACATGCTGGTTGCTTTCCAAGTATTTATTTATTTTTTTTCAAATTAATTAATTTATATAAATATTTTTTTTCTTAACAAATGTGACCTTTAACGGTAGAAACATTCCCCAGAAACTGCATGTGTGTCACTTACTCTCGTCTCCCAGCTGTAAACTCATGTTTCTGTTCAACTGGATGTTGTTTCTCCAACCACTGCTGGAACCAAACGGGGAGAAAGGATCTGGGGGGAATATAGAAAAAAACCACACAAACATGATTTTGGTTTTTTTTTCTCCAGCCTGTTTTTCCAGAAACATCCTCCCTGTCCCGCTCACCTGTGGAGGCCTGTGCGAACGCCTCCGTGTGTTTCCTCTCCTGCAGCACCAGGCCCAGGGCAGCCTGGCAGATCGTTTCCCCAGACGGCGCTCTCGGAGCGGGAAAGAGGTCGGCGTAGTGCTGAGGGATGAAGCTGGTGCTCACCCGTCCGGCCTCGAACTCGGGGTGGCCAGAGAGGCTCAGCAGGAAGTCTATGTTGGTGTTTAGTCCTACGATCTGAGGACGAGACATACAGGAGAGAGATGGCGAAAAGCAGCAGCTAGAAGACTGTGCTGCATGAGCACACACACACACACACACACACACACACAGGTCTTACATTATATTGTCGTAAAGAGTATCGCAGTTTCTTTAGTGCAGCAGATCGGTCTTCTCCCCAGACCACAAGCTTGGCGATCATTGGGTCGTAATGAGCAGAAACCTCGTCCCCTGAAACCAAAGAAACAGTAGAGCTTCCAGTTTTCTGCGCAAGTTCTTTTCTTGGGATTTTGGGAAATATGCTGAATGCACAGGAAAAACAGGTCAAACGAAAGCTGCAAGCAGAATTCCATAATCCTGGGTGAACGCATGGCTAGAGGGACATTGTTTTAATGCTTCTGGGAAGGCGCTGTGGAGGAATTAGGCCACGCCCATGAAATATTTGAATACACTTCTGTTAGGGATTAGACTTATCTTCATGATGGTAAATTTGGGGCGGATCAGATGATGTATGCAGAAATTAGAAGCCAAATGTGTTTCCTGTGGCGTGATAGCCACACCCTCTTTAGTAAAGGCTCAGTAACATATACCAAGGTACACCAACTTGTTTTCAGTCACTAGCCTCAGCTAGATGTTGATTGGGCAAAGCAGTGTTTTTCAAACTATGGGGCGAGCCCCACTAGTGGGGCGCAGAGGTATTGCAGGTGGGGCGTGACATCAATGGGATTTTAATAGTTTTTCCCCCCTAGATTCTGTCGTTGTGAATGTTTCACTGCACTGTAAATTACATCAACCACCTCCCCCCTCTCACAAAATTAAACACACTCAAATAAATTAGCAATTGTGATCATCATTGTAAACAGAACCGGGACCTGGAACATCGGGCTGGGAGTTTGACGTTGGAATATATCGCAGCAGAACAAAACGAGCTGAAGTAGCCGCATTATCAGAGATTCCATCTACAAAATGTACAAATATCTAAAAAGATCAGGGAACGTTTCAGAGTCAGAGAAGTCACACGGTCAACACCGGAGGAAATACAGGGATGAGTATCTTGCTCTTTATATATTTTTATTTTCTACTTTTGAAAGCTTTGTTGATTTGATAAAACTACAACTTTTATTTTCTCCAACTGTGAGCTGAAGTTCTACATGTTGCAACTACTGACAGCATATATTTCTGAGCCGGTTTTATACCAGTGCGCAACCCCTTTTTCCAACTAATTTATACCCTTAAAAACTTGTGGACTAACAGACTCTCTGTTGTCAGGGGACAGGGCTTAGATGACATCAGCAAATGAATCTTTTGAGTGCTGGTATGTAAGGACAAATTGATAGTTTTGTATAGCTCTGACCTTGTGTTTGGCAGCTACTACACTTTTGTCTTTTTTGACGAGAAGCCATTCTTTGAGGCTTGGCCACGCCCACGTGCTTTGACGTAGCAAAAACCTTTGAACGACTTTTGATCCCCAATCCCTTAAGACTATCCTGATTCAGTCTGTACGTCAAAAGCTCTAGGAGGAGGAGGAGTTTAAATACGACGTGTGTAAATGGCACAAAATGGCCGCTTTGATCCAAAATGGCTGACTTCCTGTGGGGCTTGGACCATGGATCCTAGAGACTTTTCTGTAGATCCTGAAACACTACAAACATGTATCGAATTTCAGAAACCTTTAACAAAGTATGGCTTGGGGCTGCCACCTTATCGTGGTGGAGGGGTTTGAGTGTCCCAATGATCCTAGGAGCTATGTTGTCGGGGGCTTTTGCTCCTGGTAGGGTCACCCATGGCAATTTGGTTCTAGGTGAGGGATCAGACAAAGTGCAGCCCAAAAGACCCCTATGAAGAAAACGACAGATGGACTCAGTGTTCCCTCGCCCGGACGCGGGTCACCGGGGCCCCCCTCTGGAGCCAGGCCTGGAGGTGGAGCACGTTGGCGAGCGCCTGGTGGCCGGGCCTTT
The DNA here is from genome assembly GCA_963556495.2 of Valencia hispanica. Classification (NCBI taxonomy): domain Eukaryota; kingdom Metazoa; phylum Chordata; class Actinopteri; order Cyprinodontiformes; family Valenciidae; genus Valencia; species Valencia hispanica. Next base: position 53,649,610 of record OY747705.1, on the reverse strand, counting down.
ACCCATGGGGCCCGGTCGGGCTTAGCCCGAAGAGGTAACATGGGCCCCCCTTCCCATGAGCTCACCACCTGTGGGAGGGGCCATAGGGGTCGGGTGCTGTGCAGGATGGGCGGCGGCCAAAGGCGGGGACCTTGGCGGTCCGATCCTCGGCTGCAGAAGCTGGCTCTCGGGACGTGGAACGTCACCTCTCTGGTGGGGAAGGAGCCGGAGCTGATGTGCGAGGTTGAGAGGTTCCGACTGGACATCGTCGGACTCACCTCGGCGCACGGCTCTGGCTCTGGAACCCGTCTCCTCGAGAGAGGTTGGACTCTCTTCCACTCTGGGGTTGCCCCCGCTGAGAGGCGCCGAGCTGGGGTGGGCATACTTGTTGCCCCCCATCTCGGCGCCTGTACGTTGGGGTTTACCCCAGTGAACGAGAGGGTAGCCTCCCTCCGCCTTCTGGTGGGGGGACGGGTCCTGACTGTTGTTTGTGCTTACGCGCCAAACAGCAGATTAGATTACCCACCCTTCTTGGAGTCTTTGGAAGGGGTGCTGGAGAGTGCTCCTTCTGGGGACTCCCTTGTTCTGCTGGGGGACTTCAACGCTCACGTGGGCAATGACAGTGAGACCTGGAGGGGTGTGGTTGGGCGGAATGGCCCCCCCGATCTAAACCCGAGTGGTGTCTTGTTATTGGACTTCTGTGCTCGTCATGGATTGTCCATAACAAACACCATGTTCAAGCATAAAGGTGTCCATATGTGCACTTGGCACCAGGACACCTTAGGCCGCAGCTCAATGATCGACTTGGTTGTCGTCTCATCTGATCTGCGGCCGCATGTTTTGGACACTCGGGTGAAGAGAGGGGCAGAGCTGTCCACTGACCACTACCTGGTGGTGAGTCGGCTCCGATGGTGGGGGAGGACGCCGGACAGACCTGGAAGGCCTAAACGTGTTGTGAGGGTCTGCTGGGAACGTCTGGCAGAGTCTCCTGTCAGAAGGAGCTTTAACTCACACCTCCGGCAGAACTTTGAACACGTCCCGGGGGAGGCGGGGGACATCGAGTCCGAGTGGACCATGTTCCGCGCCTCCATTACCGAGGCGGCTGACCGAAGCTGTGGCCGCAAGGTGGTCGGTGCCTGTCGCGACGGCAACCCCCGAACCCGGTGGTGGACACCGGCGGTAAGGGATGCTGTCAGGCTGAAGAAGGAGTCCTACCGGGTCTTTTTGGCTTGTGGGACCCCTGAAGCAGCTGATAGGTACCGACAGGCCAAGCGGGATGCGGCTCGGATGGTTGCTGAGGCAAAAACTCGGGCGTGGGAGGAGTTTGGAGAGACCATGGAAAACGACTTCCGTACGGCTTCGAAGCGATTCTGGTCCACCATCCGGCGTCTCAGGGGGGGAAAGCGGTCTGCCACCAACACTGTTTACAGTGGGGATGGTGTGCTGCTGACCTCGACGCGGGACGTTTTGGGTCGGTGGATGGAATACTTCGAAGACCTCCTCAATCCCACCGGCACGCCTTCCAATCTGGAAGCAGGGTTTGGGGACTTGGGGTCGGGCTCTCCAATCTCTGGTGCCGAGGTCACCGAGGTCGTTAAAAAGCTCCTCGGTGGCACGGCTCCGGGGGTGGATGAGATTCGACCGGAGTTCCTCAAGGCTCTGTATGTTGTGGGGCTGTGTTGGTTAACGCGGCTCTGCAATATTGCATGGACATCGGGGGCAGTTCCCTTGGATTGGCAGACCGGGGTGGTGGTCCCCCTGTTTAAAAAGGGGGACCACAGGGTGTGTTCCAACTACAGGGGGATCACACTTCTGAGCCTCCCTGGTAAGGTCTATTCAGGGGTTCTGGAGAGGAGGGTCCGACGGATAGTCGAACCTCGGATCCAGGAGGAACAATGCGGTTTTCGTCCTGGCCGTGGAACACTGGACCAGCTCTACACCCTCAGCAGGGTCCTGGAGGGTGCGTGGGAGTTCGCCCAACCGGTCTACATGTGTTTTGTGGACTTGGAGAAGGCGTTCGACCGTGTCCCTCGGGGGGCCCTGTGGGGGGTGCTCCGGGAGTATGGGGTACCGGGCCCCTTGATACGGGCTGTTAGGTCCCTGTACGACCGGTGCCAGAGTTTGGTTCGCATTGCCGGCAGTAAGTCGGGCTTGTTTCCGGTGAGAGTTGGACTCCGCCAAGGTTGCCCTTTGTCACCGATCCTGTTCCTAACTTTTATGGACAGGATTTCTAGGCGCAGCCAAGGCGTTGCGGGGATCCGTTTTGGTGGCCTCAGGATCGGGTCTCTGCTTTTTGCAGATGATGTGGTCCTGTTGGCGTCATCAGAACGTGATCTACAGCTTTCGCTGGAGCTGTTCGCAGCCGAGTGTGAAGCGGCTGGGATGAGAATCAGCACCTCCAAATCCGAGGCCATGGTCTTGAGCCGGAAAAGGGTGGGGTGCCTCCTCCGGGTCAGGGATGGGGTCCTTCCCCAAGTGGAGGAGTTTAAGTATCTGGGGGTCTTGTTCACGAATGAGGGAAAAATGGAGCGGGAGATCGATAGACGGATTGGTGGGGCATCTGCAGTTATGCGGGCGCTCTACCGGTCTGTCGTGGTGAAGAGAGAGCTGAGCCAAAAGGCGAAGCTCTCGATTTACCGGTCGATCTACGTTCCTACCCTCATCTATGGTCACGAACTCTGGGTGGTGACCGAAAGAACGAGATCACGGATACAAGCGGCTGAAATGAGTTTCCTCCGCAGAGTGTCTGGGCTCTCCCTTAGAGATAGGGTGAGAAGCTCAGTCATCCGGAGGGGGCTCAGAGTAGAGCCGCTGCTTCTCCACATCGAGAGGAGTCAGTTGAGGTGGCTCGGGCATCTGGTCAGGATGCCTCCTGGACGCCTCCCTGGTGAGGTGTTTCAGGCACGTCCCACCGGGAGGAGGCCCAGGGGAAGGCCCAGGACACGCTGGAGGGACTATGTTTCTCGGCTGGCCTGGGAGCGCCTTGGGGTTCCTCCCGAGGAGCTGGAACAAGTGGCTGGGGAGAGGGACGTCTGGGTCTCTTTGCTTAGGCTGCTGCCCCCGCGACCCGACCCCGGATAAGCGGAAGAAAATGGATGGATGGATGGATGGCTTGGGGCTGATTGTTTTAATGCTTCTAGGGGGCGCTGTGGTGGAATTAGACCATGTCCACCGAATATTTCCATGAAAAGCTGTTAGGGGTTGGACTATTATCAAACATTTTCTAATTGGAGAATATCAGATGATTTTTGTGGTAAAGTATGGACATGGCGTTTCCTGAAAACGATCTTACACCAACTTGTCTTCAGTCACTAGACACAGTTTGATCTTGTGCAGCAAAAAGTTTAAGGCCAGGCCCCGCCCCTTCAACGTGAACGAAAAGTCAGGATTATGATAACCTAATTTCCCACACGCCTTTTGAGCAATGTCACACATTTTTTAACCAATCCATCGAAATGTGTAGGAGGACTTTCGATCAAATGCAGAGGCAAAGAAAAGGAAAAAAAGAAGAAAAAAAACAGGCCAAAACGGGGTAAAGATCTGTCAAAATCACAGGTTCGATCCAAGATGGTAGACTTCCTGTTTGTTTTAGACCATGGGGGTAAGAGATTTTTAGGTAGGTCTTGGGAAGTTCTACAAGTGTACAACATTTTATAGCGCTACAATAAGGTAAGGAAAAATGGTGAGCGTGTTTTGAAGCATTCCGGGGCGCCGTTCAGCCATTTCTGTTAAGACCCGTAAAATACAGACATTTCATGCATAACTCCTGCGTTCGGTGACTTTTCGTACGTGTTTAGACCTTAAAAAAAAAATAGCTTTCGCTGCTAGGGGCGAATTCTTCACCTCGTACCTTCTCGGACCCCCGTCTCTATGCGGGTGTGCTGGTCTGCTGCAGGCGTGGACAGATGCAGCAGGGGCCCCGCTCCTGGAAGGAAGTCGCTGTTTGGGTCCTCGGCGTAGATGCGCGCTTCAAAGGAGTGGCCCCTTAAGGTAATGTCATCCTGGAGGAGGGGCAGCCGCTCCCCCGCTGCCACCTGGAGGAGATTTGTTTTAATAAGAAAGTTAAGCTTCCCGTCTGCGTGACGTCGGATGGGAAGCAGAAGCTTTTCAAACCCATCCCTGCCGCCTCACCCTGAGCTGCCACTCCACCAGGTCGGTTCCAGTGATCATCTCACTGACAGGATGCTCCACCTGCAGCCTGGTGTTCATCTCCATAAAGTAGAAGTTGTGCTGGGCGTCCATTATAAACTCCACCGTACCTAAAAGAAGATGCAGATACACCTTGATGAGATCTGCGTTGTGTTCAGCGGCTGCAGTGAGGAGGCGACCGCTGGTGGATCCCTACCCGCTCCCACGTAGTTCACGGCCTTGGCTGCTCTGACAGCCGCTTCTCCGAGTTTCCTCCGAACCTCAGGGCTGATTCCAGGCTGGGAAAAAAGATTCACATAGAACCAAACATCTTCACAACGTTCAAAACTCCACACTTGGACTCAAATGTCCAGAGTTCGAGCCTTTCTAGTCGATTTTCGACAATGTTTGTGTGTTTGGCAGAGGCTTTTATCAACGTCCCCGACGTGATATGAAACACGCAAACTTCTGGAAATAATTAAAGATCTAAAAGCCAATTCCCCATTAAACCCAGGGAATATTCCAGGAAAGCGGCTTTAATTTCCTGCTTCACTCCGTTATAAGTGAAGAAATGTGTGACCACCCGTCGCTTACCCCCGGTGCCTCCTCGATTATCTTCTGATGTCTCCTCTGGACGCTGCAGTCCCTCTCAAACAGATAGACGGCGTTCCCATGCATGTCCCCAAACACCTGGACTTCTACATGTCTGCAAACGACAATAAAAAATAAATAAAAAAACAGGGATTTGAAGAGAGTCTGATTTCTTTTATTTTTTCTTATTGACTAGATAGTAAGCGTTCCCTACCTGGGATCCTCAACAAACTTCTCCACCAGCATCACATCATCGTTGAAGGACTTCCTGGCTTCTCGTCTCGCCGACTCCAACTGCTCCAGGAAGTCGGAGTCGGACCGAGCGATACGCATTCCCTGAAAACATTCCGGGTTGCTTTAGGCTTGCAGGAGCTCAAGCTGTGAAATTCCCACCAGTCAACCCGGTTCCCTCTCACCTTCCCTCCTCCTCCACGGACCGCCTTAATCATGACCGGATACCCAATCCGGGCGGCCTCCGCTCGCAGTCTCTCGTTTGATTGGTCCTCTCCATGGTAACCGCCTATGATCGGCACCCCGGCAGCAGACATGATGTGTTTGGATGTGCTGTGGATGAAAAATGAGTTGGTTTCACGGGCTGAGCGTGTTGAAAAGACTTCCCAAAAGCCGACAGCGGAGGGCGGCGGTCACCTCTTGATGCCCATGTCTCGGATGGCGGAGGAAGGGGGCCCGATGAAGATGATCCCTTCTTGTTTACACGCCTCTGCAAACTCTGTGTTTTCAGACAGAAAGCCGTAGCCTGGATGGACAGCCTGGAAACGTGAACACAACGTGTTTAGTTACAAAAGCAAAAAATACAAATTTCTAAATGCACAAAAACCTTTGCTAAGCAGTGCTACTCACGTGCGATCTGGATCTTTTGGCCGCTTCCAAAACTTTCTCCATAGAGAGGTAACTTTGCTGGGAAGGAGGCGGCCCGATGTGGTAGGCTTCGTCCGCCTGCAACGGATTAAGAGATGACGTTGAAAACAAACCACAAGCACAAAAGTTTTATGAGGAAAATATTCGATCCAGCGTCTCACCATGGCCACGTGCATGGAGTGTCTGTCTGCGTCGCTGTACACCGCCACAGAGCGAACACCCATCTTCTTAGCCGTTCGCATCACGCGGCACGCAATCTCTCCCCGATTGGCGATCAGCACCTTTTCGATCCTTCCCACCTCTGCAGAGTTTCGAAATAAAGACCCTCAATATTCTTCAGAAATTATCACGTTTGGATTCAGCTAACTCATGTCAACAAAATATCAGGAAACCAACTGGAATGAAGTTGTTGTTTCTAATGGTTGTGTAATAAACTTATTCATCTAGAATTAGTGGTGTAAAGGTACACAGAAATCACGGTTTCGGTACATTTTTGGTACACTTTAAATCAAGAATAACAAGTGCAAATGTGCATGATTTCCCCCCAAATTTTTTTTACTTTGATCGGTATTAAACAAAGATCATTTTTTCATTAATTCATTCCTTTTAATTCCTGAAATTAATTTAGTTTTCTTATGTTCTATAACTTAAAGTCGAAAGTATAAAACTGACTGGAGATTTGATTGGATTATTTTTTTAAATAAAATTAATAGTACAAGCAGACATAGCCAGAGTAGAAAACAATATAACCACTTGTAAACAGTCAGTGTTAATGTTTAGAAATGTTTAAATAATACTTTGCCCATATTTGAGAATAAAACAAGCTTAAATAACTTTGGAGTTGTTTTGATATCTCAACAGCCCAGCTGTACTTGAATGTAGCATGGGCAGCTGTGGGAAAATATCCCTTCTCATTAACAGGGATTCCACCGACTTGAGCTTTATACAAAATAAGGAGTTTGGCGTTAATTGGATGCTACTGGTAGCACACGTACATACTGAACAGACAGCGCTGTAAATAAAAATCAGAATACATGTACCGTTATACGGAACCCTTCTAATTACACAGTTATTTTGTTATTAATTAAAAGAAATGCTCTATCCCATATTGGCTTGTTACTTTTTAAATGTCTGAATGTATCTGCACATTTTTAGGACTTAAACTTGAAAAGCAAAATAACATATACTGGGAGAATCTGCTTTACATTGCAGTGCCTTGCAGAAATGTTCATACCCCTTTATTTTTTTCAAACTTTGCCACAGAACAAAACACAAACTTCTTTGGATTTTGATTCGTAACAAATTAACTTCTGCATGAATGCAGCTGTTCTGTGAAGGCGTCAGAGGTTCGTTAGAGAGCATTAGAGAACATTCAGCACCATGAAGACCAAGGGACTGGTTAGTCAGTCATTCAAAAAAATGAGACAGCAAAAATACAAGAAATTCCATTTTTAGTTCACCACAAACCAAGCAGCAGACACAGCTGGCGTGTAGAAGAAGCACTGAAAACACCATCCCCATGGTAATACATTGTGGTGGCAGCATTATGCTGTGGGGGTTTACCAGAATTTACCCTGGGAGAAAACCTTATCTAAACCCTAAACATGCAGTCAGAGCTACAATGGAATGGTTGATGTCGACACATATTCCTGTCTTAGAATGGCCTAGTCAAAGTCCAGGCCTAAATCTCATTAAGGATCTGTAGCAAGACTATTTCTGCAAAGACGAAAGACTCTTTAGGTGTGCAATGCCGGTAGAGACATATCCCAAAAAGGTGAAGTTACAAAGTATTGACTCAGAGCTGCTGAATAAAATAATGCAATGCACAAAAACAACAACAAAACAACATTATAGATAGATAGATAGATAGATAGATAGATAGATAGATAGATAGATAGATAGATAGATAGATAGATAGATAGATAGATAGATAGATAGATAGATAGATAGATAAACCATCTATCAATTTCATTTTACTTGACAATTATGTCACTTATCTTGTGTTGGTCCGTTACGTAAAATTGTAATAAAATACACTGACGTTTGTGGTTATCACATGGCGAATTAATTATTATTTTCAAATTGGGATTTTACTGGTCAGCCCATGAGATCTTTGTGGTTGGACATCAGAAGGTAGAAAACATAATACATTTAGATTTTTTTTTTTTTTTTTTTACTTGCTTTAAGTAATGAAGTTGTTTAAAAAACTGAGATGGGATCTAATCACATTCAAGTTCATAGTAGTTCTACTTCACTTTTATGACCCAGGAATGAAAGCATGTGATTATTCTCTCTCTCACCTCCTGAAACAAGCCTTACTCCTCTGTTGGTCCATGACGGCTTCCTGCAGAAAGGAGACAACATACTGGGTTTAGTTTTTTCTTCTCATCTATGTCGCTTTAAAAGATTAAAACAATCACGTCTCTGTGGCCGAGATGTTAAACGAGAGAAATAAGCAAGAAAACCCTCAGGTCTCGGAAGTAAACAAACTGTAGCGGCTATATTAGCATTCTGCTAACTTCATTTAACCTTGCTCGGTTCATCTCTCATCTACTGGGTCGCACAGTCTGAAATGTTTGAATCACATCTGGATTTAGGATATGAAAATAAATTCATTTAAAAGGAGATGATACATTGTGATCTGCTAAGAGGTAAATGATGATCTTTAGTCCTTAGCTCGGATGGAGAAATTAACTCAGACAGGTAACAAACTCGAAAGCTAACGCTGAAAAGGCGTTCAAGCTAACAATTAAAAACCGAGGAATACAGATCGTTTGTGGCACGGAAATCGACCAGGCACATTGGTGTACTCACTGTGTGAATATCCTCAGACCTTGCAGTGTTGGGAAACTCAGAATAACTGCAGCCATGGCTACCAGCTGCTGCCGAGGCTAGCGCTGCCAGAGGAGCAAAAAAAAAACCAAAGCTGTAATGAACCAAACTAACTATTTATCATCGAATCCTTTGGCAATAACTAAAAACGCCTCCTTAAAATAAGAAGAAAAAAACATAGTGCGAATAAATCCTAAAAAATAATCCCTAAAATGTTCGATTTAACTTTTAAATTGATTGAAATCACTTCGGACCTTTCTGAGCACCCGTAGCATTCAGTAGCCAATCAGAAAGCGCGATGCGGAGGCGGGGAGGCAGATGTAGTTACAAAGTACCACCAGAGGAGGGCGGTGTTTCTCTGTTCCACTGAAGGCGATGATTTTATCCCTACCCATCTTTACAAAAATATTAACGTTATGGTACAAATCCCGGTGACGGATGAAAAGAATGTTACTAAACTTCAATTCAAAGTCGTATTGAAAATTAAATTATTTGACACAGCTCACCTAAATTAGAATATTCTATGAAAAAAAGGATAGACACTGAGTAAATAAGTTATTAAATGTACCAATAGCTTGTGGATAAAAATGGTCTTGAAGCTGTTGATGCTGGCTGGCCAGCATAAATGTATTTTTATTTTTTATTATTTATTTATTTAAATTAGGACAATGCATATTAATCAACATGTCAGCAAAGCTTCAATTGTAAATATGCCGGAGTTAGCACAGCAGCTAATTTTCATCCGTTCTCCTACGGCGGGAAAGATCGACAAACTTAGACAATATACAGATGGGATATGTAAAAAAAATTCATACAGACATATCAAGGACAACATACATACAGCCTCAAAGATGCCCCCTACACTCCCAGAAAAAAGGGACAGTCTACCTGTGTGCACATGTCTGGTTGGTTTTTAACCAAACTTTCAGGGCCCTTCATGTCAGTTGTGTTCTGTGGTTTCAAAAGGACTGTTTTATGATTGCCTTTACATTTCTGCTCCAGTTTGAAGCAGCACCGAACTTAAGACTGGCGTGGAGGCTCCGTGAAATAAGGCACACATCAAGAGCTACAGTGGAATAATTTAGATCAAAGAATTTTTAGAATGGCCTAGTCAAAGTCCAGACCTAAAGCCATCTGAAAATCTGAGGCAAAACAAGAAAATCAATGTTCACAGACACTCTCCATCTACAGTACTTTTATTGAGCTTTAGCTGTTCTGCAAAAAGCAATGACCTCAAATTATTTCCGTCTATGAATGTGAAAGCCGGTGGAGACATGCCCCAAAAGGGGTTCTTCAAACACAAATGTAAGGAGTGCGACACTTTTCCTTTTTTTAATTAGCAATAATATATATAGATATGTATGCAGAACTCAGTCAGATGCAATTGGTGTTGTGGTTGTAATGTGACTGAATCTGCTACAGGTTAAGGGACAGGAAAGCTTTTCCAAAGGACTTTATTCATTTAGTTTTAGATTTAGTTTTGTTGTTTTTTTTCTGGTGCAAACTATAATCTTATGATCTAGTTTCCAATGAGGATAGTAAAAGTTACCATTGATCTCTCTTGATGGTTTAATGTTTATGCTTCATATTCTTATTTCTACTGAGTAAGTTCCGGGAGAGAATTTGGCTTTTGTTTGAATGTTCTTAGAGATTGAATCTATAAAGTTGAAAACCTACACCAATATGCTAGATATGAGGCAATATCTAAACATTTCAAAACTAAAACTTAGCATATATTGTTCACAATCATAAACAATGCTTCTTAAAAGGACAGCAACTTAAATCCTCGTATAAAACCGTAAACCTTTAGTTTGAATGTTAGACGTTTAAAAAGTCAAACATTATTGGACATTCAGGCTTTTCTGATGGTGAACGAACACATTAGAGTAAGATCAGAGTCTTTCATATCCTGGTCTGTGGTGATCCCTGATGATCAAGAAGCTCAGCAAGATGCTCAGGAGGATTCCCGTTGCTATGGAGCCAATGATGATGTGAACCGCTCTCTGATTAAAATCAGCCCAACACTCATCCTCTGAAACACAGGAGACAAGGGAGGCAACAATTCAAGACCTTGATTTGTGTTATAAACATTAAAATAATTATTATCTGCCGTTTCTCTCTTCATTTTCTTCCAAGGTTTTGTGATGTAAAAAGAAAAAAAGAAACCAAGATAAATTAAGATGTTTTCTACCCTAAATATGCACACTTCTAAACGAGTACGCCTCCGAAGCATTTATTAGTTTAATTAATTACAGTAATTAGTTATTTTGTCTACAACCATGCATGGCACATCCTGAAACAAATCACCCCCAGAGATTTATAATCACATTCAGGTCTGGAACATTCAAAGGCTGGAATATCTTTTTCTCATGAAATCTTTTTTTCTGCTGATTTGGATGCAAAATCCGTGCAGAAATACCTCAAACCAGGATTCGAACCCAGAACCTTGTTGCTGCAAGGCTGCAGAGCTACCAACTGTGTCACCCTGCAGCCCTGTGCCACATAAACATTTTTGGAAATATGGACCAAAAAGCTCAACCTGGGTTTAATCCGAACATAATACATTTTTTCTACGTGCTTTTTTGAGACGTCGAATGTGTTTTTGTAAAGTTTAGACAGGACTGGATGCTTTCCCTTGTGAGACAAAGCTTCTGTAGCGAATACTGGATACAGCTGTTAGCTTTACAGCCAGTGCTCACTGGAAATCCAGTTTGCTTTTTATCTGTTCATTCATTTTGGAAGAATATCAAATTCTGGGAGATGTTACTGTTGCACCATCGTTTCTTCACTTTATCACAAGCATTACTTATTCCATGGTATAAGTAATTCTTTGGAAATTCTTCTGTTCTCCTGACAACTTTTTACAATGAGACCCTTCCCTCCGTTGTTTTATAAGTGGATCATGACTTTGGTTTGAATTAACAGTAATAATTCATCATTACTTTAGTTTAAATTAACAGCAATAATTCATCATGACTTTAGTTTAAATTAACAGTAATAAGGTATTTAGCCAGTCATAAGCGAAAAAATGGGGGTTCATCTTTCAAAGTCCTGCTTGTGTCCATGTTATTTATTCATTTAAAAATGTCACAGTTTCAAACTAAATATTTGGTTTACAAATTAAATATTTAGCTCCAGACTAAATATTTAGTTAATAATTTAACATTGAGCTCCAAGCTAAATATTTAGTTAACAAATTAAAGATTTAGCTCCAAACCAAATATTTAGCAAAATACATAGCTTCGAAGTAAACATTCAACTCAGAGCTAAATATTTAGCTAATATGCAAATTCACTTGGCGATAAGCGGAAGTGGGCTATCAAAACAAAAGCTGGGTCTTGCGAATGGTGTAGACACTGTTGCTGTAAATCAATTGGTAAACTTCTTTGTTGCTGCTAAAACAGCTCATCCTGCGTTTTAAGATGAAACGTTGGAAAATAAACAATGATAAATAGACGACATGAGCAACATTCAATCTCGCCAGGAGATCATATGTACGCAAGACCCAGCTTTTACTTTAGTAGTCCACTTCCACCTATTGGCAAGTAAATTTGCAGATTAGCTAAATAAGCTAGCCACTTGAGCTTGCTAGCTAAAATTTAGCTTGCTAATTATCTATTTTCAAGTTGAATATTTAGTTTGTAGACTAAATAATGAGCTGATAAGCTAAATGTTTAATTTGGAGCTACATATTGAATTAACTAAATATTTAGTTTGAAACTAACATTTATAAATGAATAAATAACATGGACGCAAATATGACTTTGAATTGATCCTAAGACAAGGCTAAATAACCAAAATTATTATTGTTAACTTTTGCCTGTGGAACTTTACAAACAGCACTTCATACGTTACTGACTTCTATCGAGTTACAGTGGGGCAAAAAGTATTTGGCAACCACCAATTTTGCAAGTTGTCCCACTTAAAAAGATGAGATGAGAGAGATCTGTAATTTTCATCATAGCTACACTTCAACTGTGAGAGAGAAATTAATATCCAGGAAATCATATTGTATGATTTGTAAAGAATTTATTTGCATAATGGTGCAGAAAATAACTATTTAGCACCTAGAAACAAGCAAGAATTCTGGCCCTCACAGACCTGTTACTACTTCTTTAAGAAACTTTTCTATCCTCCATTCATTTCCTGTAATAATAGCACCTGTTTGAACTCATTATCAGTATAAAAGACACCTGTCCACACCTTCAAACAGTCAGACTCCAACCTCTACCACGGCCAAGACCAGAGAGCTGTCCAAGGAGACCAGGGACAAGATTGTACACCTGGACAAGACTGGGATGAGCCAATCTACAATAGGCAAGCAGCTTGGTGAGAAGAGATTAACTGTTGGAGCAATTATTAGAAAACGGAATAAATACAAAATCACTGACACTCTCCCTCGACCAGGGGCTCCATGCAAGATCTCACCTCATGGGGTAGACATGATCTTGAAAACGGTGAGGAAACAGTCCAGAACTATATGGGGGAACTGATCAATGACCTGAAGAGAGCTGGGACCACAGTAATGTGTTGTCATGTGTTAAAATCCTGCAGCGCTCGAAAGGTCCCCCTGCTTAAACCAGCACATGTCCAGGCCCGTCTAAAGTTTGCCAGAGACCATCTGGATTATCAAGAGGAGGATTGGGAGAATGTCATGTGATCAGATGAGACCAAAATAGAACTCTTTGGTATAAACGCCACTCGCCGTGTTTGGAGGGGGAAGAATGCGGAGTTGCATCCCGAGAACACCATACCTACTGTGAAGCACGGGGGTGGAAACATTATGCTCTGGGGATGCTTTTCTGCAAAGGTGACAGGACGACCGATCCGTATTAAGGAAAGGATGAATGGGGCCATGTATCGTGAGATTTTGGACTAAAACCTCCTTCCATCAGTGAGAGCATTGAAGATGAAACGTGGCTGGATCTTCCATCATGACAATGATCCCAAACACATCGCTGGGGCAACAAAGGAATGGCTACGTAAAAAGCAATGCAAGGTTCTGGAGTGGCCTAGCCAGTCTCCAGACCTCAATCCAATAGAGAATCTGTGGAGGGAGATGAAAGTCTGTGATGCCCAGCAACAGCCCCAAAACATCCCAGCTCTAGAAAAGACCAGCATGGAGGAATGGGCCAAAATACCAGCAACAGTGTGCAAACCTGGTGAAGACCTACAGGAAACGTTCTCTGTCACTGCCAACCAAGGTTACTTTAAAAAGTATTGAGGGGAACTTCTGTTATTGACCAAATACTTATTTTTTGCAGCATTCTAAAAATAAATTATTTTAAAAAATCATACACTGTAATTTCCTGGATTTTTTGTTTATTTTTTTACATTCTGTCTCTCACAGTTGAAGTGTACCTATGATGAAAATTACAGACAACCCCTTAACGTTCCGAGGGCCCGCCGGCGGGCCCAGCCCATTTCCTTGTTTAAATCCTCCGATTTTCTGACTTCTAACTTTTATGAACCTATACATATTTTATATCATTGGAAAGCTAAGAGTCTTGTGATTGCAATTATGTCTGGTGTTTAAGGATACAATCATAACTGAAGACACGGTGAGCGCTTTTGCCAACACAAACGTTCTCCTGATGGAGGTATAAAAATATGGAACACCTGAAATGTCTATGGCCATATTTGTAGTTTTTGCGGCTTTATTTCCGATTCCTTCGCTTCCACTTCCGCCTACAAAGGTCACTGAGCATGCCCAGAAAAAAAAAATTCTTACTTAGGGTAGATCTCCGGGTGCTTCAAGATGGCGACAGGGACACACGTACGTTACCGATTCAGATTTTTGTAGGAATTACTGCACAAATTTTCATTTGAACTTCTTTCATTGCCATCCAAGGTGAGAGAATACTTCTGGAAGATTAAAAGAACTGTCACAAAATACCTTATCTCTGTTTAAATCAGCATCTGCAGTATAACAGAGCGTCGGGAATATAGCATTAGCCACAAGCTAACGAGGGAAACTCATACAAACGGAACTGTCAGATGGAAACTACGAAGAGGGCTTCTATCACAGAAAAGCGTAGCATTCAAGAAATGCATTCTTATGCCTGTATGAGCAATTCCGGGGAAGAATGTATTTCCTCTCCAAACACACCAGAGAAGCCCACAGCTAAAAAGAGCAAAGGAAGTCGGTCTTACTCACAAGATCAACCGTCACTGTACGAGCTACAAAACACGATCATCTCAGGTGTCATCGAGAAGATAAATGAAAGGACGGATAAAACCGATCAAGCCATTCATTACAACACCGTCCAAATTGATGGCCTGAAAAAGTCTCTGGATTTCTGCCACCAAGAAGTCGTCGATTTAAAAAATCAACATGTCGCTCTTAAAAACAAGTGTGATCTGCTCCAGAAGAAAGTAAACGAGATGGAACAGAAGGTGAATGAGTCGGATCGCTACAGTCGACGACATAACCTCCGTCTGCTCGGTGTTCCTGTAAAAGGCAACGCTCACGTTAGATCGCAAGTTCGAGATATCCGTCGAGCAGTGCTACCTGCTGGGGAGGCTGAGATGGTTGTTGCAGCGGTGGATGTAGCTCACAGAATCGGGAGACCCAAGGAAGGAGGACAAGATCAGCCCCCCGCGCCCAGTGATCATCAGGTTCATATCCAGAACAGCCAGGGATGTGCTGTGGAAAGGCTCCAAGGCAAACAACTACCTAAAGAACAACCGACTTCACTTCAAAGAGGATCTGACCGCGGCTGATCGAGCCACCCGCAGTCGTCTATGGCCAATGGTGGAAGCAGCCAGGAAGAATCAAATCATGCGACAGGTAAAGTGCAATGTGGACAGATGGTGTACTAAGTTGATATTTTAAATATCTTAGTTTTACGAAGTACACAATTTTCTGTTATGGCATGATATATATTCAAGTGCAGTGATTCCTGCAGCTTCAGTTAATACTCAAGCACAGAAACTAAAAGTTTGTTCAGAGTTACTATTTTTGTTCTTAATGTCAATTTCTATTCTTAATGTAAATGCCAGGGGTGTCAAAAACTTGTTAAAGAGAAAATGTTTATTTTTGTACTGTCAAAACAGAGGTGCTGACTTTTATTTTATACAGGAAGCGCATGCTTCAGAAGAAGACGTTTCATTTTGGAGGAGTCAGTGGGGGAAGAATATTTGGTTTTCATTTGGTAGTAACAGATCGGCAGGAGTAGCTATTTTACAGGGAAAATTCAAAGGTAACATAATCAGATATCTCTCAGACAAAAATGGCAGGTGGATAATTCTTCTTGTAGATATTGATCACTTTCAGTTTGTCATTACTAATATATATGCATCCAACAATAAACTAACTAACAAAACTCTATTTAGTACATTAGAAGACAAAATAAACTAGTTGCTATTATCATTCCCTAATGCCAAGGTTCTCTGGGGTGGGGATTTTAATACCGTTTTGGATTATTCTGTGGACAGATGGTCCCCAAAGAACAATTCTACGTGTGAATTAAACAATACATGTAATAGAGTGGACCTCATTGATATATGGAGACACAGAAACCCAAATCAAAAGGCATATACCTGGTCAAACAAGGATAGATCTCAACAATCTGGTTTAGACTTTTGGTTGATTTCCTCAGACATTGAAAATAGAGTGGAATCAGTTCTAATAGAGCCTGCAGTTTTTACGGACCACCATGCGGTTATTATCAGGGTCAACATGGCTTCATTTATATGCAACAAGTTAAATAAAACACTACTACAAAATAAACAATTTAAGAAAGAAACACAGAATATTACTGATAAATATTGGAGACAAGATAATGCAATAAATAATTTGGAAAATGTTGGGAATTAATGAAATTTGAAATTAGGAATTTAGCTATAATATCTGGAAAGAGAATTGCCAAAACTAAAAGAGAAAAAGAAACACAGATAATTGCCAAAATTGTGAAATTATCTGAATTGGTAGATCTTTCTGAAAGGGAACTTAGTGAACTGGCAGCATTGCAACTTGAATTAGACAAAATCTATGAAGAAAAAGCCAGAGGGGCCTTTATCAGTTCAAGGAAAAAATTGCTAGAGCAAGGGGAAAAGTGTACAAAATATTTTTTTAATTTAGAAAAAAGGAATTATGAATTATCCTCCCTCTCTAAACTTAAAATTAATGACCAGATGTGTGAAGACCAAAATCTTATATCGTGACATGTTGCTGACTTTTACCAAAAATTATATGATACTACTAACACTGAAAGTGAAGATAACACTGACTTATTTATTAAAGGTATTGAAAAAGACATTAAAGGTATCGATGAGGGATTTAAATTAATTTGTGACCAGAGGATCAGATTAGCAGAGGCTCAAAGGTGTATTGGATCATTGCAAAGGTGTATTTGCAATGATCTTTGCCAAAAGATTAAAATTAGGATTAGATGATCTTATTGGGGAGGAACAATCTGGTTTCATGCCTGGGAGAAATATATGTAACAATATCCGTTTAGTTTTGGAGTGATTGACTACAATGATTATATTTCAGATGATAGTTTTATTTTATTTGTCGACGTTTATAAAGCTTTAGACACGATTAGTCATCAGTTTATGTTTAAGGCTATACATGCTTTTGGTTTTGGAGACAGATTTTTGAGAGCAGTCAATACACTTTATAAAGATTGTAATAGCTCTGTTGGACTGGCCCATGGTACAACCCCAAGATTTAACATCCATCGAGGCATTGAGTCCCTTTTTATTTCTTCTTGTTACTGAAATTATGTCTGTACACATAAAAAAAAAGTTCATTTAAGGGCATCACGGCAGTAGATAGAGAATTCAAATTATCACAACTTAGAGATGACACAGCAATTTTTCTAGCTAATAAATCTGAAGTTCCAAAAGTGGTTCAATGTGTAGAGATGTTCTCAAAAGTATCTGGACTTAAAATGAACTTAAGTAAGTCGGTGTTATTACCATTGAAGGAATGCAATATGTCGTCGATAAATAATATTCCTGTGAAGAGTACCTTCACATATTTGGGCATTATTATTGATAAAAATGAAAAATCCCGTAACAACTTTAACTTTGACCCAATAGTTGAACAAATAACAAAAAAAATGTGGTTAATGAGAGATGAGAGTTTTACTGTCCAAAGCTGAAGAGATATCACAAGCTGTTTGTGTGTCTCTGGCTTTGGGAATGCCCACTACAGTTTTTAAAAAAACTAGATAAGATTCTTTTCAATTTCATCTGGAGAAATAAGTGTCATTATCTTAAAAAAACAGGTATTATGTAACACAAGACAAAATGGAGATCTGGAGGTTCTTTGCTTTGAAACAGTAAATGACACTTTTAAAATTAAATGGCTAACTAAATTAATTCAAGAAGAAGATAACATTTGGAATGCTTTCCCCAAATTCATTTTTAATTCAATTGGAGGACTCAACTTTGTGTTGAAATGTGACTACAACCCTGATAAATTGCCCGTAAAATTAGCTAATTTCCACAAACAAGCACTGCTGTCATGGAAACTGCTGTACAAACATCATTTCTCACCTACAAATTATTACATTTGGAATAACAGGAGTATTCAGTACAAAAACAGATCTTTGTACAACAAAAACTGGGTTAGTAATGGTATTGTTTTGGTTTCACAACTTATGAATTCTGATGGTCAATTGTTATCGTTTGAAGAATTTATTTCTAAATTTGATATCTCAGTTACACCAAAAGAATATATTGTTTTTGATGCTATCCCAAGGAATGTTTTGCCGCTTCTTTTTTGGATCCAGAACAGAGCTTTTTGTGACAGCTCCTGTTAACAATATTTTTCTGGGAAGTATAGATGTTACAAAAAACAAATGTTCCAATAATTACATTAGAAATCTGCTGGTAAATGCAACGGTTCCTTCTGCTAAAATTCTTTGGACACCTCTTTATAAGGATATTGATTGGAAGAAAATGTGGTTGATGAGTAATAAATTCTGTCTTAACAATAAAATCAAAGAAGTATCTTTCAAGATTATACACAGAATAGATCAGGCAAAAAAGACATTAGAAAATTTCACATTCATAAGAGAAAATGGTCTGACAGCAAGCCTTTATTTACCCTATTTCTCCAAGAACTATCTCACTACAGCACCACCATTAACGATCTTAAACAGTCAAAGGCTTTAAAAACAAATTCTATTCTGGAAAATTCTTATGCAATTAATGTGTTTCTATTATACCCTTTGTAACCTTATATCTTTTATTATTTGTACCCCTGGCAAACAGTTTTGTTCTGTACATATCTGTTAATAAAATTCATAAAAATAAAAAAAATGGGTAGCTCTCCAACCAATGGCGCATGGATGGAAAGTCACGTTATGGTAAGTAACTTGAACCAATCGCGGTCCAGAACTCTGATGATTGACGCATCGAATAGCCAATGTAATGCTGTAAACGCAGATATATAACTTGACCGGGCGGACTTGTTCGCTGCCATAGTATATGACGTGCGTGAAATGTCTTATTCATGAAGAGATTACGCACAGTGCGTACCAGTAACATACTGTTTCAGCACCGTGTCCAAACACCCTTTATGATCAAAATAAAACATTGAAGGAAGCCGTGGAGCTTTATATGAGAAGATGCAGTTATGATTCTGACGCATTTACCCAGGAGATGGCGCATATGGCACACTTTTGACCACCTCTGACCTGTAGTTATAAAAATGTGTGGAGAATATAAATTTTTTGGTTTATTGCTGTCAAATCTGGTGTGGATGAAGGTAATACTTCAGGCTTTAGACCCACAGTGTGTTCTAGGTCACCACCTCTTATTAAAGCCATTTTTATAGCATGTATTTATATAAAATAAAAAATCGGACACAAATAAAATTATTTTTCAGTGTATTAAAATTCATATCGCTTGGTAACAATCGCACTCAGAGATATTAACACAGTTCTGGGTGTTTGCTTTCCAGAGAGACCCAACCAATGTCTGTACTCAAAATGGTTCAAGAACAGCTTCAAGTTAATTTTGGGTATGCGTTTTAAAAAAATGTAGGGCGGAAATTGCAGGAATTTATTAAGTGGGACAACTTCCCAAATACTTTTTTTGTCCCACTGTATGCAGGGTAAAGTTCACATCAACGGTGTAAAAGTTCAGAAATGTTGCATCATGGATGGATGCATCACATTTCTATCCCTCTGCTTACCTTTTCCAAACTGCCCATTGGGGACACCAAAAGCCTGCATCTGCAGAGAAACCAACTTGATCCGCAGCTCAGAAGAAACTGAAATGAGCGACGGCGATGTGCACCTGAAGCTCCGGTCATTAGCTGTTCTGAAAAGTGTCTTGTGGGATAGAAACCCAGAATACGTCTTATCTGTGTAGAAAATAAACCAGTAAGACAGAAACAGTTGCAGAGCTTTCTTTTCATTGTTCCAGTTGAAACGGTTTTTGTAATCCATGTGTGCTCTTACTGGGGCATCCTTTGCAAACAGGTAGAGGAAACAATCGAGCAGCCAGCTTGGTGACAAAGAAATTGTCTTTATCCTGTGAAAAAATATATCGTTTAACATGTTACATGGATAAAACAGCACATACAGACAAATTAGCACATGTTAATGCGGAAATCTTAGCGTCCAGTTGACCTCGATTGTGCTTCCTTACCTTTTTGAAGATGAACTCCAGACTTGCAGAATTATCCGGCAGCATGAGAGAGAGAAGAGCTTCTTCTTTGTTGCATTCACCACTTAGCCTAACCCTGGATGGATCAAGGTTAAAATACCAGTTTGTCTAAACACACAAGGAGAAAAAAAACACTTTAAGTTATACTCACTGACAATCCCTATATATATGTGTTGTAAGCGTCTCAAAATCGATGCGGCACAGACATTTTATTTTATCGAAAAGACCCAAAGGACAAGAACAAACAGAAATGAACACACATCTCTAAATCATTCAAAGCTTCAGACCTTGTTTTCCATAACAACGTATTCTGCTCCCATGGTGGCTTTGATGCACGGCCTCCCAACAAAGTCTCTCAGCTCATAGCTTCCTGAGGACGCAACACATGAAAGGTGTGCAAAAAAGTCTTTTGTTGGATGGATCGCTTTAGACAAGCAAACAATCATTTACTGCATATATATATATATATATATATATATATATATATATATATATATATATATATATATATATTGCATCTTTTTTACTTTTCACATTTTTTAAGCTGCACCAAATTTGTGAATATTTGTAAATGAGGGAAATTAATAATTTGAATAAAACTAAAAAAAACAATGGGATGGAAGAGAAGCCCCAAATGCAATGTTCAGCTGTAAACTAATGTAACAAATTCTTCTACTATGACTGTGTCTATATCAGATTTTAGCTGGATGTAGTGCTTCATGGCTACTGTGTGAGGGATAAAGTTCATGTCAGTTAGCTTTACCTGCTTTGCTTCTATTGTTTTTTTATGCGCCCCTTGGTAAAAAAAAAAAAAAAAACCTCATAAGCAAACTTACAGCCTTTTTAGAAACACATTAATCTACAATTATACTGTAGGTCCGATGGCGGAACCTGAGGGCTTCTGAAGGGGTTCATCAGATTTTGATTCTTCTGCTCTATAAATCTTTCTTTGTGAGATTTATTTTCAAAATGTTTTTAATTCTGTATCCTTTCCACGTTCTGGGGGCGCACGAAGAAGAAGCTCCTAAATGCTCACATTTTCAGCGGTACTCTTGGAAGGTTCTTCACGCGACCCCTGTCCCCAACACTTTCTGCCGCTGCTTGTGCTATGCTCTTTGCATCTTATTTATTAATATGGGTGGTCAGGCTATTATATTTGTCCTTGTTTGTCACGATTCAGGTGCTGTGATTGTGCTCACCAAGTGTGGGAGTGGTCTCACTGTGTTGAAGAACAGGTCTGTAGAAGCGAGCCTCAGAGTCCAACAGGGGCACGACCGAGCTGCCATTCCTCCATAGTCGGAGACCTGATAAAGAAGAACCCTGATAGCTTTGATCACAGTGTAGTAATTAGTAACCTGAGGGTTTTGGTAAAACACATGCTTGAAATTGGACACACACACACACATAGTTGCATCAGTGGGTGACAACTGGGGTGCATCTTGAACTAGTCGTCTCCAAAGTTTGAACACATGTGGCCTTGATTTTTGTGCGACCTGTGGCAACAATTCAAGATTTGTACAAAAGACATCAAGTTTTAATCTTTATTGATTTTTGAGCATGATTTTCTATGGATGTGAGGCCTCGAAAAACCCATCTGTTTAGAATTGCCTTCGAGTAAATGATTAATGTCATATGTATCAAATGTTCATGCTGTCTTGCTTTATTGATCTTTCTCTTGCTTTGTATATCATGTGTGATGTGTGTTTCATGCTAATTTGCAACTTTTACTTTTAATTTCCAACGTTATATTCCATGTATGTTTTTTTTTTTTTTTTTTTTTTAAATCACCAAATCATGTAAAGCACCTTGAATTACCCTGCTGTGGAAAGTGTGCTATACAAATAAAATTGCCTTACCTTGCTTTTCAAAAAAGATGAAAAAGTTACAAACAACACAACATTTTTGTCTTTCATCTTAATTTATTAATAAGTAGGATCATAACTATACAGTTAGCACCCATTGCACTAATTATAGCAAGTTGCTTTTGATGATGGAGTGACCCATATCTCATGTTGTTACTGAGAACAGAATAAAACAATTTCATACACCGAAAACATCAGACCCGAATTTATCTAGTTTCTTTTAATTATTATAATTTTAATCAAAGCAACTGTGGCTGTGTGGGAGGAGTAGTCATCTTGCAATCTAAAAGTTGTGGGATCAATTACAGTCTCCTAATGTCACATGTCGATGTGACCCTGGGTAAGGCACTTAACATCAATTTGTCTACCAGTCTGTATGAATGACTGGGATTAGGTGACTGTGGCTCTAATGTAAAGCGCTTTGAGAGGTAGATATTTTTCATTTATTTATTTATTTAATTTTTCATTTTTTGAAAAATGTGAATTTTTGTTGCCCACATGTTTACAACTTACACTCAAATTTTTTTGGCCTGAGTGGCAAAATATTAAGAGGCCACTGCCCTGGACAGGGGACGGCAAGTTATTTGTATAGCACACTTTCAGCAACAAGGCAAGTCAAGGTGCTTTACATGAATGGTTAGGGTTAATCTAAAATCAGCAATAAAATAACAATAAAAACAGAAAACACAACATCTGAAACATAAATAACATTAATACCTACTACTGTCATTCCATTCCGGCTATTATTAGTCAATTAATCAAAGGCAGCTCTGAACAGATGGGTTTTTAGTTTTGATTTAAAGGAACTCGGGCTTTCAGCAGCTTTGCAGTCGTCTGGAAGTTTGTTCCAGATTAGAGGAGCAGAGAAACTGAAAGCTGCTTCTCCATGTTTGGTTCTGATCGACGTATAAACAAGCGCGCATATTTACCCATTTTTCTATGTGTTAAACATTACATTAGATAAGATATATGCCTTTAATAAAGTCAGAGCTTTCAAAGATCCCCAGTGTTTAACACAGTCCGGTAATAACAATAATTGGGTTTACAGCTCAAATAGTGGGGTTGGGTTGGGGGGTGTGGGGTTGCGTTGAGCAGTGAGGTGGCCAGAGGCCATGAGAGGCAGGTGGACTTCTGTCTTTTTTCATGCTTGAAAGATAAACAAGCCTCCAGTCACTAGGTGGCAGCAGTGCTCAAACTAATCTACAGGCTGCCTGTTCAACAACCTAGCAGAACAGAAGTAGTCTACACAGTGGGTGTACAGACAGAGTTGGGCTCTATAGCCTAGTTTATACTTCTCCATCACCGGAGACACACACCGCCATTATCCAGTCAATGCAGCTTTTGTGCACTAGATGCTTTATATTGCATTGCCAGTTTATCTAAAATGGCCTTTTGGTGATTTTGAACACCAGGAGGTGTAGAGAACAACAGAACAGACCGCTGTGTTTGTTTGTTTGTTTATATGCGTTTTTAGAGTATTCAATGAGCTGCACTTCTAATAAAAAGCTATCTAGCTCAATCAAAACTCGCTCTCTGTCGGCCATTGCTCCTCGAGTGGATGTGCGTTTACAAGCTGAAGTAAATAAACTGTCGTCGACCAGAGACGTCACTGCAATGGTAGGCAGACCCGCCAGCAAAGGTCTGCAGGCCCTGCTGTCCTGGTGGGGAATTGCTTCGCATCAACGAAGAAGCAAAAAAAGCAAAATGTCTCCTTAAACACGTGTGCGTGTGAGTACAAACTTGCTGACAGAGAAGTATAAACTAGGCCTAAGAAGTTTACAATGTGGGAAAGGCAGACAGAATATAGGAATTCAACAAATAAAAGGGAACGCACAATAAAACGCTGTTCCTGTAGTGTTTTGGCAGCTGCAGGTCCTGCACCTGTTGTTACCTGGTTCCTTTCTACACAAACCGGATAAACTGGCCAGCCATGATGAAAAAAACTCATTAGCCCCTTTCAAACAGGCCATGAAAATCTGTAATTTTCCAGACTTCGTCTGTTTTGCTTTTGTCTGAAAGCAATCTTCCGGACTTTGTCCGGATACCCTTTACCGGTAATTTTACGGACGAAGACCTAGTAACAAGAGCGGACTTTTCGCGGTATGGTGTTTGCATTTAGACTGTCAGGTAATGTTCCAGATAAGCTGGAGGGGTGTGGGGCGGTGGGGAAAGGGGGAGAGGGGCAGGGAAAGCTGTGAGCACGTTGATGTCATATAAATGCCGAAAGGCAATGTTCCGGGAAAAAGTGGTGTGTTTGAAAACACAACTCCGGTTAAAGACCGGATGGAATTGTCTGAAAATATTCCAGAAGTTCTGTCTGAAAACGGTTATTGAAACACCGACGTCCTCCAGAAAAAACAAAAACAACTGGAAGCTTAGTACAAGGATCAGATCTAGCGATGTTTATAAATC
The DNA here is from genome assembly GCA_963556495.2 of Valencia hispanica. Classification (NCBI taxonomy): domain Eukaryota; kingdom Metazoa; phylum Chordata; class Actinopteri; order Cyprinodontiformes; family Valenciidae; genus Valencia; species Valencia hispanica. The sequence continues at coordinate 53,625,299 of OY747705.1, read as the reverse complement.
AGGAGAACAACCCGTCTATTGTTTCTGTCAGATCACGGGTCTGCAAGGTCTGCTGCAACATGAGAGCTTATCAGCAAAACCTCAGCATGTCGTGTATTTCAGTGGAGTTTGGGACAGAGTTAGGAAATAAAAATGAACAAAGGTTTTGGTGCCAAGTTCAACTAAAGCATTTTTAAAGAAATATTTTCTTTTATAAAATGGGAAAAACATGAAATAATTGCTATGCACATGATGCTTTAGTCCTTAAAAAATGACAGGGAAATGCTTGAACCACAGCACTGTTAGATTTGTGAAAATATTTGTGAAGAACAAGAAATCAGATTAGAAAAAGTGGAATTCAGCTAAATAAAAATAAAGATTTTGTTTCCAATGGGTCAATGGGGCTTTCAAGACTTAGTAGACTATCAACATGAAAAATTTGTAAAATAGAAACCCTCAGAAAGTTGTAAAAATTTTGCACTAAATCATGATTGTTAATTAATTGGATTATTCCAATCCTACTCATTATCATACATTAAGTTAAAAAAATTAAAAGATACAATAGAACAACTATTTAATTTTACCTAGTTTCACCTAAAACTGAGCTACCCCCAAGATCTCCCACTTTTTAATACTATGCCTTTCTTTTGAACTACTTTTTTCATGACACCTAATAGTAAGTTGGAGTTGTAGTGGCAAAACTACACGATGACGCTCTTCTCACGTCAGGATCCTCTTTGTGGACTTAAGCTTGGTCCTCAATCCCATCAACAACAATTGGATCTGCAAAGAGGACCGTCATGGCTGACCTTCTCTCCATCCAGCACATCTCTGCAGACCCCACACATCCTGAACACAAACTGTTTAGACTTCTACCTTCAGGTTGGCCCTACGGAGCACTGTTTGCAAAAAAACCATCCGCCATAGAGGCCATTTCTTACCCCAGCCTGTCTCTCTGATGAACTATCAGAGAACCCAGATCGATACCATGCATATTTGCACTAATTCAACCTTTATCTTCCTATTTTGTAAAAACACTGCATGCATGCATGCTTACAAGAAAGTGTGCATAAACTTGATTCTGTGAAAACCTTGCAGATGCGTTCACACTACGAGTGGCTTAAACCCACAGAGTGAGACAGAACAAAACTGTGGGACCGCCGAAGACCTCTGAAGCAAAGATCACTGCGTGGGGGCGGAAACCAACAGCCTCACATATGTGATATTCGTAAAATACCAGCAAAGTTAGACGTTTGTGTTATATACAGCTTTATGTTAAGCTAAAAGTTTGTATTCTATGAAAAAATTATCTTTTTTGGTCTTCACACAAACCTGGATTTGTGATAAAAAAGTCTGAAATTTGATTTTGGTTAACCCTTCAGCTGTTTTATGAAAGATGTAGCTGTTAGTGATCGCTGCTGCAGCATGAGAATCCTTCCTTTTTATCAAATGTTCAAAAATCAAAAGAGAAAAAAACCCACAAAGACTGGCCTCTTCACTCGCTTCATACCAATAATGTGGGGGGGAAACGTAGCATCAATCTTACCTGGAAGAAAAGCAGTTAAAAGGAACCCAACCAGTCCGCTTGTATGAGCCTTTAGCAGCATGGTTAGAGGAAAACTGTGAAGGTAGATTGGCGACAGATAGGAAGTGCAGCTGTGGTTTGTTTTTTGAATGTGAGAGCAGCTCAAGAAAAAAACCTCAGGTTAATCTGCAGCGTCTGAATTTTCCACCTAATGGGTAAATACCGGCTGCAAAGAAACCACATTGTTCCAGCAGGTGAATTGAAACAAGTTTGGAATCATTCATTCAAATGAACTCCATCAATTCTGCCAGGAAGAGAGTTAAAATATCCAACCAGAAACGTATTGTTGGTACAGTAACTGTGGTGGAGATGCAACTTTCCAAGAGACTCTAGTAGGGGTGTATGCACATATTAGATCCTAAAGATGTGGTCTTGACCAAAAAGGTGAATGGGAGAAAATCAATTCAGTTTTTTTTTTTATAGCATTGATTCACAACAGATGTCACCTCAAGGCACTTTACAAGAAAAGTAATTTCAGTACAATCATACAATAAATGAAAAGTTTCTATTATACCTCTTATGTTAACACATGTCTGAAAACATCTGTTTCTCTGCAATCTTACGCTTTGTAGTATGTTTTACATCTCTAAATGGTTGCTGCAGTGACTCATTAACTGTAAACAAGCAAACATGGGCAGATCCACAGAAAAGGTTTCGTAATCTGTTGATCTTGGTGCATCTGAGCTCATCTCAGCTTTGTTTGACGGACAGCTTGTGGGGAAATCAGAGTGGCCGAGGCCAAAGGTCGACGGGGACAAAGTTCCACGTAGAAAAGATAAAAAACATACACACAAAAACACAAGGGTCGCGCAGAAGGTGGCCTGTAAACTCACATGTTGCTACAGTCAGACTGAACTCTGGGTATTCTTTTTATGTGTCTCTTTATGTGTTCCTCTGAGCATCAGGAGAAAAGTTTGAACATCTTATTTTTCGTTCCCTTTGCCTCTGAAACGGACCGATGTATTGACTCGACATGTGGGAGGGCAAACAGAAAAGCAAACATTTACTCCTCTTTTACCAACTGAGCGAGGTGAGCATTGTCCTCTGTGTGTGTGTGTGTGTGTGTGTGTGTGTGTGTGTGTGTGTGTGTGTGTGTGTGTGTGTGTGTGTGTGTGTGTGTGTGTGCTCTCCTGTCCACCGTGCATGTGTCATCATTTTTCTCAGGAATCCCAGCTAGAGTTAGAGGACAACTTCACTCAGCCATCTGTGCAACAGTAGAGGAGTCAGCCTTTTCCTCCACCTTCTCTCACTGTAAGCCTGCTTGGGAATAATTGGATTGGGGAAGCTTGGTTTTGTGTGCACGGCGTAAAAATGTGAGATTTCTGCAGGGGTTGGGAGGTTAAGAGGCGAATGATTTGTTTAATTTGATTTGTTCTGTGGTTTGCAGCAGGAAAACAAAGAAGAAGCAAAGCAGTCACCAACTTACATGATGAGGAGCGGTGTGGGGCTGTTTGTGCTGGGTCTGCTGTGCTTCTGCAGCTCTGTGTTCGGGCAGGTAAGGACCTGACTAGGAAAAAAAAAACTGAGCTTTGTAAGAAGAATACAAGTGGTTGAAGATGTGTTCAACTCCTCAACTTAGCTAAATAAATAAAAAAGTAAGGCTAAATCTTTTCTGAATCTAACAAATACTTCTATGTTTTGGTATAAATGCTGAAGTAATTGGGGAGTGAGGCCACGTAGATCGACTTTTTGATTCTTTATGCTCAAGTTTCCCTGATTATCACATCAATGTCCAGTTAACTTTGCTCAGATAAGAGGCCAACACTAACCTGGGTCGCCTCTGGACTCAGATCAGTGACCTTAAACAGCAGCTTGGGGTTCTCGCTGCATGCTCCGATCTACTCGCTTCAACTACTCAAAGCGTGGGAGGAATGGCTGCAGTCGCTGCTTTGAAATGAATGAAACAGACAATCTCTTTGTTTATTATCATTTTGGGAGGAAGACTCAGTGAATTAGTCAAATAAAGGACTTTAGGGTAAAACATATAATTACGTCATGTTTTTCTGAAATGCAAAGTCAATGAAAGGACTCAAGGCGCACATTTTATTAGCTGAGCACATTTTATTTAAAAGGTTACTTGTTTTCGTCATAGATGAAGATTGATGATTGATTTTTATTATTGTGTCATGCGTTAACATGCCCAGCCCAACAAGGGCTTACAAGACACCATTATAACAAAACATAGGCAGGCCAGAAACCAAAAGTAGATGCTTAACAATATTAACATCTAACTATATAAACCATCCTGATGTTTCATCCAGGCTTTGGTAACAAAAGAGGCTAAATTATATACATTAGAGAACACAAACACTCCATCCTGACATCGTCATTACTTCAAAATATTTCAGGGTTTTGGGCAAGCAGTTCATTTACACTCTATACTCTATACTCATCGTAGAAAGCACAATATAAAAGAAAATGATATTCATTCTCCCCTTCTTGTAAATTGCAAAGTTCACAGAGTCTCTGTTCCTCTGAGATATTTTTAAATCTGCCAACCTCAAGTGCCAGGGGAAGGATTCCCATTCTTAATTGGGCAATCAAGGATCTTTTATTTCTTGGTAAATTTGCTTTAACATATGATTCTATTCCATAATTATGCTTGATTTGGACACATGTCCGTAATTTCGGTTTTGACATTATATCACTTAACCATTTTTCATTGAACCCGACAAGTAGCTTTTCTCTAATTTTGTTTATACTGCACGATAAATTATTTCTGTAGATATATTGAAAATCGACTTCTTCAAAAATAGCGTGAATCTCTGCGGCCCATGGAAAGTCCTGAACTTTACTCCAGAGAAAAACTTTCTCATTGATCCTGTCATCAGACATATTAATAAAACGATTCCACAGTCTAATCATATCACACTTTCTCCTTATTATACCAGGGGTCCAGCCCATATCACCCTGTGCCGCCAAAGAGGGAGCATATTTATGAATGCCCAGGAAACAGCGTATGGCTCTGTTTTGTACTGCATCTGAGATCTTTCTTTCTTTAAATCCCCATACCCCAGCAGCATAATTCACAATGGGAGAAACACATGCATCATACAATTGAGAATGAGTAGAATAACCAAGGTCTTTACATATTTTTTACTTGTTAACAACGGAACCCAAAGCTCTACCAGCGGAATAAGCCAGGAGTTTGGTACCATTTTCATAATTCATAAATTTGTCAAGTGGAAATCCTAAATATTTATAAACAGATATATTTTCTAGTGGCATATCAGAAAAGGTAAAGATTTTCTCACTTCTTGGCACGCCTTTTTTTCTAAAATGGATTATCTGTGTTTTACTCTGATTTATAGATAGCCTCCATCTATAACACCAGATCCGTAATAAATTTAACATATTCTGTAAATCATCCTCCGATTCAGCCAACAGAACAATGTCATCTGCATACAACAAAATACCCACAGTTAAATCATTCAAATGTATACCTAAATTAGCATTCTTGATTTTAAAAGCCAAGTCATTTATATACAGAGAAAACAAAGTGGGGGATAACACATCACCCTGTTTAACACCGAAGGGGGTTTTAAACCAGTCAGTTCGGAAAATATTTACCTGAACACATGCAACTGAAGAACTATACAGTGACTGTAGAGCTTGATAGAATTTACCATCCACACCTCCTTTTAGAAGTTTTAAAGGCAAGTAGATCTCTATTCACCCAATCAAAAGCCTTTTGGAAGTCCACAAAACATACAAAGGTTGACTTCTTTTCTGCAATTCTTGTCCTGACAATTGTTGAAATTGAATGAATATGATCAATGCAGGCTCGACTTCTTCTGAACCCATTCTGTTCATCAACTAGATATTCCTCTATTTCCAGATACTCAGTCAGTCTAGCATTCAAAATACTACTATGCAATTTATATACTGTGTTAAGAAGGCTGATCCCCTATAGTTGAGTGGTATCCTAGGGTCATTCTTAGATGACTTTGGAATAGGTTTAATAGACTTAATACCACACGCAAGGAACAATACTGTGTTTAAAACAAAACCTAAACAAACAGAAAAGCGTGTTTAAAAGTGGAGGTGACTTTAACACTTCATTTGGAATTTCTTCCACACCTACTGCTTCTTTCAGCTTACACTTGTTTATAGCGGCTTTCACTTCTTCTAAAGTAATATCACAATTCAAAAATAGTGAATAATTTTCTCTGCTCATTTTTCTCTCTAAACTGTCCTTTAATTTACATGCATCTTCAAGAAAAGCATCTTCAAAAATTGGTGCAATATAACTTCCCGAAAATAAATCATCAAAATCGGTCTCCCACTTTTTAATTACAAATTCTTTCCTGCATTCCAGAACATCATTATATAGGATAACTTCCATAGGTATTTTCTGTATTCTTCTTGGGCCTAATTTATTAATTTCCCTCCACAATTGTTGTGGGTTATTGGTTTGTAGATAATCAAATCTCAAGGACTGCCCTCTATTAAACTTCCTTTTGTACACGCATCAACACCATACTCGAGCGGGAGGATAGAGGCGAGGGGTCTTCTCACACCCCTGTTCGCTACGGGCCATCAGGGGTTGGGGTCCGGAGGAGGAACAGGTGGTCTGGTCGGGGTCCTGGGCTGTCGGGCTGCCTCGCCACTGTGGGGCCCTTGGCGGTCTGCTTGTCTCCGTCCTAGAAGGTAGGGGGGTCCATCTCCTGGGTCCGGGGGCTGGTGGCTCTACCGGGGCATCTGTACCTGGACCTGGGAGCATGAAGTGTGTATGGGGTGTGTGAGTGAGGGTACAGCGTCATTTTTTGGGTGTCTTGGTGAGTCAGTGAGAATGTATGTGTGTTTAAGAGGGAGGGAACGCATGACTGTGTCTGTATGTCTTTGTCTGCCCCCTCGCCTGGCGCACCTCAGGCCTTACATGTAATGGGAGGCCTATTTCCCCTCCGTCACTCCCCGCCGGTGACGGGGGCCCCTGCCTACTGGTGCGTCGGTGGTCAATCCGGTTCGGACCTGGTGCGTGCCTGGCCAGGCCTGGGGGGGCCGGTGTGTCGGTCGGCCGATGCGCTGGGCCGATATCTCCCTTTGCTTGGTTGGGGCACCTCTTTTAGAGGTGCCAGGTTTGGGATTGTTGGGTGGTGCCTGCTCGGTGGCTCGGCGGGACACGGATCCAGCGTCTCTGCTCGTTCGATCACCTGTTCTGTGCGCACCATGTGTGGTCGGTTCATTGGCGGGTTGGACCGGCCCTGGCCTTTGCTGGATGCCTGGTCTCAGCGCTCTGCATTGCGTGGGATCAGGACTCGGGAGCTGGTACAACTTGGTGTCCAGGTGCTGGCTGAGCTTGGCCTGGGGATCCTATCCATCCGCTGCGGCTACCGGTGGGGCGCCCCGACGTGGGGCAGGGGTGGGGCGCTGGGATGTTGGCGGAGGGGATTGGCCCAGGGTGGTGGTGGCGCGTGGCGGCCGGCCGCAGCCCCTACGGTGCCGGGGGCCCCTCGTCGACCGGTCCCTTGTCGGGTCCCTGCTGGGAGGTGGGGCGCCCCAGACCTCTGGCTCGCAATCTCTGTATTGCCACTGGCGTCAGGATTTGCTCACAAGCACATCCATCTTTAAACACTTCCTTTACTTTTTTAGCTAAATCTTCATCTTCATTATATGGTAAACCCATAAAAACAATCGTCACTTCAGGATCGTATTTGTTTGGAGCGTAATTGTTTGAATTCCTTTTCTCCTCCAGCTGATCCAAGCGCAATCCAAGTGCACCAATTTCCAAATCAATGTTTTCTTGGATTTCTTTGACACATTTTTCAAGTTCAGCTTTCAAAACCTTCTCCAGGGACACACAGAGCCCATCTACCTTACTGTTTAGCTGTTTTTCAATATTATCCACTTTCCCCTGGATCACTTTCATCTCTTTTAGGAGCAGGTTAGTCTCCTCCTCGTCCTTCTCTTGCGCTCGACTGCGTGTTTGTTTAACTTTTTTCAGCCATCTCAGTTACAGTTTTAGGTATTATCTTCCTTAGATGGTAAAGTGTAATGTATCTCAAATAAATCACTGGTTCGTTTTACAAAATACTTCGTTTTAAGCGCAAAAAGCCTTGAATAAACATAAAATGTTTGTCAGAGACACATGCATCACGACAGGCCGGAAGTCTGCTGGGAAAGTCTGTTATTCATAGTCATAGAAATATAGAAGCACAAAAGTACTGGAGACTGAATGAACTTTTTAATTTTCCTATAATTAGATTTATGTATACCATTTAAAGCAATGCACGCCTAATTATTAGATGATCACATAGTGCCTCCTAAATACTGATCGAAACTCCCTGAAAAACCTCCCTGGTTTTGGTGAAATGAACAAAGTAAAAGTAACAGCACAGAGGTGGACCACTGGAGGAAAATATCCTAATATTTGAGCCAAAAAAGATCAGAGCAAAGAGGATTTTCTTAACGTCCATGAATTTGGAAAAAGAAGCAATGATGGCCCCAAAATAAATGACATTTTCATGAAACAAACATTGTAAACAAACTCAAAAGATATCTAATCAAACCGTTACAGCCTAAACATGACAATATATATATATATGACTCATTTGTTCATTTTTGCAGCTTCATTCTGAGCAGATTAGCTTGAGACGGTCATCTTTCTGTGAACTACACTGACGTCACTATTCACATATAAGGAAAATCAAGAATATTTTTTTTACCACAAGTTGTTTATTGTGCTCAGGAAAACCTTGATAACTTAATTAATGGCCCTTAACATATTTACAAAAACATGCTCAAATTGAGCACTTTATTGTGAGTATTTATGAAGCAAAAAAATTAATAAATTCCTTTATAACAGTCAGTTTAAATTCATTATCGGTGTGATTGCCATCTGTAAAATAAGGTAAATTAAAAAATAATAATAATAGGTTGTCGGTGGGCTTAGCTTAATTGGAAGTGGATCTCACAATGAAAATTCTGCTTAAGACCAAATACATCCTTAGGCTGGTTCATTATATTAAAAGCACACATAAAAAAACAACAAACTGAAGTGCAGGTGCTCAATCTTCAATAACTTGTAGTATGATTCACAAATCAATAGAAAATAATTCAAATTCAGCCTCAAGGATGAATTTCTCAAGTGTCCATTGTGTGTTATGGTGCAGAAGAACCCAAGTGCAAGCAGGAGACAGGCAGAATCACATCAGAAGTGATTTATTGAAAGCAAAAGCAAATTTACAACAAAAAAAAACAAACAATCTGGAACCATACCAAAGGTGAAAAATAAAAGAGAAATGAAGATAAAGAGGGGAAGCCAGTGCTGGAGAGGGACCAGGTCAGACTAACTGAATATGGGACACTTGCCATCTTTATTGCATGTAGAAGAAGATGTGATATTTGTGTATGTTTCTCAAGATTTTAGATTGATTTAGAATCCGCTCAAGAACAATCAACAACTGAATTAAAAGAGAAAGATTAGCAAGAACTAATCCATGAGAAAAATGTGAATCGAAGATATTAGTAATCATCCAATGACACAAAAAAAACCCACTACTTAATAACTGCAATAAGTGCACAAAAGGAAACAAACTGCTTGCCCTGATGGACTACACAGACGCTTCAAAAAGACAGGGAAATCTCCTGGGTATAAAAAGGGGGATCAAAATCCTTTTCTCCAACTGATTAAAGATCCAAGATTCATCAGGAGAATCTCCGAAGTCTGAATCAAAGGTTTTAGGGCTTAGTTCCAGTTCCAGTTCCAATTCCTCATTTTTATCTACGAAGGAAGGCTGGGAAAGATGATGTTTGAATGATCCACTTACCACCACCAGGCATCAGCATCATTAGGGAGAGCTGAACGCCAGCAGCCAGTTTGTGTGACTGACAGGGATCTCGGCCCACAGCGGCCTATTTTGTACTTTACTTTTGGCAAAACAGCCAAATTGTCTCAAGTTTGGTTAAAATTTGCACATTTTGCAAATGTTATCTCTCATGAAGGCATCAAGTGGTAAAATGATCATTATTTCCCCCGTCAGGATGAAGAATTTCAGCGAGTTCATTATGGTCCACCATCACTCCTCTGGGAGATGGCTATCAACTCTTTGTTGTTTTGTTTGTCCAGGAGACTGTGGAGGCTCAGCGGGGTGTTCTGGTCTTCTGTGATGACCCCTCTGTGCAGAAGGCCGTCACAAGCGCCTTGCACGAGTTCAACGACAGGTTGAGCACCGGATACAAGCTGGCTCTCTTTCAGATCCTCTCAGCCAGCAAGGTACGGCGGCTGGAAGAGCAGTGCAGCTTCCTGCAGCACTGCAAAAGGATTTAATGATTTTATATTGTTGTCAACCTCAACCTTTTTATCAGTGGCTGTTCTTGTTCAGAGATACTCCGACATTTGGTGCATGTGATGAACTAAGTTTCCAAAGTTGACAAATTCTTGGAAAACACGGTTTGACCTATTGATCCTTGTTACGTGCTGATTGTAAGGGTTTGTGTATGTGTGCAGACAGAGCACGGCTCAGACTCCGTGTATTCGCTGGATTTCACCAGCAGGAGGAGTGAGTGTCCAGCAGGGGGCAGCAAACCCTGGACAGACTGCGACTATCTGCCAACCGGACATAGGGTAACAACATTAGTTATTAATGCATATTAAATCATGACAAACAAGCTACATCTCTGTCTCGATATTTGCGTTTGAACAAAAGCTGAAGTTTTAAAACATGAGCTACCCTGTTTCTCCTCCAGGCACCAATTTCATGCAACGCTACAGTCCACATGAATGAGAAAGAAACCGACACTAAGCAGGTGGATTGTATGATCGGTGAGTGAATGCATGAGAGAAACGATCTCAACAGAAACTGGAAATGATCAGTTACACGACATGGATCCTGCAGAGTAAAACATCTAAACCGAAGAAATGATGCTACGTTTAGATTTTATGGAGGACTATTCCTGTCAAAATAGACAAATAAATAAATAAATGAGGTAATTTGAAAAGAAATTAATACAAATAATATATAAATGTGACAAGAAATAATTACGTGTATGTGAGAAAATAGAAAGTAAATCAATAAATGCATTTGCCAATAAACACATTTTTCATTCAGTGTGAAAATAAATAATTAAATATATGAGAAAAAAATTAAATTGAAAAATTAAATTTGTATGCAAATAAATAAATAAATAAATACTGGAAAATACCTAAATAAATGAGGAAATAAAACTGAAAATATATAAATACATAAATTAAATGATACATTTTAGAAATAAACAAATTAATAAATAGATGGGAAAATAAATATATGAAGAAATACATTTTAAATAAAAATACATACATTTGTAATAATTAATTAAATAAACAAATTAATCAATTAATCAATCAATAATAAAAATTATTTAATAATATTCTTATTTATTTATTTTTGGTAGAATTAGTCCTCCATAAGATTTATGTAGATGTTGAATCACCTTAGAATAACCTAAAGATATTATTCAAGGGTTTAAGTGTTTGTTTTGTTTTTTATCTCTGAAATAATAAATCTAATTTAAATCAGGGATGAAGGTTGACATATCATTAACTGCTGGCATTTTTTGCACATCGATGTTATTGATATTTTTCAGCAAAAGTAGTGTGTAATTAAGATGTGGAAGGAAAATGAAATATTTAAAAAATCAATCGCCGTTGCTGCAGTCATAGCAATTAAGTCTCTGGCAGCTTTAAACATTTAGAAAGGGACATTTTTGCTCATGCTTCTTAGCAAAACACCTCAAACTCAGGCTAATTGGACCGAGAGCGTCTGTAAAAATCAGTGTTCAAGTCTTTCCAGAGATTCTTAACTGTACTGAGGTCTGGAATTTGACTAGGCCATTGTGAAATATATTCAAGCAAATAAGAAAAGCATGACATTAACCTATCACTCCGTGGAAAACAGTGGCAAGTGGACTTTAATCTGTTTGCTTTATGAGCTCCGCTCTGAGGCTCATGTAAACAGACTGAGACAGAGTGAGGCAACATTTTTCAGGATCAACATGGAAAATTCCTTTATTTATGAAATAGATTTTCCTGCTTTAGTGGGGTTTGGTGTGGTCCTCGAGAATTTAAAGTCCATGTATTATTTTTTTCATATGGATTCATTGTTTATAAACATAAGAGTTAAATCTTTACTGCTAATGTTTAGATTTCAGTCACTGAATGCACTTTTAAAGCTGATCCGATCAATCAGAAGAAAAGAAGCTGCCCTTTAATAAAATCTATTGGACGTTTGACTGAAAACACCAAAAGAAAGTAACGAAAAACATTGTAATCAACACAATTTTTAAACATTTGGTGGTTGGATGTCCCCTAGTGATGTTCCTTCATTTACTCTCCAAATGAGGGATTATCTGTTATCTTGTCGATCATTTTAAACATTGAAGATTTTTTTCTCCAAAAATGTTAAAATTCCTTATCAACCATGTAAACACGTTTTTGTTTATGGTGCTTATGATGGCATTATTACACATTTTATGTGAGTCATTTAAAAAAAACAAGCTCATTCTGGTTATTACTGCATTAAAAATATGTATTTTCTTCAGACAGCTTCATTGTCTCAGAGAGAGCACAGTGTTTGGGCTGCCCTGAGGAGATTGCAGAGAATTCGGAGGACCTTAAGGTTCCTCTTTTAGCGTCTGTGTCCAAGTTTAACTCCATTTCCAACTCCACTCACCTGTTCACCCTGCACACAATCGGCCATGCCACCAGACAGGTAAACCGAGACTGGAGTGACACAGTAAGACCAGCTGCATTATTTCTGCTCTGTACTTACTGTGCATGCGTATCCCTCTGCAGGTTGTTGCAGGTTTCAGGTTCAACCTGAGATTCGATATGAAAAAAACCATCTGTGCAAAGGCTGAGCACAAAGATCTCAACGATCTGTGTGTCCCGGATGAAACGAATCTGGTAAATACATGAAATAACTCGACTGAAGCCAGGATTGTTGAATATGAGGGAGTTCTGATTGTGTTTTTGCATAAAAAAATATATAATGCAGGAGTTCGCAAACTGTAATGCCACCGTGGATTTGGCACCATGGAGATTCGAGCAGCCGAGTGTCCAGACAGAGTGTGAAGAAGGTGCCCTGCCTTCAGTGGTGAGACGCCTATTCTGTGTAACAAGTTAAAACAAAACAAAAAAACAGGCAAAAACAAAAACAAAAAAGAAGTACCGCGGTCATTGTTGAATGAGTTGGCTGTTCACAGCGTACTGTATCCAAACCATTAATAGAAAGTTGTGTGGAAGGAAAACGTGGTTCAAAAAGATGTACAATGAAAAGGTAAAAGAGCAGCTTTGCAGTAATTCAAGCAACAACAAAAAAAAAACATAACTGATATTGCATATACTGTTTAGCACACAGGCTTATTTTTCTGTAGGCCAAAACAATTATGAATAAAAGTACCTTTTTAGAATGTGATTTTATGTAATGTTCTGATTTTCCAAGCTGAACGATGGATCTTCCTTAATTGTAAGCCCGAATCAGCTAAACTAATTGGAATAAGCACTTCAAATACATTACTCTGTGTACTGTAGTTTACAGATTTTAAGTTTGTGATTTGAACTACTGAAATAATTTAACTTTTAAAAGTGTTGCTCAGAAAAGTTTTCAAGACCAAATCGGATCAGTGAAGTCATAAACCCATCTCCATCCAAGTTTTTTTTGTTTTTTATGGTTTTTCTTCAGATCCGGCGCCGTCCTCCTGGCTGGTCCCCTCTCAGGAACCTGGACCCAGCTCCCTCCCCCGGTTCCCTTCCAGCCGCACCATCGCACTCTCCTCCGACAATCCAGTCCCCCTCCAAGCCTCCAGCCAAAGAAGAATCATCCGAGGAGGACGCCACAGCTTCCAAACCATCCGCCTCACCCAATGCCAACAACCACCCCTTCCACTGCCCCTCCAACCCCTGGAAACACTTCAAACGGGTCCAACCCCAAGTGCCGGCGGCACCGACAGACGCCACCGCAAGGGCCTCCCCGAAGCCATCCTCGGAGGGAGCCTTCAGCGATACTGACCTGCTGTCTTAGATTTTCTCTCAAGAAGCCGCATTTATTGTATGTTCAGTTAAAAAAAAGAAGAAACCACGCTGAGTTCTCCATGAAATATGTTTAACTTTTTTTTTGTACACAAGGCTTCAGTGATCATATACATCGTTCAAGAGAAACCATATTCACGGCCGCTTTCTGAGTAAAATGAAGACAAAAGCCTAAAAGATAACAGTTGTTAGCAGATATAATTTTATAGTATTGTTATAGTAGAAATGCTTGAGTCAACCCTTGTTTCTTTACAATTTGCTTCAAAATAACCAGATTTTCTAGTGATATTTGAAAGTGAAAGAGAAATACCACTAATTTTCAGTCCTTTAGTCCTTTTCCTGTGTAATTGCCATATAAATATATTTTCCTTGTAAAGCCATTTAACTCACAAATATTTATTCTTTACCCATTAAAGCTGCAGTAGGTAACTTTAATAAAAGTTACTTTTTTTTATATTTCCTAAAACTATCGATATGTCCTGAAAGTAGGAAATGGGATTTGTAATCTGTTAAAAAAAAGCAGCTCAAATGGTCACGCCTACAGCCCCTACTGCGATTTGCAAGAATCCACCGCGCCCGGTAGAAAACAGCCAATCAGAGCCAGAGCAGCGTCTGATGGAGTGTCTGACATCTGTCTATCACTCGTCACACACACACCGCGACCCGCCCCTCGCTCCGCCACGCAACCGCTACACAACCGCTACGCAACTGGCTGCGCTTCTGCAACAAGCTAGGAGTTACCTATGGCCGAGCAACCTAAAGAAAAACTGCCCATACCGCCGCTGCCAACAACAGCATGTACGAATAAGATAATTTTAAAAAAGATGACAGAGGAGGACAAAAAAGCTAAGAAGAAAGAAGTTGACCGAGCCCGAGATAAAACGAGGGTAAATATTGGCGTAGCCTTTGAGAGGTGGAGGGAGCTACGGGACCTGAAAGCGTTTAAAACCGATTCCGAGTTGGCAATGTTTCTGCTTGACAGGTAATTTACCCTTGCTTGATTAATATATATATATATTTTTTTTTTGGTGGTGGTATTACAGTAAACCTCCGCAGCGCGTGCGATCATCCGTGCACTCACAGCTAATGTTGTCATATGTGGTTTACTGTTAGGAAATATTCACGAAAGTTTGTTTTCTAAGTCGCGTCAGCTGATTATCTTTGGCGGTTGTTACGCCAGTAGCGCACCCGAAGGAGGGAGGAGGGCGTTGGAGGCGGGGCTTGAGTGCATCGGAGAGGGAGGGGGAGTGATGCGAAGCTTGTTTGGGTTTCTGCTCTTCTCTCAGAGTTACCTACTGCAGCTTTAATAAGGCAAGATGAACAAATGTTGAACAATGTTTTTTTTTCTTTTTTTATATGTTATTTCCAAAGATCTATCAACTAAAAATCTAATATTTAGTAGATAACCAGCTGAAGGAGAATGCCATCTCAGGGTATTTGGAAAACTAGACAAAAAAGAAAAAAGCAACTAAAGTTCAAGTGAGAAAATCTTTTAAAATCCCCCCAAAACTATTGATTAAAACCTCTTAAAAAGCTTAAGATTAAATAAGTCTAATTGGAAGCAAAAAATGAAGAAATCATAGGTGGTTTAACCTTTGTGAAAAAAAAAAAAACTAAAAAAAACACTTGAGATATGTTTGTATACAAAAAGCAATTCAACTTTCAAGTAAAGCTGCAAGATTAACAGAAACATAGATCTAAAAAAAACAGAACGCTACTGGTTAAT
Organism: Valencia hispanica; assembly: GCA_963556495.2. Classification (NCBI taxonomy): domain Eukaryota; kingdom Metazoa; phylum Chordata; class Actinopteri; order Cyprinodontiformes; family Valenciidae; genus Valencia; species Valencia hispanica. The sequence goes on along the minus strand of OY747705.1, from coordinate 53,610,002 downwards.
TTTAAAGAGTCGTTGTTAGTTCCCTATGAATAAAGAGGAAATACATTAAATGGAATACATTAACAATAAATCTGTTTTTTGTGTAAGTGTTAAGGCTTATAATTAGGGCTGTCAAACGATTAAAAATTTTAATCTAATTAATCACAGGGTAGCTGTAAATTAATCACGATTTATTAACATTCCCAAATATGAAAATAATATAAAATTTTTGGTGTAAATAAACGACTAAACCGGAAGCTGTTGCTCTTTTGTTTTTAAGGAAATACAGGAGAGATGCATGGAACATTTGTTTTGAATTCCACAATCACATTTACACGTGGAGCTTTTTACCTATTAATCTTTTAGCCAGTTGCTAAGGCAAACTAACTGGTTAACATTTTCTGAATGTAAAGCTGACAGTTTCTTATTCAATTTTAGACAACCCTGAGCATCCTCTTCATGGGAATATCCTACAACAACGGTGTCTTCGGTCAGAGGCTTCTTCAGTTTTGCTGCGATACAGACTGCTACAGGAGATAATTCCTGCTTACAGCCATCAGGATCTACAATAGCTCCTTGAAAAATTAAATAATATGAGCTACAACAACACTTAATTTCTCTCTGGGAGGAATTAAGTATTTTTTAATTGACATTTTCTGACTAATAGAGGGATTATTTATTTATCAACACCGAAACCTTTACATTACTCTCTGGTTCCCACTGTTATAATTTGCAGTTATCAAACAGTTGTCATGCTGTTTACGTGACAAGCGAGCACTGAAGGCAGCGGGGGTTTAATTGTGGGGTAAACAGGGCAGGTCATTCTGTGCATGCGTTAAAAAAATGAATGGCATTAATTCCACAAATTAATCGACCCACGTTAATTTTGACAGCCCTACTTATAATATATTATATATGCGTCTCCTGGTAACATATCAGACCTGAAAATTCACACAAATTTCCACACCTCGAATGAATAAATTTTATCAACACTTGAAGGGTCAAGGTATGAAAATATGTGAAATATGAGTAGAGCAGCCAACGTCCAAATAAAACCTAAGATATTTTAAAATCCCCCCAACAATATTGATTAAAACCCCTTAAAAAGCTTAAAATTAAATAACTTATTGGAAGCAAAACATAAAGAAAATTAGGTAAAACCCTCTTAAGATCTTTTAAAATCCCCCAAAAACTATTGCACTCCTGATCTGAACAGGTAGTCAAAGAAAGAAAAAGCCTGGAGTTACAGTAATGTTGGGTCTAAATTTAATTTATTTGGTCCACTCATCACCAATCACTATAAAACTGGTGATATTATCTCTTCTCTAGCTACAAGGCATAGAGCATTATTATAGCTTTAACAGTTGAAGTTGTGTGTTGCGCAGCTTAATCTAATTCAGACAGTTCTTTACTGGGATTTAATCATATATAGTATTCTTATGCAGACTACTTTCACAGTGGGGTCATAGTTCACTAAAGGTTTTTAGGGCTCTTTGTGACCTTCTGTGGGAAGGACTGCAACAAGGAGGGACAAAAATTGAAATTCTGCTTTAATAATTACATTTTTGAACTTTATAGCTTTCTCTAGACTTCTTTTTTCCCAGTAAAAAATAATCAGACCTAACAATAGTGATGTTGGATAACGCTTTGCAGGTACAGTTCAAACTTCTTGTGGAAAAGCACAGGAGCAAACAAGTAGGTGAACGTTTAAACAAATTTATTTACACAGCTTCACAGAGCGTCAGTCAGGCTGTACAACCGTTCCCTCTCTGAATGTTGAGCACAAACAAAACAAACACACCCATAAATAAAATGAAAAACAACAACAATGCATCTTAATGGAAACAAATACGTCCCAAAAAACCTACAGGGAGCAAACTTAAGGCATCGGTTTAGAATAAGGTGAATGAATGCTTCCCAAAATAAAAAGGGGCAAAATAACAAAAAAACAGTTAGGGGGAAAAAAACAGATCTTATGCAAGTAGGATGGTAGAAACGCTACATTGCATTTATAAAGGTTTACATTAGAGTTCTGGCAGCATAGTACATTATTAAAATGTAGTTCAGAGCTGCACACAAAGAAAATAGTATATTCAAGAGAAAGATTTCATTTCTAAAAAAAAACAACAGATTTTTAAATCCATTTTGGGATATTTTATCAGCTTCCCTTGACTGTTCACAGCTCATTCAGAGGCTCAGTAGAAACAGTGCATTAAAAAAGAAAAGAAAAACAAGAAGAGATGCGGTGGGGATTGTATTCAGGAAACCAATCCCAAGACAAATGGCATTAAATGGAAAATTAAACTAAAAAGGAAGGATTACGGCACTGTTTATCGCACTTCATTGCGTTGAACTCCCTGGATGTTTTAGATGCTTGTTTTAGATGTGTTCTGCAGACGGCTCGTTTTGTGGATGAGGACTTCCGGGACGAAACGGTTTGAGTGACAGAAGTTTAACCAAACATGTTTTGGACAGAGATGTTTCACCCAAGCTTTCGTGTCACCTCGACCCTCAAAGTTCTGGCTCAAGCACAGCAGATCAAGATGTAGTCAAGTCTTCACTCTCCAGTTGAACGCTGTGGCACCAATCACATTCACTACTAGAATTAGACAATGCTTCAGCCATCAGTGCTAACATACAGTACAATACATATACTCGCTCTCATAATTGGTACTAAACAGACAAAGAATCTCTGCTGCAAACCAACAACTGTGTTTCCAATTCATTACATTTCAAGTAACACATACAACCCATGTAAAGATATATATATATATATATATATATATATATATATATATATATATATATATATATATATATATATATATATATATATATATATATATATATATATATATATATATATATATATATAAAAGTTTGTTTTCCCTTTTCAGCTTTTCTTATAAACAAAGCAAATAATAACTATGGCAAAAAATTTGCTGCCTGTGGAGAGAGGTGTGTGTCCAAAACATTTAAAGACAACATTATTACAGATGTCATCACACAGACGGTTGTTTCCATTGGAACCTGCCAATGAAGCTCTGCAGCCTGCACAGAACGACAATGTGAGCAGATTTGTGGGATGGCAGCACCTTTAAATCAACAGTAAAAAACAAAAAACACAAATTACAAGTTTTCCATCACACATACTAGCAATGCTATTTGAAAAACATGCATATCAAACTAACTTCCAAACATTAAAAAAAGGCATTATTCAGCATTTTCTTTTTCATGCTGTAGTGCGTTTCTAACAGTTTTACGATATGAGCTTTCACAGGATTCAAAGAAACAAAAACATAAGGTCCACTTAAGGTAATAAAATACAATCAAGCTAATAAAGGCAGCACAAATATCACAATATAGTTTTACCAAATCAGATCCCTACTTTGGCCTCTTGATACAACTGGCTGGTCTGGTGAAGTTTTTTAATATATTAATTTACTCTCTTGGGCTTACCGGGAGAATCTATTTTTAATTCCCCCGATAACGTAAAATACTCTCATTTCTGGAGCATAACGCATCATAGGGTGTTTGAAATCACATATTGCATTATTATTTTAAAGCATCCGATACAAAGACTGGTAATATTCAAGCTATTCAGCACTTAATATACACCAAATGCCTACTGAAATACTGAAAACATTTTACCCTCAACAAAATTCCCTTTACACCCTTCTTAATACATTCAAATGTAATATGAAATGCGATCTTAAATCGTTAAAATTTTCCACAAATGTTGAAAGTTAAAAAGTTGTCCGTTTTGGCCGCATGAATAGCTAATCATAGCCATGTTTCTGTAAGCCACGTAACATCATGATTTATAGGCCTGACAATCTCCAGCTCTTGGACATATGGAACAATTCCTGATAGGAGTTCCAGATTTTTCAAAGTGGATTCTCACAGCTTTTTAGTCACAGCTCCAAATAGGATAATCACTTATATATATATATATATATATATATATATATATATATATATATATATATATATATATATATATATATATATATATATATATATATATATATATATATATATATATACTTACACATACATGGATGATAGTACAACTCCCTGATTCTATATTGTCTGAAAGCCAGTTTCTCTACGACTGTGCACAAAATAAACGGATTGTTTTGCTGACGAAACAGACCTGACGGGAACAGGTCGAATGGATGTGTCGCGCTTTTGCTACAAAGATTGTCCATGCAGGAGAATTGCACACATATGAATAAAATAACTGAAATACTGGGTTTGAGTGAAGGAACCGGCCAAAGCCGAGTGAGGAAAACACAACACAGCTCACGACTCTGCTTCCACAAATGAATCAAGCAGGGAGTCAACAGCCGGACCAGAGGGAGCATAAAATACACACTTTCTGTGTCCTCTTGTCAGTGCAGAAAATCCGCAGTGTTCCGCAAAATACGTTTAATGACCGTTCATTACAAGCGCTCAAGTTACATTATTGTAATGTAACTCTCACGAGTAAAACACGCACGGGCTCAGGCCTGTGCACAGCAGGGGAACCTAAATGTGTGGTAAATTACAGGCAGATTGGGCCAGCCTCAGGACCCTTAAATCTTTCCTTAGGGCGCCAGTTTTTTTTACTCTCCACACTAATGCTTTAACACAACGTTTCTGGCTTTCTCTTCTTCACTGGATAGCGAGAAGTTGTAAACAGGTTGTATTTTTTCCTACTACTCTCCAATCACTCACAACACCCACCAGTTGGTGGATCTGTGGGAAAATATGAATGCTGAATTTTTTTTCTGGACTGAAAAACATATCCTCTATTTTCTAAATAGAAATATGTGGTCGGGGTTTTACTTTAATATGACTTGGCGAATGTCAAACCTACAATTAATAAACAGAAATAGCTAAACTAAAAGTTTCTCATAAACAACCATTTTGTTTTGGACTTATTACTCTGGTTAGTTCAGTAAAATTTACTTCTATTGAGTATTTTGTGACTCAACCGTGAGTAGCAGTGTGGGGGGAGTAGAAGATGTGACAATCCTCGTCCCCGTTTGTACACAAAGACCCAGCGGCTTTTTCCCCACTTTCTATTGTACATATAATGCAAGACTGAAATATTCACTCTCGCAGGTTTGCTTCTCTAAGCAAATGATTCCAAGCTGGGCTTCAAAAAAAAAAAAAAAAAAAAGCCAAAACAAAATGTTAATTTTAAAGTGACAAGCTATAAATAAATAAAAAAGCAACAGCATGTCTCAAGAAAAACTTTGGTGCTAAAAACAGTCTGTTAGTGACACAAAAACGAAATATTGCTAACACAAAATCCAAACATATTTACAAAATCAACTGTTTCTTCAGTTAGCTTTTTGACTTGAAACCAAAATAAAAAAATACATAACTTAATTTAAAAAGTCATAAATCTGGTACACATTTGTTTTTTTACAGTTCCAGGTGCTTTTCTTTCCCTTTTGAAGAATAGGCATCTTTGCCGTGAAGATTACGACATGGTAAAAAAAAAAATCTCAGAGATCATATCTGCTGCTTTTCAGTCTTCAAATTTCTGCACAAAAAACAAAAATAAAATAGCAGGCCAAGTTATCCATGAACGAGACCTGCACGAGGATGGTGGAAGACATTTTGGACGCTCATATGGAAGGGAGATGCTCCACGAGAATCACTGTTTCCTGTGCCTTCCATCTCTACAGCTGTGATGGTACAAGCTGAGTAAAAGTGCAGCACTGTAATGACTAAAGGGTAGCAAGTTAGACTTACTTTGTGGCTACATTTGATACCCTGGCAGACGTGGCGTTGTCTGATTTCCCTTAAAGAGCAGCAACGTAAGGGAAGAGATTTCCTTTTTTTTTTACTTGATAATCTGCAGAACATTAAAAAAAATAATTTAAAAAAGTCTCATCAAGGTCACCATCGTCAGAGGGTCCTGAGGAAAACTTGACACATCGACAAAAGCAGCAAACCCCAGAGAAAGGCAAGTAAACAAAAACCGGCTTTCAATATAAGGAAGAGAAAAAAAAGAAAAAAAGTCCAAAATGAATCAAAATGGAAGCTTCCAGAGTTTTATGGTGTTTGGTGTGAAGAGAAAACAAATTCCTTCAAAGACTGCTGCTTCTGGTAAAGAATAATAAATAGTTTTTGTTGAGGCTGATGCATTTCTTTTGGGTGTTTCATTAGTTTAGTGCATGCTGCCGAATCGTGTGGAAAATCCAGTCCATCTTGGTGGTCCAACCTCCGTGGTGAGCATCGTTCATCTGCTTCATAAAATAGTCCAAGGCCTCCTGAGTCACATGGGGAAAAAAAGAAAAAAAAGAAAAGAAAATCAGATAAAAGAGCTCTGAAGTTTAGGCGGAAGGACAGAGTAGTTCGGACTCACCTGCTCGCTTTTCTCCAGCGCCAGCGTCTTCCGGATGTAAGCGATGTCGTCGAATGACTGCAGCTCGGGCATGCCGGAGCCCAGCATCATTGAGAAGAGGTTGATGAAGAGGTTGGCATGTTGTCGGATGGCCAGGTACGCTTTGTAGCACATTTCCTGGAACCTGGGGCACGAACAGCGACAGGATCACGACAACAGCGGCCATTTTACAGTAATTTGAGACATTACTGCACCGCAGGCAAGTTTAAAAAAAACCTAAGAGCAATTTGCAGTAAACAAAATCAACCCAACAGTCAGGACTTTGACTGCATGAGGAAGCCGGGTTACCAGGAGAAAACACACATGCAGGGAGAGAACTTGCAAACTCCATGCAGAGAGATTGCTGCAATGCAAAGGTGCTACCAACCAAACTACCTTCGAGCCCTCTGAACATACAACCAGAACTACAATGAAATACATGATGCAAAAAAGTATTTGTAGAGGTAATTTTCATCACAGTTACACTTCAACTGTGAGAGACAGAATGTAAAAAAAAAAAAAAATCCACAGTCACATTGACTTTTAAAGAATGTATTTGTATAATGGTGCAGACCTGTTACTACTTCTTTAAGAAGCTCTTCTATCCTCCATTAGTTACCTGGATTAATGGCACCTGTTTGAACTCGTTATCAGTATAAAAGACACCTGTCCACACATTCAAACAGTCAGACTCCAACCTCCACCATGGCCAAGACCAGAAAGCTGTCCAAGGACACCAGGGACAAGATTGTACACCTACACAAGACTGGGATGAGCCAATCTACAATAGGCAAGAAGCTTGGTGAGAAGAGATCAACTGTTGGACCAATTAATAGAAAATTGAATAAATACAAGATCACTGATAATCTCCATTGACCTGGGGCTCCATGCTAGATATCACCTCATGGGGTACACATGATCTAGAGAACGGTGAGGAAACAACCCAGAACTACACAGGGGGAAACTGGTCAATGACCTGAAGAGAGCTGGGACCACAGTAACAAAGGTTACTACTAGTAACACACTACGACGTCATGGATTAAAATCCTGAGCCTCGAAAGATCCCCCTCCTTTAGCCAGCGCATGTCCAGGCCCGTCTAAAGTTTTCCAGAGACCATCTGGATGATCCAGAGGAGGATTGGGAGAATGTCATGTGGTCAGATGAGAGCAAAATTAAACTCTTTGGTACAAACGCCACTCGCCGTGTTTGGAAGGAGGAGAATGCTGAGCTGCATCCCAAGAACACCATACCCACTGTGAAGCACGGGGGTGGAAACATGATGCTTTGGGGCTGCTTTTCTTCAAAGGTGACAGGACGACTGATCCGTATTAAGGAAAGGATGAATGGGGCCATGTATTGTGAGATTTTGGACAAAAATCTCCTTCCATCAGAAAGGTCACTGAAGATTAAATGTGGCTGGATCGTCCAGCATGACAATGATTCCAAACACATCGTCCTGGCAACGAAGGAGTGGCTACGTAAAAAGTATTTCAAGGTCCCCAATCCAATAGAGAATCTGTGGAGGGAGTTGAAGGTCAGTGTTGCCCAGCGACAGCCCCAAAACATCCCAGCTCTAGAGAAGATTTACATGGAGGAATGGGCCAAAATACCAGCTACAGTGTGCAAACCTGGTGAAGACCTACAGGAAATGTTTGACCTCTGTCATTGCCAACCAAGGTTACATAACAAAGGATTGAAGTGAACTTTTGTTATTGACCAAGTACTTTTTTCCGCACCATTATACAAATAAATTCTTTTTTTTTAAATCATACAATGTGACTTCCTGTCTCTCACAGTTGATTTGCACCTATGATGAAAATTACAGACCTCTCTCAGACGCTCTATATCATGTCTGAATGATCTTCAGGTATTTTACAAATAAGAAGGGTCGAAATCTCTACCTCCAGATGTACAAAGCTGGCTTTAAAATCTTGACCCGTGTATCATTCTTCTTCCCTCTTCACAAGTGCCTGCTACTTTGTATTTGTTTACCACATATAATTACTATTATAATACAATAGGTATGGACACTTTAGGGCACTGGAACCATTACGTATTTCTAATTGCTCATCTTCTAAGATCCAAATCTCAGAAAGCACAGAAGAAGAAAAAACATGAGAAAAAAAAACAGAAGCAAAACTGTGCAGCACCTTTCAAACTCTTTGGTCTTTGTGCACTCCTGGGTTCCCTTACTGATAACGATGAGGAAGTCTTGCGTCAGAACGAATGGGACTCGCTCTCTCTTGTACCCAAATTTCTTCTTCTTGTGATCCAGGAAATGGCCAAAATCTATATGAAACAACTGAAGCAAAGCAGAGCATAGAATGTCAGCTCACCTGCTAACATTTAACTGAAAGGAAACTTCACAAAAGCTTAACCTATACATCCCATAACCAGAGGAAAACAAGCTGCTGGGACCAGTGGTGTCTATAGTGTTACGTTAGTGGCATCCAATTATTTTATATAAATGAGAAAAAAGCAAGTCTTAATTTTAGGCAGGAACTGTTTCTGAAGTTGACAGAATTGAAAAGCGTATCTGCAAATATCAAGTTTAGAGAACCCTACGACTATTTTCCTAAAACATTTTGGTTGATTCAGTTTCTTGTGTTTGCATGTCAGAGTTACCTGGCCATCGTCTTTGACCATAATGTTGCTGTTGTGCCTGTCTCCTATCCCCAGAATAAATGTAGCTACACAGTAGCCAGCACAGGACCTTGTAAACAGATCCACAGCCATGTCATACCTGCACAAATACAAAGAACAATTCACATGCCAGTAAGAAGAGATCCTACAGATTCTGGATTGCTAAAGCAGATCTAAAATAAAACAAATTAGGGGTGTGCCACCATGGGTGTCTCACGTTTCGATTATTAAGCAATTATTTTTGTTGCATCTTTTTTCTTCATTCCTTTCATGGCTACTTTCTACTTTCAAATCCATTCAGTTTCCATTAACTTGTTGAATCCAAGCAAATGTATGTCCCGTCTTTTATTTATGTGAAACCACAAATAAAACCAACACATGTCCAAAAATATGTTTCATAATCACATCAAGGTCATATTCTTCTATAAAAGCTAAAGGAAATGTGTGTTTGCACTAGAAGTATAATACAGGGTGACCGTTGTTGTGATTGCATTTCTCATGAGATGAACTGAACAGACTTTTGGATGTCTGGGAGCTATTTCAAAGATGGACTGAGCAGACCACATTTCCCAGCAATCCTAGCAGTGACCCCCAACACACTCCTACTGGTCCGTGACCACCCATGGTGACATTGGCGATGACATCTCGGCCAAAGGGGCTATAAAAAGTAGTCGCGCCCATTTTCAAACTGTTCTCACTCAGAAGTTTTTGGATGAACTACTGCTGAACAGAGGACACCTCACCGGAGAAGATTCTCTTTTGTTCTGACCCGCTGGACCGGGAAGAACTCATTTCAAAGCTTCGAAGTGCTCACCCTGTCTGCGTAACCAGGGTGCGCGATATAAGAACTGTTCCAAGACAGTTCATTAGACGTCGACCTGCAGGCCACCCAGCCTGCATTTGGGCCACACGGTCCTTAAATCCTGTACAGGTTTTTTTTATAACTCTTCCTTTTCTTGCTCAACTATGGACACAATTCGCTCTCCTCCTAGTGGACTGGACCTCCTTCAAAGCAAAGTAGGACTGAACCGGTTCATTTATACCAATATTGTGTCTGGGCGGAGATAAATAGAGAAAATAGAGTTGTAACGAGTTAGATCTCGTTCATTGTTGGTTAAAGTGTTTTTAAGCGCTGTACCTGTTTGCTCATTTTTGCGTCGCCGCGCACATAAGTTGGAGCTGTAATTGTGTGTTTGAAACTGTTTGTTTTATCCTGAGCAGATCACGCCTTTCTTTCTTTTTCCTTCCTCTTCTTTACTCTCTCTCTCTCTCGCTCTCTCTCTCGCTCCCTGATCACCGTCGGCAGAGTCGGGCTCGATCTGGCCTGCGTTAGCTGGTCTTAGCTGAAAAGTTTAACTCCCTTCTCTTTGAGGCCTTCCACATGGATGCTTCAGCCCATGTGCTCTGTCCATTTTAGCCAAAGCTAGTTTATGGCCCTTTGTCTCCTTACACTACATGTGCCCCCCTCCATCTTGGCACAGAACTGAGATTTATGACTTTTTGTCCCACAGGCTATCTGTGACTTGGGCTCCCTGGAGTGAGGGCCACCCCCTTCTATTCTGATCCCCCTCAGCTGTTCTAAATGATTTCATTTCATGTTAATTGTGTTTAATGTTCACCTATTATTGTTGTCTAAGATCTGTAGTAATTTTGCATGTTTTAGAATAGATGGAATTTTCTATTTTCTAAATAAAGTCCCCTTAACTGAAAGAGAAGTTGCTTGGAGTGATGCGTACAATTAATGTCCTCAGCGTAAGAACTTATTCCTTAATTTGTTTAATTATCTCAGCCTTATCAGGCTGGTAATCATAAACATAAACTGAGACTGAACAATTTGGCTATATGTTCCTGGAATCCACCAGGATGGTGCCCCAAACTTGGTAATTTGTACATAAAATTATTAATCTTATTAATAATTGCCCTAAGCAATTATTCATAATTATTCATAGACAAATCCTACTTATCTGCGGCACAACACCGTATTTTGATTTTAATAAAAGAGGACACATGGCCCCAGTCCTGAAGCAACTCAATCGTATTTTGTTTACGTAAAATAGACTTTTGATTTTAACATTTTTAAAGTGTTCCTGCTCTATGTGGTTAGAAAGAATAATTAAATAAAGTACACATTGGCTTTCACAAGTACACCATTACAGAAATGACTTTCAATTATCTGGAAATAAAAGAAACACTTACTCGTAACAATAATAACTGACTTCTTAAATCACAAATGACATAAATTATACAAGAATCTGAAAATATATTCTGAGAAAAAGAGAATGTTACTTTCTTTTTAAGGTAATAATAAAAAAATAAAAAGCAGCCTTCTCACAAAGACACCTAAAACGAAGTATATACTCCAGTCTTTAGTTTTTCTTTGTCAGTTTAATAGATTAACTCTGACCTCTCTCGGCCTTTTCATACATTTTGCGTCAGTCTGAACAACAAGATCTTTGGCTCCTGTCAGACAGAAACGAATCTGCCAGCTATGAACACTCTGCACTCCGCCACACATTAGTCACGAATGGGACGGTAGGAAGGAAATTTCCTTTGCGGTTCTTCCGTAAAGCTACACCTGAGCTGACGTCTTGTAAAAAGGAGCTGAGCTGCAGCTCGGGGAGGACGCCCCGGACAGCAGGTGAAAAGTGGACATGTCCGGGGGAAAAGAGAACGTTGCTGCTTACATAAAACAACAACAACAACAACAAAGATGCTCCTTTCACAACTGAAGTCCAAAATATTTGAGTGGTTTGTAAATTACGCGCTGCATGGCTGAAACACTAGCACCAGCCATGATGTTTCCGCCAGTGAGTCCCCTAAAGATGTCCGGGCGGCACACCAGACTTATGTTTTTGTCATTTTAATTGTTATAAAAAAATAAATCTACCTGTAATAATCGGAACACTTTTGAATTGCTATTGACTTGGCGTTTCACGTCGAAATTAATCGATTTAATGGTGAATCGGCACACTACAACAAATATAAGCAAAACAGACACAAAGTCAGTCACTCAATGATTCCCACAATATTTCTGTAGGAATACGATGGCAGGTGACTATGTCTTCATTATCAGGGGAGAACTCACGTCTCTCCTTTATTCTTGTCCTTGAGCCACTGATGCAGCGTATTGGAGTTGAACTGCAAGGCTCCCTTCAAACCTCCTTTACACTGAATCTGCATGATGGTGTGGGAGTTTCGGACCACCTCTATTAGGCCCACACAGTCCCCCAGTGACAGACAGCCATAGGGCAGCATCCTGAGGAAACACATAAAGCACACCTGATGAGACCAAAGTACTGAAACAGGAGCTGCTGAGACCGGTAAATCAAGAGGGATTGTCGTACCGCAGGTCCAGTCCCTGGTTCTGCCAGATGTTCTCCATGATTTTAATGATCTGCAACGTCAGCATATCCTGCCGCAAATCTACAACACACTCAGAATTACTACCAAGATTAAGCCAAAAAGTGACAGGGCAGTGTAGAGCAGATGTACAGCCACTTGCGGCCGTTGTGATCATACAATAGCTCTAAATGCTCTAATTCCTCCAGGATAAATGGAGCCAACGCAGTTATCAGCCATGAAGGGAGTTCGACTGGATGATCCATCCAAATCCTGGGAGCCAAAGTCTCCTCAGTTCACTTCATTGGTGGTATGTTGAAATTTAAATAAAATACAGCCAAAATAATTTCATAAGAACATTTAAATTATTTAAAATCAAAGGTATCAAGTAACGAAGTACAAATACTTCGTTACCTTATTTAAGTAGAAATTTGGGGTATTTATACTTTACTGAAGTAATTATCTATGGGCCTACTTTTTACTTCTACTCCTTACATTTTCACGCTATTATCTGTACTTTCTACTCCTTACATTTTAAAAAAATAGCCTTGTTGCTCCTGTTTCATTAAGTCTTTTATTAAGAGTACACAAAAAACTTATCTAAAAAATGAGCCAACTGGATAGAATGTGACTGCGGTTTGATCATAATTTTAAACATCTATCATTCTGACACGCTGCTTGTATGCGATCCATCGCATACTGCGCACACAAGGGGTCCCGTTAACCGAATATTTTCCATATTAGTCCGTTTTTTTTACAACGGTGACGGAAAATCGAAGGCCACTTGTCATTTTGACAGATTATAATTTACACCCCTGACCATCTGGTGCAGACGCGCGGACATTTTTAGGTTGGAGTTAAAACGCAGAGTACAACTAGGCAAACTGAATCAATAAATTAATAACAAGAATATTCACATGAAGCCATCTGAGCATCATCTCAGACCGGGAGGCTTTGTAAAGAAACGGTTACCGGTGCGGCCGGTTAAAGACGCGCTTCAAAGAGCCCGGTGTTGTGCCAACCAGCCGTGCAGAAAGAGCGCATGCTCCCACATTTTCTACTGCTCAAGAGATATGAAGCTGGGTTCAGAGAGTCTTTCCGACTTCTGATCACTTGAATCAGAGAAATGTTCCCAAATTTCTAAACTTTGGCTGAAGTGGAGCTTTTAGTTCCAGTCTCCAGTCCGTCAGCGCGGATTCAGCCTCTAGAACAGTGGTTCCCAACCTGAGGTTCGTGTGCCACAAGGGGGTCATTAGAGATTGCAGGGGTCTGCACAGTCTTGTCTGTGCTGAGGTTGTAAGACTTTTGGTGATACTATTCCTAATTTTTATATATATATATTTATATGCTCAGTAGACCACATATGGTTCTCTAATGTAATTGCGGAGGTGTGGCATAAGCTTTATTCTTTAATGTCATTTTTTTTACATTACATTTTTTTTACTTTTATACTTTAAGTAGTTTTGAATCAAGTACATTTTTACTTTTACTTGAGTAAAAAACTTGACTTGATACTTCAACTTCTACAGAAGTCTTTTCAAACCCTAGTATCTATACTTCTACTTAAGTATTGAATGTGAATACTTTTGACACCTCTGTTTAAAATAACCCGCCAGTGTGCAAAGCAACATCTACTGCTAGCATAGTTAGCATTAAACACCAAAAAGTATATGGAATTTACCGACACTTGTATGACCATGAAACTGCTTTGCACAATAAACCTGTATATCAATGTAGATGTGTGCCAAGACAATGTTGATAGTTGGTATGTTCATGTTCCCCATACTGAACTGGCGGCCAATTCCGAGGACTGCCATCGTAGCTCGTTAGCTATTTGAAACGGCTCTGGAAGCTTTGCGCTAAATACAGTTAGCTTTGTGGTGTATTTTTTCGTTCATCTGCAAAAAGATGATCTAAATTAGTAATAACTACATCCCTTGGTTTCATTTTGTTGTTCCGACTGTGGCAACACGGCTCTGGACACCGGTGCCGAAGCTCTTTTTGCCCTCCAACGTTGTGCACAAGCGTGCCATTAATGGATGAAAACCATAACATTCTATGTGCGTATAAGAAAATTAACTGAGTCCAATTTGAAAAAATAAAATAAAAAATCTGATGTGTGCTGCTCAGACTGTCATAAAAAACAAATCTGACATGGGTCACAATTGGGCAAAAAAGGTGGATTTGATGCGCTTTTGCAGCCTGCAGTGTGACTGTAGCCCAAACGAGTCGTGTGGACGTGTGCTGCAGATTATTACCATCTCCGTTCTTAAAGATGATCTCATTATTCTGAAACAGTAACTCGGACATGATGTCAGGATTCTCCCAGTTGAGCCACAGCGGTCTCTTTGCTGATGACATGATCCTGCACTCCTCTAATCTAAAAAAAAAAAATTAACAAAACGTTTGCAGATATTAAGGTTCATTGGACTTTAAGTAATTTTTGAGGGATCCAAGAGATCCCATAACAGCTCCTTAGGTTCCATGTTTCAAACCTCAGATTTCCCAGTTGATGTGCAGGGTTGAGAGGAGAGGTGAAGTTCTGTAAAGCATCCATGTAGTCTGGTCTCTTCATCTGGTCTACAAGAAACTTCATCTGGACCTTCATGAAACACATAAAACAAATATTTGCTGTTAGATAGGTCAGGGTTTTATTGAGGGAAAAAACATCTTCTTAAACAAAGACAAGACTGGGGTCCTTCAGGTTTTTTTAAACATGTATTACAGTATGTTGATCAACATGGGGGAACAGTGAACACAAAAGCAGCTCCCCAACCCATCTATTCTCTTTATACACTACAATATATGATATATTAAATATATATTCAACTAATCATTGAATAGTTAGGGAAATATAAATAAATAACAGTTTCTACATGTTTCTTATATCCAAGATATTTTTCAGGGTTTCTAGACTACATTTAAAGTATAAATAGTTGAAAATGAATGTATGGTAGTTACAGTGGCTTGCAAAAGTATTCGGCCCCCT
The DNA here is from genome assembly GCA_963556495.2 of Valencia hispanica. Classification (NCBI taxonomy): domain Eukaryota; kingdom Metazoa; phylum Chordata; class Actinopteri; order Cyprinodontiformes; family Valenciidae; genus Valencia; species Valencia hispanica. Next base: position 53,594,669 of record OY747705.1, on the reverse strand, counting down.
TGAACTTTTCCACATTTTGTCACATTACAGCCACAAACATGAATCAATTTTATTGGAATTCCAGGTGAAAGACCAATATAAAGTGGTGTACACGTGAGAAGTGGAACGAAAATCATACATGATTCCAAACATTTTTTACAAATAAATAACTGAAAAGTGGGGTGTGCATAATTATTCAGCCCCCTTTGGTCTGAGTGCAGTCAGTTGCCCATAGACATTGCCTGATGAGTGCTAATGACTAAATAGAGTGCACCTGTGTGTAATCTAATGTCAGTACAAATACAGCTGCCCTGTGACGGCCTCAGAGGTTGTCTAAAAGAATGTTGGGAGCAACAACACCATGAAGTCCAAAGAACACACCAGACAGGTCAGGGATAAAGTTATTGAGAAATTTAAAGCAGGCTTAGGCTACAAAAAGATTTCCCAAGCCTTGAACATCCCACGGAGCGCTGTTCAAGCGATCATTCAGAAATGGAAGGAGTATGGCACAACTGTAAACCTACCAAGACAAGGCCGTCCACCTAAACTCACAGGCCGAACAAGGAGAGCGCTGATCAGAAATGCAGCCAAGAGGCCCATGGTGACTCTGGACGATCTGCAAAGATCTACAGCTCTGGTGGGGGAATCTGTCCATAGGACAACTATTAGTCGTGCACTGCACAAAGTTAGCCTTTATGGAAGAGTGGCAAGAAGAAAGCCATTGTTAAAAGAAAACCATAAGAAGTCCCGTTTGCAGTTTGCCACAAGCCATGTGGGGGACACAGCAAACATGTGGAAAATGCAACCTTTTGGCCAAAATGCAAAACGCTATGTGGGGGGGAAAACTAACACTGCACATCACTCTGAACACACCATCCCCACTGTCAAAAATGGTGGTGGCAGCATCATGCTCTGGGGTGCTTCTCTTCAGCAGGGACAAGGAAGCTGGTCAGAGTTGATGGGAAGATGGATGGAGCCAAATACAGGGCAATCTTGGAAGAAAACCTGTTGGAGTCTGCAAAAGACTTGAGACTGGGGCGGAGGTTCACCTTCCAGCAGGACAACGACCCTAAACATAAAGCCAGGGCAACAATGGAATGGTTTAAAACACAACATATCCATGTGTTAGAATGGCCCAGTCAAAGTCCAGATCTAAATCCAATCGAGAATCTGTGGCAAGATCTGAAAGCTGCTGTTCACAAACGCTGTCCATCTAATCTGACTGAGCTGGAGCTGTTTTCCAAAGAAGAATGGGCAAGAATTTCAGTCTGTAGATGTGCAAAGCTGGTAGAGACACACCCTAAAAGACTGACAGCTGGAATTGCAGCAAAAGGTGGTTCTACAAAGTATTGACTCAGGGGGCTGAATAATTACGCACACCCCACTTTTCAGTTATTTATTTGCAAAAAATGTTTGGAATCATGTATGATTTTCGTTCCACTTCTCACGTGTACACCACTTTGTATTGGTCTTTCACGTGGAATTCCAATAAAACTGATTCATGTTTGTGGCTGTAATGTGACAAAATGTGGAAAAGTTCAAGGGGGCCGAATACTTTTGCAAGCCACTGTATTTCCATACTGGTGTTAAAAATTTAATCACAAAATAAAAGACCCTAAGGAAGAAACTTAATTGAAGAAACCTGCAGCCATAAATATTTGGTGCAAACCTGTGATTATTATGTTGTGTATTTTATACTACAGAATCTTGATACATAAAGAAAAGATTTCCATGTGTTACTAGTTGGAGTGGAGCTAGCCATTTTGGGTGTCTTTGTCGCTTTTCATTGATCATTTCTTCATGTTTTGATATGTTCAGAGCAGTTTAGTGTTGTTTTTTTGTCTTAAAACAGTAAAATAATTCTGGAGGTTCTTCTTTTTTTCTCTTACCAAGAATCAGAACCAATCATGGAGAAGCAGTTATTTAGTTTTTGTGCTCCTTTGATCTGCAAAACTGCAGATACACTGAGGCTAAAAACCGTTCTGTTTAGAGCTACTTTTTGATCAATAATCACTGGAACATCCTTAATTCTAGTCTGGATTGCAGTTTTTCATAAACTCTCTTTATTTTGTTAACGTAATGTCCTTTCTGTTTGCTTATTGTGTTAAGTTTTGATCATGTAAAGCAATTTGAACTCCTGAAATGTGTTATAGAAATAAACTTGTCTTGATCTGAGTGGCTCCTGAGTGCTGCTCATTACTGGCTGAGAGGGATGCAGAATAGAGTGATATCAACCTTCCAGACCCGAGTGGTCCGGAAGGTTGATACAACGACAACAGATCTTTAATGTATTTTGGCGCTAAGCCATTTAGTGATTTATAAAGTGGCAAAATAATTTTAAAGTCCATTCTCTGAGCTTCAGGGAGGCAGTGTAAGGACTTTAGAGGGAATGCAAGGAACAGTTTTTATTTTTTTATTTTTAAGTATGTCTTTATTATGATCAACCATGATGATTTTTCAATAACTTAATTTGCTGGTGCCCCCCTGGTTGATACCCTATACACTGTGCGTGCCAGGACTGGTTACTGGTATCTCACCTTTTGCGTCTCATCCTTCTTTTCTTGTTTGAGGATGTCAGTGAGGTTGATTAGCTTCTCCATGGCTTCGACCTGCCTGCTCAGGTGTTTCAGGTACATGCCACATGCCCTGCAGTAAGCCTCCAGAAGGAGCCCGAACCTCTGGGTCACAGTTTTATTGTGCATTTCTGACCTGAGCGGGAATTTCAGAATGAGACAAAGAAACAAGCAAAATGACAGGCATTTACTGTCAAAAAGCAGTAAATGAACAAATGACTCACTTAAGATGCCAGAAGAAGAAATGTCCTATCCTTTGATTGGTCAGGGATTTTTTGAGGAGAAAGCGAGCTAGTGGACTGTCAAGATACTGCTCATATTTTAACACCTAAAAAAAAGTGTACATGGTACATTAATTTCGAGACGCAAGGACTGGGAAAATCTTAGATAAATTATAAAATGTTTAGACAGACAAGCAAACCACGACCTTCATTTATTATGTTGAGACTGAGACCAACCTGAACAAGCTGGATAAGGTACTGGGAGAGTTTATCATCGATCAAGTACTTGTCAAGGCAGCGTACAGCGAAATGCCTGACCATGGGGTCTGGATAGTTACAGTCCAACAGCTCCATGGCTTGTTCTGGACGGATAGATGGCCATTCCTTCAACAGGCAATACATCTGGCAAGAATAACAACAAATAAAAACGGCTTCAGAAGAAGAAAAAAGAAAAAGACATCACTTCAGTCATATTTTATCAATTACTAGAAAATATATATATATATATATATATATATATATATATATATATATATATATATATATATATATATATATATATATATATATATATATATATATATACACAAATAAATATTTATATACACATATAAATATATATACACATATATATACACATATATATATATATATATATATATATATATATATATATATATATATATATATATATATATATATATATATATATATATATATATATATATATATATATATATATATATATATATACACACACCCCTTTATATATACACAAACACGAACAAGTATTTTTTCGATACACTTTAATCAAGTAAATTAAATACAAATGTCTATGTTACTTCTTTATTTTACTTTGATCAGCATTAAACACGGATCTGGACAAGAAGAAGCAGACGCTCGCGGTGGCGCTGGGGCTCGAGGGGTTTTCTTTCTGTGTCTCTTCTCTGTCTTCTTAAACTTCCAGATGATCGTGGCAGATGGACACTTGCACTGAGCCAGGTTCTGGTTCTGCTTCTGCTGGAGGTTTCTTCCTGTTAAAGGAGAGTTTTTCCTCTCCACTGTCGCTACATGCTTGCTCAGTATGAGGGATTGCTGTGGTTGGAAGTCTGCATCAACGGGACGCGACCTCAAGTCAATGACTCGATGCAATCTGCTGGGATTCCTTACATAGGAAACTAACTCAAACTTTAAACTAATTGGAATGTTTGTATGATTGTATTGAAATGACTTTTCTTGTAAAGTGCCTTGAGATGAGATCTGCTGTGCATCACGGCTATATAAATAAACTGAATTAAATTGAATTTTCTTGAGAGAAGAAAAAGACCAGGCTTATGAAGCATACATTTTCTTCGACTCGATATCTAAAGACAGTTCGATGCTAATGGCGGACTACAGAATAGAGTTTGAACAAAGATACAATTGTATGAAAAAGTATGAAATGACCCGCCCTGACGCTGTGTTGGCGTTCAAACTCCTGGAAACTGCTTGTCTCGAGGAGAAGAACAGGCAGCTAGCACTTACAGCGTGCACGGATCTGACATTTTCATCCATGAAGCAGATTTTTGGACAAAAAACCACCGGGCAAGCACCGGCAGCGATACTGAAGGTACAGTTTTCTTCACAGAGCAGAAGTCACCGGGCGTAACGACCCGCCAGAGGGCGGACAACGGCATCCACCACAAGGTACAAATCCACTCGACAGATATGGACAGATATGGTAAGACAGAAGACAAAAATATAGAAGAATGCAACATTGCGCATTGCGAAAGTGAAGTTGTCCCGGTTGATATTCCCCTGCTCCTGAGCAACATGTCCCTAAAAAGAGCAGGAACGGTCCTAGACGTGGAAAATGACAATGTTGTCAGGTTTAAGCAACAAGTGCCTCTTGAGCTGACTAGTCCGGGACACTACTGTGTGGACATTAGAGATGACAACGCAGAAGTGAACTGCAATGAAAGTCAAGTACTCATGGTCACATCAGAGATGTCTTTGAAAGAAAAGTGTGAAGTTCTCCTGAAGCTACACAAACATTTTGGCCACGCCTCGGCAGACCGGTTGCATAGGCTCAATCCAGAGTTCTGGAAATAATATCAAAGACTGTTCAGTCATTCTACAAGAGATAATTCATGACTGTGAGATATGTCAAAAATACAGCAGGACTAAACCCAAACCTGCTATTCGTTTGCCCTTAGCCTCAGAATATAATGAGACCGTGGCGATGGATCAGTATGAGCTGGAACCTGGGGTGTGGTGCCTACACTTAATTATCAGCAAAGGTTTAAATATTTTCAACATCTCTGTAATTAATATTGCATTATCTGACCATTTCTGTATTTTCTTTGAAAGTACCATCTCTGCTAAATTATCCAGCCACAGTAAGACCACTATAAAAAAATGTTTTCTAGGGGACAGTTCAGTAGAAACCTTTAAACGTATTTACCCTTCCACCACATCCCCCTCATCTCCCAACTAAAACTCAGTAAATAAGCTGGTAGATAATTTCCTTGCGAAAATCTCAGACATCATGGATTCCATTGCTCCAACTAAAGTGAAAGTAGTCTCAGGTAGAAAGAAGTCTCCGTGGACAAGTAATCCACTGGTAAGTAGTGAAAAAAGGGAGTGTCGACGAGCCGAGAGAAAATGGCGGAAAACTCGACTCCAGGTTCACTGTGAGATCTACAAAGAGAGACTGAATAGATATCAGATAACCATAAAAGATGCTAGGGAATCGTTCTTTTCTGAAATCATCAACACAAACATTAATAATGCACGGACTCTATTTGCAACAGTGGAAAGACTAACTAATCCTTTAGTGACAGTAGCCCCAGAACTACACTCTACCAGGACCTGCAATGAATTTGCCAGCTTTTTCACTAAAAAGATTCTAACAATTAGACGGTCAATCTGTACCTCAATATCGAATCCACAACCAGTGCTATCCCCAATCAACAACAATGTGGAGAAAATGTCTGAATTCCACGAATTAAACCAGAACAGCCTTGAAAAAAATCATTATCCAATTAAGCTCCTCCTCCTGCTGTCTTGATATCCTACCCACAGCTTTTCTAAAGAAAGTTCTTCCTGTAATTGGGTCTGATCTTGTTCAAATAGTGAACTCATCCCTCCTGTCAGGTGTCTTCCCTCAGGCTTTAAAAACAGCAGTTATTAAACCACTGCTAAATAAGAAAAATCTGGACAACACGTTAATGCAGAACTACAGGCCGATCTCTAATCTTCCATTCATCAGTAAGATTATTGAAAAAGCTGTTTCGGCAGTTGAATAGCTTCATAACAATGACAAACCGTTTTGATGCTTTTCAGTCTGGTTTCCGCGCTCACCACAGCACCGAGACTGTCCTCGTCAAAGTATTCAATGACATCCGCATAAATACAGACTGTGGAAGAACCACAGTGCTGGTTCTGTTGGACCTCAGTGCAGAATTTGACACTGTTGATCATGATATTTTATTGGAACGACTGGAGAGCTGGGTCGGACTCTCTGGTACAGTACTTGGCTGGTTCGAGTCTTACCTAAAGAACAGGGACTTCTATGTTTCAATAGGAAATTTTTCATCAGAACGAACAGAAATCACATGTGGGGTGCCCCAGGGCTCCATCCTGGGGCCCCTCTTATTTAATATCTACATGCTCCCACTAGGCAAGATTATAGCAACCAATAACATTAGCTACCATAACTACGCAGATGACACTCAGCTCTACATTACAATGTCACCAGGTGACTCTGAACCCATTCAAACCCTAAATCAATGCATTGACCAAATAAATGGATGCATGTGCCATAACTTTCTCCAGCTGAATAGAAACAAAACTGAAGCAATTATTTTTGGACCTAAAGAGGAACGATCATCAGTCAGCACACAGCTTCAGTTAACACAGCTAGAAACTACTGATCAGGCCTGAAATCTAGGTGTAGTAATGGACTCAGACCTGAACCTCCAGGGTCACATAAAGGTCAATAACAAGGTCAGCATTCTATCACCTGAAGAAAATTTCTAGAATTAAAGGACTGATGTTGCAACAGGACCTAGAAAAACTCATCCATGCTTTTATCTTTAGTCGGATTGATTAATGCAACAGCATCTTCACAGGTCTGCCTAAAAAGTCAATCAGACAGCTGCAGCTGATCCAAAACGCTGCTGCTCGTATTCCTCACTAGAACCAGGAAAGTAGAGCACATCACCCCAGTTCTAAAGTCATTACACTGGCTCCCTGTAGCTCACAGAATAGACTTCAAAATACTCCTACTAGTTTATAAATCATTACATGGCTTAGCACCAAAATATGTTGAAGACCTGTTGTCACATTACCAACCACCAAGACCACTCAGGTCCTCCAACTCTAGCCTACTAAACATCCCTAGACTCAGAACTAAACATGGAGAAGCAGCTTTCAGTTTCTATGCTCCCCTTATCTGGAACAGACTTCCTGACGAGTGTAGAGCTGCTGAAACTCTGAACTGCTTTAAATGGAGACTAAAAACCATCTGTTTAGAATTGCCTTCGAGTAAATGATTGATGTCATATGTATGAAATGTGTTCATGCTCTCTTGTTTTATTGATCTTTCTCTTACTTTATTGTGTATCATGTGTAATGTGTGTTTCTCTTACTTTTAATTTCCAATGTTATTATCCATGTGTTTTTTTTTAAATCACCAAATCATGTAAAGCACCTTGAATTACCCTGCTGTTGAAAGTGTGCTATACAAATAAAAAAGCCCTTGCCTCACCTTGCCTACACATAATAGATCACTTCACACACAGAATCCATGGTGCCCCCAAAGGGATCTACACCGACAAAACAGTGGAGAATTTAACAATGATGAAGTCAGAGACATTGCAGAAAACTTCAACATTGAGACGAAGACCACAGCGGGATACAGTCCGTGGAGCAACGGACTGCTGGAGAGACACAACATGGCACAGATCTTCCTGAAGGTGAAAAGAGAAAACGGTTGTAGCTGGCAAACTGCTCTGGACTGGGCTCTTATGGCCAAAAATAGTATGAGTAATGTCCATGGTTACAGCCCACACCAACTTCTGTTTGGAGAAAATCCCAATCTACCCTCTGTTTTGGTTGAGAAACCACCCGCCCTAGACGGCATCTCCATGAGTTCTAGAGTAGGACAACACTTAACAACATTACATGCTTGTAGAAGAGCTTTCACGGAGCTGGAATGCTCAGAGAGAATAAGAAATGCACTACGTAAGCAGCTTAGGCCTACAGATGTGCCAGGAGGTAAAGCGTACTAGAAACGAGCAGACAGTACTGAATGGAAGGGTCCCGGTGTGGTAATTTGTTCAGGATGGAGCTGTAGTGATTGTTCTTAAGGCAGGGTGGGATTGAGGTCAGGGCACAGCAGTCCAGGCTAAGAAGAATTAACATTCAGGATGAGGAAAAACCTGTACAGCTCATGGGGAAAACTGGAAGATTCTCTCCCCTGTTTTCGATTCAAAATTACTTTATTAATCCCAAAGGGAAATTAAATGTTGTTGTAACTCATTATGCAAGTTCCTTCAAAGATTTGTTGTAGATGCTGATGGCTGTGGGTAGGGATGATCTCTTGCAGTGCTCTGCAGATCTGAAGAAGCCTCTGACTGAAGACGCTCTGTAGTTGTCTGATGTAGAAGATACTCTGGATCTATGGCGTCTTCTTTTCAACCACTTCAGGGTTTTGTGGCTGTAGTTGAGGTATTATTTGAGCTTTTGTGATGTTAATTAGCTGCTGCCAGTTTGGTAATCTAAGAAAATCAGACGTGTGGTAAGAAGCACACGAGCAGAAACTCTTGCCATGTCATATGGTATTGATAATGCCATGTTTTTGACATGCGTTATCAATACCAAAGCACCTTGAATTAGCCTGTTGTTGAAAGTGTGCAAATAAAAATGCCTTGCCTTGCCTTACACTCTATTCTAAGCTCACTACCGGTAAAGCCGATCTGAACACGCTGCCCATTATCTGTGTCACTGACAGGGGTGCCACCAGAAATTCTGGGCCCTATGGAAAAAAAAATTCTGGGCCCCCCATATTTTTTACAGATAAAATGTACCCCAATAAACATGCCTTGTACCGTTTTAAAAATTCAGCTACTTTCTGTCGGAGACAGTTTTCCCAGAAAGTCGCTGGATGTCGCCAGATGACGTCATACGCAAATTTGCATAATGATTACATCATCATGTGATGACAAATAAAACAGAAAGGAGGAAATAATTATATTCAGATTAGGATTACAGGGCTAAACAACACATTATTTAAACAGGGGAAACATGCTACAGGGAAATGTGACTTTTGTTTTCAAGAAGAGACTGTGGAACATGTTATGTTATTTTGCCTGAAGTAAACTGTTGAGAAAACTGGTACAAAATTTACAAGATATCAAATTACAACTGGACTCCAAAGACCTTTTAAACAAAATGTTAATTTCTGGAAAAAAAATTGCTGAGATATCTCAAGAAGACGAAATTAATATAGAATATAGATGTTGTTTGTTTGCTATTTGTACTTTGTTAAAATAAGTAGGTCATATTTAGCATGCATCAAATGTTTCTTGCCAATTCCCATTGAACAGAAGTTTATTGCTTATAGTATTATTTTCTGTATCGTTTTTTGTCATAAGTTTTAAATGTCCTATGTTTTTGAACTCACCATACATTTGGAACGTTCCTTGAATGCACCACAGGTGACAAGCTTCTGCCTTAATTGAAAGATCGGTCTATGGTCTATATACATGCAGATTTATTTTTTACTTTTGAATTGACATTAACTACTAAACAACTTTGTTTGTGAGTGGATGAAATGAACAGAAAAAGGTTTACGAGTGGTCAGCGGACATAGTCTGATCATGCTGCGTACACATGCGCAGATCATTCCCTTTCTGAGCGTCGGGAAGGAGCAAGCTGTGTCTCTAAACTGTAGGAAATATCGGCGACAAAGTTTCACATAAAGTAGCTAAGGGTGGTCAGAAATGTCGCTAGATTTGTCGCTAGGCGCTTTTTGGGGAAAAAAAGCGTTAAGGGGGTCTGAAAAGTCGTTAAGACAAAGTCGCTAAGTTGGCAACACTGCTAGCAAGCAGCTCGGAAGGACAGGTGGAATGAACCATTGTAAAGGGGAGGGGTGTGAGTGAAACAGTAAATTATTTGTTAAATATTAAATCTATGGTCAAAATAAACAAAATACACATTAAGGGCATGAGGGGCTCTAGCACATTTAACGTATGTATTAAAATGAGAAAATAGATAGGAAAAGAAAAAAAGGGTCTGCTCTTCTGGGCCCTTCATCAGCCTGGGCCCTTAGAATCGTCCTAACCTTCCACCCCTCTACGGCGCCCATGATCACTGATAATCACTCCTTGTTTGATGCTCTTAACTCTACAACACGGGTCACAGAAAAGAGACTCAGGTTAGAAATGAGTAGCATCAAGGAGCTCATACAGACTAACAAAATTAAGGGGGTATGTTGGGCAGATGCAAAGTCACAACTTGCTGACTGACAAAAAAGGGATGCTTGTCCTCTTGTACTTCTGAAAGCACTAGACGAGGGTGTGTGGATGCAATGAAACTGTTTGCACCAATATAAATATGTTCATATGCACAACATTCCTGTGTTAGAAAAGTTGCAGTTTACCTAAGAATGTTGAAACAAACTCTTTTGACAGTGCAGCCAAGTTGTTCAGTTTTTTTTAAGAAAGAGGGAGATTGTTAACTCACTCTGTGATTCTCGTTTCGGGTGATCGCGGGTTTTTGTATGGGGTGAGAAGGTAGAATGATCATGGCGGGGAAGGAACAAAGGCTGTTCTAAGTTGCAAAAGTCGTGTCAATTGACTTTTCAGAAAGTGTAGAACTGACTGGAGATTTGACCTCCACTAGAACCAGGAAAGTAGAGCACATCACCCCAGTTCTAAAGTCTTTACAATGGCTCTCTGTAACTCAGAATAGACTTCTAAATACTTTTACAAGTTCGTCAATCATTGAATGACTTAGCACCAAAATATGTTGAAGATCTACTGTTACTATAGCAACCCCCCCCCCCAGACCACTCAGGTCCTCTGATTCCAGTCTAATCAACATCCCTAGAATTAGAACCAAATATGGAGAAGCAGCTTTCAGTTTCTATGCTCCTCTAATCTGGAACAAACTTCCTGAAAACTGCAAAGCTGCAGAAACATTGATCTCTTTAAATCACAACTAAAAACGTTTTTAGAAAAAAACCTGTTTATAGCTGCCTTTGAGTAATGCTTTGATGTATCATGTTTTGTGTATGCTTCTTGCTTCATTGCTGTTTTTACTTTATATGCTTTGTCTGTGTTTTACTATTTTTATTTCACCCCTTAATCATGTAAAGCAGCTTGAATCACCTTGTTGTTGAAAGTGTTGCTATACAAATAAAATTGCCTTGGCTTGACTGGATTTTCAAAATGAATGAAGTAGTACAAGCAGACATAGCCAGAGTAGAAAATCATATAGCCACCTGAAAACAGTCAGCGTTAATGTTTAGAAATGTTTAAATAATACTTTAACCATATTTGAGAATAAAATCTTCTTAAATCACTTTGGAGTTGTTTTTGATATTTTGACAGACTAGTCTCCCAGCTGTACTTGATTGCAGCATGGGCAGCTGTTGGGAAAATCCCAACAACTGCCCATAGTTCCTCATAGCTGGGAGTCCTTTCTGTTTTGTTTTGGTGTCACTTTTTAAAGTTGCGCAGCAGAACGTTACACTGCACTCTGAGTTCCTCACATAAACATTCTGCATGCGTTCAGGTAGAAAACAGCTGGATTAGTTCGGTACAAGTGTACAAACAATTTTCTTTTTTTTTTCTTTTTTTATATAGAATGGCTTTAAAATTATATATTTATTTGCATTTGAATGAACATAAAATTTTCTGGAAATAAGGTGCAAAGTCTTCACTTTGCAAATCAGAATCTGTGGAATGGACATTTACTGACAACGGGACCAGGTATTTACATTGCATGAACAGTGCATTACCTGTGATACTTCATCTCTGGAGTTCCATTTGACAGCGAGAAGGATCTTGGGAAGGATCTCTGGGATGTTCATACAATAGTGCCTGGCAGAGAAAAAAGCGGCAGATCGCTGAGATGTTTGGACGCACCATGCGGTTACCGTGTAAACCATTTGCTTACCTGTGCCTCCACAGAAAGTCTTTCTCCTGCTCAGTGATTTCTGACAGAGGGTCCCTGTTACTCAGCTGTCTCATCTGTTCACTGTCGCTTTCTGTCAGGGCATGATCTCTGGCCACACGGTTGCTCTGGAACCGAATAGGAGAGACACACTAAAGCACTTCATTTATTACCCGCCATAACCATCCAAACTGGAGAAGTAATCACCAATAAAACAGCTTTTAAATCAAAATATAGACTAAATAGATGAAAGAAAATCCAGCCTATCATTAGCTGCAATCATTAAAACCAGGAACGATCATTTTCCATGTCAAATTTAATAAGTTGGCTTATTAATATTTATATATATATGCTAACTTTAAATTAAGTCAGGTTTGCATTGGTTTTTGAGGGCCTTGGTTAATTCGAAAAAAGTTATCTAATGATGCTGTGAGAATGTAGACAACTTTTAGTCCAGTTGCAGCCTCTCTTACAATGCATAATGAACTGATAGATAACATTATGCTGAACATAGGGCTGGGCAATATGGCCTAAAAACAACATCACGATATATTCAGCAGCTCACCTCGAGGAAAACGATAAATGGACGATAACTACCCTACCGCCAAAAACAAACAAACAAATTTTTATCTCTAGATGGGGCTGTGGCTTCTCCTGTTCTTCCTCGACCAGCTCAACCCCCCATTGTTTCCATATTTGAATCCTCCTCCCTTTGCTCATAGTCTTTAGCTTTCCAGAGTTGTCAACTCCTCAGCACGCTAAATGCTGTCAGCGCCTCATGTGCATAATGTACATGTAATTGCAATGAACGCTGTAGGAGAGGGGAATAATTGTTTTAAAAAAAATAATTTTTGCAGAATTGTTTTTTTAGACCATTGATGGCAGTGTGGTTGGGGTGGAACTGTTATAAGGTTTTGCCTTTTGAGTATGTTTTTATATACCACTAATTTTTGGATAAAGTTCAGCCTTACAATATAAGCAGTAGGCCTGTCTAACATCTCCAATAAACAGCTTCAACCAGCTTTTTAATTCAGGGTTCAGTTCCCACTTCTTTCTGCATTTCTAAGAGTCCTGTTTAGACTGAGAGTCACAGAGAGGCGCACACTCAGCGGCCGAGGTGAGTGACCGAGGCTACGATAGTGTAATCTGTGATTTATTTTAGAGTGCAGCCGTTTATTTTAGACAGAAATTTTTACATTTACGTCCTACCCTGAACAGCGGGCAGCAGGCGGAGCTGCAGCGCACGGACTGGCCACCTAAGAGGAGAGGAGCCCACTGCAGCATCGCAAGGATATGTGCTTTACCTCAGTCTCTAATAACAGCAAAAAAGTAGCTACACATGTTGCTAGTAGCGTTTTTTTTTAAAGAGTCTAAAAACTCGCTAAATATAGCGACAAAGTTGCTACACTCTTCCCTTCTTGTTACAGACTGGATGGGATGGAATCGCGTGACTGTACGTAGTCACATGACTCCACCCTATCGAGTCTGTAACGTAGTACGGCATCTTGAAGGGACATGAGCATCAACAAACATCTCATTTTTTAAAAACCCCACGAATGCACTGACATGGCCAAAATGACGTTGGTTATTGTCATAAACTTCGGTATATTTTCGAATTGCACACATCAAGTAGTCGGTCGGCTTCAGGTTGTTCATGACGGCTACTGACCGTACAGTGAATCGAGCTCTGATGTGGACCACAAAAACCAAACTCTGGTCCGCCTAAAAAGGTTTGTTTGACCAAGTGCAGTGCACATGCGAACCGCACCAGCTAAAAAAAAAACGAAGAAGCAATGTTGCAATCCTCAATCGAACCGAGCCTACCGGACCATCAGGTGTGAAAACGATGTCTACTTTTAACAGATGTTGACTTACCTGTCCTGAGAGGTTGTAACTAAACCCCAGCTCCCTGGAGATGATCCAGTTTGCATGATCTTCCACCGCATTCATGTCCGGGTATTTGACAGGAGAGCTGAAGTGGTCAAACTCCAGCTCCAGACATGGTGTTTCCTTAACGTACATTAAAAAAAAGGAAAGGATAACCTTCAAATACCCTACAGACTGCTGGATGCCACTTGCGGTTTATTATTTCCGATGAAAACATGTTAAATACCTTATTGGGATTAGATCCGGTGACTCCTATCGGGTTGAGGAGGTCTTCAAGGCCATGAGGGACTGGCCAGAGGTTCAGAGCCATCTTGTTGGCCACCAGAGTGTGGGTGTAGTCGAACAGGTTAATGTTGCCCCAAGCTAGGGGACAGTGTTCCTGGAAAACAAAAAACACAAAGGCACAACAAGTTATTCTTTATTTTTAAAGACATTCGAATAAAAATATTAACTTAAGGCACACATTTACAGGTTTCTTTAAATTGACTCCTGTGATAATTTAGAATTCTGGTCGCTTCTCAAACAAATAGTCAGGCTTCACTTTTTGGCTTAGTTTTCTGGTTTCAAAGTAATAAATGAGTTCTACCTAATATAATCAAAAGTAATTAATCTCTTCATTGGTGAAATTAGAAGTCCAGTGAATATCTATTTTCATTTGGCTGCAAAATCGGATTCTAAAAGAGAAGCGTTTAAGGTCCTGCAAATTCACGACTCCTCTTAGTTTCACAGCTACAACTCTACTCTTTCAATCAAAAGGGACAACTGTTGTGAATGCTTGCATGTTATTTTCAAGTGAATTTTAACTAAGAGGCAATGGCAAATGAAGGTAACAAAAGAGAAGAGGCAAGTCAAAATGTACCTGTTAATAATGAGTGCCTGGAACAAAAGGGCTGCTAAAGAAAGGCGTTTATCTTTAATTTAGACAGGCTGTGAAAGGGCATCCGCCACCCTGACATCAACCTAGCGCTGCGGGTCAGGAGACGGGACCAACCTTAGGTGTCTGTTACAATATCCATGTCTGGGCTTTCATTGAAACACTCCATCCACACAAAGATAAACAAATCTATAGACACCCCCTTTATTTGCATGCAATACTTAATCTGCACTTGTGTTCTGAGCTGAATTCCAACAATGCGATTTCTTGGAGGAATAAAAATATTTTCCTCTGTTTTTTTTTTCACACAAGAAAATCCCACTTCAACGGATGGCCTCGTCTCTTTAGCTGGTTCTGGTCCTGCTGACGTTTTCTGCCACCAAGGTGCCGGTGATTAGTAATTAAACAGAGCCAAAGATGACGCCACGGCTCTCATTCACCACAGACGCTCAGACCGACGCGACGAGTGGAGACCTTCCAAACAGCAGACGTAGCAACAGATCAAAGGCATATATACGATTTCGGTTAGATTACGATTCAATTATAAAACAATTATTTTTGTTGCATATTTTTCCCCCGTTTAGGGTATTTTCTTCATTCCTTCCATGGCTATTTTCTACTCCATTCAGTTTCCATTAATTGAAGTATCCAAACCAATTGATGTCCTGACTTTGTTCATGTCACACTACAAATAAACCAACACATGTCCAAAATATGTTTCATAATCATATCAAGGTCATATTTTCAAGGAAATGTGTGTTGGCAATTTAAATATAATATAGGGTGACCCTATTTTGATTTCCACAAAAGAGGAAACTTGGTTCAATCCTTAAACATCGATCATGTTCTGTTAATTTAAAGATTTAATTTGAACATTTAAAGTATTCCTGCTCTATGTGGTTAAAAAGAAAAAAAAATAACTTTAGATCAGCTTTTACAAGTCAACCATTACATAAATGACTTTAAAATCTAAATGGAAATAATCAATCTTCTATATTAGCAAATAAACCTATAACAATAATATCTCTCTTTTTACACAGGACAAAAATTGCACAAAAATCTGAAATTATATCTCGAGAAAATAAGTATTTTTTTTTATTCAAAGTTATAAAAAGTAAAAAGCAGCATTCTTCCAAAGATACACAGTGTATACTCCAGTCTGTGTTTTTTTTATTATTATCATTTGTCACTTTTTGTTAACAGCCTGTTCTTTAATGCACAAATAGACATGTATCTTTTTTTAAATATTTTGAAATTATCCTGCTCAGTTGCACCTTTCTTGAACTGGAGTATGGTATTTTTAATAACTTCACAGTATTTTAGTGTCGTAATGTTGTCCATACTGTACACTGTTATACCGAATACTGTTTTTTATATTTTATGTTTTTATCTTTGTGTGAATCTGTCACTTTGACGCTATTACGCATGAAATTCCCCAGTGTGGGACAATTGAGGGAATTGCTGTTCTATTACATGTATTGCATTATGACCTGAATTGCTCACATTTCTCAATGTATATTCACACACCTATTAACACACATGTATTAAATACAATAAACCTACACTAATATAAATAAAGCTAATATGTTAGCATTTTCACAGAACAAACATGTCTGAAAATATTTCTTGTCATGGGGCATTCATTGTGTGCATTTCTATTGTTTGTCTGCTTAAGTAATGAGACACTACAGCTGGTTTTTAGAGATCGTAAAAGACATTTTGTGTTGATGCTACAATGTTTTTGTCTGTGCTACAAAAACAGCAACCTCTGTAGCACCAGTACTATAAGCTAAAAAAGTTAACATACAGCCCTGACCCAAATTAAAATTAAAGTCGTTCTCTCAACAAAGATTTTCTGCAGCACATTATGTTGGATTGAGGATGTCAAGGACTAACCATTTTATCGGAGGACATTAATTGGAGCCTTGTGGATGTAAATAAATACGTTTTTTGTTCGGAATGGCTCTGTTCTGTCAAGGATATGAGGCTACAAATGGTGAGTTGGAGATTATTTTTCAGTTTTTTTCTGGTTTTCACTGTTTGGCAAAAGCGTTTACTGTCTCTAGAGTTATGATTCTATGCTTGATTGGCATACATCTTTAGAATCACAAGAATCTTAGCTTTCCAATGATGTATACTATGTATATTTTCCTACGCCTATTTTTTAGCAGGGGTTTGCTTTTCTTCACAGAGTTCTGTTTTACCTCCTTGGCTCCCTTTCTGCCTTTGACAGAGCAGATGGAGAGGCAGAGTCTGGCAGCGCGGGGGATGTCCGGGATGTACATGTCATAGGTGAGCCACTCGTTCCACCTGCGCAGAACAGCAATCAAAATGTAAAGACAACGCATTAAACAAGGAAAGAAAATGATCTGATTTTCAGAGGCTTTAAAATAAAACCATTAAAAAAAAATACAACTAACAAGTTAAAAGTTCTTTGTAATTTCTGAAAATAAAATGTACGACTGTACTTCTGGTTAGACATCTTCAGCAACAAACTGTTGCGAACAAAATAATAGCAGTGAACGGCACACCGTTTTTAAGCTCATCTCAAAAAAATTCTTTTCAAAGATGAAGAAAAGTGTCTGGTTCAACAGTAATATTAACCACTATTTGTTACCTTCTGTCTTCTAACTGCTTAGCGTAATATAGTGTAGATGGAAACTGAACTTTTTATCTTTTAACCAAGAACTTTCAGTTTTATTACTTTTTTCAAAGTAGGGATTGCTTACCTGGGATTAGAGCAGGGTACTCTCTGCGTGTTGACATTGTCACACATTTGTTCGCCTCCATGGTAAATTCCGGTCCTCACATAAATCTACAAGTAAAGAGAAAATGTAAATTAATGTGTATATTTAATATTTTTATGTCTATGAAGTTCAGATCTATTTTGAAACTGGCCAGAGGTAGCAGCAGAGGTTTAGTACTACAACGGTAGCCAGTCTTTTAGCTATTTTTAAAAGATTTTATCCTTCCTAACAGCAAACCAGCATCAACCAACAGATCCGCGCCCGTGTTGTCCACACCTTGTCTATGTCCCTTATATTCACGTTGACATAGGTGGCGCAAAGGATTCGTATTCGCAGAGTCCCATTGATGGTCCACAGCGACTTGGAGGATGCCTCTCCGTTCATATAGGACGTTGCCGTGGAGATGCGTCGAGAGTACGACGGCATGACGAAGTTATCTGTAGGTAGCTGGGTGTACAGGCTGTCTTTAGCCATCAGCATCAGGTTCGGCATCCTGGTCAGCATGATGCAACTACGGATGTACTGGAAGAAAAGAAAGAAGCGGTCGGTCAGATCTATCAGGAGGTAAACGGTGCCAATACCCCAGAAACAGTCTCCTGGATCTCACCTTGTACTGGCTTATAGGATACTTTTCCAATAGGTACTCGTCACAGCCACAAACTTTGAGGATGTATTTGCCCTGATACTCTTGAACACACATCTTTAGCTGCTCTGGGGACAACAGCATGCTGCGCGTCTTTTTGCGAATGGCCTCTGCAATCACCTTTAGGGCACGATGCATACAGAAAGGTAACATTGGCAGCATCAATAAGTGAACTGCTGACCTGAATTCCAGCATCACCAAGAGGTTACAGTTCAGCAGCACAACTCAAAAATGTATACTCAAATTATATAGATTTATTACCCACAGATTGATATATTTTCTTGTGTTTATTTCTGATATTTTGATGATTATTTAATAGCCTACTGTGCAGTTTCTGCCCCCAAAACTTCATAGGTGCTCATTTTGCATGAATTGCCGCACCTTTCTACTTGAAGAACCGTCTCCAGCTGCAAGCATTTCTCAAACTGCTGAACAGGCTTTTCTTCACATTTCTTTCGAGGCTGTTGCTTGTGCCTCCTTTTTTCTTCCACAATTTTTCCTTCCTTTCAACTTTCCATTAATAGTCAGCGACCTGAACTACCAGCTTCTTTAGTAGTGTTTTTTTGCAGCTCCTCCTTGTGAAAGGTATCAATGACTGAACACAAGGCAAGTTTGCAGTGTTCTGCATTATCAAGCAGGCCACAACACTATTTTTTTTAATTGGTCTTATGTAATAATTTAATTTTCTGAGGAAAGGAATTTGGGGTTTCCAGTAGCTATTACACATAATCATCAAAATGATCAGAAATTATTTAACAATATTTTAACTTAATATGATGCTCTCTCGCTCTAGTGATGCTTCAAACACATTCAAATTAACCCAACTTTAAAAAAATTATATTTAAAGTCAGTGGATGATAATAAAACCCACCTGTTCAGGCACACAGTCATGGTTGATCTTTAGGGTATACTTCTGTTTGTCATTGTTTGGGGAAACGATCACCCATATTACAACAATAATCTGACCTATAAAACAGAAAATAAAACAGTCCATGAGATAATACTTCCAAAAGCAAACGTACGCAAAATCTAACATTCATTGTTCTATAGCATGGGGCAATCTGTTTATGGTGCTTCTTTTCTACGGAATCTGTAAAATAGCTGCACTGATCTCACTTCAATTGTTCCTTTAAGCATCACTGGTCAGGTTGTCTTCACTGGATTACAAATGCAGTCCATGGCCAAAACAAAAAACAAAAAACACCCCCCCAATCATTTGGTGGACCACTTTTAGCTTTGAGTACTGCATGCATTCGCTGTGGCACTGTTTTGCGCTGTCCGAAGATCTTGTATAGATGACAGGTACGACGGAGTATTAGGCACATTGTAAATAATAATTAAAAAAATAATAATAATAAAAAAATTGGAGGTATATATTTTTGCCCCCCCCACCCCAAAAAAAAAGTCAGACATTGAGATTAATTTCATATATATTTTAAAGGAAAAAAATATTTTCTGATGTCGAAAAGTCGTAAATTTGGGAGGGAAAGCTCAAAAATTTCCACGACTAAAGGCATAAATTTCTGATATTTAAACTAAGCTATTTTCTGACATTGTTACATTTTAAATCAGTATACTTCCGACAGAAAATGCCAGTTCTATAAGATTTTTCTGTTAAATTTATGAGATGGGCATTTGGATATTTTAAAAAATAGGAAGTGGTTCATTTTTCCCGGATCAGAACAACTTCTCCTGGGCACAGATGAGGCCATGAACGCATCGAATGGGAGAGAATGAAGAAGAAGCTGCAACATGGCTGACTTTAAACCAAGATAATTTCTGACATTGTAAATATCAAATTTTGATAAAGCTTATAGTTAAGGTGGCTAAGGTCATCCTGAGCTATTTCTGTAGTTATGCTGCTATAGGCTTAGACTGCTGGAGGACAGACTGACCACTTCTCTTCATTCTGCTACTTTTCTCTTCTACTACTCTCCAGTTGCATTATTTGCTGTTATTTCCACTTAGTTTTTTTTCTCACTGTTTTTCTCTCCATAGAAGCTAAACTTGGTCTGGTATCCTGCCAACCTGCAATGCCCTGTTGGACGGGGGAATCCCAGTAACTGAGCATCCTCCATGTCCTGTTATGAACTTTTTACTTTCCTTAAAAGGTGTCCTGCCACACAAAACCGTTTTTACTTGTATTTTCTGAAATGTGTTAGGTCCAAATGTGTTTGTGTTATGTCGTGAATGTGAAAATGAACTGCTACATCCTCTGTCAGTTCCAGCCAATAAAACGAAATAAGCGGAGAAATTAGGCCAATTAGAAAAGCTCGTCAGTTTGACGTGGAAGTGATTCGTTACTCATTACTATTCATGAGCTCATGAACACAAACGCTCTCCTGACGGAGGTAATAAAATATGTAACTCACCACTTTGTAGTCCAATAAACGTGACAAAACTGATTCATCTCGAACAAAAATTTTATTTTTCATCAATAAGGGTCTGATTAAAGTCCTCCAATAAAGTGATTAGTCCAGGACAACAGTAAAACCGATAAAAAACCTAAAATAAACGGTGAAAATGCACTTCCGAAAATGTCTAAACGCCATTTTTGTAGTCCTTTAGCGCTTTGTTTCTGCTTCCTTCGCCTCCAGTTCCGCCTACAAAGGTCACTGAGCATGCCCAGAAGAAAAAAAAAAAAAAAAAAACTTCATCCGGTTTAGTCCTTACGTAGGGTAGATCTCCAACCAATGGGGCATGGATGGTGGTCCAGAACTGATGATTGAGTCCTCTTGTTGGGCTGGGTGAAGGAATAGCCATGTTCATGTCCATGGTAAACTTTAGAAATTACCACAAAAGTAATGAAATACATGAGGGAGGGCACCTTTAATACAAAAGTACTCATATCAGTTCTTTTTGTTCTTTCTGTGTCTCTGTTCTGTCTTCTAAAACCCCCAGACAGTCGTTGCAGATGGCCGCTCGTACTGAGCCAGGTTCTGGTTCTGGTTCTGCTGGAGGTTTCTTCCTGTTAAAGGGGAGTTTTTCCTCTCCACTGTCGCTACATGCTTGCTCAGTATGAGGGATTGCTGCGGTTGGAGTCTGCATCAACGGGGCACAGCTGCAAGTCAATGACTCGATGCGATCTGCTGGGATTCCTTAAATAGAAAACTAGCTAAACTTTAAACTGATTGGACTATTTGCTTTGAGATGGTGAGTCAGCGCTTTATAAATAAACAGAATTGAACTGAGTTGAATTAATCATGAACATTTTTAGGTTTCTCTCACAGTTTATTACTTTCGACATCAGAGTTTTTTCTCGTCGTGAAAATGTGTGAAATTCATCTAAACATTTCAGCGTTTTGTTTGCAGAAAATTACACTTACGTTTTTTTTTCCTTTAATCTACAATGGTCCTAATAATCCGTGGTAGATAAGAGAGTCAGAACACTGTGAACAGTGCCACTTCCTGTCTTTCCACACAATCCAGACTCTTAAAGGGGAGTACGGACGACAACACGAGTACCTCTGTCAATCAGATGGGCTATTATTTAGAATGTTGTGGGAATACTTGTCATATTTAATGTTTCACGTAAGTGACTATAAAACGGTTACATTTGATTTATCAAATAATAGCCCACCTGATTCGCAGAGGTACTCGCGTCGTCGTCCAAGTTGACTCTCTACTCCCCATTTAAGAGTCTGGAGACAGGAAGTGGCCTGCTCTTTGATTGGACAGTGTGATATGTCACCATCCAATCAGAGAAGCGTGTAAAGACCGTGCCAAAATTCGCAACCACAACTTCAGAGTCTCTCACGCAGTTTTATGTTGCGCATCTCAAAACAGGATCTTTGCAAAATAACTTCTTTTTTTTATTTTTATGCAAACCTTTTTTTACAACCATGCAAACCTCTTTCTGCGCATTTGCAAACTTGAGATTTTTGGGCAGATATTTTCTACGAGATTGCAAAACTTGATTTGTGAAGTTTGCAAAACATGATTTATGAAGTTGAACTGTGAAATTATGTGCAAACTTTATGACCTTATACTGAGCCCATAACCCTGGAACCACCTGCAGCACCCTCAGATCATAGCTCTGCTCCCATAGACTTGTACAGCAGGCACTACGCATCTGCCTTTCTTCTTACCCTGATGCACATGGCCTACTTCCATTGCTCCACAGTCCAATGTTTATGCTCCTTTGTAAACTTAAGCCTTTTTCTTGGGCCAGCGTTACCGATTGCCAATGATTTAACCCTTCTAAAACAACCCCTGGATGTGAGATGGGTGTTTATGAAACAGGCCCTTTTCACGGTGACCTCATTTAACCACCGCTTCGCCCCGATACAGTTTAACTCAACTTCCGCTTTGCGTCGGCTCCTGAGACTTCGCATGGAAATGCTGCGAACATCCGCAACAACTCCCAAGTTATTTCGAAAGGTAAATTCAGGATCTGAAGTCTGCCAAACAGAAAGCAAACCTATTGCTAACTTCAGCTAACACAGTTAAAGCATCTAAGAGCTAGAGAAGACAAAAACACTCACCTTCATAATTAAACAGGCACCTCTCAAAGAAGAATTTATATTCTTTGCCGAGTTTAGAGCATGTAGTAATAAGCGAGGGAGTCTGTTTGTTTTTAAAGTTGCTGGCGACAATAACCATAAACTTGAGTGTGGGTTGAAGATGGCTGGGGAAAATTATTATTAATCATTCATATAGTCTATAAATATTCATCCGTTTCACGTTTATGCACTGCAGTGAATAAACAGGTGTTGAACATTGCATCTTTATCCCATCAATAAAAGTTGAAAGCCATAGGCTTATGTGTTTTGTTTTTCAAACGGCACTGAAAACCCATCATTAGGCAGATGGCTTGCATGGCTTCATTAAAATCCACATCATAACACAAAGAACAATGTTGGCTATATATACTCGACCCAGAAGAATATGTGCAACAATAAAACGCATTCTCTTTGCAACCCTAGCAGGTCTGTGCAGAGAAACTTCAACTTTAACTTACAGTTCAGAGTCCTGCAACGGGGCGGCTGACCCACATCAAGTCTTTACATCAGAAAGTTGTGAAATTAAATTTCACGGGTCCGGGATGAAGTTTCTTTAATGCGGGTGAGAACATGTGATTGTTTTTAATGTTTTGTATCAGACTCTCAAAGAGGATTGGGTTAAAATATTCCGATATGTGGAGAGAACATGCCAGAATATTCCCCCAGCTTTGCGCTGACAGCGGAATATTCTCGCTATCTAGACATCCAGCGCTGCCAGAGAGAGACTTTACTGATTTGCGATTCAGGAACGGAGAACACAGTTAAAGCCAGGGACTGTGGACAATTTTTCCATTCTCCATAGCAATCTCTGCTTCAAATAAAGTTCAGTAAAGTCTATCTCTGGCAGCGCTGGATGCCTAGATAGCGAGAATATTCCGCTGTCAGCGCAAAGTTTGGGAAATATTCTGGCATGCTCTCTCCACAAACACATTATATCAAACACGATTCTCTTTAGGAGTCTTAAACAAACTATTCAAACTGTAACAAATATTACATAAATATTTTTTCACCCGCAGTAGAGAAACTTCCGCCAGACCTTTGAAATTTAATTTATGTATTTTTCCATCTTTAAACAGGTAACCGCAACACAGTTTTTTGTTAAACCTCGACATATCCACTGCTAAGAATGATGCTGCATCTGCGCAGAAAGAAAAACACGAATGTATAAGAAAGTGGAACGGAGTGATTTAAACAACAGTCCGTTCAGACACGGATTATGTGGAAATTGTGCTGGGAACAAAAGTGGATGTTAGATCTGGTAAGAAATTCCACACCAGGTTTTTAAAATGGTAGTAAGCGAGAATTTGTCTGCAAGTCAATGTAAATCAACTAATCTTATATGTGGAAGGCTTTTTTAGGGAATGTGAAAACTCCATTATGGCGCCGTCTCGTTCTGCTAGCGGAAACCAACTTACGCTGCTTTGACTCAGAACGGAAGTTGTCTGACGTCACGTAAAAAAGGGCCCATAAGAAGTTGCTCATTGCATCATTTTGGGGTAAAATAACCAGTTGCCAACTGAAAGATAATCATGCAGAGAATAATCAAGAGGAAGCTTGTACCTATTTGCTTCTTTTTTGGCCAGGCAGTACATAATACACCTATAGAGTCATGTTGCTGCATACCTTTGTCAAGTTTGTTATAAATGTGTTTGGGAAGCTCCTGTGTTGACTCGACGTTGGGAGGGTAGACATACAGCGCTCTGCTGTGAGGACCACTGGCGTTTCTCAGCTCCACAGAGTCTTTACAAACATTAAGGATGTTTCTCCTGAAGTCTTGGACCTCAGGGTCCTTCACAAGGTCGAACTCACACACGGGCATGCCGATGGCAAAACCTTTCACGAGACACACACAAAAAAAGAAGAAAAAAGTTTTAATTTTAAAGTTGCCTTCTGACAATCGTAGCCGCCGGACATGTTTAACAACAAAAATCATGCTGCCTTCGAAAAAATCTATCAAACGAATGTTTATGTGAGGAACTCAGAGCGCGGTGTAACGTTTCCACAGCGCAACTTTACAAAGTGACACCAAAACAAAACAGAAGGGACTCCCATCTATCACTAAACTCTGCCACTGCTACAGTAGAAAAAGAAAGATGGACCGAAACCAGAACTTTGTCAGTGAACGCATCTTTCAGCAGCAAGAAATTCCATAACACGCTCTGCACTGAACTGAATGAATCACCTGAAACAATGTGAAGCTGAATGGAAACATCACTGATACTAGAGAGAAACCAGCTGACGTCCAACATGGCTACCAGTAGCATCCAATCAGCCCAAACTCCTCATTTCCCCAACAGCTGCCCATGCTGCATTCAAGTACAGCTTGGAAACTAGGCTGTCGAAATATCAAAATAACTCCTAAGTGATTTAAGCATGTTTTATTCTAAAATATGGGCAAAGTAATATTTAAACATTTCTAAACATTAACACTGGTTATATGAGTGGTTATATTGTTTTCTACTCTGACTATGTCTGCTTGTACTATTGTTTTTATTAAATTTTCTTTTTTTAATCCAATCAAATCTGCAGTCAGTTCTATACTTTTACCTTTAAGTTATAAAACATAATAAAATCAAATTAATGTCAGGAATTAAAAGGAAAGGAATTCAGGAAAAAAATGTTCTTTGTTTAATTGTGATTAAAGTTTTTTTTAAAGAGTCATATGCACATTTGTTTGTTTTTTTTCTTGACTAAAGTGTACCAAAAACGTACCAAACTGTGACTTTAAAACCCTAATTACGTACCGAACCATGACTTTTGAGTATCGTTACACCCCTATAAAATAGAAAATGTATTAGTGCTTTAAGAGAAGCCATGTTCTCACCAATCTCTCTGTTCAGGATCTTTTCCTCTCTGTTGCCAACTGGCTCGATGACTTTGAGAAAAGGCTGGAAGAGTCGAAGGTCACACAGCCTTCGGGTCTCATCATAAAACTCCTCCCGCTCTGCTTCCTATCATTTGTAGGGAGAAAATCGGAGGGTTGGGTCAGTAATAATAATGCAGATAAATTATCTTTAAAGCGGAAATGTCTCCCGAATGGGCCATTTTGTGTTGCTACATAATTCGGACCAGAAGATGGGTTTGCTTGCTCTGCTCGGATGGACTCCACGAGTCTTGATCACAGCCAAACGCAGTTTGTTCCACAAGGTTAACCTTTGATCGCTGCAAATTGTGACCTACCCGAGCAATGAGCCGAGCTGCTCATGCATTTTGAGATCAACCTTTCACTGCGTGATTCGTGCTATTGTTGTCATGTCTGATCATGACACATGTCGGCTCTCTTTTAAAAACATTCAGCAAGTTATTACCTGTGTAACGCTGACAAAAATGTAGGATGTTTCCTCTTGTAGGAGGTGATGGAGGGGATATTTTCTGGCCTCCTTGAACAGCTCGTGCTTGATGGTAATTAGTGTGGCCTCTCGAAGACACTCCAAGGTCAGAATCATCCCGTTGGGGAGCAGGCAGTCCACTAGGATCCTGCAGACACGCCAAGCAATATAAATTAGAGCTTTGCTAAGGAAACAGAAGGAAATTTTAAAGATATTTTTATTTACAGTAACAAAACAAAAACAAAAAAAGATTGATATGCTCTGTTTTAGAACAGGAAGTCATACCTTGGAGGCATCAAGTGGATGCCCCACAGCTCCCCTGAGGACGGCCTCGGAGGCATCTTCTGCTCAGCGTCTCAGCTCTGTTGCACAGATTAGCTGCAGAGCACAACCTGAAAAAAACACCACATTTTAGAGCTTTTTAGGTCCATATTCCTTTTTGGCGACTAGAAACTGTTTACCAAATCCCTTAAGCTAAAAATGCTGGTTTAAAGATGTACTCCAGGTCAATCTTTCATACCCACATTGGCACTTTTATCTGTTCCAACTTCCATTTTGTACCCACGTACTTACACCATTGTAGGGATGTGTACTGGCAAGAATCTGGCGATACAATATGGATCACAATATGGGGGGGGAATAAGATATGTAATGATATATTGCGATACTATGAGTAAGACCATATATTGTGATTTGAACTGTAGAAAAACTGTCACAGTATTCTAAACACTCCAACCTGTTTCATACTTTAACACATCCAGTTTTATTATTAGATCTAGTTGATCCACTGCAACGAAGAAGGTGAAAACAGCCACAAACAACCGGTTATACTTTAATTTTTACTACAAAAATGACTGTCATCATTAATGGTTCCATTCATATTCTAAAAAATAAACATTGATGCATTGCTTTTGAATACCTATACAATATTGTGACAAGATATCGCGATATATCAGCGTATCGATATTTTCTTACATACCAATTAAACATATTTTTTCAAAACAAGACGTTGAAACCGTGATCCACGCTTTTATCACCACACGCCTTGATTACTGTGATTCACTTTATATCAGTGTCCCAGTCTTGCAGCTGCACAACTTTTGACTGGTACAAGGAAGAAAGTGCACATAACTCCTGTTTCAGCATCACTGCACTGGATGCCTGTTCATTTTTAGAATTTAATAAAAAGTCATTTTATTTGTGTTCAAATCCTCAAACGGTCTCGCTCCCGCTTCTGCATGAGAGCTTTTATGATTGTTATAGTTTTATTTAACTTATTATTTTTTTATCTGCTCTTAGCATATTTTATTGTTGTTTAATTGCTTTGTTATTAATTTAGGAGTTTTATTCTTCTTGAATTGTATGTACAGCAATTTTTGGTCAGTTCCGGCTGTTTTGAAGTGCTTTATAAATAAAGTTGGCTTGGGTTGCCCTCATGTAGTGCCATTTTCACTTTATTTAATGCTATTATTTGCTAATTTAATGCTTTTTTTTTGTGCCATCATGAGTTGTAACTATATTTCCTTGTAATGGTTTAGTCCATGACACATCAGATCCAATCCAATCAAATTACCACCCCCATAACCTGATTGTTCATGTGCTAATGTATGATTGGCTGATTTGTGTTCATTCCCGTCTCATGCCTTCTATTTAAACTGGTGGGATTCGTTTGGCGGCCCTAAGGATCGGGTCTCTATTTTTTGCAGATTATCTGGTCGTGTGTACGGAACAGAGTTTAAAACCCTAATTTTTTTTTTTTAACAACACAAAAATCTAACAAAAACTGTATCTCCAAAGTAATCCTAAAAGAAAAATCTAAAAAGGTTTAAGTTTTATTTCACCATGTTTTTCTATGTCTAATGTTTTTTTTTCTTTTTCTTTTCTTTCAACACTGCAAATATTTGCAACTAAACCCAGCCGAGGTAAAAGACGGCTCCATTTTAGTTACTGGTCATGATTATTACCTCATTCAGTCTTGTGTCATGCAATGCTGGGAAATGACACAACTACTTTAGACAGTCTGCTAAGGTCCCACACTCATAAACACAACAACACAGTGAGTCAGCTGCAGTCGAGGCAACGTGATGGGAAAGTATGCATTGACGAATGTTTCTGTTTTGCTGCCACAACTTAACAAATGTGCAAAAAAAAAGGGAAAAAAGGGAAGCAGAAAACCCTTTACATCAAATAATATTCACAATTTTCATACTATTCTGAGTGTTCTACAGCATTCTTTTAATATAGTTAAGATGTTTTTCTACATTTAATATGCAAATATGCCACAATGAGAAAAGAAATACAAATAAAAAGAGTCTGATCAATAACAAAGCAAAAGATCTCCTCAGAATACCACTGACATTAAACGTATTGATTCCTATCTGAGCTGTGGTAACACATTTACAGGACATCTGGGATCATAAACTTGTTTGTATAATATTTAATCTAGCTTTCACAAGATGGTACAAGGAAAAAAATGCAACACTTATGGTGGACGAGTGTTTCTTTTTTACTACACCAAGCAAAAGAAAATCAAATATCTAAATATATTCCTGAGCTTAATGAATAATACATCTTATTCCATAAGTTTCAGATGAGAGTCAGCTTGTTTGGAGTCATAAATACTGCTGATACGAGAAAAACCCAAGTGATTAAAAAAAACGAGAAATGCGGAAGTCATTTCCTTCCTCCCTGTACATGAGGATTTACCAATATAATAATATCAATATAAAACAATCCGTGATCCACAGCATGCTGGAAGACTATGTTTTTTGGACCAATTTAGCCTCAAAACTCTACAACTACATGTGTACAACATATAAAATACATATTTATCTGCTTTTTAAAAGTCCTGGGTGTCCCTTTAGCTAAAAAGTCAGCAGAAGGTCAGCTTGTTGTGAAAGAGCCAAGCAAGATGATTTTAATGAAGCCGTTCTTACGCAGTGAGATTCAAAAGGACTGCATTCAGTGAATTTAAACATATATTATAACATATCCATCCAGAGGTGGCGTACCTGGAGACAACCCACAGGGAGAACATGCGACCTCCATGCGTAACAACGCCGGGCCGGTATTCGAACCGAGGAACCTTCTTGCTACAAAGCTGCATTGCTACCAACTGCGCCAATCTGCAGCCCTTTACTCATTCAGAGATCTTTAAAACTTGATCTGCATGATGACGCACCAGTGGATTGAATCAACTTGAATAAGAAGCCAGCACTGATACAGTACAGTAACGTAACTAAAGAAAAAGGAGCATTAAACGAACAAGAAGGTTCTGGCGGGTCACTTTCTCTGCAGTTTCACCAAACGTTTTTGCAACCACTTTCCAGTTTGCGCCGTTTTTTTTTGCGTAAAATGCAAAAAATATATTTTTTATTTTTATTTCAAATCCTAGTCGATCTAAACTCTATATAGGCCTGCGGTGACTGGCTGACGTTATGATGTGTACTGCATTCGGTTTGTGGAGTTGTGTTGGTTTCGGCTTACCGTCAGTTTCAAAACAAACCAGATAAAGCGTCCGCCTCGCTGTCAAACGATAAGCCACGCTCGTTTGTAACGGTTTAAAATGGCCGAAGTGATCTAGAGAGCATAGGACTACCTCAAGTTAGGCAATGATAAAACCCAAAAAACAAACACTTTGTAGGGTTTTCACTATGAAAAACTGCAACACAAGCACCACATGAGATGAGCTTCTGCAGATGAAGCTGATGAATACTCTAAATAAAGTTAGGTAGGAGTGTCTGCTACGTTTCCCTCTGAAAAAGGGGTTTCAGAAACTTTCAGAGCCAAGACTGAGGGATTAATGCACCACCTGTATGTTGTGTTAATGTGCAGACTTTGTGCGCCTGAACAAATTAATTTATCTAAATCCATTTTTTATGGCATTTATTTGCATAGATAACATTAATATGTAAATAATCAAATTTAAACCAAACTAACAGATTCAGTTAATAAGTAAATGTAATCTGCAAGTTATATAAAACTGTTACATTCTCCATATGTTACATTTTAAATAAAAATATTTAATAGAAAGACTCTTTAAGCTTTAGAATTGCTATTATTGTTGATTTAAATAAAAAATATAAATAATAAAAAAAATTAAATAATAGTCCTTATCTTTGCTAATGTTTTATTTCGTGCCAAGCAATTATTGTAATAAAAACAATTATTTTTTGATTAATTACTAATTCAGAAGAATTGATTAATCTAACAAAATGTATGTCTTTTTTTTTGGGGGGGGGGGGGTAGTTTTTTGATCATTTTGTGACTTTTAGTCACACCTAAATAGTCAAAAAATGCACTGCCTGTTAAAGCTGTATTAAGAAATATGTTCTGCTCTTAAAAAAAGGAAAAACAGCCAAACAATCCACATATTTTGTTGATTAAAAAGATCAAAGCATTAAAAACAAAAGGAGATAAACCAAAAATATTTGTGTGCAAAGAACGTGTTTTCCCATACTTTATGAAATACAAAACAGAACAAAATCTATAAAAGTTTGTGCGTTATATCTAACGATGCACCATATATCAGAATCAACATTGGTATCGGCCGATAGTCATTTTTAAAATTACATTGGTATTGGTTTAATAAGTTAAACTGGGTCGAAGTTAACATTTTTTTAAGTTAAGGTATATGTTCAGTCATGTGACAGTGATGCAGTGAAGGATAATGAAGGGTGTTTAACTGAAGCAGAGAAGCCATGTAGGCGGTGTGGTCACTTTTACAGTGCAGTAAGTGTAGGGAAATATATCTACAAGCGGTGTAACGGAACATCATGTATTCATATTCTGATTTTTCTGTACGGCCCTGCCGGTTTGGTACGCACGTGTACCAAACGAATCCAACTGTTTTCTACCTGAACACAGGCAGAATGTTTATGTGAGGAACTCAGAGCGGAGTGCAACATTTCTGCAGCGCAAATTAAAAAAGTGACACCAAAACAAAACAGACAGGACTCCCCGCTATCACTAAACTCAGCTATTTGGAAACATTAAAGGTTTCTCATGCAGCTACAATAAAAAAAGAAAGATGGACCGAACCAGAACTTTGTCAGTGAACGCATCTTTCAGCAGCAATAAGGTCCACAACACGCTCTGCACTGAACTGAATGACTCACCTGAAACAATGTCAAGCTGAATGTAAACATCACTGATACTAGAGAAAAACCAGCTGATGTCCAACATGGCTACCAGTAGCATCCAATCAGCCCAAACTCCTTATTTTCGATAAAACGCAAGTCGGAAGAATCCCCGTTGATGAGAAGGGATTTTTCCAACAGCTGCCCATGCTGCATTCAAGTACAGCTGGGAGACTAGGCTGTCGAAATATCAAAACAACTCCAAAGTGATTTAAGAATATTTTATTCTCAAATATGGTTAAAGTATTATTTAAACATTTCTAAACATTAACACAGACTTTTTGCAATTGGTTATATTGTTTTCTACTCTGGCTATGTCTCCTTGTACTATTTATTTATTTATTTTATTCAGTCAAATCTCCAATTAGTTCTACAGTTTAAGTTATAGAACGTAATAAAATCAAATAAGTTAAAGGGATTTAAAGGAAGGAATTCAGGGGAAAAAAGTTATTTGTTTAATGCTCAGCAAAGTAAAAAAAAAAAAGTATATGGATATTTGTATTTATTTTGTCTTGATTAAAGTGTACCGAAAACGTACCGAACCGCGATTGTAAAACCCCTAATGCGTACCAAACTGTGATTAACGTGTACTGTTACACTGTTAACATACAGTATTAGTTATCGACCATAACAGCCGAATTAAAATCAGACATTGAGACAAAATTTATATATCCTCGCCCAGCTCCTCAAATTAATCAGAGTAAAACAAAAATCCACAACAATGCGATAAATTTAGAGGAAATTTCTAGAAATACAGACAAGCTGAAGGGAGGACCTAAAGGAAGTGAAACTGTGGCAGCTATGAGGTAATAATTGCTCAACCTGTAAACTAACATTTTAAAACTCTCTTCATATACATTTCTATAACCGTAACCACTCCTTAGAATAACATGAGGCAAGATACACTACAGAAAGAGTAAAAACAGAGGGGGAAATAACGGATCATCCAGCTGAGTTAGTTATCGGGAAAAAACCTGTAAGAGTAAACTTTAAAAACAAACAAACAAGCAAACAAACAAGCAAAAAACATAAATTGAGAAGCTCTGTGACCTCTGACCCTGATCAGGATGCAGCGAAGTACTTTTGGGACACAAGCGGACGCTTCCTCAAAACGCAGGATGTGGGGAGTGGGGAAACATTGGCCAAGCGACAAGCTTGCTTTGAGTAAATGACAGAGACAGACACACGCTGGCTCTGTGGTCAGGCTGGCGAGATCAAACATCTGTTGTGGCTCACAGCTCCACATATCCGTGGCCATCGTTGGGTTCAGCCATTCGCACCGCACTGCATAACAAACTGGGTTCAATGGAAAAACACTTGTGAGCCAGTGATCGGGTTTCCCTTTGTTCGTAAGATTAGCCCCTGGGATTGAGGGTAATCTGAAAGATGACAAGCAACAGAAGTGATGTGGAATGAGACGGGCTGTAAATGGGATAGCATGTACCTCTGAGAGGAGGCCCTCCTATTTGGATGATTGGACAGTTCCGCCCCTCATGGTTTAATCCATCTTCACGCTGTCGCTGAAATATTTGTCCAGAGAAGAAGAAATGCATAACTAAAAACAACAACAACATCAGTTCCGAATAACAGCAATGGTGATTCATGTTGGCTAATGGAAAGCAAGTTAGCTCGGGGTTTTTGGGAATGACAGCTCACAGATAACAACCATATAAAAAAAATAAAAATACAGCTGAAAGAAAATGCACCAACAAAAAAAAAAAAAAATTAATAACCACTGTAATTACACTCCTGCGATTCCATAAACATATGTTGGACAAATAACATCCAACTGTTTGGACATGCAGGCTACAGGCTAACGCTGTGACTATCCTCCCCTTTTTTGGGGAAAAAAAAATATAATAATCAAAAAATTACAAAACAATAAATGTATGAAATTTAATGTATAAATATTTTTATTTTACCCGCTGATTTCTGGTCGAAGCTGAGCGCTGAGCTGAGCTGATATCCTCCGTGTCTGTTAGCTTCCCTGCGGCCGATCCGGGGGGTTCGGTGGCTCCCCTGCTCCGGGGAGGACGCAAGGGAGTTATCGGTCACTCCCGACCTCCCCGAGCCCCTTTCCGCCGCTGCTTCTGCGTCCAGCGTCCAGCGACAAGCAAGCGGAGCCTCAAACCCTCCCGGCGCCGGTCACAGAGAGCGCAGGCTGACCGGCAGCATGCGGCGGCATGTCGGGACTGGAGGACGTGGAGAGCGGAGCAGCTGCAGCTCGACCCGGACGACTTGTTGTTGCTGCCTGCGACAAAGCTTCCACGCTGTCCCCTCCGCTCTCTGTCTGTCTGTCTGTCTGTCTGTGGCCCTCCTCCTCCTCCCTGCCTTTAAAATACACACCAACAGCGAGAGCCCGTGACGTAACGATTCAGTTTATCTCCAGACATTCACCGAAAACGCCCCAAACACCGTCACACTCTGCAGACCTCTACATTCAAAATAAACAAATAGTAAGTTGTTGGTAAGTTTTTTTGGTGTGTGTGGATAATTTAGCCTTTCTTTTGTGTTTGACGCTGCTGATCACAGTATCCTAATTATAACACATTCGATTGTTCATTTGGGATTGGTTCTGACAGGTTTCTAAGTGTCTTTCTGAACCAGCTTTGTCTTGTGGGGTTCCTCAAGGCTGTGTTTTTGGGGTCTTATACTTTTTCCTACTTTACAGACAGACAGATTATTCTCTCAGTGTTTTTCTCTCTATAGAACCTACAACTGAACTGGCATTCTGCTCAGCTGTGATGCTCCCAGTCAGTGGCGGATCTAGAAAAATATTTATGGGGTGGCAAGAGAGGTGGCACCATATGCCAGAATTATATATATATATATATATATGCATATATGTATATATGTTTTATTGATCAGTCAAACACATGCTTCACCCCTTCACTCTCCAGTATTTACATATATGACAGATACATACATGTATTTGTTTTGCTTCAGGGTTATTTAAGCAAATTAAAGCTGCGTTATGTAATATTTTTGTTAAAATATATATATAAATATATATTTTAATCTATAGTCAGTTTTTTCATGTCCTAACGACATGATTGAGTCAAGTAGAGGCATCAATTCCATTTATTTTGAAGTGGTTTGGGTCAGTACCACCTCAGGGTGCGCTTGCGAGAGCGCGTACTGTGACTTAATGACGCAGGTAGGTACCCGTGTACGAATGTTCACAAGGAGGCGGTCTAAGATAGCTAGCTTAGATAAGTTTAGCTAGCCAGCCACGACACCCACACAAGCTCCCCGTAAGTCAAAGAAGAGAAGATTTTTATCCAGCATTACAAGAAGAGCAAAAAATGGCCTCTGACCGTCGCTGAGCTCAGACTGATGAGCACAGGCGCATTTTGCCGATTGCAGTTCGTCTAACGGCCACATGGTGCGCTCTCTGCAGCATTCTCAGCAATTTCTGCAGAGCAGCTTTAAAGGTCCACCAAAGAAAATATAATACGACCAAATTACCATGTGCCATGAAAAAGGAGCTTCACGCTCCTAATGTCCAATTTTACCTAACTATTTCTTGAATTCATAGCTGCCGGCTGGGGTGGCAGCAGGGGTGGCAAGGCTTCCTTTAAGGGTGGCAACTGCCCCCCCCTGTAGATCCGCCCATGCTCCCAGTGACTGAACGTCTTCCTTGTCCTGTTATCTACTTTTCACTTTCTTTAAAATAGAAAGTACTCTTGCATCAGTTCTTCTGTTCTTTTTGAGTCTCTGCTTTGTCTTCTCAAACCACCTGTCGGTTGTGGCAGATGGCCGCTCATACTGAGCCAGGTTCTGGTTCTAGTTCTGGTTCTGGTTCGGCTGAAGGTTTCTTCCTGTTAAAGGGCAGTTATTCCTCTCCACTGTCTCTGCATGCTTGCTCAGCGTGAGGGATCGCCGTGAAGTCAACGACACAACGCAGGCGACTGTCTTCTGTCGCTATACATGTTCATCCAGGAGGAGTGAATGCTGCAATGCTGAACTGAAGGAATAATTGGAATGTATGCATGTATGATTGGATTGAATTGAAATGACTTTTCTTGTAAAGTGCCTTGAGATTACATGTGTTGTGAATTGGTGATAAGAAAGAAAGAAAGAAAGAAAGAAAGAAAGAAAGAAAGAAAGAAAGAAAGAAAGAAAGAAAGAAAGAAAGAAAAAGAAAGAAAGAAAGAAAGAAAGAAAATACTGATGCTTGGTTGCCTAATTTGCATGTTCTCTCTGTGTACACTGCCTGTTGCCCAATGACCACTGGAAAACCCCGCAAGGATAAAGGAGGTATAGACAATGGATGGATAGACATGTGGGTTTTTTTATTATTATGTTCAAGTTTTACTTTCACTTATTGTTAATAGTCTGTTGTTTTTAAATCCACAAATACACTTTTGTAAATATTTTTTAAATTATCTTGTTCAGTTGCCCATTTTTTGGATCTCAGTTAGCTATTTTATTTTTTTAAATAATTGCACAGAATTCTAGGGTTGTAATTTTGCCCCTACTGTACAGTAGGATGTATGATTATTCCAAATACATTTTTAAAATATTTTTATGCGTTTTCTTGTGTGAATCTACATGCACATCTTTTCGGTAATGTGTGGAAACCAAGAGGATTCGACGGAAGTCCTATTCAGCATGGCAAACAAATAAATCAGCTAATGTCAGCAATGATGCTTCCTTCGAAAATTTTCAGTGATTCAATGTCCAGCTCACGGCAAAGGTAACATAGACGTTAAAAAAAAAGGCAATAACGCAGCAGATGAGACAGCAAAACTACTTTCTAAATGTGAAATTATTATTCTAAGTCCAGTCATTTCTGTAGAACCAGGTGTCACCCCTGAAGACGACATTCAGATACAAGATATTCCCCCTCAGAGTGAACAACATGTCTGGCATCAGAGAGAAGCATCAAAAGACTAAAATGGTTTGTGGATGTCACATGAAGGTTTGATTGTGGCACCACTTTCACTACGGACGATTTTGATATCAGTGTCATGGTATGGATCATTGTGGTAGAGCTGAGGTCATGAGAAAACTCAATCGCAGAGGTTACTGGTCACCATAAAAGCTATGGTTGTTTTAAACAGATGCAGCGTTTGTGCTCAGAACAATGTTTGTAAAGGCACTATGCTGCTTACACCCACATTTCCCCACCGTCAGTCAAAAAAGGTTATTTCTGTCTCCACTGGAACAGATCAGAAACGGATTTAGTGTTATCTCTTCAGTACAGTGGAAATTACAAGGGCCAGGAATATATATTCCATCAACAGATACTGGTCTTATTGTGCTAAATACAGCTGCTGCAATTTTAACTGAAGTAAACAGAAGATCCCACATCATTCTATCTTTGGCTTCCTGCACTGGCTGGCTAGTTATTTCTTAGAATGAATTCAAATGTTTTAGTTCAAAACAGCTAAGAGAAACATGGAAAAGTATAAAAAACTGAATTAAGAATAATTTATGCACACTTAAGGACAAAATGATAATGCCAAAGTCCTGTGTAGTTATCATAAAATAAAGGGGCATACTCAGGTTTGAATGTGCAGCTGAGTGGGATCATTTAAAAACAGAATGTGCATGTTTAGTTGTGCATTAAAAAGTAAACGTGTTATTTTCAAGAAGGGAAAAGAATATAAACTGAGAAAAACAAAATGTGCAAATAACAGCAGCAGAAATGTCAATCAAGTGAGTCAAACAGTGCAAACTACAGCAGGGGTGTAAACATTATTGAGTTTGTTGGGAGCAGTTCTGGTTGTAGAGTCTAACAGCTGCAAACAGGCTCCTTCATGGAGCTGGGATGCAGCAGTCTGTCACCGAAGGAGCTCTGCAGCTTAGCAATATATATCTACCTAACTGAGACAACTGAACCAAAGTGAAGCCATATTTTTTATTGATTTGATGTGATTTTATTTATTTCTTTTTTTCTGCCAAAAACTGAGAAGTAAATGGTGATTTCTTCACAGTATTCTAATTTTTTGAATTCCTGTTTCTGTGGGTTTTATGGGTTTGGAAGCCCAACATATGTAGAAATAAACAACTAAATTCTTGAAATCGTTTAAGTTGTGGCCCCTGAATCTATAATCTATGGAAGTTTAACGGAATTATGGAAATAAATAAACTTTTCCATGATTTTCAAAATTTTCCGAAAGGGTCCGTATATATACATATATATTACTGCGCTGCAGAGCTCCTTCAGTGACAGGCTGCTGCATATATATATATATATATATATATATATATATATATATATATATATATATATATATATATATATATATATATATATATATATATATATATATATATATATATATATATATATATATATATATATATATATATATATATATATATATATATATATATATATATATATATATATATACATATATATACTTACATGCAGATCTGAGAATGATTTGCTCCTAATTTGCCAGCTCAGGTGACTGGAGTTCAGCACAGAGGTGTAGCATATTTATACAATGTATCATTATTGCCACCCATGCAAAGGAGCAGCAGTGGCATCGGAAATGGACTGTACCAAGAAGCAGAGGGACGATGGAAAAGCTCTGGGTGCATTTAAGCAATCGAAAATTGTCTCCGCGAACGCCACGATGTTTCCCGCAGATTTACGGTAACAAGTGAAACGCAATGCACGCACAGGACGATAACTGGCGTTCATATGTACCATCTAACACCGCATGGATCGGGCTCCTGCCGTGCGGTCTCCCCTCCGGTGAAAAGCCGAGGTGTGCGCTTCCTGGTTGGGACTGTCATCCGCGTCTGACCGCCCGGTTTTTCGGAGAGGAGAAGTTGGCAAAGAGGGATGTTCCGGCGATGATGGCGCTGCAGCTCAGGAGCGGGGATGCTGCATACTACCAGAGCGCAGAGTACTGCAGAAACTACACTTCGCCGCCTGTCAGCTACAGCAACAACACCCATTATCTTGCACGATTGCCAGGTAAGGTGAGGCTTGTCATATGTGGAGGAGCTCCTCTTTGACCAACGTGAAAAAGTCTCCTGCGTTATTGTGCAAAAATAGAAAATAAACGATTGAAGCAAATGTGAGCTGATTGCAGATTGTTCCGCGGTAAGGGTGGGTGTTGAGATGGGGTTGCCCTGGCGCTGCATGTCATTTTCCATGTGATGTTTGCTGGGGTGCACCAGCCACCATTCTGTTCACTGAGCAAAGATGCTGCGGTGCAAAATCTGGGGCTGCTGTCTGTCGATACTCCTGTAATGCAGGAGCATCCTAGGAAAGCTCTAGGAAATACATGTGTCCTAGAGAGACCTCAACGTTAGAAGTCGGAGAGGAAGAAGAAAACGCCTCCAGCCTCCTGTTACCCAGAGCAGGTGAGGACCATTACCTCTAGCTTCTGCACTGCTTGATCTGAACAGCTGACATGTGACAGAAAGAAAGAAAGAGTTTCCTAATGAACCTGCGTAGTCGCCTTCCTGTGAGGTTCAAGGGACATCAGGCCAAATGTGTCACACTCTGCGCAGATCATGTTCAACGTCATGAGATTGATCGATCCACCTTATCATTCATGCTGTGAAATTGCCAGTTGTCCGTTGTGAACCCTTAGATGACCTTTTGCATTCCATTATTAGAGTTTGCAGTGTGTAATAAAGCATCTATAGAAAAATAAAGGCAGCAACAGACATGTGGGGTGTTTTTTTTCCTTCCCTGCAAGACCTCTTGCTCCCCAAAAGGACAATGCCTCGAGTTAGTTTCTATATGTTGGATGGTGGTAAATAATCAATGTACAATGCAATTCAAGCATAATGCACAGTTATAGACATCTGAGTACTTGAAAGGGGAATGTCTCTCAGTTTATACTAAAGTTAGTCCTGAAGAAACTCCTGAAAGATGCATTAGAAAACTAGAAAAGCACTCCAAGAAGGCAGCTCATTTCCCCTTCCCCCACCCAGATGATGATCCGGATCACCCCCCAAAATCGAATCACTTGTTCCTGGTCCCGCTGCGGACGTTTCCTGAAAAATTCATCAAAATCCGCCAGTAATCTTTTGAGTTATGTTGCTAACAAACAGACAAACCATGGTGAAAACGTAACCTCCTTGACAGGTAAAAAGGTAAAACTGATGCTGTATGGACTTAAAACAGTAGAGCCAGTACTGGGAGACATATTTGGAGATTGCAGTGAAATGTGCTTGTCCAGTGCCCAGCGAGGCAGATGGAATTAGCGCAGAAGGCATGTGCTTCCTGTCGCTCCATAATTGATGTGACACAACGCAGCACCTACAAAAGAAACTCAAGGGAAAATGAAGACTTGGCCTATTTAAAGATTCTCAGAGGAGACAGTGAAATTCAAAAAAGGCTCGAAGACACTGTTTTGTTTCTGGGCACTCAACCAGCAAACTACAAATCTCCTGAGTCAAGCTAAAATAAAAATAAAAATCTGACAAGTGATGGAACTTCTGAAATTCCGTCAAGGTTGGTCCTCCTTTCAGTCTTTCTCTTACATCCACGACAGCTTCTTTTGAACGTATGAGAACAAAAAAACAAGCTTAGGAGAAATGTGATGCATGGATAATACAGCATTTAAAAGGAATCCTGCTTTTTGGCTTGCAGAGCTGATTGGGTTGTCACTTAGTTTGAACAGTCAAAATGGTGTATATTTAACAACCAAGAATGTTACTAGAATGTTAATTTTACAAAAAAAAAAGGTTAGAATCAACTTTTAAGCTATAATATTTATTTATTTTTATGTTACAACCATAAACTCTTATACATTTTATTGGGATTTTATGTGAAACCACCGGGTAGAGCATAATTATTTAGAACAATGAAAGTGATATAATTTTTTTTTTTTTAAATACTGTTATAAAAAAATCTGAAAAGTCTGTTATGGACTTGTATGCATCCCACTTTACTTTGATTCCCCCAAATAAAATTCAGTTCAACCAACTGCTTTCAGAAGTCACCTAATGAGGAATTAAGAGTGTGTGCAAATTAATTTAAATATAAATACAACTGCTCTGTGAATACTTTAAAGTTTGTTAAGCATTATAGTCAGGTAAACATGGTGGTGGCAGTGTCATGTTGTGGGAATAGTTACTTTCGGCAGTAGCAGGAAAGTCGGGCAGAGAGAGTTGATGGGGAAAATTGATAGAGAAACATACAAGAGGATCTCCTTTCAGTTTGACTTAGCTCCAGCAAGTTTACAAGGAGGAAGATTTTAGGCTCTGTGTCATGTGCAAGGCTGACTTACTCCAAGAAACTCAGAGCTGTGATTGCAGTGGAAGGTGGTTTCTGCAAAAATATAGAATCTGGAGGGCTAAATGCAAACAAACGACACACTTTTCAGATACATGGCTTTGTTTTGAAAAGCATCCATCCACTTCCTGATCATCCACCACTTTGAGTTGGTCTGACAAGTAAAATCTCAAAACAAGTACGATGAATTACGTGATTGTAGCAAAACAAAATTAGGAGACGTTTAAGTCTTATGAGTACAGTTACAGGAAACTGTGAGGAACAATCTGTGTTTTTGCTCAGCTTTCCTTAATGTCATCTATAAGTAATGATGCAGGACTTCCTCAACTGAGGCTACTGTGTTTCAAAAAATATATAATTTAAAAATATCAAAATGAAGTAACAGGCAAGTAACTGTTCCTCAAATCAGCCATTAGAATCCAGCTGTAAGAGGAAATAAAAAGGAAGCTGGTAGCCTATTGTGCATCAAGAGAGTGCAACTATTGATTTTCAGCTCAAGTCAACGATACAATAATAGGCTTCAAGGTATCTATTGTCTGTGTTGTTCTCATATTATTCTATCTACAAGTTACAATTTGATCAAGAAAGAAAAATCAAAATGTGGATATGCCTTTTTCATTTTACATTTATCAGTACTTTGGATATATATATATATATATATACACTACCGTTCAAAAGTTTGGGGTCACATTGAAATGTCCTTATTTTTGAAGGAAAAGCACTGTACTTTTCAATGAAGATAACTTTAAACTAGTCTTAACTTTAAAGAAATACACTGTATACATTGCCAATGTGGTAAATGACTATTCTTGGTGCAATATCTACATAGGTGTATAGAGGCCCATTTCCAGCAACTATCACTCCAGTGTTCTAATGGTACAATGTGTTTGCTCATTGGCTCAGAAGGCTAATTGATGATTAGAAAACCCTTGTGCAATCATGTTCACACATCTGAAAACAGTTTAGCTCGGTACAGAAGCTACAAAACTGACCTTCCTTTGAGCAGATTGAGTTTCTGGAGCATCACATTTGTGGGGTCAATTAAACGCTCAAAATGGCCAGAAAAAGAGAACTTTCATCTGAAACTCGACAGTCTATTCTTGTTCTTAGAAATGAAGGCTATTCCATGCGAGAAATTGCTAAGAAATTGAAGATTTCCTACAACGGTGTGTACTACTCCCTTCAGAGGACAGCACAAACAGGCTCTAACCAGAGTAGAAAAAGAAGTGGGAGGCCGCGTTGCACAACTGAGCAAGAAGATAAGTACATTAGAGTCTCTAGTTTGAGAAACAGACGCCTCACAGGTCCCCAACTGGCATCTTCATTAAATAGTACCCGCAAACACCAGTGTCAACATCTACAGTGAAGAGGCGGCTGCGGGATTCTGGGCTTCAGGGCAGAGTGG
This sequence comes from Valencia hispanica, assembly GCA_963556495.2. Lineage (NCBI taxonomy): Eukaryota > Metazoa > Chordata > Actinopteri > Cyprinodontiformes > Valenciidae > Valencia > Valencia hispanica. The sequence continues at coordinate 53,552,992 of OY747705.1, read as the reverse complement.
CAAAGAAAAAGCCATATCTGAGACTGGCCAATAAAAGAAAAAGATTAAGATGGGCAAAAGAACACAGACATTGGACAGAGGAAGACTGGAAAAAAGTGTTGTGGACGGATGAATCCAAGTTTGAGGTGTTTGGATCACAAAGAAGAACGTTTGTGAGACGCAGAACAACTGAAAAGATGCTGGAAGAATGCCTGACGCCATCTGTTAAGCATGGTAGAGGTAATGTGATGGTCTGGGGTTGCTTTGGTGCTGGTAAGGTGGGAGATTTGTACATGGTAAAAGGGATTCTGAATAAGGAAGGCTATCACTCCATTTTGCAACGCCATGCCATACCCAGTGGACAGCGCTTGATTGGAGCCAATTTCATCCTACAACAGGACAATGACCCAAAACACACCTCCAAATTGTGCAAGAACTATTTAGAGAAGAAGCAGGCATCTGGTATTCTATCGGTAATGGAGTGGCCAGCGCAGTCACCAGATTTGAACCCCATTGAGCTGTTGTGGGAGCAGCTTGACCGTATGGTACGCAAGAAGTGCCCATCCAACCAATCCAAATTGTGGGAGCTGCTTCTAGAAGCGTGGGGTGCAATTTCTCCAGATTACCTCAACAAATTAACAGCTAGAATGCCAAAGGTCTGCAATGCTGTAATTGCTGCAAATGGAGGATTCTTTGACGAAAGCAAAGTTTGATGAAAAAAAAATCTTATTTCAAATACAAATCATTATTTCTAACCTTGTCAATGTCTTGACTCTATTTTCTATTCATTTCACAACGTATAGTGGTGAATAAGTGTGACTTTTCATGGAAAACACAAAATTGTTTGGGTGACCCCAAACTTTTGAACGGTAGTGTATATATATATATATATATATATATATATATATATATATATATATATATAATCGTACCATGCAAAAGTTTTAGGCAGGTGTGAAAAATAGTTTTAAACAAAGAATGCTTTCAAAAATGAAAGTGCTAATCATTTATTTTCATCTAAATCTAAATCTAAACCCTTTGCCTTCAGAACAGCATCAGATCTTCTAGGTACACTTTTAGACAGTTTTTGAAGGAACTCTGCTGGTAAGTTGTTGCAAACATCTTGGAGAACTAACCCCAGATCTTCTGTGGATGTCGGCTTCCTCACATTCTTCTGTCTCTTCATTTAATACCAGACACACTCCATGATGTTGGGATCAGGGCTATGTGGAGGTCAGACCATCACTTCCAGGACTGCTTGTTCTTCTTTACACTGAAGATAGTTCGTAATGACTTTGGCTGTATGTTTGATGGCTTGATGTACCCTGATGGTATTGCATGATGGATAAGTATCTGCCTGTATTTCTCATAATTGAGAACACAATTAATCCTGACCAAATCTTCAGCCCCAAACGTTCAAGGAACCTCCACCATGCTTCACTGTTGCCTGGAGACACTCATTATTGTACCGCTCTCCAGGCCTTCGACGAACAAACTTTTGACTCATCAGTCCAGAGCACCTGCTGCCATTGCTCTGCGCCCCAGTTCGTATGTTTTGCATACTTGAGTCGTTAGTGTGTCTTTGTGTGTCTTTCATCTGCTGCACTAAGTTTCCTTGGCCGACCGCTGTGTCTACGATCCTCAATGTTGTCTGTTTCTTTGTGCTTCTGTAAAAGAGCTTAAACAGCACATCTAGAAACCCCAGTCTGCTTTGAAATCTTTGTCTGGGAGAGACCTTGATGATGCAGTATAACTACCTTGTGTCTTGTTGCTGTGTTCAGTCCTGCCATGACATGAAACTATCTTCCACAACCTCACCATGGTAGCAGAGTTCGGGTGTTCCTCATCCAGTTTTAAGCCTCTTATACAGCTGTTTCTGTTTCAGTTAATGACTGTGTTTCAACATAAGTGTGACATTTATGATCATTAGCACCTATTTGGTATAATTGGTTGATCATACACCTGATTAAAATCCTACAAAATCCTCGACTTTATGCAAATGTACCTAGAAGATTTGATGCTGGTTTGAAGGCCAAAGACCAAATATTCATTTGATTTAGATTTTTCTTTTGTTTTCTCACTTTGCATTTTGTAAATTGATTTTTTTTTAAACAATCATTTATATTTCTGAAAGCATTCTTTGTTTACAGCATTTTTTCACACCTGCCTAAAACTTATGCACAGTACTGTGTATATATATATGTAACGTTTTCAGGAAAACTAAGGGTAGGGTTAATTAAATTGAAAAATCAAGACCAATGTGGTATAGAAAAAAATGTATCTGCCTGAGGTCTTTGTATTCTTCATTCCTACAGACTGACTTATTGGGGGCTTTAGTTTGTAATTATGCTCATGAGTTTAACAATAGAGTCTGAGATGTAAGGAGCTTCATGTTACATATGTAGGCATAGAGATCTCACGAGTTTCATCCAACAGAAAGTTTCGACTACTTCCTGCTTATGTTGAGACATGCTGATAATTGCTGTTTGTGCTTAACAAAAGCTGATGGAGTCCAGTCTATTTTCAATTAATAAACCTTGAGCTTGTTTAAATTCCTCTCCTCAAATTTGAGGAGAAAATAACATAGGTTCGGTTCTGTTGCTCTCCCAGTCGTGGGTCAAATATGAACCTATCTAGCTCTCGGTTATGGGTTTGTTTTGTCAACCCAAAAGTCGATCAAAGTGTCTTAATTCCTGAACTGAAGGCTGCCAAAAGATGGTTTGAAATGATTAACCAAGTAATATTTGGGTTAGAATAAATGTATAATTTTTTTTATACCTGCATCTATGGATAATGGTACTAACAGAATTAATACTAAATATACAGTGGAGCTAAAAAGTCTACATACCTCTGTTTAAATTGTAGGTTTTTGTGAATATTTTTTTAAAAAATCATTTCAACAACCTTTTCCTCCCTTAAAGTGATTAAAAAATAATAATAACATGGTTGCATTGGTGTGCATACCTCTTGACTTGTCAATGCTTTCCAAAAGTGTTCCAAAATTATCAGGTTACATCAATCTTTATCTGGTAAAGACCATTTTTGTTGGTGATTTGACTGTATCTTCTGGGTTGCTGTCATGATGATAGTTGAAGTTCCTCTTCATTTTCAGCTTTCTATCAGCCAACACCGACTGGTATTTGTAACTGTTTACACTTCCTACCACCTTGACCTCAGTTTTAGTTAAAAAGGAGAGAAAAACGGCCCCAAAGCATGACGCTGCTGTGACCATGCTTCACTGTGGGTGTGGTGTTCCTTTGAGATGTGCAGTGTTGTTTTTAGTGACCTGAAAGTTCAAATAAATAGTTTTGTCCAGTTTTTGATAAAGTCATCATTGCTCCATATTTTCTCAACTTGACAATGACTATCTAGACTATGTTCTATGGTAAATGTAGGTTCTTCTTTTTACTCTTCTCCCGACTGATACCTTTTAACAATAAGTCAGCAAGTGATCACCACAGCTCCCTGACAGTAGCATACATGGTATAATTTTACCATCTTGCTCGTTCTTAATTCACCCTGTTGTAGAGGTTCACTGAAATCTGATTGGGCCTTTGCATAGTTCAAAATGTTTAAGGACTGATAATGTACCTTAATGGCCTCTTTTCTAAACCAAAGAAAAAATTGGATCAGAAATTTTGATTCAACGGTTGTTTAAAACTACCAAACCAACTGCCAAAACTTGGCTTTTAGGTCAAAGAAATAACCTGCAAATTTTGGAGTGTACTGACTCACAGTGGCAGGTATTAACTCTCTTTTTTAAAGTTTACTTCAATTTAAAAAACAATTACAGAAGGGGCTCCAAAGAACCTCGGCAAAACAGGACTCACAATACCAATAAAGAATGAAACAGATTTAAATGGCGCTGTTCTTGCACTTGCACAATGTCTGGATTTGTTGGGTGTATGACTCTCATCTTGCAGTTCATATGACTAATAGTAAGGTCAGCGCCTTGTTTGGCATACATTTCTCCTGAGGTCAGCAGGACCAGGTGACAGACAGCTGGACAGATTGGACAGAGAGAGAGAGAGCGAGACAAACAAACAGGGAGCAGCACTTGGAAACACAAACACCCCAAGGTGTTATTTTGGGTCTGGGACTCAATGCCAACGGCCTTTCAATCGGATTTTCAGATGAAAGCGTCCAGCAAAGTGGGGTTTGACACAGCTGTTTGCCTCATACGGACCTGACAATATTAGCTTTATACATCCAACCCCCACCTCAAACACACACACACACACACACACACACACACACACACACACACACACACACACACACAGGCAGTGACAAAACAGGATGGTATCTGGTCAGTCTCAAAACAGGAGTGAGAATACTCAGCTAAGCCAGAAGACCAAGTGTGCATGTGTTTGTGGCGTATAGGATAAAAAACGGGGGGGGGGACATGAAATTAGAGTTGGTACTGTGTGTGTTTGCATGTGTGTGTGTGTGTGTGTGTGTGTGTGTGTGTGTGTGTGTCGGATGTCCTGTATGCCTGACTGCAGGCGCTGCATGCTCAGCCTGATCTTTCTGATGCCCACTGAAGTGTGAAGCTCCAAGCTCTGTCCAAGAATGTGTTTCTGTTCCATCTTTTCTCTTCATCCTTTCTGCCTCTGGACGTTAATAAATCTGTGTCATCCATAGTCATCGTACATCTGTCAAAATCTACTTATTATATAGATGAGTTGTACACTTTTAGAAATGGAAATCAAATGGAAGTTATTTTTCAACTTTCGAAATACATTTTTAATAAGTTTTAAAAAGTTAATGCATTTCTGTTTGCAATGAACATCAAAGCTTTTTTGAGCTTCCTGGATAGTTAAAGCCTGAATTTTAAAGGTTTTTAAAATTCTCTGAACCCATTCAAACCCTAAATCAATGCATTGACCAAAGAAATGGATGGATGTGCCATAACTTGCTCCAGCTGAACAGAAACAAAACTGAAGTAATTATTTTTGGACCTAAAGAGGAACGATCAAGAGTCAACACACAGCTTCAGTTAATACAGCTAGAAACTACTGATCAGGTCTGAAATCTAGGTGTAGTTATGAACTCATTCTTCCTGTTAAAGGGGAGTTTTTCCTCTTCACTGTCGCTACATGCTTGCTCAGTATGAGGGATTGCTGCGGTTGGAGTCGGCATCAACGGGGCGCAACTGCCAGTCAATGACTCGAAACTAACGAAAACTTTAAACTGGTTGGAATGGAGATGACATCTGCTGTGAATCGGCGTTATATAAATAAACTGAATTGAATTCAAGTGAAAATAATTGTTTGGATAGATGAAGATGGGACATTCAGGCATCTCGAAAAGGATTTAAATAAATGTTTAAAATGCAAAAGTGCACATTTGTTGACTTCACAGTATCAAAAAGTCTTTAATATCAATTCTTTGTGTTTTTAGATGCCACACTGAAATAGATCACAGCCAGTACAGTAACTCTGCAAGGCTGCTCTTTGGTACAGCAGTGCTCAGAGCCAACTGATAGCATCAGCATGCTAACATGGTCATGATGTAAATACTAAAGTGCTGATGAAAATCATTGTTCCCAGTCTTAATCATCTCCATTTACAGCTACAGCTCTCTAACTTCTGCCAAAAGCCAGTGGAGATTTTGAATTTTTTTTTCAATAAATCTGCTGTGGCCTCTAGTTTGAATGAATGCCTTTTGAGTCTTTTACTATTTAAAAAAAACTTTCTTGGTCCTGTTCCAAGAGGCTGAAGTTTGGTCTAGCAGCGTAAACAATAGGATTATGAGTCTTACACATTAATATTCGTGAAAAGCAAACTAAGGCTGTCAAACGATTACAAATCTTAACCTGAATAATCACTGGGTAGCTGCAAATTAATTATGATTGATCAAGATTCCTAAATATGACTAAAAAATGTATACATTTGTGTAAAAAAAGGACAATACCCGATGCTGTTGCTCTTTTTTTAAGGAAATACAGGAGAGATGCATCGAACTTTTGTTTTGACTTGCTCTATCACATTTACACGTGGCCCTTTTAACCTATTCATCTTTTAGCCAGTTGCTAAGGCAAACTAACTGGTTAACTTTTTCTGATTGTAAATCTGACCGTTTATTCTGAACAATAGAGGGATTATTAGTTTGTCAACACAGCGGAGGCACGCGTAAATGGTGTGACACTGACCCTTTACATAGCTCCGGTTCCCGTTAATTTTGACAGCCCAAATGCAGACATATCGCCTCTGATTGGCTAACAGCAATGAGACTCTTACGCTGCCTTCGTTACTCCAAATACCTAACTTAACTCACTTCGCTGGTGGCGTTCCAAAGACAGATTCCAACATTTTCTTCCTCAGCTCTTCTTTCTTGTGTTGTCTCCACAAATAACACAAGCCCAAACGTCGTGACACCGACCCTTTACATAGCTCTGGTTCACATTGTTATTATTTGTGGTTATCTAGCAGTTGCAGTGTTGGTTAGTAATGTTAGCTTGTCTGTTAGCCAAGGTGGCTTACCTGATATGTGGTGATCGCTGCACACTGTTGCATTTTTAATCATCTGATTTGTGCAACCAATAGCACAACAAGACATGACTCTTTCTGCAAACAACAGTAGAGCAGGGAGTGACGTATGCTATGTTCACACTGCAGGCAAAAGTGCATCAGATCCGACTTTTTTGCCCCTATGCCACCCATGTCTGATCATTTTATGACAGTCTGAACAGCACAAATCCGATTTTTTTGAATCCGACTTAGGTCACTTTCATGTGTGGTGGTGAATCTGATCCATATCTGATGTTTTTCGAAAGCGTCTTCAGTCTGAATGTTCATGTCGCAATAATATGGTCTTGTACCACTGACACAGACAGACCAGAGTCCCGCACGAGTCGTAACCCGTGCCCGTTAAGATGAGTTTGAACAACGCTGATGTGTTATCTTCACAAATAACACAACCCCGAACATGTTCCACTGTGTTGTGGAGATGCTGACGGTTAGCTTCTACTAGCAGAGACACACTCTGCTCTCTCCTGGCCACAAAATCATGACAGCCTTCTCATGAGCAGCTAATTCCTTTCTGTGGCTAATCCAGGCATTGGGGGTTGGAGAAAATTTTCACGTGCACCATGCATATGCAACGCAGAGCAACCGATCGTTTTTCAAAAGGAACAATGTCACACAGTTTCCCAGTGAACGAGACCTTTAAGAGTTACTCTTGACAGGAGCTCAAATGTCTCACCAAGGTTACTTGGCATTCTTTTCAGTAAAAGCACAACTCCACGATGGTACATTTAGGAAACGTAGAAAATCATCACAGCCATCAAAGTCCGGCCAGAGGTTTCTCAAACATTTCAGAAATAAAAAAAAAATGGTCCCAGGGCAGAGATTAAAAGAAATATAAATATATAATATACGCCTTTAAGCCCAAATAGGCTTCACAGACAAAAAAAGGTTTTGGGAAATTCACAAATGACTTAATATTTTGCCTTTGATACCTACAGGTCCAGATACCATGCTGAAGCCTCCTCTGAGTCTCTTCAGTCATCCCCAACAGCCCTTCCATTACATGGACTCTCTGCATCATTTAGGACCTCCACACATGGCACCTACGCAACCCCTTGGCCCACCACCCATAGCCGCTACCCAGCCAATTGGACCCCCAACTCTTGCTCCTTCTCAGAGTCTAGGGCCCCCTCAAATACCTTCTGCCCACACATTAAAGCCTCTGTCCATTACGCCACACACCTTAGCCCCACCTCCAATGCCCCCAGCTCAGCCACTGGGTCCTCCACCAATAGCACACACTTTAGTTCCTCCACCTGTAGATCCCTCACAAGCAATAGTACCTCCGACCATAGACCTCACCCAATCGTTAAGGCCTCCACACCTCACCCCAGCTCAAGCACTGATCCCCCTACCTGTGGTGGCGCCTGCACCCAGTCGTTTTCCGCTGCCTCCCAGCACCTTGTCATCGCCCCCCACTCCAGACCCCCACCCATCACAGATGACCCCAAGGCCTCAAGGACCTGCTCCCAATCCAGCACCAGTATCTAGCTACCTATGTGGTCCTCTACCAGGCCAAGCAGCTCCTGCCAGCGAGCAGCCCCAGGACGAGGGCTCCTCACTGGGGGTGGAGGATCAGGAGGACTCACTCGGCCTGGAAGAACTGTGTAAACCACTTTACTGTAAACTCTGCAATGTTACACTCAACTCTGCTCAGCAGGCACAAGCCCACTACCAGGTGAGTTGAAAAACACACTCCCACATAAACACTCAGCAGCCACTTTATTAGGTACCTCATGCTAACACATCTTTGGACCACATTTTCACTTCAGAAATGTCCTAATTGTAACTCTCTGCCGAGATTTGGCCCATAATGCCAAGATAGCATCAAGCATAGCATCAGTTTTTCAGTGATTTGAATCTCCTATTCAACCACATCCCAGAGGTGCTCTTGTTGGATTGAGATCTGGTGACTGCAGAGTTCATGACAGTACAGTGAATCCGTTGTAAATTGTTCGGAAAATGGTAAATAGCCAGTATTTCTACAGGGCTTAAACTAGTCCTGAGCACCCCATAGCGCTTCACACTATATTCAGTCATTCACTCATGCACACATTCACACACTGATGATGGTAAGCTATAAGCCGCTACTTTTTTAACACGCTTTGGACCCTGTGTCCTTTACAACAATGTGGCTAATCTATAGATTTATTACTGGCTAACAGCCTCCTGGGGGCACTATAGCGGGAAGCGCTACAGTGAGACAGACATGTGGGGAAAGATTTGTGCAGAAGAATACACTAGTTTACATGCACACACTATACAGTCAATGACACGGAGAAATGTAGATGATGCAGCTTTTTTCAATTATTTTTTAAAGTTTTTTGGGGGGCCTGAGTGGCCTTTATTGACAGTGGACAGAGTTTTTGAAGGGGGAGAGAGGTGGGGGAAGACATGCGGCAAAGGTCGCCCGGGACAGGACTCGAACCGGGGACAGCCGCGTCGAGGACTGAAGCCTCTGCACATGGGGCGCCCCCTCTAACCACTGTGCCACGCGACGCCCGTAGTCACTTATCTCCCCCTTCTAAGTACTATCCACTGTCAAATAAAGGCCACTGAGGTCACGAAATCTTAAACAAAAAATTCAGTTAGGAAGCTAAATGTTCACTTGGAAAGCTAAATGTTTAGCTCCAAACTAAATATGAAGTTAGCAAGCTAAATATTCAGTTAGGAAGGTAAATACTCATTTAGGAAGCTAAGTATTTAGTTTGCAAATAATGACATATTCAGTAGTATTTAATTTTAATAAATTTTAGTTTGCAAACTAAATATTTAGTTCCAAACTAAATATTCAGTCAGCAAGCTAAATACTCAGTTAGCAAGCTAAATATTCAATTAGAAAGCTAAATATTTAGTTGGGAAGCTAAATGTTTAGCTCCGAGCTAAATATTAAGTTAACAAGCTACATATTTAGTTTGCAAACTAAATACTCAGTTAACAAGCTAAATATTCAGTTAGGAAGCTAAATATTCATTTAGGAAGCTAAGCATTTAGTTTGCAAATAATGACATATTCAGTAGTATTTAATTTTCATTCATTTTAGTTTGCGAACTAAATATTTAGCTCCAAACTAAATGTTCATTTAATATACTAAATATTCAGCTAGGTAACTAAATGTTTAGTTTGGAAGCTAAATGTTTTGGAACCCATAAGCTCCACTTAAACAAGGCGCATACAGTGGACACTTACTAACAGTGTTCTCTTCTTCAGCGTGTCCTCTGTAAACCTGAGAGATGGTTTTGTGTGAAAATCCCAGAACATCAGCAGCTTATGATATACTCAGATCAGCTCTTCTGGTAATAACACCCGCGCCATGTTGAACAACATTTTAATTCCTATTCTTCCCCATCCTGGGTTTGAACTTCAGCAAGTTGTCTTCACCAAGTCTAGATGCCTTAAAAGCGTTGAATTGCTGCCATGCGATTGGCTTTTTCACTCCTGTTGTTTAACGATTAAACGCCCAATAAAGTGGCTGGTGAGTGTTTTAAATACAGGGCAAGGCAAAGCAAAACAAACATAAAAAAAAACCCAAACAAACTAACCTCTGCCTCTTTTCATCAAGGGAAAGAACCACAGCAAAAAGTTACGAAATTTCTACGCTGGCAGTCAGCAGCCACCTGCCATCAGGATACCGGACGCCCTCGAGGGAGCCGGTCAGAACGTCGGATCGGGAGCCACTGATGGTGATGGAGGCAGACAGGTGAAGCCAAGCTACATCATTTCTGCTCTATAGCTTTCCTATTTAATCTGAGGAGGTGGGTGTACTGCTGTGGAGGTGGCCTCTCTGCAGACTGGAGCCGTTGCAGTCACCTAATGGTGGACAGTCACTCTTCTCCCAGCACTGAACAGTTTAGGTTTTCATCATTTGGTTGATTCATTATAAATGGTCGCTGGTGTATATTTTATAGGGAAAACACAGACAGATTGACTCAGGGTTTTTTTTTCTGCCTCTCAGTGGGCCTAAATGTTTCTTTTCTTGTCTTTGGTACGCGTCTACTCCCTAACTCCTCTCACCACAAACAGAGCGATGCTTTGTGCCGTGTTTGCAGGCGCTGTATAAAGGGGCGCCCCGGGTCATCCTGGCCACAGAAAACGACTATTGTAAGCTGTGCGACGCCTCCTTCAGCTCACTGGCAGTCGCGCAGGCCCACTACCAGGGCAAAAACCATGCCAAGAAGCTACGTCTGGCTGAGGCCCAGCAGAACTCCAACAACATGTGGGTCTGGGTAGAGAAATATTTGCTGTGTCGGCGATAGGCTTCATCTTTGTGAATACACGTTCGACTATTTCTCTGAAACAACAGATTTTTTTTTTGTTTGCAGGGAAGGCAGCAATGAGGGAACTCCGAGAAAAATTTGGAAAGATGGCAGCGAGTACAGACTGGTGAAAAACCGTCGCAGCCCACAGCTGCCAGCCGCCATGCCAGGTAATGAAGTCATCTCAGATCAAAACTTGTTCGGTCAAGTCAAAAGTCGTAGTTGTGTTTGAACTATAAAGTTCAAATAGATAAAAACACAAATTAAATGTCTGGATTTCATTGCATTTAGTCAGCGGATAGCCTCAGGAACATCAGCACATCCACTTATACAGCAACCAAGACAATAATTAGCTTAACCTTGTAAATACTATGTATAAAACACCTTAAAATAGATCTTTTACTTCACTTACCAAAATCTCATCTTTTATTTTGAATGACAAAAGAAATATAATTTTTTTTAAATTATGGTTTTAACTGAATATGCACTGCCGCACGTATTGGGAACGCTTACAATTTCTATAAAATACATTTACTTGAAGGTTTGTTTACATTTTTATTTTTAATACTTTCTAAAATCCTTTTTTCCCAGAACTATAAATATGATGTGGCGCACCGCTTAAGGGAAAGTCACATGGGATCCCATGTTATCTCGTGTGGTTCCTGGTAAACCACATGTGTTGCCCACGTGGATTTACCATGTATGGTTTCACACGTAGGTTTTATATGGTAAAAAACATGTTTCACATGTGGTTCACATGTGGTTCACATGTTATCCCATTGGCTTCACATGTGAATGTCCATTGGTTTTACACTTTATTACCAAGAAAATGTTCCAAATTCCCACGGGAAACGTGCAAAACACAGGTGGTCACATGTTTTTCTACACATCTCATGTTTTATTTTGACGTTTTCACATGTGGATTTCACGGATCGAAGACTTTTGTGAACTTGTGAAATCCATGTGTTTTTTCCATAAAGGGACTTTTTTTTTAGCTAACAAACTGAACAGAGAATCCACATCGTGCCATCACACATCAAGCAGATCAATAGGCTACATGTATTATTATGAACATAACAGACGCTGAATCGGCGCTCCGCTGCCACACTGGAGGCTGGAATTACAAACTCCACTTCAGCCAGAGTTTTGAAATCAGGGAACATTTCTCCAGTTCTATCGTTGGATAGAATACAGGTCCTTCTCAAAAAATTAGCATATTGTGATAAAGTTCATTCTTTTCCATAATGTAATGATAAAAATTAAACTTCATATATTTTAGAATTATTGCACACCAACTGAAATATTTCAGGCCTTTTATTGTTTTGAAACTGATGATTTTGGCAAACAGCTCAAGAAAACCCATAATTCCCTTCTCAAAAAATTAGCATATTGCATCCGACCAGTAAAAGAAAAGTGGTTTTAATATAAAAAAAAGTCAACCTTCAAATAATTATGTTCAGTTATGCACTCAATACTTGGTGGGGAATCCTTTTGCAGAAATGACTGCTTCAATGCGGCGTGGCATGGAGGCAATCAGCCTGTGGCACTGCTGAGGTGTTATGGGGGCCCAGGATGCTTCGATGGCGGCCTGAAGCTCATCCAGAGTGTTGGTCTTGTGTCTCTCAACTTCCTCTTCACAATATCCCACAGATTCTCTATGGGGTTCAGGTCAGGAGAGTTGGCAGGCCAATTGAGCACAGTAATACCATGCTCAGTAAACCATTTACCAGTGGTTTTGGCACTGTGAGCAGGTGCCAGGTCGTGCTGAAAAATGAAATCTTCATCTCCATAAAGCTTTTCAGCAGATGGAAGCATGAAGTGCTCCAAAATCTCCTGATAGCTAGCTGCATTGACCCTGCCCTTGATAAAACACAGTGGACCAACACCAGCAGCTGACATGGCACCCCAGACCATCACTGACTGTGGGTACTTGACACTGGACTTCAGGCATTTTGGCATTTCCTTCTCCCCAGTCTTCCTCCAGACTCTGGCACCTTGATTTCCGAATGACATGCAAAATTTGCTTTCATCCGAAAAAAGTACTTTGGACCACTGAGCAACAGTCCAGTGCTGCTTCTCTGTAGCCCAGGTCAGGCGCTTCTGCCGCTGTTTCTGGTTCAAAAGTGGCTTGTAGCCCATTTCCTGCACACGCCTGTGCATGGTGGCTCTGGATGTTTCTACTCCAGACTCAGTCCACTGCTTCCACAGGTCCCCCAAGGTCTGGAATCGGTCCTTCTCCACAATCTTCCTCAGGGTCCGGTCACCTCTTCTCGTTGTGCAGCGTTTTCTGCCACACTTTTTCCTTCCCACAGACTTCCCACTGAGGTGCCTTGATACAGCACTCTGGGAACAGCCTATTCGTTCAGAAATGTCTTTCTGTGTCTTACCCTCTTGCTTGAGGGTGTCAATGATGGCCTTCTGGGCAGCAGTCAGGTCGGCAGTCTTACCCATGATTGCGGTTTTGAGTAATGAACCAGGCTGGGAGTTTTTAAAAGCCTCAGGAATCTTTTGCAGGTGTTTAGAGTTAATTAGTTGATTCAGATGATTCGGTTAATAGCTCGTTTAGAGAACCTTTTCATGATATGCTAATTTTTTGAGATAGGAATTTTGGGTTTTCATGAGCTGTATGCCAAAATCATCAGTTTTAAAACAATAAAAGACCTGAAATATTTCAGTTGGTGTGCAATGAATCTAAAATATATGAAAGTTTAATTTTTATCATTACATTATGGAAAAGAATGAACTTTATCACAATATGCTAATTTTTTGAGAAGGACCTGTATAGGACAGTTTCCACAAACATTTGATAAGTGAGAGCCCCGGGGTTTCATTCATAAAAAACGTTGCAAAGAATCCTTACTAAAACCGTACTTAAGCTCAGCAAAATGTACGTATGCCTAGTAAGTTTTAGATCTATCAAACTTGGAGTACGCACAGCTGCACGCAATTTCCGCTTTATAAATCACACTCTCCCTAGAAACGTGCTCAGGTGATTTTGGACCATATCCCGCCTCATACACACCCACTTTCTGCCATAAACGGTCAATGCAAAATGCTTCGTGAATATTCTGCATCGACTTTAGCCAGCTAATATGGGGCGTTTCCACAGCAACCGAGAGGCGAAGAAACCGCAACATGGAGGCACGGAAAACTGTTTTATTTTAATCAATCAATCAACGTTTATTTACTGTATATAGAGCTTTACTCAGCCAAAAGGCGACCAAAGTCCTTCACATTAAAAGACAAAAATATAGTTAGCGATAAGAAAATGTGTAACAAGACAACAAGAGTAAAAAGATAAAAATTAAGAATTTAAAGCAGCCGCACAAGCGATATAACAAATAAGAACAATAAATATAAAGTTTAAATTATATGATCGTTTCTTGTAGCAACAATAAGATTGGAATAAAAGCAAATGAAAACAAATAAAACCTATCTATTGCTCTAACACATTTCAGCACGTAGATCTAGTAGGACAGCTTTAGGGAATGTACATCGGCTCCCCCCCATCCTGATGCTGCCGCTGGCTGATCTTCAATGAGCGCCAGAGCACATCCATTGTGCAGCATTACGCAGGAGAGTCACTGCAGTATTTATAGTTGTACTTCACACAATTATTGCACCAACAAGTGCAATTGCTGTATAATCTGAAGACATACATATGAACATACTGTGATATAATTCTTAAATGCAACATGTTTTTATTCATTTTAATTCTCAGTTCAGAGACGGGGGGGCTGCAAAATGTGCGTGAGCAGCAAGGTCCTTAGTGTGCTTATAGAGTTGCCCACATTTTTTCCCCACGTTTTTTTTTTCTATAAATCCCAAACTTGGTGTAGAAATTGTCTTATGCAGTTTTGTTTTCCCTTCCATTAATGTGGATACATACATACAATGTCTTCTCCTTGTATATATACTGATAGGTGTTTTTTTTTTGTTCGTTTTTTTTGTCTAGAAAGGCATTGTAAGCTTTACGAGCTGGCTTTGTGTTTGCAAATGTCCTTGAGGGATAGAGAGAGAGAGAGAGAGAGAGAGAGAGAGAGAGAGAGAGAGAGAGAGAGAGAGAGAGAGAGAGAGAGAGAGAGAGAGAGAGAGAGAGAGGGAAAAGACTTTAATTCTGCTGATTTCAGTCAACAACAGAAAGTGCCTCATAATGAAAACCTGAAAAAATGCGTAACACTTGACAAGTCTGTCCCACACAGTTTTGAATAAAAGATGTTTCAGCAGGTGATCCGTGGCTAACTTCAGCCGCCTTCGATGGTCGTATTTGTTTTCCGTAAAGTGACGGCTGCTAACCTATAGGGAAGCAGCTAGAGGAGAAAAACATTCTCAGTGTCTGTTTTCACCTTTTTGTGTGTGTGTGTGTGTGTGTGTGTGTGTGTGTGTGTGTGTGTGTGTGTGTGTGTGTGTGTGTGTGTGTGTGTGTGTGTGTGTGTGTGTGTGTGTGTGTGTGTGCGCGCGCGTGAAAGCAGATACACCATACGTAACATCAGACCTTCTGCTGACGTCAACATACCCTTCTTGCTGTGTCTGACTCCTACTTTGCCTTTTCACACACAAACTCATTAGCAAATCAGCGAAGGATTAAACAGAATAAATGGGAATAAAATCAAATTGCTCCTCCTGTCTCTCTCTCTCTCTCTCTCTCTCTCTCTCTCGCCACAATACTCTGCTAATGTCAGCAAACATGATGGACATATCTTAAAATAGCTGCTCTCTCTCTCTCTGCAGTTTGGTGCTTTGTTGTGGTCATTTTTGTCTCTTGTCATTTTTCTGCAGCTTTTACACAAACAGATAAACAACATTCATTGTTCTGAGCTGCACTGAAGGGGGTCATTTTATTAGAATAAGTGACTCATGCTGTCTTTATTCTCAGTCTATTTTTAAGCTCGATCCTGTGTGCCTTGAAGTTTGAGGAAAAGCAGAATAAGTGGAGTTTAAAGAACAGGAGCTGGGCTTTGCATCTTTTTAGCATGTAGTTCATTTGTAGTTTCATGTAAAATGAAGGAAGCAAAACAACCCTGGGATTTTTCTTGCATGCCTAGAGATTATTTATTGGTTTCTAAGCATCTATTACTGTCAAATTTACTCATCCAACTTTTTAGCTAGCACTTGTATGTTACGATTTCTCACATTTACATAAATGTCTTTATTAGGTTTTTTTCCTTTTTTCACAAACAAACAAGACAATATACAGATCCCACCCCCCTCCCACCTTGCCCAGTGCTCACTCTAGTAGCATATAATACAATTTACACAGCATCATTTTTAACAAGTTGTAGAAAGGGAAACCACATGTCATTAAAGTCCTCCAACTTTCCCTTGGCCATGCAGGTCAACCTCTCCAGTGCCAGGTTGCTGGTCATTGACTTGATCCACTGATTTATCGTTGGTCCCTGTAGGTCCTTCCACCTCAAAGCAATATTATGCTTGGCTTGTAGCAGACAGAATTAACAAGTTTCTTCGTTTTTGCAGACCCTTTAAATCCATCAGGAAAGATGTGCAGCAAGCAAAGTGTTCCACTCATCTCTGTGTGGAGATCGGCTTTCCATGAACATATTTATGAAAGACTACTTTCTTTTGAGGTTTTGAGCATAAAGGAATACAATTTGGACAGTAGGCCTTTATCTCGGTGATGATGGATGGCTATGTCCTCTATAGTTGTTAGTGGGGGTTCCGAAGTAGATTTTAATAGGGTAGTAATAAAACTCCTTATCTGTAAGTATTTGAAAAAATGTTTTCTAGGTAAACCAAACTTATCTACTAGCTGTTCAAAGGACATCAGTACGCCATCACTATATAGATCACCAATTCTGTACAAACCCTTGTTCAGCCATATTTTAAATCCCATCTCTGCTCTCCCTGGTTTAAACCTGCTATTTCCCCATACAGGCGACAAATATGAGAGCTTAGTAATCTCACTCAAAGCCTTGTGTGCTTTGAACCAAATATCAACAGTTTTTTTGAGAAAAGGGGTTTTGGTACCTTTTAACAATTGTTTAGTTTCAGCTGAGTAGAGATAGGATGCTAGAGGCAGTCTCAATGCATTATTCTCAATATGTATCCATGATGGAGTATCGCTGGAAGAAAAAGAACAAGTAGCCGCAGTAAGTTGGGCTGCCCAGTAGTATAGCTTGATGTTGGGCAACTTGAGCCCCCCACGGTCATAAGGCAAATACAGGACAGATAGACGCAGCCTAGGACGTTTACCATTCCATATACATTTGGTAAAGGTTTTATTAAGAGAGGAGAACAAGGAGGCTGGAATATGCATCGGTATGGATTGGAACAAATATAAGAATTTTGGAAGGATAGACATCTTCAGAATATTAATGCGATCTCTCCATCTCCCATCTCTCTAAGGATTCTCCAACCTTTTTATAAATGTCTTATTTATTGTGATTTCAAAAACAACTTTTATAAAATATGAATACTTGTAAGCAGAGGTGGGTAGTAACTAGTCACATTTACTCAGTTACATTTACTTAAGTAACTTTTTTGGAAAAAATGTACTTTTAAGAGTAGTTTTACTTTGCCGTACTTTTTACTTTTACTTGAGTAATATTATTATGAAGTATCGCTACTCGAGTAAAATTTCTGGATCCTTTACCCACTGTGAGTAAATTCACAGAATGAAGAGCAAACATATTTTAACCACATACCTATAGTTTATTAAAGGAGGCCTCCTGTTTCTACACAAGCTTTGATTTTCTAATGTAATCTTCTGTCTTTTGAGCTTGTTGCAATTTTAAGATCGAGTGAATATACAGTAATCACCATAAATTGTCACTGGAAGTACTTTTTATCTTGTTCTAAGATATATTTATTCATTATCTACCATAAATATTGGTATTATATTAAAAAATCTAACGTTGAAAAGTCTTTCTTCTGCTTAAGATTTCTTATGTAATTACATTTGTATCATTTTGTTTTCATTTTAGTCTTTAAAATACCAGAATTTGCCCATAACGTTATATTTTTGTCTGTCCGATGACATCTTTAAAAAAAATGTTAGATCAGATGTTACTCAGTACTCAAGTAGCCTATCTACCAAATACGTTTTTACTCTTACTCTACTTACTCTACGACAGCTAATTTTTACTAGTACTTGAGTACAAATATGTTGAAGCAGTGCTACTCTTACTTGAGTACAATTTTTGGGTACTCTACCCACCTCTGGTTGTAAGGCTTCAACCTCCTATCGTAGGAAAAAGTAGAACCTCAAACAATGTTCCCTTGCTTATGGGAGCTTGGATCCTTAACCAAACTTCCGGTCTTGCAGGGAAAAAAAATGATTTTTAGTTTTTCTTTTTCTTTACTGTTTCATGAGAATAAATTAAAGGGATATTCCACCTCTAAGCCATAATTTGTCTTTTGCCATAGTCCCCAGTGTTAGATAAGTGAGAAAAAAGCATTTTATAACAGACCCGTAATTCTCCATATCGGGCAGCAGTCTGTTTGCTTTAGCTTAGCATAAAGCAATGTAAGTGAATGGTACCTAACAGCATTTTGTGTACAAAAGTGATTAAAATGAATCAATGATTGTCGTAATTACGGGGGCTGGTTATGAAATGCTTTTTTCTCACTTATCTAGCTCTGGGGATTATGGCAAAAAACAAATTTTGGCTTAGAGGTGGAATATCCCTTTAAGTTATATGTTAGTTTCTCTTTTAGGATTGTCTCCATTTTTTTTAAACTCAAAAATCATTGGTCAGTCATTCAATCAAACAAACACCAAGTAATATTTTCATTGATCTTATCTTTAAAAGCAAGAAAAAGGAAGTGTGATGGAAATTTTGATGAAGGAAAAATGTGCCAATGAGGTATTTAGGTTGAAAGTGACATTTCCATCTCCATATTTTTTATAGTGCGCTTCATAATATAAATCTCGAGTGAATCCTCCTCTTAATGCGCTCGCTTCTCTCCTGCCTGTTTCTCATTCCGCCACCCCCACCCCCCCTCAGGGCCGTATTACAACCCGAGACCGAGGCAGCGCATCCCCAGGGACTTGGCCATGTGCGTGACTCCCAGCGGGCAGTTCTACTGCTCCATGTGCAACTGTGGCGCAGAGCAGGAGACGGACTTCAGGCAGCATCTGGAGAGCAAGCAGCACAAAGCCAAAGTGTCCGAGCTGAGATACCGCCACGAGATGGAGAACCTCGGCTACAGCTAAGAGGGTTGGAGGGAAAAGCTGGAGAGTGGCTCACAGTGGAGTCAAACAATGACTTACGCCCAAACTGGAGTCCAGATCCTATCGCAGCTCATCCTGACCTATGATTTAAGCATCAAATCTAGACAGGAGCATTTCAAAAGTATTACTGCAGCTCAAATAGTAGAGCGAGTTGTCAATGACTTGCAGAGTTGACAGTGAATAGTTACATCTGTGTTTTCTTGATTTAGGATGTTTAATGTGTTTCGGCTCTTTAAAGGCAGTCCAGTTCCACCCCAACCCATCAGACCTAGGAAGCAATGGAGCATCTCGATAAATTAGAATATCATCAAAAAGTTTAATCTATTTCAGTATTTCAATTTAAAAAATGAAACTCGTAGCAGTGACGGTCCTAGACCATTTGGTGCCCTAGGCGAGCTTGACTGATGGCACCCCTTGCCCACGAAAAAAGAAGTCATGTCCAAAGAATTGCACATTTATTTAGATAATGATAGTATAACAATAACAATATAACAACATGTGCAAAAGAATAAAGCTGTTCAATAATAAATATACCAAAAAAAAACGTTTAACTTGAACAGTAGTGCAACATCTGAGAACAAAAAGTGCACACTAAAGAATCCAAACAAAAAATAAATGTTTAACTCAATTTATTTTTATGTCAAAGTATTGTTATAGATAGAGGGATGGAAAAACGTGAAAAAAATAAATAGACATAATTTTTTTTTCTCGCCGCATATTTGGCGCCCCTCACTAAATGGCGCCCTATGCAAGCGCCTATGTCGCCTCGTAGATTATTTAAAATTGATTGCACGCAAGGAAGCCCAGGGTGCTTTAACAGCAGCAGCCTGCACGTCTTCCTCCTGACTTTACGCCATAGATTCTCAACGCCAGGCCAGTTTTGAGGTTAGTCTAACACAGAGATACCACTGGCAGCATGAGAAGGTATTCGACTCCAGTTTCTTCATAAAGCTCGTCAGCAGAGGGAAGTATTTAGTCTTCAAAGATTTTGTGCTAGACGTCTGTGCTGACTTGATAAAACGCAATGGACCAACACCAACAGATGACATGGCTTTCCAAATCGTTATTGACTGACTGTTAGAACTTCCCATGCGTCTCCGCTTTTCCTCTAGACTCTGGGACCTTGATTCCCAAATGAAATGCTAAATATACTTTTGTCTGAAAAGAGAGGTTTGAACCACTGAGCAATAATCTTCTCCTTAGCCCAGATAAAACACCTTCTATGGAAGCCCTGAAAGGCAAAGGAGATTGTTTTTTTTGTTTTTATTAGGACCTTTTTTCTAAGTCTGACCAACTTTTCTTTTTCTCATGACTTCAAATGCCATGTGCAAGTTAAAGCTGCTGTGGCAAATCTGCAAAACAGGCTGGCTTAAATTTTTTTTTTTCAAAAAAAATTAATTAAGTGGTTCTGGGGGCGTCGCGTGGCACAGTGGTTAGAGCGGGCGCCCCATGTGCAGAGGCTTCGGTCCTCGACACGGCCGTCCCCGGTTCGACTCCCGTCCCGGGCGACCTTTGCCACATGTCTTCCCCCACCTCTCTCCCCCTTCAAAAACTCTGTCAATAAAGGCCACTCAGGCCAAAAAAACCTAAAATAAATTAAGTGGTTCTGTCGCATTTATCTAAAAACCTCAGCCAATAACACGGCTCGGTGCGGAACCAACGATTGGACCATAAGGTTGTCTGTCTCACCGGACAAGCGCACTTCCTCATTTACCTGGCTCCTCCACTCGTTCCGCGCTCCTCCGCATTTTACAACAGAACACCGCTGGTGTGGGAGGTTCTCCGCTCAATGATGTCAGAGAACGAGAAACAGCCGGCTGCGACCAAAATGAAGGACTTATGTGAAGTTATTCGTGTTTATACTGTTAATTTTTCCCTTGCAGGTGATTCCGCTATATTGCTTCACGAAACCTGCGACCGGTGTTTTGCGCTCTCTCGTTTACTGTGGCAATGCGCGTTCCCATATCGAGGAGGGGGGCATGGCCTAAGGATGATAGCCGACGGGAAGGGTGAGAGTCCTGTGACTGTGTTTATGTTAAAAAGATAGCTTGTTTTGCAGATTCGGTATAGCAGCTTTAAAAATAGAATTTTAGGTTAAAATATTAAACTTTTCTCTCTCTCTCTCTCTCTGTCTTTCTGAAAGGCAACAGATAATGTATTTTTTTAAACCCATTTTGTACATCTAACCAACTTTTCTTTTCTTTGAAAAAAGAGCTTCAAATATTTTAAGTTAATTTTTTTTTTACTTGCACGTGACTTCAAGTCAAGAGAAGAAGAAAAAGTTGATCAGACTTAGAAAATTTGCCTCTCAGGGTTTCGGTACCCTTCAATCTTCTGTCTGGTTTCGGAGTGGATTTAACCCAACAAATAAGACAACTGTGTAGTGTGTTGGTTCTTAAAGCACTAACCTTGGCTGCAGTAGTTTGGCCGCTTTTTTCTTCCACTAAACTTTCCATTAATATGCTGGAATACGGCACTCTGTGAAACCCCCATTCTCTGTACTGACCTTTTGTGGCTTAACCTCTTTGTGGAGGTTCTGAGAGACTGTTTGCAGGACAGCTGTCAAGACAGTGCTCTTTCTCTCTGATAGTGTGGGCCAGGGGTGTCCAAACTTTTTGTCACGGGAGCAATAATATGGATATATACAGTAAAAAGCTATTTTTATTATTTTATTTTTACCCAATAAACGAGTTGTGGTCAAGGGCCACAGAAAAATCATTCCGAGGGCCGGTAATGTTTCAGGGCCCGGGAGACATCCCTAGTGTAGGCCCTAATTTAAATTAAAACCCCTTGTTCATTGGATTTTGAAGCCATATTTATCAAAATGAACAAATCAAACGCCTGTGAATATTAAATTAGTACGAGTTGAACGTTTTGAACTCACTGAAATAAATCTACTTTTTGATGATGTTCTAATTTATTGGGATGCATCTACATAATTTCTTGGTTTTAATCTGGTGATTAATGCTGAACATTTATCTGCATATTTACTGAAACATAATGAAAAAAAGAGATTTTTCTTAGCATATGGTTTTGAGAAAAAGCTAAAAACAAAAACATCTATAGTTTACAAATGGATTTGGGAAAGAATGACCCTTTCTTTTTTATACTTTGTCAGATCTGCTCTCCTAACAAGTGTTGAGCAGGATTCATTCAGACTCAGGTTACTCGAGAAATGAGATGCAAATAAATCCTGGGCTTGTTGGGGCAGTGGGGAAGAGGACTAATCGCAAACCGGGAGTTTGTAGAGGAACATTTAGAAAAAACAGAAGAAAGCCAGAAGTTTAAGCATCCAGTGAAAACATAGTAAAAAAAACAACAACATGTTAATCAATTAGGATAGAAGACAGTTAGAGGTGAAGTAAACAAAAAATCTTGTGTACAAAAAGGCACTCCAGGTACTTTTTTTAATAGGTTCTGCTGCCAGATCAACTCTGACGACTGCAGAGCCACAAATTCAGCATCTTTACAACCTAACAGAGGAAATAAACCCCAAGCACTACTTGCTGATTGCAGAATCAACAAAAGCACAATTAACTTCGTAGGGTAGGAGCAGTTATAAATAAAACCGTGAGCTTTGGTCTACCTCTGACCAGACGCTCGGTGGGAAAGGCGCTGGGGCGGGGGTGGGGGTGGGGGGGTGCGGTGGGCGGGGACCATGTGCCAAAGCTCTCGCTTTTCATTTTGGCAATACAATAGAAACAAATCTGTACTCTATCTGAATGGTAGAGCTTTTCTAGAAGCCGCTTCATGTCTTCTGTGATTAGGAATCATTCAGAACTTATGTAAATATAACTACATTACATTATAGGTGTAAATATAGTATAAAAATATGAAACCTATTGATTCCTTAGGTATTCTCAGCATCCTAAACGACTATAAATTCCATTAATCATACCGGTGCACACCGACTTGATATCTCAGCACTGTATGTTTCTTTCTCTTTTTTTGTGGATTTGACTGTGGACACTTCCCACTACCTTTAAGTACCTCTGGTACCTTCAGCGTTTAATTAAAAGCTGGTAATAGCCTCAGTTTGACTGCATGTGGCATAAGAGGCTGTTTGTGAAGCAAAAACACTTCCCCTGGATGCAGGTCTTCGCAACAGAATTGGAAATAAAACTAAACATTTACCCACAGCGGAAAGCGTTTAAACTCTTAAACTTTCAATTAGTTTGTAAATTGCAGAGCTCCTGGTTGTTTCTGGTCTATTCAGACGTAAAAGAAATAACCGGTTTAAAATGGCAGCAAAGGAGTGAGCAGCATGATGCTACCACCATGTTTCACCATGAGGTAGGGCTGGACGATATGGAAAAAGAGCATGTTGACAAAAAGAAAAGTTAAAAATTGAACGATTGATAATTACAGATCACGATAAAAGAAAATTAGAATATATATTTTAAGTGCAACCCAGGTAATTTTATGCTAAGAGCTAATTTTCATTTTCTTTTTTTTTTTACCATAACTGAAAGGTTGTAAGAAACAAAAACAAATCAAGTTAAGAGACCTGAGTGACATCACAAAAATAAAAGACTAATGTTATCAACCATTATGTTATTGGTCAAAAACATTTTTATTATGTTAGTAAGTAAAATTTTAGGCTTATTTTTATTTATTTATTAAAACACTTCATTATATTAAAGGCTCAGACCTTTGGTTTAGTTTGTGTGCATAAACCGGGCCAAAAAAGCGGATTCTGATTCAGAACAGCTGCTTAACAAGCTACTGAGTGTAGGCGGCGCCCTAAACGCTGAAACCAGCAGCTCTTCCCTTCCACGTTTGCATATTTGAAAGCGTTTTCGATTCTGAGGACGTGGCGGAGTACCGGGTGGACATTTTAAAAGACGCGGGAGATGTTAGCAGCGCGGCCCGGGGTGTGTTGTGCCTGTCTCTGCGCAACCGTGACAACAGCACCGGTCCGCAACTTCGTAATAATTCCCGTTTTATTTTGTTCGTTATTGTTACATTTAGTGTTGTTGATGTGCGTCCCGTATCGGTTCAGAACGGGACGCGACATGTACCTGCTGGTGAACTATACTGAAACCTTTTTTCGGGACAAATTCCTCCACCGCCGCTATTTTCTTCGCCGCTCTTTCCACATCTTTTGCAGCTCAAGTTATTTTCTCTCTCTTGTGCTTTGAGAGGAGCGAGGGCTTGTCGACGTAGCGTGCCTGGGTCTGCGTTTGTGATTGGTTGGGAGTAAGTAATGACTGTAGTAATAAGCTACCTGATAGAGCATAGGTGCATTCACACCTGACTGCCCGGTAGACTCGGTTCGATTGGGGACCAAAATTGCCACATTGTTGCTGTTTTTAGCATTCACAGTGCTCTTTGTCAAACGAACCAAAGCTTTTGAGCAACACGTTGACCTCCCCGCCTGTGGTGGCGCTGCGGTTATTGGTGCAGCAGGGAATACTTCCTGTACAGTGAAATGTAAACAAACATGGAGTGGCATTAAATTGTAGCGTCTAGAATTGCTCTGTCGTGTCTGGTGAATGTGCCAGATAAATACGCTGCAGCAATGGGCTCAGGATGAACAGAGAACGAAGCAGAGGACTTTGGAGAAAGCTAGTTTTTTACTCGAGGCTCGTACAACTACGCAACACTGATGTCTTCCTCATACAGACGTCGAGCAAGATATGTACAAGAGATGACTCGTATTATCTTGTAGTTCTCCCACAACTATCCAGCATGCGCGGTTGTTTTAGATTTTATTTACCCAGAATGCCCTGCACAATAGTCCGCTTCCTGCTTTTGGTGCGGTCCTGGTCCGGTTGCCATTCACATATGCAATCGAACCGCGGCGGAGTTTGTTTCAATCGAACCGAGACCTACGTTTTAAGACGGACTTAGAATTCGCTTGTTTGGCCCGGATCAGAGTTCGATTGCGCATTCACACCTCCCCAAACGAACCGGACTTTCTGGGCAAACGAAATAGAGTTCGATTAAAGCGGACTAAACAGGGCTGGTGTGAATGCACCCTATAATTAAAAAGGAAGGGGAGCTTTTCTTTGATTGCATCACACGTCTATCAGTCGATATATATTGTTATTGAATTATCGTCCAGCCCTGATGGTCAGTTCACAATGGTGTGTGATGTTATTTTTCCACCACTGTTCGATTTTGGTGTCATACCAGAGCAACTCCTTCCACGTGCAAATTGGACTTCTTTCAGCAACAGCTCATTTGCTGCCACCTCTTGCAAAACTGCTAAACTAATAGTTGTCCCGTTAACAGGTTCCTATTTTATAGTGACAACACTTCTACTTGCCAAATATGCTCTACTTGGTGTTGTTCCCTGAAATTAAAATCTTATTAAAAGGCTTTAAAGTTTGTGGCTGCGGTGTGACCAAATTTACAAAAAGCTCAAAGAATGCAAGGTGGAGGTGGCAGCTATCCTCATTGGGTCACCAACACACACCTGACCACAACCTCACACACACACACACACACACACACACACACTCAAAAATGCGAAGAAATATAGAAAAAAATTGGGTGTGTTTCGGCTGAGCAGCCAGAGAAACAATGAGGAGCGGATGAAAGCAGAGCTTTAAGCAGAACTGGGAGTAGGACACAGCTCGTTTTTAATTTTTTTAATGAGCACTCCTCCTTTTTTCTAAAAATAACTTGCTTTTGTCTTTCATGAAAGCACTAGTATGATAAGTTGATTTATTGCGCTGACAGAAACCAGAATGGAAAATGAGATTCACTCTCCAGTGAAGCTACTGAACAAGCATCAGAAAGTTCAGGGAGCAATAAACCGCAGAGGAATGCTGGTAAAGAGAGGATAAACACACACAAAGGGGTGCAACGGTACATGTATTCGGATTTTTCGGTACGGCACCGTCGGTTCAGTATGCACCTGTACCGAACGAATCCATGTGTTTTCTACCTGAACACATGCAGAATTGTTCATGTGCAGAACTCAGAGCGCAGTGCAATGTTCTGCGGGGTAATTTTAAAAACAGAAAGGACTCCCAGCCATCACTAAACTCTGCTATTTGGAAACATTAATGGCTTCTCATGCTGCTACAGTAGGAAAAGAAAGATGGACCGAAGCAGAACTTTGACAGCGAACGCATCTTTCAACTTCAATAAGGTCCATAACACGCTCTGCTCTGCACTGAACTGAATGAATCACTTGAAACAATGTCAACCTGAATGTAAACATCACTGATACTAGAGAGAAAAAAGCAGCTGACGTCCACATGGCAACCAGTAGCATCCAATCAGCCCAAACTCCTTATTTCCGTTGATTAGAAGGGATTTTCCAAACAGCTGCTCATGCTGCATTCAAGCACTGCTGAGAGACTAGACGGTCAAAATATAAAAACAACTCAAAAGTGATTTGAGCAGGTTTAATTCCTAAATGTGGGCAAAACATTTCTAAAAATTAACACTGACTGTTTTCAAGTAGTTATATTGTTTTCTACTCTGGCTATGTTTGCTTGTACTATTTTACTTATTAAAAAAAATCCAATTTAATCTCCAGTCAGTTCTATACTTTTAACTTTTTTAAGTCATATAACATAAAATAAAATTAATTTCAGGTTTTGAAGGAAAGGAATTCAGGAAAAAAAGGTTATTTGTTTAATGCTGATCAAAGTGAAAAAAAGAAGTCCTATGAACATTTGTAAGTTTGCCGAAAACATACTGAACCATGATTTGAATACCCTAAATACGTTCCAAGCTGTGATTTTTGTGTAGCGTTACAGCCCTACCAGAGACTAATAAGCCAATCCCATAAGACAGTATTTAACAGCGGTGCTTACTTTAATTTTAAACAATGTAGTTTAAAACCAATTTCACTGGTTATAGATTTTACTTTCTCACACCTTATGTGCAGTTTAACCAAAGACTGAAGTTTCTTTGTCAGATTAATCTGAGCAAAGTTGGACCTTAAAGAGAAACTGAGCATTAAGTATTTAACATTTACAGTAAGGTGGGTATACACAAGATAAAATACCATTCCTTACATTGCTTAATAAGAAAATTTAGAAAGAAACCTGTCTGTTTTGTGGTGTTGGAAGTCCTTAAAAAAAATGATACAGAGTAAATGTGGAAATTTTTTAGCTTCATCCTGAATGCAGCGTGCCGTAAACCTGCCAGTTATTCTGCCTCACTGTGCAAATTCACATTTGTCATAACTTAAGTGCTCTCCTTTTGTTCTCAATGTCCGATTACCGCTTAAAATCTGGTGTTGTGAAAGTGAAACATTCGGAGATCTGATTTGGATCAAACTTCTTCATATCATCATCTTCCCATCAGCTTCCCAGTCTCTGCTGAAGAAATCTCTGCTTAGGCCGCTGCCCCCCTCGACCCGGCCCCCTGATTAGGCGGAAGTTAACGGGTGGATGGATAATTACCACTTATTTTAACCAGAATCTGCTGTCTTAATTTAAAAGCGATACAGGAAAAAAGCTAAAAAATCAAGAATTATTTTAAAATTAGTTTATCTCATTCATCAAGATCTCTAAAACTTCATTGCTCTGCTGAAACCGGAATCACTGAGCCGGACAAAGTGCAGTAATGTCGCTTCGTAGCACTGAAGAGTGCGTCTGGTCTAAATGATGGGCACGGGTTGCACAAATATTTTAAGAAGGTAAGATTACCATAAATAAAGATATACAATTAATTTAAAAAAAATATGTTTTTTTCTGATTTGTTTTTATTTTTTAAGAGTCAAACACCTGAGCATGGGCGGTTCTAGAAATGGGCCAACGGGGGCCAGTGCCCCTGTAGAACTGATCCTGGCCCCTCCTATGGCCCCCTCTAATGCATAAATAATACTAAATCAGTTTTTTTAATATGATTTAGGACAGAAACCATAACTAAATTATCTCTTGGACCGATTTCATTTCTTACCTTTTAAAGTTTTATTTTAACAATGAGTTAAAAATGAATGTGTTGAACCTATAGCTTCAGCCATAGAGTTTCATCTGCTGGATCAGGCGCCACAAGAGTCCCTTTGGCTCATTTAATATATTAAACGATGACATATTGAAATATTGTTTCATTCTTTTGTTTTGTGCCCCCATGATCAAACCTTGGCCCCACCCTGGCCCCCCTGGTAAATTTGGTCTAGAACCGCCACTGCACCTGAGGTACCTTTTTTTTTTTCTAAGCCTTTCATTTAAACTGGGAAATGTATTTCTATACACAGATCACACATAGAATTGGTCGTCACAGTTTCAATTTAGGACGCTGTTTCGTTGTTGTTGAAATGCTGGCATGTTTCAAAAAACGATGAGTTACATGTTAAACCGTTTCGTTGTATGTGACAGAAGTGTGCGACATGTTGCACCTCAAGCTGTTTTATTTTGTGCATGGAGAAAAGTTGCAGCTGTTCACTGCGATAGGAAAATGTGAAAAGATTTATTTAAAGATGTTTCTGGACGACCTCATCATAAAGCAGCTCCCAACAACCAGATGGTTGAAAAGGTAGTCGTGAAGAAGCATAACGATCTTGCACTGCTTATTTAAAAAAAGGGCATTGGTGTTTATAGGCATTCAAGGATGATCTGTTGTCATCTTTAAGGACTATTTTTGTCAATATATACCTCCTAACAAATCTAAGTGTAATGTTTACGATGGTAAGCAGTTGCGACTGTATCGTTTCAGCCATTTTGTGTTTGTCCATGCACTGGGAATGTTGGATTAACCAAGAAGGGTAAACGAGCAAAAAATGTGTGATTCAGTGTAAAAACAAACAAAAAATCTACACAAACTAAAACATCTCAAATGTTAAAACTCTTTGCCATATTGGAAGAGAATCTGAATCAAATTTTGTCTTCTGTTCGGCACAGTCTACACATGAAAGTTAGTTATTTTCAACTTGGCTGTAGTTTTAGTCGAAAAGTTGCAAATAAAAAGTTTTCCGTTCCGGGTGTCATGTGGCGCTGCCCTTTAGTGTGAGATGATCAAAAGCTATAAATGGGCAAGATGACCAAAACTTAAAATAAAAAGCTCTTAGACAAACCCTCCTCTTATTTATCAGGACCATAAGCTTAAAAATAGTCATCTAATATATATTTAGAGTTTTCTAAAGTGGAGTTTTGTTGAGTTGTCATCATAAATCAGTATCTTACCAGAAGAAGAACTAAAAATTAGTTCATGCAAATGGTATTTTATTAATCTATTCACCCTTATTACCCATTCATTAGAATTAGATTGTTATTTATAAAAGTCTATAAACATAGAACCTTCCATATTTATTGGCACCCTGACATTATAAAAAAAGCCTTAAAAAACTAATCTTTCATTGCAGAGGTAGTATTTACTTATGTGTTTGGAGGTATTTCCTGATTTATGCAGAGCAAAACACTGTATTTGAATGCTACGTTTTCTTGTTTTTCTTATTTTTTGTGCCCAAAATAAGTTGGCTTCTGTGTCATGTTAATAACCCAGGTAAACAAAAACGCATTAAATGCTTGGGGGCGGGGTCAATAACTGTAGCATCAGTGATCATGAAAAATGATTTCCTCATAAGTTTTCCGTCATAAGCTGAAAGCGTCCATTTTTATACATTTCAAGACTGAGAATATGGTTCTGCAATGAAAAGTTATATTTTAAGGCTTTTTAAGCATGTTTACAGTGGGTCCTATTGAAGGTGGTGGGTGTTTTGTTTCTGTTTTGCAACTCAAAAAAATGTTTCCATGTGAGAGCTATTTTGGAAAACAATGTTTGTTAAGTGTTCAAAGCAGTATCTTTTACTTCAAGAAGAAAAAGTTGTGTACGAGTTTCAAAGATATGACAATGAGATATAAAGTCTTACGAATTAGATATGAATTCATATTTAGGAATTATAATACAATGAATGTTATAATTTAGACTTTAAATTAATCAATTTAAGATACAAAGTGGAGTTTGGGACTTTAAAAGCCATAAATATGAGATTTGATATAAAATAATAAATCTGAATTTTAATGTCACAAACAGATATATAAAGTAATAACTAAAGTCATTTAAAAAATTTTAAATAATTTGATTTTCAGTCAAAGATGAGATACGGACAAATAATTGTGTGAAACATAGTGGTAATTTATCAGGTTCATATTTGATCATTCTGTCTTGCAAAGTTGAATTTCAAAGACATAATTTTTAATTTTGTAGCCATTTTAAAATTTAAGCTCTCAAAATCATGAGTTTAAATTAAAAGTTATTATTTTGACTTTCACAGTCAGGTTTATGAATTACAAAAATATTATGAGAATTAAAGTCAGAATTATGACTTTCAAACTCTTTCATGTGGTCCAAAATCAAAGGTATGACTTTGCATCTCATTATGACAGCCTTTGCCAGATCCTGTTCCATCTGAGGGGAATGTGTTGCAGCATTTGAATGAACTGTAATATTTGAACACGGATGATGAAATTAGCCTTCTCTGACTAACCGTTAGCTCAACTTCTCTCCGTTTTCCTGAACATAATCACTCATGTCTCATACAGAAGCCCATGTTTCCTGCCCAGGGCCGCGAACCTGATGGCAGCACCCCTGCAAGAAAGCATATAACCCTGTGATCTTTGTGGGAGGAAAAAAAAACAACCTCAGCAGACGTTTAGTGCCTCTGAACAACGTTGATAACACACTATTTTACTGTCTGAATGGATGCCTGAATGGCAGACGCTCTACTTTCTGAATCCATGTATGTTTGTGTTTTAATGACAGATGAATAAACATGCAGACGATAATAACTGAGCCGTGGTTATGATCATTGCAGTGAATGAGCGTCTCATCTGGTCTCCTCTACGGCTCGGCTCACAGCGCTCCAGGGGAAAGAGGCACTGATGCAGTTATAGCCTAGTCTCTCCGATACCCAGCTACCCATCATTCTTTATATCAGCTTATTCTCTATAAATTTGTTAAATTGTTCGTGTGTCGTCAGGGTGCTGTGAAATGCAACATGCTGGCCTCCAGTCTGTTACTAGCTTGAGTGAGGATTAAAAAGATAAATGTATGGCTCTTATGATTTAAATATGACCGATGACAGCAAAATATGCCCCAGACTCAAATACAGTGAGTCTACCTGACATTTCACTATGGTAGCGGTATGATTTAGTGCTTTGATGGTTTTTAGATCTTGCAAGTGTTAAAAAATGATTAAATCTGCAGTAAAAAGTGTGTTATGTGCATTTTTTTTTCTTCTTTTTTTTTTACTTGCCAGGTTTTATTTAATGATCCATCTAAAGATTCTTCTGAATATAAATCTTTTCCACCACATAATTCTTGGCTAAAAAACAAAACAATAAAATTGGGGAAAAAATGGCTGGTCTAAGTGAACTAATTCTGCACATGTGCAGATTTAAACTTTTCGCCCATTCTTCATGAAATAGCTGAAGAAGAATCTGATTAGATGGAGAACATTTGGGGCCATCAAAGTGTCTTTTTTACACATTATTTTCTGTATCATGTGGACCGCAGAAAGGCATGACAAAGACACGTTAGAACCCTCCACGCCCTCTTCTCAGTCCCCCCGCGGCTCGGAAAGAAAAGCTGATGTTTGGACACATTTATTTTAACTAAACTGCTGTGTGGAAACGGAGATCACTCCTAGAGGCAAACTTAGTTAGCATGAGTGAAAGCTGCACATAGCCCATCATGACCCACAAAAAAAAAACTTAAAAAAACAGAGCAGCCAAGGAAGGGAGGGGGACGGTTCAAAAACAGGAAGTCTGTGTGTAGGTGTCAAACGCCTAGCAGCAGCTGTACCTGTGAACTTCTGAAAGCAAGCAAAAAACGTCCGGTTGGTGGGTCTATTCAACAGAGAGTCTTTGTAACCATAACATAAAAAGCTGACATATCTCAAAACTCTATTTTGTCAAAATGAGTGAATCTTTGCACAACAGATTATTATTCGGGGTGTTTTTATAATGATCTGCAAAAAAAACATCATAAAAACAAACATCAGTATCTATATTAGTAGGATTTGGAGAACTGCCTACATACAAGCTGCATTCATAAGGCTAATTTAACTGATGTTCTTTAGCGCCATCTAGTGTTTTATATAAAGCAATGCGGTGGAGTGTGACAGTTTAAACATTTCTGTATGTTTCTGTGTCTATAAAAGCCTCAGCTTACAGTTAAATAATGAGTTGGTAGAGTTAGAGAGATTAGCAAAAGAAACAAAAAAAATATCTAAATACTTTAGCCATTTCTGATCCCAGTGTTGACAGAAAGCTTGGAGCAGTGGAGCATTTGGTTTTACATCAGTGCCGAAGCAAAAGAAGGTTTTCTTTACTACGCTAGTGCCTCTTCTCAAAGCTCATCCCTCAAAATGTTATTACATTGTTGTAAGGCTGCGTCGTCTTAGAGTTTGAAGCAACAACCCTTTTTCATAAAAACTTGATGTAAAAATTAAATTCACTAAAACCTAAAAAATACTAATAGAATTGATTTGTTTGTTTCCTTAGCTTAATACATGTTCGCTTGAATACTCATAAATAGTTCATGATTATTATGTGATTTTTCTAATATTCATAAACTGAAGTGTTCAATTTTGGGTTAATCCTAAACAAGCTCATAGAAATCTCTATTTTCATTCTTGCATAATGGAGAGGAAAACAATCCGTCCTACAGATTGCTTTTGAGGATAGGACACCGATTTGTTTATGAAGTTTAACAGATCAGTCACATAGCAAAACTAATCATTTTGGGAGAATATTTTTTCTCGAAAGGTAATTTTTAGTACTACTAACTCAGGTTCCTTTCAGTCTGGATTTAGAGCCAATGGCTGCACAGAGACAGCCTCGTTAAAGCTACAAACTCTCCTAATGGCCTCAGATAACAGACTTCAACCTTGGACTTACACATGATACCATCGGTCATAAAATCCTACTAGAGGAAGTGCAGGCTGTAGGGACTGCAGTTGATTTCATTATTGCTGTAATTCATGCTGTGTACGCGCACCTAAAGCAGCACTGAGGTCCCTTTACTCCATGTGAGAACCATTTTTCCTTCATAGTCTGGGAATCACTGGATTTACCAAATTTTACAGAGGAGATCATTTTATGTGCATCATATCACAACAGCAATTCCCATTCTTCCCCTTCCTTTGAAGGTCTGAATCGAGTCTGCAGAGTCACCACCATAAGAACTCCATGCCACAATGGGTGCATGACAAGTAGCAGCATCCGCCATCCTTCTGCAACACAAACAACACCACATGTGGAGAGAAAGGACTGGATTGCATAAAACAACGAGAAATTAAATGCTAAACCTGTTAGAACAAAACGTACCTGCATTGGGGACTGGCAGGAAGGGCAGGGTTTGGTATTGACAGATATCCATTTGTCGCTAGCATGTTTTTGGATGGTTTATAGAAGCATATCTTCTCTCCAGGAGGTGACGCCTCCGCTTGCTTCCAGTGGCGTAGTCCTGAAGAAGTGCCCTCATCCCCTCTGAGACGAGCCCAGAAAACAGCCTGAAACACACTCATCTCTATCCACACAGGCTGGATATTCAATCCCTGAATGGAGCTGCAGCTCATGCTGCTAATTTTACTATAATTGCTGTTTGTAGAAACTTAAATTCTTCTTTCATCCATCATTTTAGTGTTTATATTTAATGGTAAATGACTCAATTAAAACACAAACTTGATTGATATAAATAAGTTTATACTTTGCTACTTTATGTTTTAGATTAAATGTTTAAAAAAGTGAAAAAAGTAATACATTTTTCTTTTATTTTTTAGTTGGTTTAATTGGTTTAACTGTTCTTTTAAATCTAGAGCTGTACTAGAAATAGGTTTCTCAGTGTCCTCTAACATTTAACATTATATTATTTTACTTTCTGCCTTTAAAACAGAAAGCACCTTGAATCACCTTGTTGTTGAAAGTGTGCTATACAAATAAAATTGCCTTGCCTTAAAACTGTATGAAATGAGGTTTCCGTGTAAATATTCTTCATTTTTATATTTCATTTTGAGTATAAAAAAAAGTTTTGCAACATATTCCTACGCCTGTGAGGTATTTCATATTTTATTGCATTGCACTGAAAAACTTCGATATATTTTAGTGGGATTTTTATTTGATTGACCAACACAAAGTAGACCTTAATTCTGAAGTGAAAGGAAAAAGTTATTTTCTTCCTTTTTTTTGCCAAAAAAATCTACATTTACAAGAAATCTTGTTACGTACAGGTGATTTACATACAGTAAGAGAAAACCACATTATTACCTTACTACGATAACAAACCAGCAGCAACAACATGTGTAACACAAACTGTACAGTACTTACAAAACGTACTGTGCTGCAGCGTTGTTGTCGTGCATTTCTTCGCTCATTGTGTGTATCATGTTTTTTATGGAGGACTACGGGGGTCATTGGAAAAGCAATACAGCATTTTGACAACAATATATAGATTGCTGAATATAATTTCAAATTCAACAATTAATCCATACAAAAAAAAAGAAAAATTTGAAAAGCATTTTGTAATTACGCATTTTAAATTGAAATACTAAAGAGG
Source organism: Valencia hispanica (assembly GCA_963556495.2). Taxonomy (NCBI): domain Eukaryota; kingdom Metazoa; phylum Chordata; class Actinopteri; order Cyprinodontiformes; family Valenciidae; genus Valencia; species Valencia hispanica. The sequence continues at coordinate 53,518,571 of OY747705.1, read as the reverse complement.
AATTGCAAATTGTATTTATTATTTGATTATTAAATACTGTGATTTGAAAATGTTTTTCAAATCCTATTCTCTCATTGGTTAGACAGCCACATTTGGGTGGATATTGCTGAGCTGCACAGCTCGTGTCTAACCAATGAGAGAGCTGGTTACGTTCGAGGAGCAGCTGTGATTGGTTGAACTTGTTTTCAGCGTGCTCAGGGACCTGGAGGGTCACTCTAATGCTAAAAGGAGAGGGGGAACCATTTAGGAAATGCAATTGCAAAAAGGTTTTGAAAATGAGAGCTGGAAAAAGAAAACGGATGTAGAAAAGGAAATAACGTTTTTAAATGCATGAAAAGGAAAGACATTTACAATCTCGTTTATTAATTGTTATTTAATTCTCCATTTTGAAATAGGATTTGAAAAACAATTTCAAATCACAGTATTTAATAATCAAATAATAAATACAATTTGCAATTCCTCTTTAGTATTTCAATTTAAAATGTGTAATTACAAAATGCTTTTCAAATTTGTCTCTTTTTTGTATGGATTAATTGTTGAATTTGAAATTATATTTAGCAATCTGTATGCTGTATTGCTTTTCCAAAGACCCCCATAGTCCTCCATAGTTTTTACTCCAGCTGGTTCACTGACGCCAACATTTTTTTTTCTGTCTGCTCTAGGCCAACCGGAAGAACAACAACGTGAAAGGCTGCATGTTGCCACCTAGTGTCACGGAGTCGATCGCACTTCATTCGATAATTTGGTTTTATGAGTAACATCTAAACTGCGATAAAGGCTCCCATTCTGGTTGAGGTATTATTAGCGTGATTATTGCCGTAGCTCGAGTTAGATGTGCATGTAAACGCACTGAACGTTGTTATGGGCTTAAACCTAAACACAGGCAGGAGACCAGCAAGATAAGATAAGGAAGATAAAAGGGCTTACAAAACAAATGGGAATCAACAAGTTGACAAGTAATATAGTCCCCAGTCTTTTGCAGCCTCTTACAGTTTTCTTTTTCCAGTTTTGCTCTGAATCATCCCATTACCTCAGACAATCTCTTGTGTCCCTGCTGAATAAAGCATACCCACAGCATGACACCTCCACCACCTTGTTCTTAGTTTTCTGCCACACACATAGCATTGCTGATGTCAGGCAAGACCGTCTCTGCCCCTTGTTTGCCGTGTCTTCTAGATGGCTTATTGCAAACCTATGACTTCCTTTCATCAATAGATTACTCGCCACTCCTCCAAAAGGACCAGGGATCTCTTTTAGAACGCTTGTTTACAGACAAAATGGGGTCTCGAAATTATGCCAGGTACTTTCTATGCAAAGTTTGTGATTTGTGTGATTTGTGGAAACAGAGGCCACTGGCAGCAGAGCCGGTGAGATGGCAATATCCATTACTGTATCCATTGCACTGGCCGTATATGGCAGAATGTGGGCGGACAGGAGGCGGGATATGATCCCAAATCACTGGAGCACATTTCTAGGGAGGGTGTGATTGATAAAGCAAGAATTGCATGCGGCTGTGCGTACTTAGGGTTTTATAAATCGGAACATTTCTTTGCAAAAGTACTTTTTTTTTTTTTTTTGCTAAGCTGGTATGGTATGGTTTTGGTAAAGATTTGACGCAAAGTTTTATAAATGAGTACCCAGATCTGTGGAGTGCACAACACATAGCTTTCCTGTTAACAGATTCTCCCACCTGAGTTGTGTGGATGATTGCCTCCGGCTCCAAGTTAGGTGGCTTCAGATGACGGGTTGTCGTTGATTTTAGTTAGGGGTGTCAGAGGTCAGGGGGATGAATCCAAACCCAACCCGGATCAATCAGATTTTCATTTGTGAAACACTCCTTCCACTTCATAATTTTAAACTGCGTTCTGTCAAATAAAATTCTAACAAAATACATTCAACACTGTGGTTTTTATGCAATAAATATTAGCCTCATCTAAACCTTCAACTTGTATGTTGGACCCAATCCCAACCAAATTATTTAAAGAAGTGTTCCATTTGGTTCCTGGCCCCATTTTGGATATGATGAATCTATCCTTAGTAAACGGATACGTACCACAGGAATTTAAAATAGCTGTAATTAAATCTTTACTCAAGAAACCTTCACTTGATCAAGATGACTTAGTGAATTACAGACCTATATCTAACCTTCCTTTCTTATCCAAATTCCTTGAGAAAATAGTTGCTAATCAAGTCTGTGAGCATCTAAACAATAACGAGCTGTTTGAAGAGTTTCAGTCAGGTTTTAGAGCTCATCATAGCACTGAAACAGCACTGGTGAAGGTTACTAATGATATTCTCATGGCCTCAGATAATGGACTTGTGTCTGTTCTGGTTTTGTTAGATCTCAGTGCTGCTTTTGACACAGTCGATCATAATATTCTCTTAGAAAGGCTTGAACATGTTGCAGGGATCAAAGGAACAGCACTAGGCTGGTTTAAATCATATTTGTCTGATAGATTCCAGTTTGTTCATCTAAATGATAAATCTTTTTCACTCTCAAGAGTTACTTGTGGAGTTCCACAGGGTTCTGTCCTTGGACCAATTCTGTTCACCATATATATGCTCCCAATTGGTAGAATCATTAGACAGCATGGGATAAATTTCCACAGCTATGCCGATGATACACAACTATATTTATCCATAAATCCTGATGAACCCAGTCAGTTAGGTAGATTACAGGCATGTCTGGAAGACATAAAAACATGGATGACCCTAAAATTTTTGCTTTTAAATTCTGACAAGACAGAAGTTGCTGTCTTTGGACCAGAAGTTCTTAAACAGAAACTGTTTAGTCAATCACTTCATCTGGATGGCATTAAATTGGCCCCCAGTAATAACGTGAAGAACCTCTGCGTTATTTTTGACCAAGACTTGACATTTAAATCCCATATTAAACAGGTTTCTAGGATTTCTTTCTTTCACCTCCGGAATATTGCTAAAATTAGAAACATCCTGTCCAGGAGTGATGCTGAGAAACTAGTCCATGCATTTGTTACCTCAAGGCTGGACTACTGTAATTCTTTACTATCAGGAAGTCAACAAAATGCCATTAAAAGCCTTCAGTTGATCCAAAATGCTGCAGCAAGAGCTCTGATGAATATTAAAAAGAGAGATCACATTTCTCCTGCTTTAGCTTCCCTTCATTGGCTCCCTGTTAAATCCAGAATAGAATTTAAGATCCTTCTTCTTACATACAAAGCCCTTAATAATCAGCTCCATCATACATCAGAGATCTAATTGTTCCTTATGTTCCTAACAGAGCCCTTCGCTCTCAGACTGCAGGTTTACTTGTAGTTCCTAGGATTTCTAAAAGTAGAATGGGAGGCAGATCTTTCAGTTATCAGGCTCCTCTCCTGTGGAACCAGCTCCCAGCTTTAGTCCGTGAGGCAGACACTCTGTTTACTTTTAAGGCCAGGCTTAAAACTTTCCTTTTTGATAAAGCTCATAGTTAGAGTGGCTAAGGTCATCCTGAGCTATCTCTGTATTTATGCTGCTATAGGCTTAGACTGCTGGAGGACAGACTGACCAATTTTCTTCACTCTGTTACTTCCTTTTCTCCTACGACTCTCCAGTTGTATTACAGTACATTCTGTTATTTCGGCTGTTAACTTTGTTTTCTCTCAGTGTTTTTCTCTCCATAGAAGATATACCTGGTCTGGTATCCGGCTTGGCTGCAATGCCCTGTTGGACGGGGGTCATCAACTGGGATGATCCTCCCAGTAACTGAACATCCACTGTGTCCTGTTATTAACTTTTTACTTTCTGTAACATAGAAAGTTCTCTTATATCAGATCTTCTGTTCCTTCTGTGTTTCTGCTCTGTCTTCTCAAACCCCCAGACGGTCGTGGCAGATGGCCGCTCCTACTGAGCCTGTTTCTGTTGGAGGTTTCTTCCTGTTAAAGGGGAGTTTTTCCTCTCCACCGTCGCTAGATCCTTGCTCAGTATGAGGGATTGCTGAAGGATTGCTGTGGTTGGAAAGCCTGCATCAACGGGGCCCAACCTCATGCCAATGACTGACGCAGTCTGCTGGGATTCCTTAAATAGGAAACTTTTTAACTGATTGGAATGTTTGTATAAATGTATTGAAATGACTTTTTGTAAAGTGCCTTGAGATGACATCTGTTGTGATTTGGCGCTATATAAATAAACTGAATTGAATAAAGTGTGAAAAGGTTCACAGAGTATTAATGTTAATGCATCACCGAACATCCAGATACATGGAAGAATGTAGTTTTGCTGTGTACCTTCTGTCTGTGGGGGGCTTTTCAGTGGATCACTCATCTCTTCAGGGACGTTAGGTTCTTCGTAGCACTTGCTTGTTCCATGGTAGGTCTTCTTGCAGTTTACACAGAAGGCAAAGCTGCAGACAGAACACATCACTGCAGTGCTGTGATTTTCCACAGTGTTTTAACTTCATGTATATTTAAGACTGTGTGGCTTTGTGGGTGTGTTTAGAAAACTGAAAAGAGAAGACTGTGCGAAGCTTGAATTGTTTAGAGACATGTTTGGATCTGATGTACTTGCTCTTCTCGCTCTGGCAGGAAATGAAAGCTCAGGACTCAAAACTGGTCCATCATGTTATTGTTTGCTTTTTAACAATACGTTTAAATCACTGCAGGTAAAAGGCCTTGATATTTTTCCGGCACACTCCAGAAAGCTTTTTTTAAGTGGTGGCAAGATGAAAGCCACTAAAAATCTTGGACATGCACACAGACAGCAGAACCAAAAATTGTAGCATAATTATATGAGTTTTATTTAGAGATGGGTAGAGTAGCCAAAAGTCGTACTCGGGTAAGAGTGGGGCTACTTTAACATCGTTCCAGTAAAAATAAAAAGTATGATGCAGTAAAACTACTCCCAAAAGTACTTTTTTTTAAAGTAAAAAATTACTTAAGTAAATGTAACTGAGTAAACTGCATTTTGGTATAATGTCTGATCCTCTTCAGGGTTATGGTGACGTTTTCAAGTACCTCTACACCAAAACTCATCTGATTTGATGTGTTAGAGAATGCTTTTTTTAGCCTCCATAAAATTCTACATAATTATTTAATTTATATTACACTAACTCTTGCCATTTCATGATCCTTTATATGACAACCAGATCCAGTTTACATTACATATATTCCAGTTAGATCCATGTTGTAATCCAATGCAGTCAGATTCTGATTATGATACCAGTCAGTAAAATTTTGTCAAAGGAAGACTAGGTTATTGCAGCAAATCACAGACTTTTGAAGCAACGAGTGCCTTTCACTAGAACCAAATGGAACCCTTCCTTAAATAATTTGGTTGGGATTGGGTCCAACATACAAGTTGAAGGTTTAGATTACCCTAATACTTTTTGATAACCCAGAAAGCTCAAAACAGAAAGAATCAAAACCGTCCAAAACAGAGATTAGGTTCTACAGTTACCTCCGATGCTGCCTCACTTACTGAGAGAGAAGTAATCATGTTTGGGAGGATGTCAATGATTTTATTTTTAGTAGAATTAATTTTATTTAGAATCCCATAGCGTCATTACTACGAAGAGCTGAGGGAACAGGTGGCTCAACAGAGCTAAGCCTCCGTTTAAGTTTGGCAGCTGTACTAAAAAGAAACAAAGGATTGTTCTTATTCTCCTCTATTGATGGTGAAAAATATGCTGTTCTAGCTTGTCAAAGGGTCTTTTTATACAGCAGTAGGCTATTTTTCCAGGTTAAGTAGGAATCCTCTAGATGTGTAGAGCACCATTTTCTCCCCAATTTCCTAGTATTCTGCTTTAATGTATGCAGCCCCGCAATGAACCAGGGAGCCAACCTCCTATGGCCAATTTATCATCTTTTTTTAGGGTGGCCACATTGTCTAATATCAGACCCAATGAGAAAGTAACACTATGAACCAGAACATCAATTTGTGAAGGCCTGGAAGAATGAATTGCTGCCCTCTGCTGTGTTTCTCTGAGATACTGAGAACAATAAGAATAGAAAAGATTCTTTAAAACTCGTTATAGCATTGTCCGATAAAGACCTACTATAATGAATTTTTCTTTCAGGTTTGGGGTACTCAGTTGGAATAAATTCAAAGGTTATCAAAAAATGCTCAGACAGCACAGGGTTAAGAGGAAGTACTATTTTTTCTTCACACTCAACGCCATATGTCAGTACGAGGTCGAAAGTATGACGACAGGAGTGGGTCGGTTTGTGTATTTTTTTTTACTGAAACCAATTGAGTCTAATGGTGCGTTCACACTGCACACTTTGTGTCAGGCAACGCTCCCAACGCATCTAGTTGGACGCATGTACGTTTAGCAAAAAAGAGCACGTGGACGGGGATTCCTCTGTCGCTACCTAACGGAATGGGAAATAATTACGTTGAGAAAAGATAACTTACCCGACATCCCGATCTCATCAGCGATCTTCATCCAAGCAAGTTCCTTTACATTCCTGTCTTTATACAAAAACGAGGACGGATCATACAATTCTCTGCGATTGCGGACGGCTACCATAAGATTGTCTTCCATTGTTGAAAATGTTTTTTTCCTGCTCCCGCTTCATTCAAGATACGTGTGGTCACGTCGCTACAGTGAGACGCTCTGATTGGTTGGCGCACTGCGTCAAGTGCGCCAAAAGTCCAGCTAGCTGAACTTCTGCGTTGCTTGCGTTTGCTACGTTGCCGCTTGAAACGCAGGTAATGGTGCGTTCACACCGCACACTTTGTCTGCGTCAGGCAACGCTCTCAACGCATCTAGTTTGGCGCATCTACGTTGAAGCTTGCAACGCTTGCTTCACACCGCACTGCGTCAGGCAACGCTCCCAACACATCTAGTTTGACGCATGTACGTTGAGCAAAAAAGAGCGCGAAGAAGATACATGTAGTGACGTCGCTACAGTGAGACACTCTGATTGGGTGGCGCACTGCGTCAAGTCTGTCAAAAGTTCAGCTAGCTGAACTTCTGCGTTGCTTGCGTTTGCCACGTTGCCGCTTGAAACGCAGGTAACACTTGAAAAGTTGACGGAGCCAACGCACACAACGCACCGTAGAGACTCTGACGGACCTCTGACGGACTCAACCGAAGACTTTACATGTAATCTTGCCGCAACTGACGCTGACGTTTGGGGCGGTGTGAACGCACCATAAGACAGCATAGCAAGTATCACCAAATAACCTGGTTTATGTCCCTCACGCCCTACTGTAAGTTCCTGACCCTGTTCATAAACTCACTGCTAAGTACCATTTCTCAACACAATATGCATTTGGTCACATTTGTAAGTCATTTGCTCATGATTAAGACTTTTTAGTACAACATTAATTTCCCAACTCTGGGATCATTAAAGTGCATCTCCTCTTACCAGCCTTAATCTAAAACTGTTATTAAATAAGGAGCTAAGTTTGCTGTAATTGTCACATTGTTACAAGCCAAAGCTTCAGCGATGAGTCTTCTGCCTCTCTACCAACATCTCCACCTGGCCGGTGTGATTGATTAACTGGTGGCAAGATAACTTGTGGTGGCAGTTGGCAAATGTTTCTGTGGGTGTGGCTTTTTAGGAGCCCTTTAACGATCCAGGAAATACACAACGTGTGTTTCCTTAAATAACTACAAATCATTGCAAAAAACAATCAGTTACTCTAAGACATCTATTAAAACCTTAAAAATAACTCAATAAAAATACATTTCATTGCTCTAATATTCCATGTTGCATTTTCAAAAAATAATATCTGCAAAACTGTTGACATAGAGCTTGTAAATTATGCAGACCTTCCCCCGGTTTTGTCTGTTTTTTTTAAGTCTGAGAGTCACCAGAGAAAGACTGAAATAGATCTTAAGAAAACAAATCTAAAAACACTGATCTATCACTGAAAGACCACAGAAACGTTGAAGAGCCAGGTGGAACAAAATAAAGGGTTTAAAAAGAACGACTGGCTTTCTTATTTTTCATTTCTCCCTTGTGATGAGGCGGAAACACTGTCAGAAAATCGAATTATTTTCAAGCACCGTTTATGTCATTTCCTACAGTTCAGAGGACACAAAGAACTATTTGGGTCTCTTGGAGAACAACATAAACTTTTGTGGCAGATTTATTTTTTTTTATTTTTTTTTAGGATAACAACAAAATTAAGAAAAACATTAATAACATTAATTAATGACATATTACTCCATAAAAACACAAAAATAGAAACTTTAAGAACAGAGAAATGTTGTGCAAAATGGCAAAATCTCTTGTAACTTGAAATCAATATATTTAGAGAATGATGTTGCGATATTTTTGAAGGGTGAAATATTGAAACTGATATTGCTATAATTCATGCTGTGTAGACACACCTAAATTGCACAGAGTTAAATAAATATAAATGCAAAATCAGATGTCGGATACAAGAAGCATCGAGGTCCCTTTACTCCATGTGAGAACTATTTTCTTCATAGTCTGGGTGCCAATAGAGTTACCAAGGTTTACAGAGAAGATCGTTTTATGTGCATCATATCAAAACAGCAATTCCCATTCTTCACCTTCTGTCGAAGGTCTAAATGAAGAGTCTGAATTGAGGCTCCAGAGTCACACCCAGTTAAAACTCTGATTACAACGGGTGCAAAACATGTGGTTGCATCCGCCATCCTTCTGCAACCCAAACAACAATGTCACATATACAGAAAAAGAACTGGTTTGCATTAAAACAATGAGAAACAAAAGTTAAACCTGTTAGAACAAAACATACCTGTATTGGGCTGAAGCAGTGAGGGCAGGGTTTGGTATTGACCGTTATCCATTTGTCGCTAACATGTTTCTCGATGGTGTACAGAAGCATTTTGCGGCCGTATCTTCTCTCCAGGAGGTGACGCCTCCGCTTGCTTCCAGTGGCGTAGTCCTGAAGAAGTGCCCTCATCCCCTCTGAGACAAGCACAGAAAACAGCCTGAAACACACTCATCTCTACCCACACAGGCTGGATATTCAATCCCTGAATGGAGCTGCAGCTCATGTTTCATTATCCAAAACTGCTACTACTAATTTTACTTTCATTGCTTTTTGCAGAAACTGAAATTCTTCTTTCATTCGTAATTATAAAAAAATTATTTCATGGTTAATGACATTATGTTATTAATTAATGACATATTAATTAATAACATGGTCTTATTTTGGTCATGGTCTTATTTTTAATAACATTAATTATTATTAATTATTAATGTTAATTCAATTCAATTCAGTTTATTTATATATCTCAAGGCACTTAACAAGAAAGTCATTTCAATACATTTATACAAACATTCCAATCAGTTAAAAAGTTTCCTATTTAAGGAATCCCAGCAGATTGCGTCAGTCATTGGCGTGAGGCTGGGCCCCGTTGATGCAGACTTTTCAACCACAGCAATCCTTCAGCAATCCCTCATACTGAGCAAGCATGTAGCGACAGTGGAGAGGAAAAACTCCCCTTTAACAGGAAGAAACCTCCAACAGAACCAGGCTCAGTAGGACCGGCCATCTGCCACGACCGTCTGGGGGTTTGAGAAGACAGAGCAGAAACACAGAAGGAACAGAAGATCTGATATAAGAGAACTTTCTATGTTACAGAAAGTAAAAAGTTAATATTTGTATGTTTGCATTAATATTATTAATTATTAATGATAATATTAATTAATAACATTAATTAATGATATTATGTTAAAGGTTATGACATTACTCCATAAAAACACTATTTACAAACAATATTTATTTTGCTATTTTATGTTTGAGTTTATTTGTTTTAAAAAAGCACATTTTTAAACTCTTAGTTGTTCTTTTAAATCAAGAGGTTTAATAGGAATTGAGGGTTTCTCAGTGAAGTAACCTCTAAAATTTAATGTCACATCCTTTTATTTTCAGCCTTTAAAACTGTATATAATGAGGTTTGTGTTTAAATATTCTTCATTATTATATTTCAATTTGAGTTAAAAAAACGCTTTGCAAAAAAGTTTGACAATTTATAAACATGAAAAAGAATCCCTGTAATTCCTTGCGAACATATTCCTACGCCTTTGATATATTTCATCTTTTATTGCACTGCAATGAAAAACTTCAATATATTTTAGGGAGATTTTATTTGATTGACCAACACAAAGTAGAGCATAATGTTGAAGTGAAAGGATAAAGAACAATTTTCTTTCTTTTTTACAAAAAAAAATCTACATTTACAAGAAATCTTGTCACAAAGTTGTTATGGATTTGAACCCAAAAGCAGGCAGGAGACAGGTAATATAAGATGAGGAAGTTAAAAAGGCTTATGAAACAGTAGGGGAAACAAACGGTAATTAACAAGATGAAAAGTAACTAGTCCAGTTTATTTCCCAGTTCCCTCCTGTAAAATCCTATTACTTCCGACCATCTTTCATATCCAGCTGAGTGAAGCATGCCCACAGCATGACACTTCCACCACCTTGTGTCATCTGTTTTCCGCCTCACATAGCATTTTTGATGTCGGCAGAGACTGTTCTTTTCACATCTGACCAGAGCCCCTTTGTTCCCCATGTTTTTTTGTCTCTACTAGATGGCTTGTTGCAAACTTATGGCTTCCTTTCAACCCTAGTTTACTCACCACTCCTCCATAAAGACCAGATCTGTGGAGTGCACAACAAACAGCTTTCCTGTTAACAGATTATCCCACCTGAGTTGTGTGGATGATTGCCTTCAGCTCCAAGTTAGGTGGCCTCAGAGGACGGGTTGTCCTTGATTTTAGTTAAGGGCGTCAGAGGTCAGGGGGGATGAATGCAAACCCACCCCGCATCTGTCAGATTTTCATTTGTGAAACATTCCTTCCTTAATTCATAACTCATAATTATAAACTACGTTCTATCACGGAAAATTCTAACAAAATACATGCAACACTGTGGTTTTAATGTAATAAAGTGTGAAAAGGTTCACAGAGTATTAATATTAATGAATCACCGAACATCCAGATACATGGCAGAATGTAGTTTTGCTGTGCACCTTCTGTCTGTGGGGGGCTTTTCAGTGGATCTTCACTCATCTCTTCAGAGATGTTAGATTCTTCGTAGCACTTGCTTGTTCCATGGTAGGTCTTCTTGCAGTTTACACAGAAGGCAAAGCTGCAGACAGAACACATCACTGCAGCGCTGGACTTCTCCCGAATAACAGCAGAACCGCAAGTTTGCCGAGGACAGTATGTGATGTCTAAGAGCAGGCAGAGGGGGAATAAAAGGACAGTTGAACATATATATAGTCTTCTGTTAACCCTAAAATGGATTTGGGTTTTATCTCTATAAAGTAGGAATTGAAAGGAGGCACACCAGGCATGCAGTCCAGGCTAGACTGCAGGAGAAGACGGTCATATCTGTGAAAGAGCTCCTCTCCTACAAGACTTCTTACCTAGAACAGACGGAGACGCAGAGAAGGAACAAAGTGAGGATAAAACTCTGGAAGAAAGAGAAACAATTGAAATGTCATGATGTTAGGTGTTTGTGTTTTTGTTAGTTCTTTTGCTTATTTAGTTTTATTATCATGTTAGGTTATTCCTTGTCTTTATTAGTTATTTCTGGCACTTCCTTTTTCCGTATTTCTTCTTGCTCCTAGATATTTTCAGCCTTTTGCTTCTGTGTCCACCTTTTCACTTGTGTTTCCCCAGTTAAGTAATCTTTGTTAATTTGCTTATTCCTCCAGTTTTGGGTTTCAATTCAAATTCAAATTCAAATTCAAAAATACTTTATTGATCCCAGAGGTAAATTAAGTGTTGGTATAGCTCATATAATTAATTCTTTAAGGAGTTGTTGTAGATGATGATGGCTGTGGGCAGGAAGGATTTCCTGTAGCGGTCTGTGTTGCAGGGAAACTGAAGAAGCCTCCGACTGAAGACGCTCTGTTGTTGTATGACAGTCCCATGAAGAGGATGCTCAGGGTTGTCCATAATTTTTTTGATTTTATGAAGAATCCTTCTTTGCATCATCATCTCCAGATGTTCCACAGTCGTCCCAAGAACAGAAACTGAACCTTCTTTATCAGGTTGTTGAGCCTTTTTAAATCCCTGGCTCTGATGCTGCTACCCCAACAGATGACGGCTGAAGAGATTACACTCTCCACAACAGACTTGTAGAAGATCTGCAGCATCTTGCTGCAAACCTTGAAGGACCTAAGCTTCCTCAAGAAGTACAGTCTGCTCTGTCCCTTCTTGTAGACGGCTTCACTGTTCAGTCTCCAGTCCAGTCTGTTGTCAAGATGAACTCCGAGGTATTTATACTCCTCAACCACCTCCACTTCTTCTCCCATGATGGAAACAGGGTTTGACTGATCCCTGTTTCTTCTGAAATCTACAATCATCTCCTTTGTTTTGTTCACATTCAAGGTGAGACGATTGTTTCCACACCATGTCACAAAGCGCTCCACCAGCTCTCTGTATTAAGCTTCTTGTCCATCTCTGATACACCCGACAATTGCAGAGTCATCTGAGTATTTCTGCAGATGACAGGTCTCTGATTTGTACTGGAAGTCTGAGGTGTACAGAGTGAAAAGGAATGGTGAGAGTACGGTCCCCTGTGGTGCTCCTGTGCTGCTGACCACCTGGTTTTACACACAATTCTTCAGTCTCACAAATTGTGGTCAGGTAGTCATTGATCCAGGCGATTGTTGAGGCCTCCACCTGTTTCTTCAGGAGTTTCTGACAAAGTAAATCAGGCTGAATTGTGTTAAATGCACTGGAGAAATCAAAGAACATGATCCTCACAGTGCTGCCTGCTTTGTCCAGATGACAGTGGGTTGGTTGAAGTAGGTGGATGATGGCATCTTCAACTCCAACTCCACAGCGATAAGCAAACTGCAGTGGGTCCTGATACGTTCTTGTTTGCTTACTCAGGTGGGCCAACAGGAGTCTCTGCAGGACCTTCATGATGTGGGATGTCAGGGCAACAGGTCTATAAGTCATTGATGACTGATGGGTGAGTTCTCTTTAGTACTGGAACAAGGCAGGATGTCTTCCACAACACTGGAACCTTCTCCTGAGTTAGGCTAAGGTTGAAGATGTACTGCAAGATCCCTCAGAGGTGCTCAGCACAGGCCTTCAGGACTCTGGGGCTGACACCATCTGGACCTGCAGCCTTGTTCCGGTTCAGTTTCTCCAGCTGCCTCTTCACCTGACTTTTGGAGACAGACAAGTGGGAGGGGGAGGCAAAGGGGGTAGCAGCATTTCCTGACTTGGTTCCTCTTGCTCTCCAGCATTGTCTTGAGTTTTCACCTAGATTCTTAGTTTATTCTTAGTTCAGCATTATTCTCCGTTTCATCTTCTCTCCACTCATTCCTTCCTTCTGCTGATTGTTTCACCTGAAACTGTTTCTCTTAATTGGTCCTCAGCCTTTTCTCTGTCACTTCCTCCTTAGTATAAATTCTGCTCTCACCCTGTTTGTCCGTTGCTGCATTTTTGATCCCCTGAGTTCTGTAAGTCCTTGTTTTTGTTATAATTAAAGCATTCTTTTTTTTAACACTGCATTTGGGTCCTCACTAAAACCAGAACATGAAATGAAATCTATAAGATGTATGTATTAAACGTTTGCTCCCTCCTATTTTATCGCCAAAACACAAACATAAAAGACCAAGAATGTTGGAAATATGTGATGGATTATAGCTGCTTTAATAATTAACATTAAAATAAACTTTTAAAAATAATTTAGTCATTAAAAAAGGCGAATAAAATCAGAAGACTTGATTTACTTCAGTGCATTTTAATATGCAGTGTACCTGTGCAGGTATGGGAGTAGCGGTGCAGTCTGCCTGAGGACAGGTGACGCCCAGGATGTTCCCCTCCGTTATCTGGGCTTTCCAGAACCCACCGAGACAGACCCCGCAGAAGATGTGGCCACACTCGTACAGCTGCACACACTCCAACCCGAGCCTGCTCGAGAAACAAACGCCGCAGTCAAACGGCGTGGCGGCAAACACCTTTCGTTTCTCCTCTGCATCGTGGATCAAAATCTGGGACAGGAGCATCTGGGATGGAGTCAAAGAGAAACCCGAGTAACTTTGGTCCTTGGCTGGAGGGATATCTGGGACCTCCTCCTGTCTGACTGAAACAGACTCGGAAAGATCAAATCTGTCTGCAGCCGAGGAAAAATCTCCCTGGTGGTCATCAGCAGTTGATGAGGCTGTGTCGTCTGAACCGTGAGCAGCATCTCCTGATGGTGGAGGTGGGTCAGGTGATGCATGGTCGTTCTGATCATCTGGAGGTTCACATTCTGGAGTGTGTCTCTCCTCGTCTCTTTTGTCCTGGTTGGATGGATCAGGAGGAAGCTCCAGCAGACTGTGGATGTTCAGGTGCTTCAGGGCATCCTCTCTCAGAAACTGTATCCAGGAGAAGAGTACCACAGCGCCCCCAGTGGCCTGGTAGAGATCAGAGAGCTGATCTCTCAGTGAAGTTAGCTAAGAGAGAAAGGCATAGTTGTTTTTAAACCCAAGGATTTGGTGGAACATTCAGTTACATGAAATCTGCAGATATTTGCTTCTCCATTGGTCTTGTTGGGTTCTTTTAAAGGAGTCATAACCTAGTATTACCTTGGATACCCACATTCTATTATAGTCTTTCAGGCCCTTCTAAAAAAGAAAAGTTGAAAAAAAGTGAAAAAAATAAACACGGAGCTCCTCTGACCCTTATTTCTGAAGGCATTATTGTCTTGCGAGATCTGATGCGATACTTTGGCTGTCGTGGACGGGCATTGTAATAATGCAAATGAGGGGCGCGTTGATTGGTGGCAGGAAGGAAGGGGGTTGACACTGCAGGTAACGCTTCAGCATATCTAACCCATATCTACTACTCCCGCTAGCATACAATAGCCACATTAGCAGTTAGCTGCTGTTTGTTACACACAGCAGAGCCATAAGAGCACAGCCTTACGGTTTCAATTGTAGGCAGTCTCTGATTGTTGGAAGGGCCCCTTTTTCCAAACGGAGCATCGATGCCAACGTTTCTGCATCTTTCACGGTCGAGTTCGTACTTCGAATCGGTGATGTGTCGGTCGCGAACAAACCGGCTCTAGGAGCTAACTCTTTGAAGTGAACGATGGGAGCCGGCTCGTCATTGGGAGCCGTTTTTTTATTTTTTCATCCCCCCCCGCTTGTTTTGGTACATTTGGTACACATCGTTTTGCATTAATATTGGTAATAAATACACTTTAAGCAACAGAAAATGTGAGGAGCCACTTGGGAGCCGAAACAGTGGTGGGCCAAACCAAAAGAACTGGCTCTCAAAAAAGAGCTGGAATTCCCATCACTAGATCGCAGTAATGGCGGCGCTTGACTGAATATGAGGGGGAGGGCGGTTTGCTTCCTGCAGCATGGGTCTGCGATGTCTATATATGGTATATCCTGCGCCGACTTGAATTCAAGTCGGCCAGAAATTAAAACCACGTATTTGAGTGCGCGTGGGCTGGTTGACAAACCCAGGGGTAAACAAACGCTTCAATTCTAAATATCGGCTTCCCGGCCAGTGTAGAATCGTTAGGCAATCATAACATAAATTTTTTCTCGTGGAAAAGTAAAAATTACAGGTCATGA
Source organism: Valencia hispanica (assembly GCA_963556495.2). Taxonomy (NCBI): domain Eukaryota; kingdom Metazoa; phylum Chordata; class Actinopteri; order Cyprinodontiformes; family Valenciidae; genus Valencia; species Valencia hispanica. Next base: position 53,503,073 of record OY747705.1, on the reverse strand, counting down.
CTCCATTAAGGGATGGACTTTGAATGGTCATTTGGTATCATTTTCCGGTTAATAACCCAGCACAGACCAAGCTTTAGCAATATAATGCATGTTTAAGGTTTCCATGCTTAACTCAATGGCTTTAAGGTGCAACCCTATGGGGGGGGGGGGGGGGGGGGGGCGTTTGTAAAGTTACACAGAAAAAATTTAACAGCAATAATTTGGTTTATTCCACCTGTCATAACAGAAAAAAATGGAGGTTCATTTTTCAAAGTCATATTTGCGTCCGTGTTATTTATTCAGCGATAAATGTCACTTTTCAGACTAAATATTTAGTTTGTGCTGTAAATTCATTGGGAAGGCCGTGGGAACTAGGGGTGGGCACCTTGTGGATGACAAATGATATACATGCTGAATTTTTGCAAGCAAAAGTGAATAAAATACAATTATTTGATTTGACGTTGAATTCAACACAAACACAAATCCATACTATTATTTTCAAGATTTGGAAATGGTTATGTTTCATATTTGGTTGCATTTGTGATGTCACGCATACACTTACACTTGTACCAATGGACCAATTAGTAAACGTCTGCATTGCTTTTAAAACGGCTCATCCTACGTTGCAAATGTTGGACAAAAAATAAACAATGATAAAGAGCTGACCTTCAGCCTCGCCAGCAGATTATATAGCAGTTAAATTTGATAGTCCGCTTACACTTATCGGCAAAATAATTAGCATATTATGTGGATATTTAGCTCTGAACCAAATGTTCAGTTTGAGGCAAAATATTTACCAAGCCATTTTAGCTTACTAACTAAATATTTAGTTTGAAACTGTGACATTTGTAAATGAATAAACAACATGGACGCAAACATGACTTTGAAAAATGAACCCCCATTTATTTATCGTATGAAAGCCCAAATAACCCAAATTATTGCTGATAACTTTTGACTGTGTAACTTTAGACACTGCACCCCGTACAACTCGGGTATTGCAAATGAAAAACAAGCCCACATCATCAGGCCTCTACCGTGCTTCACAGACGCCATGAACTGATTAGCACTGATGCATTGTGTTTGGTTTGAACATTATGGCCAAACAGCACTACTTTGGTGTCATCTGTCAAACGCCTCTCAAGTTTTTCACAATTCAAAAGCTCCTTATTGAGCTTTTGAATTGTGTGACCTTTATTCTCCATTTGTTACCTGTGGGTGAGTCAGCCAGCTGCAGGTGAGAGTGAAGGAGGGAGGGGAGGAGGACGGGTAGTCTGCAGGAAGTTCAAAGGTCAAAAGCAGTGGTGGGAGGAAAGAGATGTCATACTGCCTTATTGTTTCACCTAGCAGGAAGGGAAGGGAAAAAACAATGTAAAGGACAGCAATAGTTTCTAATTGTGTAAAGAGATTTGATATTTTGCTTCCTTAGAGGTGTAACATTAAAAAAACAACAACTCCAGAATTGAAACTATTGGGAGTTTTGGCCAGTTGTATCTTTTGTCTGAAAAAATGGTCAATGATCTCAATGAATCGGTAATGGACCCGTATCAATTCATTTAAAAAGTATATATATTTTTAGTTACTTTAATTCAGATGTTCTATTGTACGAGCTAACTTAAACGCACCACGGAGTTAAGCTGCGACGCTAAAAGTGGCAAAACATCCCAGTAATTAAGTTTTTCTACAGCCAACATCCACATCATGATCGGAGTGTTTACCGTGTTTCAGGAGCACAGTGAAGCCCGCAGGAAGCTCCACGGAAACTCGGAATTCTCCGGCAGACTTCGGCTCATTTCGGAGGAACTCCTCTGAACCAAATATGCTCTGCAGGGCGAGCAGCTCGTCTTCCTGCTCCTCCGAGTCCGTATTCATGAAGAGCAGCTTAAATGTTTAGACTACCTTCAACGACGATTATTAAAAACAAAAAATGAGCTAAAGCTTTATAAGTAGAGACAGTTTACATGTCAGCTGTTGACTGAGTCTCCATCCAGCTTCCTGCTCCATGTGAGCCCGTCCCTCCCTCTGCTGGAACACCCTAGATATACCGCAGTCTGATGCAAGGCTCAGGAATCTTACAGTAATCATCTGGGGACATCGCTGTGGCTGACAGTGGAAACTGGTCCAACATGTTGCTGTTTGCTTTCCAGCAATACGTTTAAATCACTGCAGGTACAGGGTGTTGGTACTTTCAGGCACACAGGTGAAATAAAGAGGCAACAACTCCAGAAGGTTTTTGTAAGCGGTGGCCGGATGAGAGCCACTAAGAATCTTTTATTTTGTGTGTGTCCTGTTTGGCAGTGTGGAGCTCAGATTTGGTGTCTGAGTACCAAGTAGAAGCCATACAGATTTACTTTCACAAGCTTCATATATATGTGTGAGAAATCTTTATTATGAATTGCTGGGGGGGTTATTTCCTGATGTTATGGACACGGAGATGGAAAATAAAGGGGAAGAAAGAAAGAAGATGAAGAAGACAGGTAGGAAACAAAAAGTCAAGAGAGAGGGTGAGTTGAAAATACAAGAGAGGAAGGGGAACAAAGAAAACACAGGAAGACATTGAAGTCTGCCTCCATACCCACAGGACGGCATAGAGAGGAGAAAAAACAAAACAAAACACGAAAAAGGAACATCGACAAAACAAACCTAACATCGTGAACTAAGAACTACACAACCACATCACACAAAAATGGATATAAAAATACAACAACAATGTCACAGAAAAACTCATGGTACCGATAAATCAAGCTCTAGTAATGATAACCTCAGCCCAAGAATATATCCTTAAACACCAGAGACCCCACATCTATGTGTGTGTGTTAGCATGCTGGTGCAGATAAGGTTTCTCCATAAGAGTGTTCGATAGCTGGTGTGAGCAGACATCAATCCGTCTCCCAGGAATCGATGCAGACATGAAGGAGATCGGAGCAAAGACGTCCAAAGGACCCCCAGAGCCCCAGGCGGACCCGGGCGGGGCCGACCGCATCCCCCAAGAAAGGAGAACCTCAGGGGAACGTCTAACGGCTACTATGCAGGGGCCCGGGGGGCAGCAGTGACGAGCCCACGGGCCCCGCCAGCAACCAGCCGCACCAGGGCAGGCCGGTCCATGGACCAGGAGAGCCGGGGCCCAGGGGCACCCCACCCCCCAACAGGGACCCGACCAGGGATCCGCCGGCCGTGGTCCCCACCACCCCAGGCCAATTCTCACCGCCAACATCCCAGCGCCCCACCCCTGCCTCACGTCGGGGCGCCCCACTGATAGCTGCAGCGGACGGACGGCATCCACAGGCAAAGCTCAGCCAGCATCTGGACACCAAGTTGTACCAGCTCCCGAGTCCTGATCCCGCCCAACGCAGAGCGCTGACAATCTTTAGGGATGCAAACCAAAACCTGCAGCCGAATCAGGGTTGTGTTCATGTTTTTCAGAGGCGGGTAGAGTAGCCAAAAATTGTACTCAAGTAAGAGTAGCACTACTTCAACAATATTTTTACTAAATTTTAACTGTCCAAAAATGTACTTGAGTAATAGTAAAAAAGTATTTGTTAAAAAAGCTACTTGAGTTCTGGGCAACATCTGATAAAATGTTTTATTTAATGTCATTCGACAGACAAAAATATATCTGGGCAAATTTGGGTATTTTAAAGACTAAGTTGAAAAAAGTGTATACAAATAAATAGCATAATTCCAATTTTAAGCAGAAGAAACACTTTTCTAACTCAATGTTTTTCAATATTCTCTGTCTTCTCGAACCACCAGACGGTCGTAGCAGATGGCCGCACGTACAGAGCCTGGTTCTGGTTCTGCTGGAGGTTTCTTCCTGTTAAAGGGGAGTTGTTCCTCTCCACTGTCGCTACATGCTTGCCTCAGTATGAGGGATTGCTCAAGGATTGCTGTGGTTGGAGTCTGCATTAACGAGGCAATCTGCCAAGATTCCTTACATAGAAAACTAGCTAAAACTTTAAACTGATTGGAATGTTTGTACTTAAATGACTTTCCTGTAAAGTGCCTTGAGATGACATCTGTTGTGAATCGGCGCTACATAAATAAACTGAATTGAATTGAATATAATGGCAATACTTACAGTAGGTAATGCGTGTATGTATGTATATATATATATATATATATATATATATATATACACACACATATATATATATATATATATATATATATATATATATATACACACACATATATATATATATATATATATATATATATATATATATATATATATATGCTGTATATCTTAGAACAAGGTAAAACCTACTTCCAATGCCAGGTTATGGTGTTTACTGTATATTTACTTGATCTCAAGATGCAACAACAAGCTAGAAAATGACATTAGAAAAACCAAAGCTTGTGTAGAAACAGGTGGTCTCCTTCAATAAACTGTTGCTGTGTGTCTGGGTCTGGTGTATTTTTGTCAAAACATGTTTTTTTTCTTCATTCTATGAAGTTACTTGCAGCAGGTATTCAGAAATTTTACTCAAGTAAAAGTAAAAAGTACGGTGTAGTAAAACTACAATTAAAAGTACATTTCTGCAAAAAAGTTACTCAAGTAAATGTAACTGAGTAAATGTAACTAGTTACAGTAACTTTTTGATGGGTATACCCTGGTCTAATATACATTACCTACTGTAAGCATTGGTTTCATTTTTTTACTTTAAAAAAAAGTATTTGGAAAAATGTAAATTTTGTTTAAAAAAAAATATTTTCCAATTATGTCACATATTTCTATTTATTTGAGTCTTCAGAATTTGTACCTAACTTTATATTTTTTGTCCAATTACATAATTTTTAAATATTAAATTATATGTGATGAGCTCTCTCAATACTTGAGTAGCCTTTTTAACAAATACTGTTGTACTCTTGAGTAAGTTCTTGCATGACAACTTCGTACTGCTTCGTACTTTTACTTGAATACACATTTTGGCCACACTCTACCCACCTCTGCCTTTTTTTAAGTACCTCTACACGGAAACTCAGCAGATCTGATATGTTAGAACATGCTTTTTATTTAGCCTCCGTAAAATTCAATATAATTATTTGATTTATAGAGCACCAGATCTTGTCTTTTTATGGCCATTCATAGATTACATATATTCTAATTAGATCTAAATTGTAGTCCGATGCAGTCAGATTCAGATTAAAATGTTAGTAAAATGTTTTCTGTCTAAGGAAGTCCAACTGATTGCAGAAAGTCATTGACTTTTCAACAATGGGGGGGGTCAGGCCTGCCCATTCAGGTATTGGGCCTTTCCAACACAGATTACTGCACCCATGTAAATTAAGTTACAACCATGCAATGTATTAACCCAAGATAAACAGCATAGGGTGCTGTAGGCTATTAATTGGGACTTTTGGAGGCAGAAAAGAGGATGTTTTATCAAATCAAATTACACTTTATCTATAAAGCGCTTTTCAAACCAAAACAAAGCTTCTTAAAGTGCTTTACAGATTAAAAAAGACCCACAACACCCCCCCCCCCTTTCCCAAAACCCAAAAGTAAAAAACATCACCACAGCTATGCCCCCCCACCCGCCAATTCCGAAAGATAAGAAGGCCCAAGACCATTAAGACACTTAAAAATTATTAAAAGAATCTTAAAATCGATCCTAAAACATACGGGGAGCCAATGCAGTGATTCTAAGACGGGTGTAATGTGCTCCCGCCTCCTGGTCTTCGTCAGGACACGTGCTGCTGAATTCTGTAAAAGCTGTAAACTTGAGATTCAATTCAATTCAATTCAGTTTATTTATATAGCGCCAATTCACAACAGATGTCATCTCAAGGCACTTAACAAGAAGTCATTTCAATACAATTATACAAACATTCCAATCAGTTAAAAAGTTTCCTATTTAAGGAATCCCAGCAGATTGCGTCAGTCATTGGCGTGAGGTTGGGCAGATTTCCAACCACAGCAATCCTTCAGCAATCCCTCATACTGAGCAAGCATGTAGCGACAGTGGAGAGGAAAAACTCCCCTTTAACAGGAAGAAACCTCCAACAGAACCAGGCTCAGTAGGAGCGGCCATCTCCCACGACCGTCTGGGGGTTTGAGAAGACAGAGCAGAACACAGAAGGAACAGAAGATCCGATATAAGAGAACTTTCTATGTTACAGAAAGTAAAAAGTTGATAACAGGACACAGTGGATGTTCAGTTACTGGGAGCATCATCCCAGTCGATGACCCCCGTCCAACAGGGCATTGCAGCCAAGCAGGATACCAGACCAGGTGTATCTTCGATGGGGAGAAAAACACTGAGAGAAAACAAAGTTAACAGTCGAAATAACAGAATGTACTGTAATACAACTGGAGAGTCGTAGGAGAAAAGGAAGTAGCAGAGTGAAGAAAATTGGTAAGTCTGTCCTCCAGCAGTCTAAGCCTATAGCAGCATAACTACAGAGATAGCTCAGGATGACCTTAGCCACTCTAACTATAAGCTTTATCAAAAAGGAAAGTTTTAAGCCTGGCCTTAAAAGTAAACAGAGTGTCTGCCTCACGGACTAAAGCTGGGAGCTGGTTCCACAGGAGAGGAGCCTGATAACTAAAAGATCTGCCTCCCATTCTACTTTTAGAGATCCTAGGAACTACAAGTAAACCTGCAGTCTGAGAGCGAAGTGCTCTGTTAGGAACATATGGAACAATTAGATCTCTGATGTATGATGGAGCTGATTATTAAGGGCTTTGTATGTAAGAAGAAGGATCTTAAATTCTATTCTGGATTTAACAGGGAGCCAATGAAGGGAAGCTAAAACAGGAGAAATGTGATCTCTCTTTTTAATATTCATCAGAACTCTTGCTGCCGCATTTTGGATCAACTGAAGGCTTTTAATGGCATTTTGTGGACTACCTGATAGTAAAGAATTACAGTAGTCCAGCCTTGAGGTAACAAATGCATGGACTAGTTTCTCAGCATCACTCCTGGACAGGATGTTTCTAATTTTAGCAATATTCCGGAGGTGAAAGAAAGAAATCCTAGAAACCTGTTTAATATGGGATTTAAATGTCAAGTCTTGGTCAAAAATAACGCCGAGGTTCTTTACGTTATTACTGGGGGACAATTTAATGCCATCCAGATGAAGTGATTGACTAATCAGTTTCTGTTTAAGAACTTCTGGTCCAAAGACAGCAACTTCTGTCTTGTCAGAATTTAAAAGCAAAAAGTTTAGGGTCATCCATGCTTTTATGTCTTCCAGACATGCCTGTAATCTACCTAACTGACTGGGTTCATCAGGATTTATGGATAAATATAGTTGTGTATCATCGGCATAGCTGTGGAAATTTATCCCATGCTGTCTAATGATTCTACCAATTGGAAGCATATATATGGTGAAAAGAATTGGTCCAAGGACAGAACCCTGTGGAACTCCACAAGTAACCCTTGAGAGTGAAGATGATTTATCATTTAGATGAACAAACTGGAATCTATCAGACAAATATGATTTAAACCAGCCTAGTGCTTTTCCTTTGATCCCTGCAACATGTTCAAGCCTTTCTAAGAGAATATTATGTTCGACTGTGTCAAAAGCAGCACTGAGATCTAACAAAACCAGAACAGACACCAGTCCATTATCTGAGGCCATGAGAATATCATTAGTAACCTTCACCAGTGCTGTTTCAGTGCTATGATGAGCTCTAAAACCTGACTGAAACTCTTCAAACAGCTCGTTACTGTTTAGATGTTCACAGACTTGATTAGCAACTATTTTCTCAAGGACTTTGGATAAGAAAGGAAGGTTAGATATAGGTCTGTAATTCACTAAGTCATCTTGATCAAGGGAAGGTTTCTTGAGTAAAGGTTTAATTACAGCTATTTTAAATTCCTGTGGTACGTATCCGTTTACTAAGGATAGATTCATCATATCCAAAATGGGGCCAGGAACCAAATGGAACACTTCTTTAAATAATTTGGTTGAGATTGGGTCCAAAATACAAGTTGAAGATTTAGATGAGGCTAATATTTTTGATAATTCTGAAAGCTCGACTGAATCAAAACAGCCTAAGCAATACTGAGGTTCTACAGTTCTTTCCGATACTGACTCATTTACTGAGGAAGAAGTAATCATGTTTGGGAGGGTGCCAATGATTTTATTTTTAATAAAATTTATTTTATTTATGAAGAATCTCATAAAATCATCACTGCTAAGAGCCGGGGGAATAGTTTGCTCAACAGAGCTATGACTCTGTGTAAGTTTGGCAACTGTACTAAAAAGAAACCTAGGATTGTTTTTATTCGCCTCTATTAATGATGAAAAATATGCTGTTCTAGCTTGTCGAAGGGTCTTTTTATACAGCAGTAGACTGTTATTCCAGGTTAAATAGGAATCCTCTAGATGTGTAAAGCGCCATTTTCTCTCCAACTTCCTAGTATTCTGCTTTAAAGTACGCAACTCTGCGTTAAACCAAGGAGTCAGCCTCCTATGGCTAGCCACTTTCTTTTTTAATGGGGCTACACTATCTAATGCCAAACGCAATGAGGACGTAACGCTGTGAACCAGACCATCAATTTCTGAAGGGTTAGAGATAGAATTGCTGCCATCCACTGTGTTACTCTGAGACACTGAGGAAAGTAAGAATGGTACAGATTCTTTAAAAATTGTTACAGCATTGTCTGATAAAGTTCTACTATAATGAAATTTTCTTTCAGATTTAAGATGGTCAGTTAAAGTAAATTCAAAAGTTATCAAGAAGTGGTCAGACAGGACCGGGTTATGTGGGTGGACTGTTATTTCCTCACACTCAATACCGTATGTCAGTACAAGGTCCAAAGTGTGTTTACCTGAGTGGGTCGATCCCTGTACTTTTTGAGTAAAGCCAATTGAGTCTAAAATAGCATTAAAGGCTGCATTTAGGCTATCACTTTCAGTATCCACATGAATATTGAAGTCCCCCACTATAATAACCCTATCAGTATTTAATACTATATTAGATAAAAAATGTGAGATCTGATCCAAGAATTGAGAGTAAGGGCCTGGTGGACGATACAAAACCACAAACAAAAATGGTCTTAATGTTTTGCAACTTGGATGAGGAAAATTAAGGGTTAGATGCTCAAAAGAACTGTAGCTATCAATTGGTCTGGGACTAATTAGTAAATCAGAACGGAAAATGGCTGCAACTCCTCCTCCTCGCCCAGTATTTCTAGGAATGTGAAAATTTAAATGACTGGAAGGAGTTGACTCATTTATACTGACATAATCCTCCTGCTGCAACCAGGTTTCTGTGAGACAAAGGAAATCAATGTGATTATCACAAATCAAGTCATTTACTAACAAAGTCTTTGAGGAGAGAGATCTTATGTTTAATAAACCACATTTAATAGATTTATTTTCAGTCAAAGTTGTATTTATTTTTATGAGATTTCCATAATTTGCTTTTGTTGGCTTAACTTTTAATCCATTTAATTTTGGCCGTGGGCAAGACACTGTTTCTATAGGGTAATGGGTGGGTAACAGTACAGAAGCAGCAGAGAGGTGGGTTAAACTACGACTCTGCTTCCTGGTCTGGACCCTGGGTTGTCAGTGTTTTGGAGGACTAATAAATTCGGCCATATTCCTAGAAAGAAGAGCTGCTCCATCCAAAGTGGGATGGATGCCGTCTCTCCGGATCAGACCAGGTTTTCCCCAAAAAGTTCTCCAGTTATCAATGTAGCCCACATCGTTTGCAGGACACCACCTAGACAACCATTGATGGAATGACAGCATCCGGCTAAACATGTCGTCACTGGTCCGATCAGGCAGGGGACCAGAAAAGATTACCGAGTCTGACATTGTTTTGGCAAACTTACACACCGAAACAACACTAATTTTAGTGACCTCCGATTGGCGTAACCGGGTGTCATTACCGCCAGCGTGAATAACAATCTTACTGTATTTACGCTTATCTTTAGCCAGCAGTTTCAGGTTGGATTTGATGTCGCCCGTTCTGGCCCCTGGCAAACATTTGACTATGGTCAATGGTGTCTCTAATGCCATGTTTCTGACTATGGAGCTGCCAATTACCAGGGTCGGCTTCTCAGCGGGTGTGTCACTGAGCGGGGAAAATCTGTTAGAAACGCGGACCGGTTGGTGGTGGCCCGGGGGCTGGGTCCTAGAACTATGCTTCCTACGTACAGTCACCCAGCCGGCCTGGGTTCCCGGCTGCGCGGGCTCTACCGGAGGACAGCTAAGGGGTTCTATCCTTGTTGGCTCCGCGCTGGCTAATGGGCTTCGGCTATCTGCTGGTTTTTCAACAGCGCGGAGCCGTGCTTCTAATTCTGATACCCTCGCCTCCAAAGCTACAAAAATATTACATTTATTACAGTTACCATTATCACTAAAGGAGGCAGGGAAGTAACTAAACATCTGACAGAGAGAGCAAGAGAGAAGAGAAGAGTTAGAGACAGGAGAGAGAAGAGTAGCCATAGCCGCAATGAAGCTAAGCTAACTGAGCTAGCGAGACCTTCCACCCAAAGAAAAACTGTGTGAAACACGAGGAGTTCCCAAAACGTAAAGTACACCACCACAAAATGTGTGTTTTAGTGTGATTGTGTGTTAAAATAACTTAGAAAAGCCTCAGCACAGAGAAAATAAGATCAATTCAAGAGCGTTTGAACACCAAAACAGCTCCACGGACCACAGCAGTGACAACAGGAAATGACGCAATACGGCTTACCCCGTCACCACAACCACTCAATGGCGCGATACTCTCTTTGGGAAGACCAGAAAGCAGGGAATTACAGTAGTCAATCCTACTGGTAACAAAAGCATGCATCAGCGTCTCCGTATTGGCCCGAGAGAGAATGGGGCGGACTCTGGCAACGTTCTTTAAGTGGTAAAAAACTATTTTAGTAATATTTTTTATGTGAGAGATAGAAGTCAGCTCAGAGTCAAAAATCACGCCCAAGTTCTTCACTTGTAGAGAAGGATTATAAGACAGTGATTGTAGTTTTGGTAAAAGTTTCTCTCTCTAAGCCTCAGGACAGATGACTAAAACTTCAGTTTTGTCATCGGTTTAGGCACGTTTCCACAATGGGAACTTCAGGGTAGTTTTACTGGATCTTCATTGTATAGCATGTGTCTCCCCTTCACCAGGCCGGGCCAACAGGGACGTTTTCGGGGCCATTTCAGGAACCAACGGAGTACCAGTCTGGGGGTATGTACTCGGAAATGGTCCGGAAGAGTCGTTGGGCGGGAGCTGTGGTCCAGTCACGCCGATTGGTTGTAAATCAGAGGAGAAATGAGCAAACATCGCCAAACAACCGCCTTTGTAAAATAAGAAGAGTTGCTGGTGAAGCAGTTGATACAAACACCACAAACAGAAATGCAGCAACAATTCCCGCTTCTTCCGTGTCGATCTCTTGTTATTTCTGCTGCTTTGGGCTCCTTTTGGCATTGATATGTGATTCTACCACTTACCGCCGAGAGAGTCGTAATATGCAGACCTCTTAGCTAATTCCTTAAAGGGCCACTTTTGTATGGAGACACGATGGCTGAGAGGAGTGGACTAACAGATTACCCTGTCAGATGAAAGATCCGATAAAATTACCCTTAAGTTCCGATAGTGGAAAAGCGCCTTTTCATACGGTTGTATGGCAAAATGGACATTGGAGCTTGGCTTAATGCAAACCTAGCACAAGCAGAGACGACAATAATACTAGTGATGTATGTCTCGAGACCGGTCTCCAGACCACTTTTACGTGGTCTCGGCCTTGTCACGGCCTTGACGGTCTTTGGTCTCATCTTGGTCTCGATACCCTCTGGTCTTGGTAGTGTCTTGGTCTCAGTTTAGGCAGTCTTGACTACAAGTCTAGTGCAGTAACAGCCATTATACAATTGCTACACATAGTTGATCTCACCCAGTCTGCAAAAACATTTACAGTGAGCTCAGTCACACACATGACATGGTCTGTCTCTGTATTGCCTGTAGTTGAAGTAATACCATTTAATATGTATTGAATGTAAACTGTGGCTGAACCCTAGTATGCTGCTGTTCATACAAGTTATTGCGTAGCTTCAACACTAGTCTGTTTTTTTTCTTCGCCCTCGACTATCGGTATCGGTCTTGGTCTCGACTTGGTCTTTGTATTGACATGGTCTGTCTTGGTCTTGTCTTGTTCTCGATACCCTCTGGTCTTGGTTGTGTCTTGGTCTGGGTTTAGGCGGTCTTGACTATAAGTCTAGCTAATACATCACCAGTCTTAGAGAGGTAAGTGCAACCTTGAGTGACACTCTGGTCCACACTCCATACCAGTAGATGGCAGATGGTAGAATGCACCAATTTCTTTTTTGCTAACTGCCAATAAACATCACAAAGAAGAAGGAGGGTGTTGTGCTTTTTTTTGGCTAATATGAGCATGTGAAAGGTAGTTCTGATGAAAACATTGTGAGAAATACACACAAGGAAGAAAATTATCAACGTTTTGAGGGGTGGATTAAGTTGGACTATCGCCATGAGGCAAGGCAAGTTTATTTGTATAGCACAATTCATGTTACAAGACAATTCAAAGTGCTTTACATAAAACATCAAAGGCATTACAGTAGGGTGCAGAAAAAGCAAAAGTACAGGAATAAAAAGCCTGATTAAAAAAATGAATTTTTTTTTTGAAAAAATATGAAAAAAAGCCGTGCAGATTTAAAACTTAGAATAAAAATCTAATCAAAAGCAGCTGAGAACAGGTGGGTCTTTAACCTGGATTTAAGTGTTTCAGCTGATCTGAGGCTTTCTGGGAGTTTGTTCCAGACATGTGGAGCATAGAAGCTGAACGCAGTCTGGTTCTGACTCTGGGAACTGATAAAAGAGCGGATCCAGATGACCTGAGGGGTTGAGTAGGTTCATACTGGGTCAGGAGATCACTGATGTATTTTGGTCCTAAACCATTCTGAGCTTTATAGACCAGCAGCAGAACTTTGAAGTCTATCCTCTGACAGACAGGCAGCCAGTGTAAAGACCTCAGAGCTGGACTGATGTGGTCCACTTTTTTGGTCTTAATGAGAACTCGAGCAGCAGAGTTCTGGATGAGCTGCAGTTTCCTAATTGATTTTTTAGGTAGACCTGTAAAGACGCTGTTACAATAATCAAGCCGACTAAAGATGAATGCATGGAATAGTTTTTCCAGGTCCTGCTGAGACATCAAATCTTTTATCCTTGAGATATTCTTAAGGTGATAGTAGGCTGATTTTGTGATTGCCTTGATGTGTTTTTCAAAGTTTAGGTCTGAGTCCATCACTATACCCAGATTTCTGACGTGGTTGGTGGGTTTTTAGGTGTATGGACTGAAGCCCTGTGGTGACCTTCAATCTTTTCTCTTTAGCTCCAAAGACAATTACCTCAGTTTTGTTTTTGTTCAACTGCAGAAAATTGTGGCACATCCAGTCATTAATTTCCTCAATGCATTTGCCGAGAGCCTGTACAGGCCCTTGGTCTTCTGGTGACATTCTAATATATATCTGTGTCATCTGCGTAGCTATGGTAACTTATATTGTTATTTATTACCTGTGCCAGTGGGAGCATATAGATGTTAAACAGAAGAGGTCCCAGGATGGAACCCTGGGGAACCCCACATGTAATTCCCGTCTGCTCAGATGTAAAGTTACTTATTGACGCAAAGTACTTCCTGTTCTCTAAGTACGTTTTGAACCAGTTTAGTACAGTGCCAGAGAGACCCACCCAGTTCTCCAGTCGCTTGACTAAAATAATGTGGTCAACTGTTATCAAATGCAGCACTGAGATCCAGTAAAACTAACACTGACATTTTTCCACTGTCAGTATTCAAACGGATGTCATTGATGACTTTGGTCAGAGCAGTCTCAGTGCTGTGGTGCTGTCTAAAACCTGACTAAAAGACGTCATAGCAGTTGCTTTGTCTTAAGAAGTCATTTAGCTGATGAAAAACAGCCTTTTCAATGATCTTACTTAAAAATGGAAGATTGGAGATGGGCCTGTAGTTGTTCATTTGTGTCTTGTCCAGATTGTCTCTTTTCAGCAGGGGTTTAATTACAGCTGTTTTCAGGGGCTCTGGGAAAACACCCGACATTAAAGATGAGTTCCCAATCTGTAACAGATCTGACTCCAAGATCTTTGAGACCTTTTTAAAAAAGCCTTTGGGCAGGATGTCTAAGCAGCAAGAGGAGGAGTTCAGTTGACGTAAGATGTCCTCCAGATCTTTGCTGTTTATGAGATAAAACTTTTTCATGGTGTTTAAACGGATTTTCCGTGGACACTGTACATAACCTGAACCTGGCGTTAATGAACCAACCGCTTGTCTAATATTTTGGATTTTGTCTGTGAAGAATTTGGCAAAGTCATTGCAGGCCTTGGTGGAATAGAGTTCAGGTGCTACTGACACAGGAGAGTTTGTTAGCCTGTCGACAACAGAAAATAATGTGCAAGCACTATGACTATTTCTGGTGATGATGTCAGAAAAATATGATGATGTCAGAAAAATATGACTTCCTTGCATTCCTCAGTTGTAATTTATAAGACTTGTTGTCGACTAGCTATTTTGCTGGAAAACATTAACTGGATTGTTGTGGACGTAAAAAAACAGCTTTTGTTCGAGATGCCTCAGTTCTGTCAATGATATGTGGCTTCAAATGGAGTGGTTTGACAAAAGTGTTTAGAATAGAATAATCCTTTATTGTCCCACAAAGGGGACACTTACTGTCTACAGTTATAATGGCACCCTTACATTACATGTTAGCGCTAACTTTGTTTTAGGGTCATAGTGTGAGGGCATCACCGCTTCATTGAAATGTATTCAAAGTGGGATGCTTGATCCATAAAGCACTGCAGTAACGGTGGAAATTAACTTTATAATTAGCAAGCTGGGGACAGCTTTGGCACGGCTACCTCAGTGCCCCACTGTTTGTTGCTGGCAGAAGCAAATTATTTAGTTTTTGTTTTACACAGCCTGCATGCTGTGGCTATTCTTAAAAGAAATGTTGCCTTTGGTGCAAAGGGAGCTGGGTGTGGTGCTGATGACCTTGCTATGTGTTCACCATAAACTGTCCACGTGTTGCACCTACACCCTTCCGCGTGTCATAAATTAACATTAAAGATCCAGTGTGTAATATATTTACTTGTTTACTTTCAAATTTGGTGTATTTTTACTTAATTTATTTTCCTCAAACATAAAATATGGACAGTAATCAACATAAAAAAAAAAAAGAACCATAGTTTGAGAAGGAGCAGGAAGAAGTAAAAACGCTTATTTTATCCTGCCCCTACTCACAGGCCATCTTTTTCCTAATACATTGGGTTACATGTGAATGTACATATAATTCTATATAAACATACATACACACCTACATATACCTGTACATCGGATCAGATTCACCTTTGTCATTGTACAAGTAAGAACAACTGGTACAGCGAAATGTAGTTTAGCATCTAACCAGTGATGCAATAATTAAAAAGGGATTTTTTCATAACAGTGCTTAAAAAGACAAAAAAACACAGAATGCAGTATGATCATGTTTGATCATTGGTGAAAAAAGTGCATAGTTCTGAGGAATCAGACAGTCTATAGACAGAATGCAGTAAGATCATATGTCGCGCATTGTTGAGTGGCAATTAATAAAGTGCATAGTGGACGGAGGGAAACAGACAGTCCAAAGTCCATATGCAAAAAGAGAGAGGACACACACTCAGCCGATATACACATGTTGTTAAATTACAATTTTATGATTGGTCCTTTAGTTATTTCTTTATGCTCTTTTTCAAACTGGTTAATATTACTGCTATCCTTTAATTCACTGCTTTACCCCACAAACAGACAGACACATACTTCACCGAGTAGTGTTGTTGACAGATGGTTGTTTGAACATAAAATTACCTCGTAACTAATTAATATTCCCTCTATCCTTAGACATTTTTTGCAGATGATGTGGTATGGACTTTTTGTTTTATCTTAAACATCAATTGAGCCGTTTTAAATGGAACCAGATCCACAAATTTCTGTCTTTTTGATTTTACAAACAACAATTTAGTGTTCTCATAATAACCAACATGATTTATTATCCTAATTGTCCTTTTTTGTAAAATGTGTATCCTCTGTAAGGCAGTTTTGTATGTATTGTCCCATATTTCCACACATTAGTCCATATATGGCAGCACAAATACACAATATACCATGTTAAGGGATTTTGGATTCAAAATAAAACTAGTTTGACACATTATTCTGATGCTTCTTGATATTTTGTTACACCACATATTTAATGTGAGGCTTCCATCAAAGCTTATGATCCAATTTGACTCCCAAAAACTTTGTGTTATACACCCTTTTAATGTGTACATTTATTTATTTTATTCAGGTTCAATGATAACCTGTTTAAGTCAAACTAACTTTCAAGCTGTGGCTCAGTGGTAGAGTTGTCAGCCTGCAACCCAGAAATTGTGGGTTTGATTCCAGCTTCCACCTGCTACATGTCGTTGTGTCCTTGGGCAAGAAACTTCACCTACCTTGCCTACTGGTGTTGGCCAGAAGGGCCGATGGCGCGATATGGCAGCCTCGCTTCTGTCAGTCTGCCCCAGGGCAGCTGTGGCTATAATCATAGATTGCTTCCACCAGTGTGTGAATGTGAGAGTGAATGAATAATGGAGTTGTAAAGCGCTCTGAGAGTCTTCAAAAGCGCTATATAAATGCAAGCCATTATTATTCAATTTATTACCATTTCCAAGATCTGCTGCAAGTCTGTTCCAGAACAAATAATAGTTGTATCATCAGCAAAGATAATGAATTTCAGTATATGTGATACCTTACAAATGTCATTAATATATAAAATAAACAACTTTGGACCCTAAACTGACCCCTGTGGTACACCACAGGTAATATTGCGGTAGAATGGGAGAACCCATTTGAACAAACTGACTTCTATTGTTCTGTTGTATCCCGTTCACAAACTTGTCCTTTTTCATTAATATTTCTCACCAGCGTCTATTCTAAGTATTCACATTAACTTGAAACTTTACATTTTTATATACATAAACTGTGGTCGACCCTACATAGTCATGCGCCATCTTGAAATACGGTAGCTGTTTAGGGACATACAGGATATAATGCTCCATGTTTCAGCAGCGTTCTGGATCAGCTGTAGCTGTTTGATTGACCAAATCCTATCCACTCAGAGTAACTTTCTATGTTCAAACTTCTACATATAGGAGTAATTGAGTTTTTAAAAACAAGCAAGCAAAAAGCGCTTGGACAATCGATGATGCCAACACGTCTCTGAGGGCATAAATGCTGTTTCTGGATGTAAACACAGGTGTACAAATAATGTCGGAGCATTTTTGTCGCGGAAAGTGATGAAAACAAGTAAACGCTTAGAACAGAGAAAACACAGATCTTCACTTTGGCCGGAGTTTTCAGAAAGATTTGTTTTCTGTGCCGTAAATCTGCGTTTTCGTGTGGATGAACCGTAGAAAAATATATTCGTTTTGTGAGATACTACGTGTGGACAAGGCATAAACATAGTTCTAGCCCCACGCTACAGTTATTTATCTAACAGCTTTTTTCCATGATTGAGTCGTAATGAGTTCCATCCGTCTTTCCATCATCTCTGACCAGCTTCCCTTTCTCTGTTGAAGAAAAGCATCTCTAGATTCAAAATCTACTTTCCTTTATGGCTAACTCAGTGTTCCACTTAAGAGTTATGTGCTATGTATTTCTGTTGGCCTGTCAAATAAAATCCTAATACAACACAGTAAAGTCACAAAATGTGAAAAAGTATTTGAGATATGAATACTTTGGAAAGGCACTCATCCAAGGCATGAAAATCACAAAAAATTAGGGATTTCAGATATTTTTGTTGGTTATTTTTAAATGATTGAATGAATAATAAACATCTTCAATAAAGTTACAATTTATTGCAGGTCAAAATTTTACACGTTTATATTTACCTAAATATCCCACTAATATTTCACTAAATGAAGGGTGCTTTACAACCACATGCATTATTACTATGAGCAAGATCCTTTCATAATTCTGTCTGAATTCACTATTTTGTACTTTAAAAAATCTCGCAAACAGTAAAAAAAAAGAAAAAACTGGATTGTTTTTTACTATTGGAACAGGACAGATTACATAAGTGCACCAACCAGCGGTCACGCTAGACATTTCTGTCGTCCATCTTTTTAACTGACAGGTTAAAAAGAAAATCTGGTCATAATCTATTTTTAACTGTCAGTTTTTAATATGAAAACATGAACCGAGAACTACATATAAAAAAATTTAAAAGATTGCACTTTAAATACAAACAGTTCACCTGCTGTGGCCTGAACCCGGGATTTGCTGCAGAGTTTATTGGGATGAGGTTTTGGATTTTTGCCTCAGACAGATAACTTCTCATAGGTGTTTTGCTCACACTGGAGACTGGAATTAAGCACCACTTCAGCCATTTTTGAAATCAGGGAACATTTGTCGTATTGAAGTGATTAGAGTTCGGGAATACTCGGGAACAAGCCGTTTCCTGACCCGCAAGCTATCGCTTCAGTGGAAGGATCACTAAGGCACCAAAGTATGTTGAAGATCTGCTGTTACTATAGTGGCATGTGAGGCTGGGAAAGCACATTTCGGACACCAGCACGATCAGCACCGGCTCCCCCCAAGGCTGCGTTCTTTCTCGCCTGCTCTTCTCCCTGTACACCAACAACTGCACCTCCAGCCACCATTCCGTCAAACTCCTTAAGTTTGCAGACGACACCACCTTCATTGGACTCATCTCTGGTGGGGATGAGTCTACCTACAGGTGGCCTGGTGCAGGGAGAACAACCTGGAGCTCAACGCTTCCAAAACAGTGGAGATGATAGTAGACTTCAGGAAGAGCGCAGCCCCCCCCATCATCCTGCGTGACCCCAGTAGACACTGTGGAGTCCAACCGCTTCCTGGGCTCCATCATCTCCCAGGACCTCAGGTGGGAGCTGAACATCAGCTCCCTTATCAAGAAGGCACAGCAGAGGATGTACTTCTTGAGGCAGTCAAAGAAGTTTCAGCTTCCACAAACAATGCTGGTCCACTTCTACACTGCCATCATAGAGTCCATCCTCACCTGCTCCATCACCATCTGGTACACTGCTCCCTCTGCCAGAGACAGGTGCACACTGCAACGCATCATTCGCTCTGCAGAGAGGGTGATCGGCTGTAACCTTCCTTCTCTTCGAGAACTGTACTCCTCCAGGACCTCGAAGAAATCTTGGAAAATAGCTGCTGACCCCTCTCACCCCGGTCACAGACTGTTTGAACCCCTCCCCTCTGGCCGAAGGCTGCGGTCCATCAGGACCAAAACCTCCTGCCACAAGGACAGTTTTTACCCCTCTGCAATCAGGCTTTGGAACACAGCCAAAAGGTCTGACGAACACTTATGGTCCGTACAACTGTCACATCAACGCCACCCCCCCCCCCCCTTCACTGGACATTTTAAACTTAACCGCACACTTCCTCCTGCACTACACGTGTAAATAAATATACAAATATATACATGTATATGTATATCTGTACATAACTTCTATTTATGGTTAAAAGTTTATTATGCCCAGGTTTTATTTCTCATGCTTATGTTTGTTTTTTGTTTCTTCACGACAAATTCCTTGTAATGTAAATTACTTGGCAATAAATCTGATTCTGATTGTCTGTGTTTTATTGCTGTTTTTATTTTACCCCTTAATCATGTAAAGCACCTTGAATTACCTTGTTGTTGAAAGTGTGCTATACAAATTAAATTGCTTTGCCTTGCCTTGCCTTGCCTAGGGAGCGACGTGCTCCAAAGTGTCCAGGTCTGAGATAATGCTAAAATGCTCTCATGGGAATCTTTTTTTTATTGCTTTAGTTACCTGTACTCCGTACGTAAAGTTGAAAATGCCTGTGCTTTTGCACCAAGTGGTCAGAGGTGTGAATACTAATCTGTCAAAATGACGGACGGCCTTCAGATTTTTCTGGCACCATTTAAATAGAAAAAAAAAAACGGTCAAATACAGAAAAGATTCAGTTAATGTGACCCAACTATAGCCCCCCTTTCAATTTACTAGACCTAGTTGATCAACATCTACAACAACAATTAATTTTCCTCTGGGATCAATAAAGTATTTTTGAATTTGAATATCATTCAACCTCTGTGAAAAATGCTACACCAAAATACTGAAGGATTTAAAACCACTCTTGTATGTTAGATACAGGTCGACGCATATGCTCAAGGCCTTGGTATGGGTTATAAAGTGGGCCAGGTTTGTTAACACGTTTTAATAAATTATTGGATTTTGAGCTGGTCCTGTACCATGCTTCCCAGATATGGAAACCCGGCATTCGGACAGGATTTGGTTTTAATTTTGTTGTTGTTGAGAATTCTGTCCAGTGCTCTTTTTTGTAGTTTACAGCGAAAAGAGTTGAAGCTGAAGTTCATCATCTCTTCCCAGACAGGATGTATGGTGCCTTTCTCAGCTTTTCTAAAACCTGTTACTCCAAAATTCGAAATAGTTGATATAGAAACAACATGGAAATAAAAGTTGTGGGAATAAAATGAAACTTCTTTTTCCATCAACATTTATCACTATAAATCAAAGAATAACACAGATATGTAGTTTATAAAATTGTATCATTTAATTGTTAATAGTGTCTTTTTATTAAACATCTCTAAAATTTAATGATCGTTCAAAGAAAAAAACAAAAAGATTGTTTATGGCATCTTTAGTGCACTTGGATGGTGATGCAAAAAAAAGTGACTTGGTTCACATTAATTTGATTTAAAGAAAAAAAGGTTTTTAAGCTTGTTAACATTTTAAACCCATCAGTTGTAACTGTAGTTTTCCTTCAGGCTGACCTGGTTCTCCAAGACCTTCTCCGCCATGGTGAAAGGCTCGGGCACCCTTAAGGATTTCACTGTGACGCTCAGTGGCTGCGGTACAGCCCTGGATTTCATGACAGTTAAGGGTCGGGGGTCTCTTTGGGTTTTAAACGCAATACTCTTCTGAATGACATCAGCAGAGGCTGCATTTAAAGAAAAAGACAGAAAAGGAAGTCAAAATTGCTATTCACCGAACCATAGTTATTCATTCATCCAATATTGAAACCTAAGACTGACTCAGATTCTAAGCACAATTTTATTCAGCAGGGAATTTTATCTTCTAAATTTCAGATCCTGTTTAGGTTTGGGCTTCGATGGTTGGGGGGAGATCTGCAGATTCCCACCTGACACCTGGAGACACTCCTCCTTGTGCCTTTCGTCCCATGCTTTCAGCTTGCAAGACTTGGAGCAGAAGAACACCTTGAGGCAGCGGCCACAGGCAATGAGCTTCACAAACGCAGAGCGACCGCAGTGATAGCAGAACTTAAACGCCGGCTGCCTAGGGAAGGATTTACAAACACAGGGTTGAGAAGTGCACTGTGAAAGGCGCAATTAAATAGAGCAAAGACATTTAGTGTGTGTACCTGTGAGATTTAGCCGGGTCTAATTTCCCTTCAGAGCTGCGTGCCGGCCCGTTTGAGGACCCGTCCTCTGAAGCTGTGGGTGTTAGTATTGTTTAATTACTCCCCATTACGTCTATAAATCAGGTTAGAAATAATTAATACAGTCATGGGAAAAAGAAGAAGTTTAAAGCAACTGTTAACATGTTAGGTTTGGCCGTCCAAGCAAGTTCACCCTGAAAGCAGACAGCAAGGTGCTAAAAGAAATCCCCCAAAACCCTTGAAGGTCTCATTCACTTGTTTTTTTTTTTAAATAAATTTATTGTGATCTCTAGTTTGAATGAATGCCCTGAGTCGTTTTCTTTTAATAAAAATCAACGTCTCACCTCTGACTGTCTAACAGCAACTGCAACTGTAATTGTTGCCTGCAACAAAATAACTTATATAGGGATGCAACGGTACAGATATTGTTATTTTTCTGTATGGCCCTGTCGGTTTGGTGCACGTGTGTACGAAACGAATCCAGCTGTTTTCTACCTGAACACATGCAGAATGTTTACAGTGGCTTGCAAAAGTATTCGGCCCCCTTGAACTTTTCCACATTTTGTCACATTACAGCCACAAACATGAATCAGTTTTAATGGAATTCCACGTGAAAGACCAAAACAAAGTGGTGTACACGTGAGAAGTGGAACGAAAATCATACATGATTCCGAACATTTTTTACAAATAAATAACTGAAAAGTGGGGTGTGCGTAATTATTCAGCCCCCTGAGTCAATACTTTGCAGAACCACCTTTTGCTGCAATTCCAGCTGCGCGTCTTTTAGGGTATGTCTCTACCAGCTTTGCACATCTACAGACTGAAATTCTTGCCCATTCTTCTTTGCAAAACAGCTCCAGCTCAGTCAGATTAGATGGACAGCATTTGTGAACAGCAGCTTTCAGATCTTGCCACAGATTCTTGATTGGATTTAGATCTGGACTTTGACTGGGCCATTCTAACACATGGATATGTTTTGTTTTAAACCATTCCATTGTTGCCCTGGCTTTATGTTTAGGGTCGTTGTCCTGCTGGAAGGTGAACCTCCGCCCCAGTCTCAAGTCTTTTGCAGACTCCAAGAGGTTTTCTTCCAAGATTGCCCTGTATTTGGCTCCATCCATCTTCCCATCAACTCTGACCAGCTTCCCTGTCCCTGCTGAAGAGAAGCACTCCCAGAGCATGATGCTGCCACCACCATATTTGACAGTGGGGATGGTGTGTTCAGAGTGATGTGCAGTGTTAGTTTTCCGCCACACATAGCGTTTTGCATTTTGGCCAAAAAGTTCCATTTTGGTCTCATCTGACCAGAGCACCTTCTTCCACATGTTTGCTGTGTCCCCCACATGGCTTGTGGCAAACTGCAAACGGGAATTCTTATGGTTTTCTTTTAACAATGGCTTTCTTCTTGCCACTCTTCCATAAAGGCCAACTTTGTGCAGTGCACAACTAATAGTTGTCCTATGAACAGATTCCCCACCTGAGCTGTAGATCTCTGCAGCTCGTCCAGAGTCACCATGGGCCTCTTGGCTGCATTTCTGATCAGCGCTCTCCTTGTTCGGCCTGTGAGTTTAGGTGGACGGCCTTGTCTTGGTAGGTTTACAGTTGTGCCATACTCCTTCCATTTCTGAATGATCACTTGAACAGCGCTCCGTGGGATGTTCAAGGCTTGGGAAATCTTTTTGTAGCCTAAGCCTGCTTTTAATTTCTCAATAACTTTATCCCTGATTTTAACACATAAAGCACTTTGAATTGCCTTGTCACAGGGCAGCTGTATTTGTACTGACATTAGATTACACACAGGTGCCTCTATTTAGTCATTAGCACTCATCAGGCAATGTCTATGGGCAACTGACTGCACTCAGACCAAAGGGGGCTGAATAATTACGCACACCCCACTTTTCAGTTATTCATTTGTAAAAAATGTTTGGAATCATGTATGATTTTCGTTCCACTTCTCACGTGTACACCACTTTGTTTTGGTCTTTCACGTGGAATTCCAATAAAACTGATTCATGTTTGTGGCTGTAATTTGACAGAATGTGGAAAAGTTCAAGGGGGCCGAATACTTTTGCAAGCCACTGTATATGCTGAACTAAGAGCGCAGTGCAACTTTAAAAGGTGACACCAAAACAAAACAGAAAGGACTCCCAGCTATCAATAAACTCTGCTATTTGGGAACATTAATGGTTTCTCATGCAGCTAAAGTAGAAAAACAAAGATGGACCAAATGAGAAACTTGTCAGCGAACGCATCTTTCAGCACCAATAAGGTCCATAACACGCTCTGCACTGAACTGAATGACTCACCTGAAACAATGTCAAGCTGAATGTAAACATCACTGATACTAGAAAAAAACCAGCTGATGTCCACATGGCTACCAGTAGCATCCAATCAGCCCAAATTTTGGATAAAACGCAAGTCGGTGGAATCCCTGTTGATGAGAAGGGATTTTCCCAACAGCTGCCCATGCTGCATTCAAGTACAGCTGGGAGACTAGGCTGTCGAAATATCAAAACAACTCCAAAGAGATTTAAGCGTGTTTTATTCTCAAATATGGGCAAAATATTATTTAAACAATTCTAAACATTAATACTGACTGTTTTCAAGTAGTTATATTGTTTTCTACTCTGGCTATGTCTGTTTGTACTATTTTATTTAGTTGAAAAAAAATCCAATCAAATCTCTAGTCGGTTCTATACATTTAACTTTTTAAGTTAAATGTAAAATCCAATTAATTTTAGAAATTTAAAAGAAGGAATTCAAGAGAAAAGGTTCTTTGTTTAATGCTGATCAAAGTAAAAAGAAAAAATAAGTGATATGTACATTTGTATTTATTGTTCTTGATTAAAGTGTACCTAAAATGTACCAAACTGTGACCTTAAAACCCCAAATACGTACCAAACCGTGATTTTTGTGAACCGTTACAGCCCTACTAATTTAACTTGCATCGCTGGTGGTTTTCCAAGACAAATTCCAACCATTTCTACCTCAGCCCTTCGATCTTCAGTAAGAAATTCAACGCTGATGTGTTATCTCCACAAATAACACAAGCCTGAACATGTTCCGCCATGTTGTGGAGTTGCTAATGGTTAGCTTCCACTAGCAAGAACACGCTCTGCTCTCTCCTCGGCGGTTGCAAGTCAAGGTGGGCGAGACCGTGAATACTAATCTTCTCTGTGACGCAGAAGAGATTGGCTTTTTCTGAGTCGCTCGTTTTTACTCTCTATTTCCTTTCTGTGGCTGATCCAGGCAATGGGGCTTGAAGAAACTATTCTAGTGCAGCATGCATTTGCAGCTCAGAGAGACCGATCGTAAGTATTAGACCGTTTCTCAGTGAGCGAGAACTTTAGGTGCGATCAAAGGATGTAAAGCAGGCTCTGCTGCTGATGATTTAAAAGAACGTGCCAAAGCAATCAGAAAGATAGTCATTAGTTTAACTTTCAAGAAGGAGTGCAAGGAGGAAACCGTTCATCCCTGAAAACAACATGAAGGACAGACCAAAGTTTACTAAATAGAATATAGACAAAGTCCAGGGCCCTCATTTATCAAACGTTCAAAGAAACTTTCCTTTATTCCATCCTACGAATTAAATTTTGAATGTTCGTACGAACAGTCAAAATCCAGATTTATCAAATATGTGGCCAGTCATACGCATGTTCCTCCGCAATCATCTGTTGATAAATCCCACATGTGCGTACCTAGGCACTCGTGCCCGTTTTACAGTCATCTGGATACAGAAACGCCCTAAATTAACCATATTTGGTCACACCACATGCATTAAATCCATGCGTTCTTCACGAAAATAACGGCCAAGAGAGCGAAAAGAGGAATTTCAGTGACACCGAGATCGAGGTGAAACACAAGTGGGGGAAAAAATTAAAAAGTCATGATGAACAGACTTTTATTTGCTGTCATTCACTTTTGTGGCAATACTTAACTTCTTTGAACAAATGAAATCAGTTAAATTTGTCCCAAACATTGCTGTTTGGTTGTATGAGCTCAGGGGGGGAACCAATAAAATAAAAAAAGAACATTGCCTGAGAGAAAGTGACAGAGGCAGTAAAAGCGGTCGGGACAGTGGAGAGGTTCCCGTCGGAAATAAAGGAACAAAAATGATTAGATATCAAACTGAATCCAATAAAACGTCCTTTAGCACACAGCTGGACCAGATCTTCTACCGGGGGGTGCACAGATCATCACATTTGACACGAGTGTAGCCAACAAGGACGCACGGCAACGGCGACAACCTGCTGCGCCGATAAGCAGGACCATCCAGTTTCCACAGAATAGTTTATAAACCTTTTATTTAGTAGTGGAAAAACATCCTTTAAAACTGAAGCGCTTGATGTGACCGGTAAAAAAACAACTCTGTGAAGCACCCCTCAACCTCCCAGATTGTGATTCACAGGATGTCTTGACTATGCATGATCAACCCCGAAATGTAATTATTTATTCCTTGGCAAATTTCTAACATTTCCCTGAAAGTGTAATCCAAATCCATCCATTAGTCTTTGAGTTATTTTGCTAAATCACAGAC
The DNA here is from genome assembly GCA_963556495.2 of Valencia hispanica. NCBI lineage: Eukaryota > Metazoa > Chordata > Actinopteri > Cyprinodontiformes > Valenciidae > Valencia > Valencia hispanica. The sequence continues at coordinate 53,477,141 of OY747705.1, read as the reverse complement.
AGGCGCCAACATGAGCTCCTTGGCGGAGGTGATAAACTGATGAGATAAATATTCTGTCCAAGTAAAACTGTTTCAGTGTTGCAGTTCCCCCCTTCTACCACTAGATGCTGTGGATACACATGGTCAGAGCTGTTCTTATATTTAGAAACATTTCGACGCACAAGAACAATGCGCAAAAATGTTTCATACGCACGAAATACGCACAGATCTGTGCGTGAGTACAGTTGATACAATTGATAAATGAGGGCTCTGGACTTCTGGAATGATGTTCTTTGGGCAGGCGGAGTCTGAAACTGAATTATTTTGAAATCAGAACGGTGGACATGAACCTAATACACCTCTCCAGGAAACTCATACCAACTATGAGGCATAAAACTAGAACTGTCATGGTTAATACAAAATGTTTTTGTTTATAGTGAAAAAAACTAGGTTAATTTCTGGTGTTTAGCTGTAATTAAACAACTTTACTTTCTAGAGATGAATTAAAAAAAGACCATGTATCGATGTGCATGATGTGTAGCAGTGAATATTTAAAGGTGTTTCCAAATTTCCCCACAACAGTGTATGTGATGCCAAAAAATATAAAAATGTTGCACTGACTAGTCATTGAAAGGTGCTGCTCTCTCTCTACGTTCCTGCTCTCCATCTTCCCAGCGGTCTGTCTCAACAGATCTGACATTACACCCAGCAGGTGGCGCCGTGCTTTGAATATTTCCCTCTCCCGCACGTTCAAGGCGTGGAACGGAGTGTGAGCAATACGTAGATCCTAAAGCGTATTCAGACAGAAGCACACACAGCAAACACAAAAAACAATTTAGCTGCAGTAGTACTAGAATAAATCATAAATGCAAAATATTAGATGATACAGTCTTTGATATGATAAAGGGAAGGGTTACCTGCTGGAAGGAGTAGTGTGCGAAGTCGATTGCAGTTCCCACCACTTCCCCTGCTCTTACTGGCATCAAGATATTAGCACCAGCCTTGGCTAACTTGTCCAACTACAAATCAAGTCAAACTATTTCTTTTCATTCAAGAAATTGCATCACAAAGTGCTACAGATTAAAATGACCCCACATAAAACTACATTCCCTTCCCTCCGCCACAGATTTAAAAGCATGGTCACAGTTATACCCCCCTCCCCCCAACCCAACTCCTGTGCACACACACAGTTAAAAGCAACAGTAAAAAAGGACATTGGGCCGAGTGAAGATGAACCATGCAAGGAAACGCCGTCAGAGGAGCCATATGCACCGGCAGCGGTAGATCAACAGCAGCAGCCGAGGCACCAACACAGGGCGCCCAGTGGAGGCAAGGCCAAGACCCCCACCTCCACCCAAGCTCCACCTGGAGAGCACCCAGGCAGCCACAGCCGACCACCGCTCCCGGGGCAGAGGGCTCCCACAGAGGAAACACTGGAACGGGGATTTAGATAAATTACAAAATAAAAATAAGCAGTAAATAGATGTGATAAGATTAAATAGTAAAAACACTGATAAAAATATAATCATATAAAACATGCAGAGCAATTAAACAGACTATAATTAATAATAATCAGTTAAAAGCTAGGCTAAAAAGGTGAGTCTTGAGCCTGCTCTTAAAAACATGAACGTTCTCGGCGGCCCTGAGGTCCTCTGGCAGCCTGTTCCAGAGGCGAGGGCCATAATAATGGAAGGACGCATCACCATGAGTGTGTGTCCTGACTTTTGGGGTGACAAGGAGACGGCTGCCAGAGGAGCACAGAGACCGCGAAGGTTTATATGGTAAAAGCAGTTCAGAGAGATAAGAAGGCCCAAGACCATTAAGACACTTAAAAACCATTAAAAGAATCTTAAAATCGAATCTAAAACATACGGGGAGCCAATGCAATGAATTTAATACTAATGTGCTCCTGTCTTCCGGTTTTCGTCAGGACACATGCTGCTGAATTTTGTAGAAGTTGTAAACCAGAGATATTCTTTTTGGGAAGACCAAAAAGCAGGGCATTACAGTAATCAATCCTACTGGTGATAAAAGCATCCAACAGTGTCTCCGTGTTTAGACACATAATATGATCTCATGACATAATGGTGTGTTTTTTTTACCTCCGAAGTCGCAACTCAGAGCTGGGTTTGGCGTCACACCCGAGTAAACAGCGTTCGAGTTAACGTAGTCGAGACTCCAATATGGCGATGCCCAGGTAGCCATTGTTGCTAGTATCTCTTACTAACATCGTTTGAACGTTACTTTTTTTTATTAGCAAACACCATTTTTATTTTGTTACGTTTGGATTTGCAGGCGCTACATGTAACGTTCCTTTTAGATGCACTCTCAGTAGAGTGTCTTTCCACTACTGAGAACGAATGGAACGCACCATTATTCATGCCCACTTATCCTTGGAGACAACACAGAAACATAGGATAAAAACAAAAAAACATACATGCACACATTCATATCTAAAAGTAGTTTAGAATGACCAGCTACCCTAGTTACTTAAGGCACATTGCCCTGCATGTTTCAGATGTTTTCCCTGCTTTAAACACACATGATTCAGATGGTTGCATTTCAGCAAAAGCTTGTTGATCACCCAGCAACTGAATTCAGGTGTGCTGAAGCAGGGAAACACCTAAAATATGCAGGGCAGTGTGCTTTGAGAGAGCAGGGTTGGGAAACACTGACCTAGCAGTCATGTTTTTTTGGGGATTGTGGGACGAAGAACGAGTATCCCTTGAGGACCTTGGCATACACGGGAAGAAAATGCAAACCGAATGCAGATTTTTTTGTTAATCTCTTGTCACCTACTTATTGGCACTCCTGCTGGATCATACACAGATGGGGAAATGTGACCCTCCAAAAGTCTTTGGTATTTTCTGCAGCTCATCTCACAGGTTTTCTATAACATTTAGATCTTGGCACTGAATTAGCCATGAAAGAAAGTAGATTTTGCATCTAGTTATTGATTTCTGTGTTGATCTGATCTTATGCTTTGATTTATTATCCTGAGAAAAGACCCAATGACGACCTTTTTTTTTTTTTGGGTAGAGTTCAACAGATTTTTATTTAAAATGCCCTGGGGTTATGATTTCATGTACTCGCAACAAAGTTCCCGAGGAATTTAGAAGATGAACAGGCCACAAGGACCGCAGATCCTCCACCATTATCTATGCTTTTTCACATATTGGTTTGTTTTATGCTAGACCCACCTGGCTCATAGACTGTAATGATTGTTAGACTTCCCAGATATTTCGATCTTCTCCTTGCTGCCATTCTCTAACAGCCAGCTTTGGAGATTTTGTCTTACCATCGTCTTCGTCATGTGGGATGACGATATAAACGTGGGTCCTTGTCCAGCGTTATCTGTCAGACCCAGCGGTTCAGAACCTTTGCATTATTGCTCTCATTTTAAGCGCAAGTCGAGGTACGTTGAGTTATAAGTTAGATGGGACTCGAAAGTTTAAGATATGCCAACTGTATCTGCCAAACCTTGCCTTTCACCTGCTTCCCTTATGGCATTAAATCACAAATCAATTTGCATTTATTGTACGATAAATCTATACATTTGTGTTTACCAGTTTGATTCTGTTGCCACCAAAGTGGTAGTTGAAGTTGGCGAGGGCGCAGAGGGCACTGCCCACCCTGCAGCCCAACGCTAAGTTAGGATCTGCACCTCCCTTCAACAGCTCGTCCACCGCCTGAGTAAAGACGAGAGGGGAGTATTGGACAACGTGATGTGTGTGACGAATATTGATGCCATCGTTGCCCTGAGGGAGGGGACGGTGCCGTACCCAGTCATTGCCGCTTGCAATAGCCAAGGAGAGGGGCGAGTGTCCACTCCAGAGGAGGTTGGTGCTGGCTCTGTGGGAGAGCAGGAGGGCCACCACTTTACAGGCATTCTGCAAAACACACAAATACAAAAAAGGTCCTGATATGTTATCAACTTAATAGCTTCCTGATGACGAGCTTTATTGAAGTAAGCAGCAACCAAACGAACAAAATACTGTAGGTTTAGAAGATGATTGACGAATAAATGATATGTGATCAGCAAAAAAAATAAACATTTTGATATGGAAGATAAGTAAATAAAGAATCTAGTTTTAAAATCATGATTTCGTTTACTGAGGCAGAAGAAAATTTAAACCAACTTCACCATAACAGTTTATGAAAAAATGTTTTTAGCATGAACAGCTTGTTAATCGGATTTACGACAGACTTTGGCAGAGCCACTGCTGTTGTGCTTTGGATTATTTCCCTGCTAAAAAACCCAAGTACACTGAGCTCAATGTTTCTGAGCTGATAGAGAGCAAAATGTATCTATTTGTCAGTTACAGCAAGCCATCCAAGCCAAAGCAGCCCCAGACCTTCACACTACTACCTCCATGTTTAACCATGGGTACAATGTTCTTTTTCTGAAATGTTGTATTATAATATTTTCCCAAAAGTCAAGGGGGCTAATCAAGATGTTATTTTTGGGGTTGACGTCTTCCTTTTGGTCAGCATTAGTTTTCATCTGGGAACTTTTCCATGGATGGCCAGTCTCTCTTTCTTATTGTTAAATCATTAACTTAAGAGTTTAGCTGGGGCAAGTGAGGCCTGCCATGCCTTAGATGTTGTTCTGGGTTCTTTGAGGACCTCCTGGATGAGTCGTTGGTGCCCTCTTGGACTAATTTTGGCAGGCAGGGAACTCGAGGGAAGGTTCATCCCTGTTCCCCTGTTCCATGTTTTCTCCATTTGTGGATAATGGCTCTTACTACAGGTGTACTGGTGCACAACAAAAAAACACAGAGAAAAAAAAAATCACAATTCGCTACGGATTTGGGGTTTTATTAATATGATTAGCATTAGGGATTTAAAAAGGCTAAACAACCTGATAAAGAAGGCTGATTCTGTTCTTGGCACGACTGTGGAACCACTGGAGATGATGATGCAAAGAAGGATTCTTCATAAAATCAAAAAAGATTATGCACAACCCTGAGCATCCTCTTCATGAGACAGTCATACAACAACAGAGCGTCTTCAGTCGGAGGCTTCTTCATTTTCGCTGCAATACAGACCGCTAGAGGAAATCCTTCCTGCCCACAGCCATCATCATCTACAACAACTCCTTAAATTATTATTTATATGAGCTACAACAACACTTAATTTCCCTCGGGGATCAATAAATTATTTTTGAATTTGAATTTGAATTAAAAAAAGAACCTTTTTCCTGAATTCCTTCCTTTCAAATCCTGAGATTAATTTGATTCTATTATGTTCTAAACATTTAAAAAAGTTGAAAGTATAGACCTGACAGGAGATCTAATTGCACTTTTTAAATATACGAAATAGTACAAGCAGACATAGCCAGAGTAGAAAACAATATAAACACTTAAAAACAGTCAATGTTTAAAAATGTTTAAATAATACTTTAACCATATTTGAGAATAAAACGTGCTTCAATCACTTTGGAGTTGTATTGATATTTTGACAGCCTAGTCTCCCAGCTGTACTTGAATGCAGCATGGGCAGCTGTTGGGAAATATCCCTTCTCATCAACGGGGATTCCTCTGACTTGCGTTTTATACAAAATAAGGAGTTTGGGCTGATGGGATGCTACTGGTAGCCATGTGGACGCCAGCTGGTTTTTCTCTAATATCAGTGATGTTTACATTCAGCTTCACATTGTTTCAGGTGAGTCATTCTGTTCAGTGCAAAGCGTGTTATGGACCTTATTGCTGTTGAAAGATGAGTTCGCTGACAAAGTTCTGGTTCGGTCCATCTTTCTTTTTCTACTGTAGCTACATGAGAAACCATTAATGTTCTCAAGTAGCAGAGTTTAGTGATAGCTGGGAGTCCTTCCTGTTTTCTTTTGGTTCTGTTTCGCTCTGAGTTCCACACATAAACATTCCCCATGTGTTCAGGTAGAAAACAGCCGAGCCTAACCCTAACCGACAGGGCCGTCGTGAATACATATTCCGTTACACACCCTGGCTATTACTGCTGTTTGCTGAGCCCCAAAGTCCTAAAAAAGGGCTTTGTAACCATTTCCAGACTAACAGATAACAGTGACATTGTTTCTCTTTTTCTTGTCGTTTCTTTTTAATTGGGCCCGGATGGATTTGAAAGGATTTATCCTTTAATACAAGAAACCATAATTGAAAATAAATAAATAAACTGAATTGAATTGAATTGAAATTGAATTGAAAACAATCTTTTGTATTTATTCAGCTTTTCTTTATCTAACATAGACAGACTTTTGGCTGAAAAATGATTGTTCCAACAGTAAAATAATGTCATTAAACCAAAACTATCTTCCCATGGGAAGACCAGACAATAACTACAGGAGCCATAATGCATGCAATAACTGAATTCACTACACAGGGATTAAATGTTTTATGTGAATAAGGATGTGTACAGCTGTGAATGTGTGAACTGTAATCACTGACCAAGTAGTCATTTTCCCTCTGGCAGGCTATGTGCAGGGCGGTTCGGCCCCCCTCTTTTAGATGCAGGTTCCTATTGGTGTCCAGCCGTTCTTTATCCTTCATGAAGATCTGTGACCGACAAGAGTTATATCTCAACCTCCTTTATCAAAAAGGGGCTGCATATTAAATGGCCTCATATGCTTTAGGGTGAAAATAAACACATACCAGATCCGGTCCGTAGATGTCGTCCTGGTCACATGCCCGAGCGTCAGGGTCGGTGATGGCATGGAGAAGCAGCTCTGTGATTTCTGGACCTTCAGGGCCGGGCAGCGCTGCAGCAACATGGAGGGGATAAAAGCCTTTCTTCTACAGAGAAAATAAATAAATAAATAGCATGTTGGGGGTAATGGTATTGCTCTTGTAAAATACGTTCTGGGATGTTCCGAGCAAAAAATAAGATGCAGTATACACTGTAGATTATATACGGTCCACAATTACAATTCAAAAATAAATCAAGCTTTTGTAGCATAATCTCACATGATCAAATAAAAAAAATTAAAAACTAAATTTTTAAACTTAAAGGAGCTGTATGTAAGAAATGTATTTCAATTAATCACAAAATGGCCATGATATGTCACTAGACATTAAGAAATCATGTTCATTTCAAATACTTATATTACTGACAACAGTAGTACGGCCAGGATATTGTCATTTAAAAAGTGAAGTTGGAGCCTTCAACTGATGTTGATGATGTCCTCTTGTGTTTTGGCCTGAAGCTCCGCCCTCCACCTATCTACCAATCATGAAGTCAGTAGTGTTTTGGCATCGGGGTTGCCAGATCTGCTCTAGTTACTACAGCTGCAGCTACTAAAGTGTTTCAGATAAAAAATGTCTAACGTTACTACACCTAAAATACGTTATCATTCAGAAATACGTCATGACAAAGTCCGAAATAAAAGAAGGATTTGTGTAGGAGATGCCTTTGCAAGATGGAGACGGCTGAAAACAGAGAAGAATTTGAATAATTTAATCCTGGACATGTAAGATTCATCTATTTTTGGCTAACTTGTACTTAATGTAAATGGACATTTCAAATATTCATGACAGTCGAACAAAGTTATGCATGTTCGTGCAAAGTAACGTTACGTTAGCGAATATGGAGGAGGAGGGTCATTGAATTGAAAAGGTAAGGAATTGTTTGGGAAATAAAAACGGCGTGTCGTCATTGCTAACATTAGCGATGAATTATCAGAGCCCGTTTCCTTGTCATTATAATTAAAAATAATTAACAGAAAAAAAACGTACTGTGTAGGACTCGTCACTTGCCATTGGAAGCCCCTTGTAGCAGCCTACGTTCCTGCAGCCTATCTGGCAACCTGGAGTCGGGAGGGGATACACCACCCTACAGTAATTTGAAAGTGCTTGCAGTACCAGGTTTGGCCACAATCCTACATATAGCTTCTTTAAAAATGAGCAAACTTTAGATGTTTACATTGGTGATGGTTGGGAAAAAATTATTATTTTTTTTTTTTCTGGCATGCTTCAAAAACTACACATTGGGACCTAAATAGGATCTAGTCGCTGTTGTGGAGACTTGAATCCAGTATGCCTCCTTTGCAGTAGTTCCTCAACAGTGAACCTCCTTTACCATCCTGTTCACTATGCATCTGAAACGACGGTGAAAGCCATTTTCTCACAGATGAAGATGGAGACACATCTACCTTACTTGAACAGAAGGTCTTTAACCATTTCAAAACTAATGCAATGAACCCACAGCATCACAGATTATTCCATATGCTCATTGTTTGGTTCACTAGAGGGTTTGTTGTCCTCAAAAAGCTCAATCTTGGTCTCATCTGACCAAAGCTCACAGCTTCAGTTTAAATCCCAGTAGGTCTTTAAAACAACTGATTGGTCGAATCTATGTTTCAGATTAAAGATTAAGTTTGATTAAAGATGTCAGTCATTGCTGCGGGTCTCTTAACAGTGAGTTTTTGTTTTTACTTTACCTTCCACCCTCCCCACTGTTCAATTGGCCCGAGCTTAAAAGAGATGTGCCTCTGTTTCATGTAATTTTATTCCGTAGGAAATAAGAAAGTAATGGATTATTATGTAAAAATGTATAGAAACTGATCGACTTATGTTGTCTCTAAATGACACTTAAAACAGATTTTGAAATCATGTGGCTTGTTCGGGCGCACAGATCACACAAGGTTTAATCAGGTTGTTACATTCATTCAAGAGTAGTTACAAACAACTGGACACCTCAATGGAAATAAGTGGATGCACACAAAGTGCATTGAGAATTGATTACATGCCAGAAAAGAAGGTGTCTGTTTGAGTCTATAAGTTTCCATTAGGAAAAACCAGAGGAGCTAAATTGCATTCGATGTTCTCTTTTACACACGAAAAGTATCTGGTAAACATGAGAAATTATCTGGTGCGCATTAGAAACTATCTGGTGCGCATGAGAAAGTATCTGGTGCACATTAGAAAGTATCTGGCGCACATGAGAAAATATCTGTTGTGCATGAGAAAGTATCTGGTGTGCATGGGAAAGTATGTGGTGCGCATGGGAAAGTATCTGGTGCGCATGAGAAAGTATCTGGTGCGCATGAGAAAGTATCTGGTGCACATGAAAAAGTATTTGGTGCACATGAGAAAGTATCTGGTGCACATGAGAAAATATCTGTTGTGCATGAGAAAGTATCTGGTGTGCATGGGAAAGTATCTGGTGCGCTTGGGAAAGTATCTGGTGCGCATGGGAAAGTATCTGGTGCGCATGAGAAAGTATCTGGTGCGCATGAGATAGTATCTGGTACGCATGAGATAGTATCTGTTGCGCATGAGAAAGTATCTGGTGCACATGAGAAAATATCTGTTGTGCATGAGAAAGTATCTGGTGCACATTAGAAACTATCTGGTGCACATGAGAAACTATCTGGTGCACATGAAAAAGTATTTGGTGCACATGAGAAAGTATCTGGTGCACATGAGAAAATATCTGTTGTGCATGAGAAAGTATCTGGTGCGCATGGGAAAGTATGTGGTGCGCATGAGAATGTATCTGGTGCGCATGGGAAAGTATCTGGTGCGCATGGGAAAGTATCTGGTGCGCATGAGAAAGTATCTGGTGTGCTTGAGAAAGTATCTGGTGTGCTTGAGAAAGTATCTGGTGTGCATAAGATATCTGGTGCGCATGGGAAAGTATCTAGTGCGCATGAGAAAGTATCTGGTGTGCATGGGGAAGTATCTGGTGCGCGTGGGAAAGTATCTGGTGCGCATGAGAAAGTATCTGGTGCGCATAAGATATCTGGTGGGCATTAAAAAGTATCTGGTACGCATGAGAAAGTATCTGGTGCGCATGAGAAAGTATCTGGTGTGCATAAGATATCTGGTGCGCATGGGAAAGTATCTGGTGCACATGGGGAAGTATCTGGTGTGCATAAGATATCTGGTGCGCATGAAAAAGTATCTGGAGCACATGAGAAAGAATCAGGTGCGCATGAGAAAGTATCTGGTGTGCATAAGATATCTGGTGCACATGGGGAAGTATCTGTTCCACAAGAGAAAGTATCTGGAGCGCATGAGATAGTATCTGGTGCACATGAGAAAGTATCTGGTGCACATGAGAAACTATCTGGTGCGCATGAGAAAGTATTTTTTCCACAAAAGAAAGTATCTGGTGTGCATGAGACAGTATCTGGTGCGCATGAGACAGTATCTGGTGCGCATGGGAAAGTATCTGGTGGGCATCAGATATTATCTCGTGCGTGTGGGAAAATATCTGGTGCACATGAAAAAGTATCTGGTGCAAATGACAAAGTATCTGTTGCACAAGAGAAAGTAGCTGGTGCCATGGGGAAGTATCTGGTGCACATGACAAACTATCTGGTGTGCATGGGAAAGTATCTGGTGCGCATGAGAAAGTATCTGGTGCCCACGAGAAAGCATCTGGTGCGCATGAGATAGTATCTGGTGCGCATGGGAAAGTATCTGGTGCACATGGGGAAGTATCTGGTGTACATGGGGAAGTATCTGGTGCGCATGGGAAAGTATCTGGTGCACATGGGGAAGTATCTGGTGTACATGGGGAAGTATCTGGTGTGCATAAGATATCTGGTGCGCATGAAAAAGTATCTAGTGCTTATTAGATATCTGGTGCGCATGAAAAAGTATCTGGTGCGCATGGGAAAGTATCTGGTGCGCATAAGAAAGTATCTGGTGCGCATAAGATATGTGGTGGGCATTAAAAAGTATCTGGTGCGCATGAGAAAGTATCTGGTGCGCATGGGGAACTATCTGGTGAGCTTGAGAAAGTATCTGGTGCGCATCAGATATCTGGTGCGCATGGGAAAGTATCTGGTGCGCATGAGAAAGTATCTGGTGCGCATGAGAAAGTATCTGGTGTGCATAAGATATCTGGTGCGCATGGGAAAGTATCTGGTGCACATGGGGAAGTATCTGGTGCACATGGGGAAGTATCTGGTGTGCATGAAAAAGTATCTGGTGTGCATGAAAAAGTATCTGGTGTGCATAAGATATCTGGTGCGCATGGGAAAGTATCTGGTGCGCATGAGAAAGTATCTGGTGCGCATGAGAAAGTATCTGGTGTGCATAAGATATCTGGTGTGCATGGGAAAGTATCTGGTGCACATGGGGAAGTATCTGGTGCGCATGAAAAAGTATCTGGTGTGCATGATAAAGTATCTGGTGTGCATGAAAAAGTATCTGGTGTGCATAAGATATCTGGTGCGCATGGGAAAGTTTCTGGTGCACATGGGGAAGTATCTGGTGCGCATGAGAAAGTATCTGGTGCGCATGAGAAAGTATCTGGTGCGCATGGGAAAGTATCTGGTGCGCATGGGAAAGTATCTGGTGCGCATTAGAAAGTATCTGGTGTGCATAAGATATCTGGTGCACATGGTGAAGTATCTGGTGCACATGGGGAAGTATCTGGTGCGCATGAGAAAGTATCTGGTGCACATGGGAAAGTATCTGGTGCGCATGGGAAAGTATCTGGTGCGCATAAGATATCTGGTGCACATGGTGAAGTATCTGGTGCACATGGGGAAGTATCTGGTGCGCATGGGAAAGTATCTGGTGCGCATGAGAAAGTATCTGGTGCGCATGGGAAAGTATCTGGTGCGCATGAGAAAGTATCTGGTGCGCATGAGAAAGTATCTGGTGCGCATGAGAAAGTATCTGGTGCGCATACGATATTAACTGGTGCGCATGAAAAAGTATATGTTGCGCATGAGAAAATATCTGATGCGCATGAGAAGGTATCTGGTGCGCATGGGAAAGTATCTGGTGCGCATGAGAAAATATCTCATGCGCATGAGAAGGTATCTGGTGAGCATGGGAAAGTATCTGGTGCGCATAAGATATTAACTGGTGCGCATGAAAAAGTATCTGTTGCGCATGAAAAAATATCTGATGCGCATGAGATATTATCTGGTGCCCATGGGAAAGTATCTGGTGCACATGGGAAAGTATCTGGTGCGCATTAGATATTATCCAGTGCACATGAGAAAGTATCTTGTGCGCATGATAAAACAACTCCCCTCCCATGTCCCCTTAGGGTCTCTGTACCCTTCAATATCCCAAGTTGAACAAATAACAGTAAGTAATGCTTCTATTTTGTTGGGATTTCATTAAGCTCCAGCTATTGTTCTGTGTGTGTTCATGTGTATTGAGGCATGCAACTTCTATATGGCTTGGAAATCTCTCTCAACTCTCTTATGAATGTATTTGAGATTTAAAAGTATAGTTTTCAGAATGTATAGAGAGGGTTCCTACCTCAGTTGGAAGGGGAATATCAGTGCGAGCGCCACACAGGAGCAGTTTTCTGACAACCTCGGTGTCGCCTGCCATTATGGCTAAAAAGAGGACAGGCATGGGGACCCTGGAAAGATTGGGGTCAGCTCCACGGTCCAGCAACAGTTTCAGGGTGTGTAAGCGTGCACGGTGTCTGGCCAAATGCAGAGCACATCATCATCATCATTAGACCTGGAACTAAATGAAAAGCATGCGACGGGGAAAGAGAACTGACTCGATTTTCATGGCAGCCATTTTGCGCGCGGTCTCCTGCGAGTCACGCTGCTGGGGTCTCCCAGTCCGACTCAGTGCCTCAGCTGAGCGCTGCAGCATCTCTTCTGTTACGGCGATGTGATAGCTGCGGACGGACTGGGCTGAGTCAAACGTCTGTTTCTGGGTCACATGTTCGTTTTTGTCCTGCTGGGGGGGGGGGTTGAGAGAGAGCTCTCAGAAGGTTCAAACACATAGCAAACAATGGAAATGGGTTCACAGTGACCTTCCTGCTACCTTGACTGGAATTTCCTTCCACTGCAGACTTCCCAGTGAAACGTGTCCGTCCCAAACTTGAACGGAGCATTCCACACCAGATATTTCATCAACGTCTCTGTTTGACTCAGATGACTCGCTTTCCATATGCTCTCTAATGCTCGGTTCATCTCCAGCTTTTTCTGTATCCTCAAAGCCTTCATCCTCTCCCGTCTCCTTTTTCTCCTTCGTGTGGGGGTGCTCAAAGTCTGCAGGGAGTCTGCTGAAGTGAACAGGTGGTTCTTCAGGTGCTCTACAAAGACAATACATACAAAGGAGAATTTTCGACACAGCTTTTAAATAGTAAAAGGGAAAAAGAAAAAAATGTTGTCAAATTCGAGGGAGGTGATTGCATGTGTGCATCCTTACGGTTCAGAGAGCTGGTTGGAACCGTTCTGGTCCATCATATTTGTGTCGGTGGTCCTAGGTTCTGTGCCAAGGACCGGCGTGCTCGATGTGAAATCAGCCTGGTTGACGTGAGTTCTGCTCACCTAACGACATGTCAACAGAAAAGATTTGGGGATCAAGTAATGCATTTGTACTCAGCCCCCTCCAGAGTCGAGACCTTGCAGAACCACCTTTCACTTCAGTTACAGCTGCATGTCTTTTGGGATGAGCCTCTACCATCTTTGAACATCTAGAGATTAATGTTTATACCCACTCCTCTTTGCAGGATATCTCTAGCTCACCCAGACTGGATGGAGATTATCTGAAAACATTATTTTTTAAGTCTTGCCACAGATTCCATCTGAACAAATCCGTTGTAGCTCTGGCTGTAAGTCACGCTGGTGTTCTGCCAGGAAGGTGAACCTCCGCCCTAGTCTCCGCTCTTTTTGTAGCCTCCAGGGTTGAAAAGGATGGTGCCATCACCATGTCGTATACTGTGGATGGTGTATTCAGTAGCTTTTGTCCCTCTCCTGATCCCCCCCTTACTTTATTTTCTTTTCTGTTTGCTTTTCTTGTTTTATTTTCTTAACTTTTTCTTAGCTACTTTATCTACCCAGCCCCTGGAGTTACTGTATTGGACCAGATCTCTTCTTGGATTACTTTTTTATGGACTTATAAACATGGCTTTTTGCTCAGCTGAGGATTTTGAAAAACTGCTCCACAGAATTGAGGGCATTGAAACGAAGCTACGTCGTCTGGAAATTAATTTTGATCTCCACGCTGATTATGGAAACGACACAACTTTACCGTTGAATACACACACGGAGGAACAGCCTCGCAGCCCGGTGTTACATCGGTCTAACCGTGTCACAGAGAAAACACAGGACAAGTTAATTCCCTCAGCCAACAGGCGCCTGAGCAGTAGAACTCCGCACTCTAATGAAGACTGGCCAGCTTTAAAACGCACGGAATCATCAACCCCAGGCTGATCTCCGAGGAAGAAAAAAACTAAAGAAACTCTGACACAGAGAAAGCTCTGAACCCAGACCTGCAGCTTCTGCTAAAAGTAAACAAAAGAGGTTTCAGCCAAAAACAAGAGATATATTTCTCCCACCGGAATCCCGCTGAAAAACAGATTCGCAGCCTTGAGTTCCCCGAAAGATGACGCAGCCCCCGGGACCAGTCAAAGCCACCAGGAGAAACCCAGCCGAATCAAACGGACACATATCAAAGTAAGAGCCCTCCCAGCAAAGATTGTTATCATACAAGACAGATCAATTAATGGAATTGAAGCTTTTTGTAGCAAGAACACCAGAGTTTATAGCTGCTACAAAAATACAGTGAGAGAAATATCAGAAAAAATCCAGAACATCTTGGACCAACATCCTACTCTGGAAAAGCTTGTCATTCACGCTGGATCAGCAGATATCGCGATGAGACAATCAGAGATTCTGAAGAGAAACTGTTATGGCAAAAAAAAGTATCTCAGGGTTTCCACAATAAAGAAGACTTGAGTCCCAGAAGGCGTTTAAGTATTTAATACAAACATGTCTGGCCAGAACACGGTGGGGACAGAGTTACTCGTGCATCACCCTATCCAACCTTTCTAACTAACCGCTTAAATAGTATTCAGCAATCATTGTTTATCTCTGTAGATGTCTTCTCCAACATTCATGCCCCGCCTCTGCACAGCTGCTCCATGCGAGTCTCGTATCAGCGCATAAAACAGCTCATCCGAAGGCAAGACTGTTATCTTACTGCCCCGGCGTCTGTCTCTCTGGTGACCTGACACATATATATCCTAAACATTAAGTTTGAGCAATAACCTTGTCATTTTAACCTAGATGCATTCACTAAACAGAGAATATACACTTAATTCCTAATTGCATAACAATTTTCCACCACAAGATTTTTCAGATCTCCTACAGAGACTTGATGGACTTAACATAAAGATCTTTGAGTTCCCTCAAAGCACTTTCCAATCACAGACTTGCGATCCATTCACTGGTGCATGTCCTTCTTTCTTGGATTCATTGGTTCATTGGTGCGCATGCGTCAGCGTCTGTCAGCCCGCCAAGACCGGCTCCCTATCAAGCACGGTTTTTAACTGGTTTTAAACCTTTTTAAAGACTGGTTTTAATGGATTTTTAAACACCACTGACTTATTAATAACCAGGACGTTTTTTACCGGATCGTTTTAATCGGTGGGAAGCGCGGATTACTTCTCCCCCACTATGCCTCCACTCACCTGCAGTCCTGGGTGTGATGGCTGCACAAAACTTAGCCAGAGGTTTCTGGAGCTGGAGCTGAGGATCTCAACACTCCACCAAATCCAGGACCATGAGCGCGACGTGGACATCATCTTCGGCCGGACTTTCGCCGCCGCCAGCAGTGCACAGCTGGCGGACACCATTCCCTGCCAGCCCAGCGAAGCTGTGAGGGGAGGATCCATCGCTGGGCCTCCAGGTGGACTCGGGGTGCCAAACGCCCGCGTAACATCTGCAGCAGAGGAGGACCGCTGGTTCCAGCAGGGGGCTAAACCAAAAGCCCCCATCAGCTTCACTCCGGTGCTCCAGGGTGCCCGGTTAACGGTTGGGCCAGGCCGCGGTGGAGGCGTTTGGAGCAGCCGCCACCGCTCTCCTCCAACCTGAATGCCTCTATCAAACCGTTTCAGCGCCCTGGATGCGGATTTCCCTCCTCTGACAGCCCCTGGTCGCCGTAGCGCCGTAGGAGCGCCGCCTAATCCCTCCCAGCAGCAGTAGCAACAGCCGGACTCCCGCAGCCCCCCACGTCGCACCAAACCCCGGGCTGCAGCCAGAACTCGCCGAGGAGTGCTCCACTTCACCCCGAACCTACGGAACGAGCCCTCGGCGCCGATTAAACATCGCTGCACAAAAAAAAAAAAAAAAACATCGCTGCACTCCTGGGGAAGCTTCTACACCTGGCATACAGCAAGTCCTGGATGGTAAACAATCCTCTGCCCAGCGCAAACATCCGCCTGCAGACCCGCCGCCCACCACACTCATCATCGGGGACTCTATCATCAGAAACGTGAGGATGAGAGGAGCCCTTACACGGTGTTTCCCTGGAGCCACTGTCACGGACATTACCGAACAGATCCTGCAGCTCATTGATCATCACAAATCTGTGAGTAAAGTTGTGATTGCTGCTGGCACCAATTACATTTATAAACAGCAGACTGAGCTCCTGAAGCGTGATTTTATTCACCTTTTTAATCTTCTAGAAAACACACGTCTCTGTTTTTATTTCTGGCCCCACTCCCACTATCGGCAGAGGAATTGGCCGTTCTTAGCAGACTTTTATCCCTTAATACTTGGCTCTCCTCCATCACCGCCGTTCACAATATTACTTTTATAGACAATTTTAAAATTTTGGGGGCAGGAAGGACCTGTTTGGACCAGATGGGCTCCATCTAAATAGACAAGGCACTCGTACACTGACATTGAGCCTGGCATGTCCACGCCCCCCCCCTGTCAACTACACTGCCACAGCTGCCCCTGCCCTCTCTGATTCCTCCGCCACATCCTGATGTCCAAATGGTACCTGCTCCTATGAACTCACCCCTGATTTTAACAGTAATTCACATACTGGACTTGGACCTTGCTCTACCTCATTCATACCTGTTATTATCAGCAGAGAGCGGACTAAAAATCATAAACCGAACAAATGCAATCCAAATAATCTCAAAAAGTTGCCAAAAGCCCCACTTACAGTAAATCATACAGTCCCTTCATCTCCAATCACTATTAATATGGCACTTTTTAATGTTCGCTCTCTGCTGAACAAAACTTTTATAATAAATGATCTGATTTTAGACCATAATCTTCATTGTTTATTTTTAACAGAAACTTGGCTGAGTGCAGATGCCCCTGTTGTTCTTACAGAGGCCTCCCCACCTAATTTTAACTTCACTTATTCTATGAGGAGTAGCAAAAGGGGAGGCGGAACTGCTTTTATAAGTTCATCAACACTTTCCGCCAAACCTGTTTTATTCGATAACTATTTTACTTTTGAATATAATGCAAATGTTTTTAGCACTCCTCCGATTTTATGTGTCACAATTTATAAGCCTCCTAAAAGAGTGCACTTTTTATTCAAGAATTTTCAGATTTTTTATCAATTTTGCACAACTCCTTTGAAAGGATCATTTTAGCTGGTGATTTTAATCTACATATAGATAACCTTTTAGATCCTTTATCAACAGATTTTTTAAACATCCTGACTTATATGGATTTTAGCCAAAATGTCATGCAGCCGACTCACAACAAAGGACACACCCTGGACTTGGTCATCATGCATGGCCTGTCCACCCGTGTGTCCTCTGTTATTGACTTGGCTGTCTCTGACCACTACTGCGTGTTTTTTAACATCACCAGTTTTATTTAGCAGGGGACCTCTGTGAGAACTGTCAGGAAGCGCCATCTAACCCCTGAAGTGGCTGCAGGTTTTCTGGAAATTTTTAAAAAGAATCCTCCTATTGTTTTACCTGCCCCCTGTGATTTTATTGTCAAGGATTTTAACAGAAGGCTTCAGTCCACTCTTGACCGGCTTGCTCCACTACAAGTTAAAAGTTTAAAATCTAAAGCTGCAACGCCATGGAAAAATGAAAACCTCCGAAAAATGAAGAGAAATTGTAGGGCGGCAGAGAGAAAATGGAGGAAAAGTAAAACCACAATAAACCATCAAATATACACAGATCTTCTCAAATTATACAACAATGCAGTAAGAAATTCAAGAAATTCATGCCTCTCCAAAATCATCCCGGAACATAAAAATAATTCCAAAATCCTTTTTTCCACCATTGATAAACTTTTTAACAGAGCTACTACTGCATTTCCTAAAACCCCCTCAAATGCTCTTTGTGAGGAGTTCACAGACCACTTCAGAGGGAAGGTAGACACCATCAGATGTAAGATTTTATCTTCTCAGAGTAACATGGATTTAGACAAATCTGAGTGTGTGTCTCTACCAGAGGAAACACTGAACAGTTTTGTCCTGGTAGAAGCTGGGACTCTTGATAAAGTTTTCTCCTCAGTGAGGCCCACCACATGTGTTTTGGACCCGATTCCCACTTCCTTTTTAAGCAATTTTATGGATCTTTTAGAGATGAGATTTCAACCATGATGAATTGCTCCCTTCAGACGGGGGTCTTTCGTGCCGCCTTTAAAGGGGCGGTATTGAGGCCCCTGTTGAAGAAGAGCAATTTAGATTTTAATGATTTTAACAATCTTAGACAATCTAACTTACCTTTTTTAAGCAAAATTTTAGAAAAAAATTTTTTATTCAACTTAATGATTTTATTAATGAGCACAATGTCCTGGAGAAATTTCAGTCTGGTTTTAGGGTGAACCACAGCACAGAGACGGCCCTTCTAAAGATTTTAAATGATTTTAGATTAAACTATGATGCACAGAGGGTGACAGTGTTGGTTCTACTGGATTTAAGCGCTGCCATCGATACAGTAGACCACACTATTTTTTTAACCCGTTTAAAACAGATTGGGCTCTCTGGTGCTGTTCACAAATGGTTCACATCCTATCTCACAGACAGGATTTTTATGGTAAGTTTAGATACCTGCTCATCTAGGGTCCATAGGATTACATGTGGTGTGCCCCAGGGTTCGATTTTAGGCCCAGTGCTTTTTAACTTGTATATGCTCCCTCTTGGCAGCGTCATCAGAAGACATGGAGTCAACTTTCACAGTTATGCTGATGATACACAGCTGTACATCTCCATGTCTCCCGATGACACACGGCCAATGGATGCACTTTTTAACTGCATTTTAGACATTAAATCCTGGATGGCAGAACACTTTCTCCAGCTCAACCAGGACAAAACTGAAGTTTTAGTCATCGGTCCTGAGGCTCAGAGATAGAAACTTTTACCAAAACTACAATCACTGTCTTTTAATCCCTCTTTACAAGTGAAGAACCTGGGCGTCATTTTTGACTCTGAGCTGACTTTTATTCCTCACATAAAAAAATATGACTAAAATAGGTTTTTATCAACTAAAGAACATCGCCAGAGTCCGCCCCATTCTCTCTTGGGCCAATACGGAGACACTGATGCTTTTATCTCCAGTAGAATTGATTACTGTAATGCCCTGCTTTCTGGTCTTCCCAAAAAGAGTATATCAGGTTTACAACTACTACAAAATTCAGCAGCACGTGTCCTGACGAAGAACAGGAGGCGGGAGCACATTACACCGGTCTTAAAATCATTGCATTGGCTCCCCGTACATTTCCGGATCGACTTTAAGGTTCTTTTAATGGTTTTTAAGTGTCTTAATGGTCTTGGGCCTTCTTATCTCTCTGAACTGCTTTTACCATATAAACCTTCGCGGTCTCTGCGCTCCTCTGGCAGCCGTCTCCTTGTCACCCCAAAAGTCAGGACACACATGCATGGCAAGGCGTCTTTCCAGTTTTATGGCCCTCACCTCTGGAACATGCTGCCAGAGGACCTCAGGGCTGCAGAGAACGTTCATGTTTTTAAGAGCAGGCTCAAGACTCACCTTGTTAGCCTAGCTTTTAACTGATTATTATTTATTACTGTCTGTTTAATTGCTCTGCATGTTTTATATGATTATATTTTTATCAGTTTTACATGATTATATTTTTATCAGTTTTACTATTTAATCTTAGCACATTAATTTACTGTTTATTTTTATACTTTAATTTATCTTAATCCCCGTTCCAGTGTTTCCTCTGTGGGAGCCCTCTGCCCCGGGAGCGGTGGTCGGCTGTGGCTCCCTGGGTGCTCTCCAGGTGGAGCTTGGGTGGAGGTGGGGGTCTTGGCCTTGCCTCCACTGGGTGCCCTGTCTTGGTGCCTCGGCTGCTGCTGTTAATCTACCGCTGCCGGGGCAGATGGCTCCTCTGGCGGCGTTTCCTTGCATGGTTCATCTACACTCGGCCCAATGTCCTTTTTTACTTTTTCTTTTAACTGTGTGTGTGCATGGGAGTTGGGTTGGGGGGAGGGAGGTATAACTGTGACCATGCTTTTAAATCTATGGGGGAAGGAAGGGAAGGTGGTTTTATGTAGGGTCATTTTAATCTGTAAAGCACTTTGTGATGCAACTTCTTGTATGAAAAGCGCTTTATAAATAAAGTTTGATTTGATTTGATTTGATCCTCATCAGCGGACCAGTCCCTGAAGGGAATGATGAGAGATTTAGCAGACTCGGCATGCTCCATAAATGGTTGAAGAAACAATTAGCTGAGAAGTCGTTCACATTTATTAATAATTTCAAAGTAACACCTAAACTTAGACTACACCAAACCCCTGGGACTAGTGTCAATAAGCCTGGGACCTTCCACCCACTGATTATTACAGATATTTGATATTTGAGGGAACCGGGCAATGAATCTACCCCTACCGTCTCCCAGAACTCGCCCGGCACCCCTGAGTCTAAGATTTCAGTGATTATCAGCAGCAGGAAACATAAATCGTTAACCACACACTCTCATATTAAACAAAATCTCAAATTGATAACCTGTCAGAAGGTTCAGCTGCCCATCATCACAATACTTAAGTTAGCTTTATTAAACATTAGATCTCTATCGGGGAAGTCTTTTCTTATCATTGACTTCATCACTGAGCATAATTTACACGCCCTTTTTTTTATCAGAAACTTGGCTCGATGAAAATAATGAAACAACTGCATTGATAGAATCCAGTCCTCCAAATTACAATTTCTTTAGCGAAAGCAGAAAACACAGACGAGGTGGAGGTGTAGCCACCATTTTTCACAACTCAATGAACTTTAAAAAGGTAACCCTGGGCACGTTTGATTCTTTTGAATACCTAGCCACCCAGATAAATGAGCCTAGCAAAGCTTTATTTCTAAGTTTGTATAAACCACCAAAACTTAACGCTAACTTCTTTAATGATTTCAATGACTTTCTTTCTGTAATATGTATCGACTATGACCAACTAATCATTGTGGGGGATTTTAACATCCATACCGACAACCCCCAAGATAGACAAGCAAAAACATTAGATGATACTCTCCACAATTTCGGCCTGATCCAGGCATGTCAAACAACCAACACACAATAAAGGACACACTCTGGACTTAATTATCAGCAAAGGTTTAAATAATTCCAACATCTCTGTAATTAATATTGCGTTATCTGACCATTTCTGTATTTTCTTTGAAAGTACCATCTCTCCTGAATTATCCAGCCACTGTAAGACCACTATAAAAAAGCGTTTTCTAGGGGACAGTTCAGTAGAAACCTTTAAACGTATTTACCCTTCCACCACATCCCCCTCATCTCCCAACTCAAACTCAGTAAATAAGCAGGTAGATAATTTCCTTTTGAAAATCTCAGACATCATGGATTCCATTGCTCCAACTAAAGTGAAAGTAGTCTCAGGTAGAAAGAAGTCTCCGTGGGCAAGTAATCCACTGGTACGTAATGAAAAAAGAGAGTGTCGACGAGCCGAGAGAAAATGGCGGAAAACTTGACTCCAGGTTCACTGTGAGATCTACAAAGAGAGACTGAATAGATATCAGCTAACTATAAAAGAAGCTAGGGAATCGTTCTTTTCTGAAATCATCAACAGAAAATTTTATAATAATGCACGGACTCTATTTGCAACAGTGGAAAGACTAACTAATCCTTTAGTGACAGTAGCCCCAGAACTAAACTCTACCAGGGCCTGCAATGAATTTGCCAGCTTTTTCACTGAAAAGATTCTAACAATTAGACAGTCAATCTGTACCTCAATATCGAACCCACAACCAGTGCCATCCCCAATCAAAAACAATGTGGAGAAAATGTCTGAATTCCACGACTTAAACCAGAACAGCCTTGAAAAAAATAATTATCCAATTAAGCTCCTCCTCCTGCTATCTTGATATCCTACCCACAGCTTTTCTAAAGAAAGTTCTTCTTATTTTGTCTGATCTTGTTCAAATAGTGAACTCATCCCTGCTATCAGGTGTCTTCCCCCAGGCTTTAAAAACAGCTGTTATTAAACCACTACTAAAGAAGAAGAATCTGGACAACACGTTAATGCAGAACTACAGGCCAATCTATAATCTTCCATTCATCCGTGAGATTATTGAAAAAGCTGTGTTTCAGCAGTTAAATAGCTTCATAACAATGGCAAACCGTTTTGATGTTTTTCAGTCTGGTTTCTGTGCTCACCACAGCACCGAGACTGTCCTCGTCAAAGTATTCAATGACATCTGCACAAATACAGACTGTGGAAGAACCACAGTGCTGGTTCTGTTGGACCTCAGTGCAGCATTTGACACTCTTGATCATGCTATTTTATTGGAACGACTGGAGAGCTGGGTCGGACTTTCTGGTACACTACTTGGCTGGTTTGAGTCTTACCTAAAGAACAGGGACAGGGAAACTTTTCATCAGAACGAACAGAAATCATATCTGGGGTGCCCCAGGGCTCCATCCTGGGGCCCCTCTTATTTAATATCTACATGCTCCCACTAGGCAAGATTATAGCAACCAATAACATTAGCTACCATGACTACGCGGATGACACTCAGCTTTATATTACAATGTCGCCAGGTGACTCTGAACCCATTCAAACCCTAAATAAATGCATTGACCAAATAAATGGATGGATGTGCCATAACTTTCTCCAGCTGAATAGAAACAAAACTGAAGTGATTATTTTTGGACCAAAAGAGGAACGATGAAGAGTCAGCACACAGCTTCACTTAATACAGCTAGGAACTACTGATCAGGCACGAAACCTAGGTGTAGTAATGGACTCGGACCGGAACCTCCGGGGTCACATAAAGGCAATAACAAGGTCAGCCTTCTATCAACTGAAGAACTTTTCTAGACTTAAAGGACTGATGTTGCAACAGGACCCAGAAAAACTTATCCTAGCGTTTATCATTAGTCGGATTGATTACTGCAACAGCATCTTCACAGGTCTGCCTAAAAAGTCAATCAGACAGCTGCAGCTGATCCAGAACGCTGCTGCTCGTGTTCCTCACTAGAACCAGGAAAGTAGAGCACATCACCCCAGTTCTAAAGTCCTTACACTGGCTCCCTGTAGCTCAGAGAATAGACTTCTAAATACTCCTACTAGTTTATAAATCATTACATGGCTTAGCACCAAAATATGTTGAAGACCTGTTGTCACGGTACCAACCCCCAAGACCACTCAGGTCCTCCAACTCTAGCCTACTAAACATCCCTAGACTCAGAACTAAACATGGAGAAGCAGCTTTCAGTTTCTATGCTCCTCTTATCTGGAAAAGACTTCCTGACGAGTGTAGAGCTGCTGAAACTCTGAACTGCTTTAAATCAAGACTAAAAACCCATTTGTTTAGAATTGCCTTCGATTAAATGATTGATGTCATATGTATGAAATGTGTTCATGCTCTCTTGCTTTATTGATCTTTCTCTTACTTTATTGTGTATCATGTGTAATGTGTGTTTCTTTTACTTTTAATTTCCATATTTTTTTTGTTTTTTAAATCACCAAATCATGTAAAGCACCTTGAATTACCCTGCTGTTTAAAGTGTGCTATACAAATAAAATTGCCTTGCCTTGCCTTGCAAGTTCATGTTTGGTCTCATCCAACCAAAACACTTTCTATACGTTTACTGTGGCCCCCATGTGGCTTGTGTCACTCAGAGAAATTAATTTATTCTGGTTTTCTTCTTGCATCTTGTCTGTGAAGTACAGATTTATCAAGCGCAAAACTAAAAGTTGTCCAGCCAACACATTGTTCTACCTGAGCTGATGATCTCGGCAGCTCCTCCACTGTTACCATGGGCCTTATGAATGTCTATCGAATTAATGCTCTCCTTATCCAGCCTGTCAGGTTAGCCCGATGCCTTGGTAAGTTTGCGATGATGATAGCTTGAACAGCGCTCCATGACTTCTTTAATATTGTCACGCTGCCCTATTGACATGTCCAATCAACCACACCTGATCCTACTCACCTCCGGCCTTTAAAACCAGTCACTTCTCTCCACTCAGTTCCGGATCATTAACTACTAACTATTACTATTGATGTCTCGTGTGCCTTCCCTGCTGTCTCGTTCCTGCCCGATGTCCAGTCTCTCCGTTCCTGTCGTCGTCTTCATCATCATCACCCCCTCCTTAAATAAACATCCTGCACCTTCCTTCAGCATCTGATTTGTGTCCATACTCCACACACATCCCTGACAGAATGATCCGGCCCTAAACATGGACCCAGCACTCGCCCGGGAGATCGCCGCCCTCGGCCAGGACCTCTGGGCCAACCTGGGGAAGATTGCGGCCTCCCCTTATCGGCCGGTACGCATCTCCGGAGTTGAGGAGATCCTCAAAGTGCTCCCTCACTTCCAGAGTGTCTTCTCTGCCCAGGTGCGAGGCGGAGAGGATTCGCCAGGAGGCGTTGGACGAGCTCACCGGTCCGCCCTCTCCGCCTCCACCATCTGGCCGCAGGCGACGGGGCCGCCGAGCTGGAGTTTCCGGGAGCGGGGAGCAGGGCGGTGCTCCCACACGGACCACCAATGTCGGCTGCATCTCCGCGCTGCACGCACCGCCGGTTCTTTCCCCCGCCGTCTTTGTCCCTCCTCCAGCTGACTCTTCGGGGGCTCCTCACATCAGGGAGGAGGACCTGTTCGAGTTTTTCTATGGGGACAAGACGGCCCACCTCTGCTCCAGGGGAGATCCAGCACCTCGTCGCAGACGGCGACACCGCCGACGAAGGGCCGCTTCCGAGGAGGAAGTCGGAGCTGTCCGCTCGCCTCCGGTCCTCCCTGCTGTGATCAGCGCGCCAGCTCCAGCCCGTGAGCCCGTTCCAGCTCCAGTCCGTGAGCCCGTTCCAGCGCCAGTCCGTGAGCCCGTTCCAGTCCCAGAGCCAGTCTCAACCTCCACCATTCCTGCAGTCTTCCTGGCCATCACATTGGCTGCTCTCCAGCAAACGACATTTCCCCATGGGTCGCTGGAGCTCCCAGGGAGGGTCAGGGAGGACCCTTCCCCATCACCCAAGCCTCCAGACTCTTTGTCTCAGCCGGCGTCCGAGCCTCCAGACTCTTCGTCTCAGCCGGCATCCGAGCCTCCAGACTCTCTTCGTCTCGGCCGACCTCTACCAGCCAGGCATATTCTTCGCCGCCAACCAGCCAAGCTCCTCGGCGCTGCCTAGACCTCAGAAGGGGACCTAAGGGCTGTCCGCCTGATCTCCAGGTCCCCAAGGGAGGATCACCAGGCCGTCCTCCGGGTCGTCCTCCGGACCTCCGTCTAGCCAGAGGACGCCATCCGGGTCGTCCTCCGGACCTCCGTCCAGCCAGAGGACACCACCGGGGCCGCCTGCCTGACCTCCGTCCAGCCAGAGGACGCCATCCGGGTCGTCCTCCGGACCTCCGTCCAGCCAGAGGACGCCATCCGGGTCGTCCGCCCGACCTCCGTGCAGCCAGAGGACGCCACCGGGGCCGTCCGCCTGACCTCCGTCCAGCCAAAGGACGGCTTCCGGGTCGTCCTCCGGACCTCCGTCCAGCCAGAGGACGCCATCCGGGTCGTCCGCCCGACCTCCGTGCAGCCAGAGGACGCCACCAGGGCCGTCCGCCAGACTTCCAGGGGCGTACCCAGAAAGACTCGGGGCCCTCCTTCCGTGGGCCCCCTCCACCCACCCTGGGAAGGGTGCTTCTTTTTTTCCTTTTTCTTTCTTGCTCCTCTCTCCACAGCGTCTGGAATTCGCCTTTAAAGGGGGGGGGGGGGTCCTGTCACGCTGCCCTATTTCACTCCTCATTGTCTGCACCTGTCCAATCAACCACACCTGATCCTACTCACCTCCGGCCTTTAAAACCAGTCACTTCTCTCCACTCAGTTCCGGATCATTAACTACTAACAATTACTATTGATGTCTCGTGTGCCTTCCCTGCTGTCTCGTTCCTGCCCGATGTCCAGTCTCTCCGTTCCTGTCGTCGTCTTCATCATCATCATCATCATCACCATCACCGCTTCCTTAAATAAACATCCTGCACCTTCCTTCAGCGTCTGCATTTGGGTCCATACTCCACACACATCCCTGACAAATATTTGATATAGTGTTTAACTCTTATTCAGAATTTAAACATTTCCACAAACTTAGCAGGTTGCACCTGATTTTATTCAGGGGTATCGGAATAAAAGGCACTGAATACCTTTTGCAAGGCATAGTATAAGCAATGAGCTGCATTGGGGATTTTCTTACAGGGGTTTTGATGGGTGGGTTGATCAAAGCTGTGTGCAGAGACTGAAAAGGATAAATGAGGACGTGGCACACAGCCAGGCCGGACATTCCTTCGCTGTTCAGCTTGTCGATATCAGCACCCATATCCAACAACAGATGGATCACCTCATTATGGCAGTTTACCTGACAGGTGACAGATCAAAAAAACAATACAAAGCGATTAGAAGAGCTATAGAATGAGTGTGACTGCATGTAAAGAGGAGGATAATTCAATCTGGGAGATGTTACAGCTGCAGCAATCAGTGCGGTTTGTCCTTGTGAATCGGCTACGTCCGGATAGACCAAGCCGGTTCGGAGGATCTCTGACACGGCCTGGAGTTCTCCCCTGAAGCTGTGCTGAATCATCTGTTCTGAACTGATTTCCAAAGGTCCTTTAGGACCAAAGCGGTCCCTGTTCAGAGAGAGAACAGCTGCGACGTCCCAGACGATATTTTCAGCCTGCAGTCTGAAACAAACACACAGGTAGAGATCAAACAGACACTTCCCCTCAGTGCACGGCTCAAATGCTCCACACTAAACATTTCTGACCTGTGTTTGTTTATGTGAGCCTGCATGCGGACCTGTAAGGGGAGAGTAGAGAGTGGCTCCCGCTCGTACCCTTGGCGTGAATGAGCATCCGGCTCCCACAGCTCACCGTGGAAGAGTCGATCCAACTCTGCTCTGCGGCCGGGAGGGAGCGGCAAGTGGTCGCCATCTGTACAGTAGCTCTCGATGCCGGGTGGAAGGATGAAACTCTCATCTGACAGCAGTTCTCTGTCTATGTCCACCACCTGAAAGGGGGATGAGAAGTAAACTGATCTGGATTCAGTTCAGTCAAAAGCTAACAGTGTATTATTATCGCCGTATTTTACCCGAAAGCCTCCAAGAGAACAAACCGCTTGAGTGTCTTTGAAGCTTGTAAGGAGAGAGCAGAGCTAGATAAGCCTACAAATATAGCAGGACATGTTTAGGTATCCTTATGCGGCTGAAAGACCAAATGAAGACCTCCATTTCTATTTTACTGGCTGAGACGTTCAATTTTTTTTCTTAAATCCTCTGATATATTAAAGAGTTCATCGGGCCATGACATTTTTATAGAAAAACAAAAAACATGGTGAGTAAAATGCAGATTTTCTTCCAGCCAAGTGACTAAAAGAAATCGACCTCGGCATCAAATCGTATTTACATGCCAGCGTTGGGCTGCAAGCCATGACAGAACTAGGCTACAGACTGGAGACAAACCTCCAGCCTGTATAACCAACGTTTAAGCACCAGCCAATGAGCATTCAGGTCCCACCCACTGACCCTGATTGGCAGATTAACTCATTCAGTTGATAAACGGCCTTTTGAAATGAATAAGCCACTGACAAAAAGACAATTATTAAATAAAAGCTGACTTTTCAGCACCATGGCAACAAAATGCTAAAAATAAATTATTTTATGGGGATGAGGTAATTATTTCTTAATTGAACCTGCGCTGCCGCCTCCTGAGGAAGCAGCGGTTCTCTACTGTCAGAGATCTGCACGTGATCAAAGCGGGGCATAACTGATCCTCGTTCCGTCTCGTTAAGTGAAGGTCGCGCACATCATACAAGCGTAAAAGGACAAGAGAGAAGGTTGCTGTGGTTAAATTGCTTTTTGATTTTACAAGTTAAACAGGCATTTCGTTTAAGATATTGATGAGCAGGGCTCACGATTGTATTTTTAAGTAATTGGCTGTAGCCATGGAATGGTAAGGCCGTAACTAGGGTTGCCAACCGTCCCGTAAAAAAAACGGAATCGTCCCGTATTCAGAGAAAATATTATGCGTTCCGTATTAAGGTGAAAAGGAACGCGGTTTTTCCCGTACTTCAGCTAGAATGAAAAAAAGTAACAAAGGTGGAGTTATTCTGTGTCTTTACGCTGCGCAGCTGCCTCGTCTTCTCTCATTTTCTCATCCTCCCTCTCCTGTTGCTCATTCAATCATGAAACTGATCAATGATCAGCTGATCAGCTTTCTGTCGGAAGTCCCGTCTCTCTCTCTCTAGTTTATCGCCCACTTGGCGCAGAAAGAGGAAACCAGCGGATGTTGCGCTAAACAACAGCAGCACGTTTAATAACCTGTTAGAACTGATTTAATACGACTTTCTAGTATCAGCTGATGTTTGCAGGAGCCACAGCTGTAAAAGCTGCTGGTCATGATATCAGTTTGGATATGTGGTGAGATGGAAACATGAAGATGAAAACCAGGAGATGTTCTTACTGAATCATCAGAGCTGAACAGGTGATTGAGAAACTGGTTTACCTTTTAGGTGACATGAATGAGTTGAAGGGAAGTTATAAACTGTTTCTGAGAGACAAATAACACCAGGATCCTTTTCTACATAAACTCAGCAAAAAAAGAAACGTCTTCTGACTTTCAACTGTTTTTACTGTGTATTTGTATGAACACTAAAAGAGTCAACACCATAAGACATAAACTAAAAATGTTTCACAGACATGTGACTAACAGAAATAGAAGAATGTGTCCTTGAATGAAGGGAGGCTCAAAATCCAAAGTACCAGTCAGTATCTGGTGTGGCCCCCAGCTGCTTGAAGTACTGCAGTGCATCTCCTCCTCATGGACTGGACCAGATTGGTCAGTTCTTGCTGTGAGATGTTACCCCACTCTTCCACCAAGGCACTTGCAAGTTCCTGGACATTTCTGGGGGGAATGGCCCTAGCCCTCACCCTGCCATCCAACAGGTCCCAGACGTGCTCAATGGGATTGAGATCCGGGCTCTTCGCTGGCCATGGCAGAACACTGACATTGCTGTCATGCAGAAACTCACGCACAGAACGAGCAGTATCGCTGGTGGCATTGTCCTGCTGGAGGATCATGTCCGGATGAGCATGCATAAAGGGTACCACATGAGGGAGGAGGATGTCTTCCCTGTACCGCAAGGCATTGAGATTGCCTGCAATGACAACAAGCTCAGTCCGATGGTGATGTGATATACCGCCCCAGACCATGACGGATCCCCCACCTCCAAATCGATCCCGCTCCAGGGTACAGGCCTCGGTGTAACGCTCATTCCTTCCACGATAAACACGAATCCGTCCATCACCCCTGGTGAGACAAAACCGTGACTCATCAGTGAAGAGCACTTTTTGCCACTCCTGTCTGGTCCAGTGAAGGTGGGTTTGTGCCCATAGGCGGCGTTGTTGCTGGTGATGTCTGGTAAGGACCTGCCTTACAACAGGCCTACAAGCCCTCAGTCCAGCCTCTCTCAGCCTATTGCGGACAGTCTGAGCACTGATGGAGGAATTGTGTGTTCCTGGTGTGACTCGGGCAGTTGTTGTGGCCATCCTGTACCTGTCACGCAGGTGTGATATTCGGATGTAGCGATCCTGTGCAGGTGTTGTTACACGTGGTCTTCCACTGCGAGGATGATCAGCTGTCCTTCCTGTCTCCCTGTAGCGCTGTCTTAGGCGTCTCACAGTGCGGACATTAGCCACATCAGCAGTCCTCATGCCTCCCCGCAGCATGCCTAATGCACGTTCACGCAGATGAGCAGGGACCCTGGGCACCTTTCTTTGGGTGTTTTTCACAGTTTGGTAGACAAGTCTCTTTAGTGTCCTGCGTTTTTAGAACTGTGACCTTAAATGCCTACTTTCTGTAAGCTGTTAAGGTCTTAATGACCATTCCACAGCTGCATGTTAATTAATTGATTATGGTTAATTTAACATGCATGGAAAACATTGTTTAAACCCTTTACAATGAAGATCTGTAAAGTTATTTGGATTTTTACAACATTATTGTTGAAATACACAGTCCTGAAAAAGGGACGTTTCTTTTTTTGCTGAGTTTTAGTTGACAGCTAGTAACTGTGCAGGGGTGGCTCTAGCAAAGTTTTGCCCGGGTGCCAGGTAGGGCATTAACAGGGAAAGGGGGGGAAATAAATACTTTTCTTTCTTATTCTCATTTAAAATGTCTAGCTTTTAATAAAAATAATCTGAATCTTACAACTAAAGTGGTCTTCTGTTAAATGTATAGAAATCCATTATCTTATATTGTAAAAATTGAGTCTAATATATATCCTAGTAAGCTATAGTACTTTTTCTTTTGGGATGGTACCATCTGTGCAGTCTGCTATTCTGTCGAAGAAAGATGTTGAATCTATTTAATTATTGTGGAAAAATAATTGATTTCTGTGTATTTGTTTTACACGTGCATTAAACTAAAGTCGATTACGTCGATTAAGCATCATGAGGCGACGGGTGGGGGGTGGTTCCTTTTTTTATTTGCTGGGAGTTGGCAACCCTAGTCATAGCACTAAAGTAGACTAGTGAAGTTGACAATAGCTTAAACAATGTTGCCACAGTAACAAACGCTTTTCGCGCAACATTTTATCATTGTATTGTGTCACTGGTTACAATTTCAGATGAGATTGCTCAAGTATTTTTCAAAAAAACGAAAGGTCTCTGAGGAAGAGAGCTCCAGTCAGGTAAAAGAACACTAGGGTCATGCCGGATACTTTAACAATGTCAACAGTTCTGTAATGTACCTTTTTTTTTAGATATTCTTGTTGTAGCACCACAGCTACAAAAACTTCTAGGGGAAACACTGAAAATATTTAATTCTAATGAGCTAAGAATTTTAAATGAATAAATTTTTTCCCACAATTTCATTGCCACATTATATATTTTTCCATTATTTAATCATGTATACATTTTTTACAAGGTTTTATTTATTTATTAAATTTGAGCACTTCGGCGTTCTATATCAAATGAGAGCGTTATTCAAAGCGAATCCTTTTTCTGCTGCTGGTGATAGAGGAGGGACAGTGAATCTCATTCTAGGATCCATAAAAACGTCAGTATTTGCTTTATTAGGACCGCAACACTGTATGGCGCCATGTTTACTTTATCACAGAGTGGCACGTGCGCATTACATATAGGAATGGGGCAGCGAAGTCTTCCACTCAGAATAAATCCCGGAGAGCTCATAATCACGGAGACAACTGAGATTTCTCCACTATGGGACTCAGTTTAAAACATAATCGTTGATGGTGTCCTGAAACGCCGGCTCCTTATGGATTAGACGCCTATTGATTAAATATCTTTGCTGCTACACCTGGTTTCATCGATGTGTAGACGGAGCCTTAGATACCATCCGTCTGTGGTATTGACTTCTGTATTGGTGTGTTTTAGTGGCACTAGGTCCAATAATATATTTACTTATGGACTCTCTTTGCAGGGAGAAAATGACACGGCCTTTGCAGAATCTGTTGAGGAAAACTACTGTGGGGATCTTCACAGTGAAAAAACACGAAGCCCAGCCTGGACCAGATGATGTGGGAATTGTCCTGGAAGGGCAAATCGTTATCCAGGAATTTGAAAATGTTCCACTGGCTGTTGCACTGCTGTTTGGCATCTTGTATGCTCTAAACATGGCCTCTCCTCGTCAACTAAGGTAGACTTTTGAAGTCCTCCAGAAAGTGGTTATGGAGTTAGATGGTGCCACGCTTTCAAAGAAAGCCCAGGTCCTGAAGAATAGACTCACTGAGAAATGCTGCACAGATCAAAACTGCTGTTCAGAAGTTTGTAATAATTGTTCTCAATCATGTTGCTGTAATCTAACTTCAAAAATGCTTGGACTTCTTCACTGTGAAGCCAACTTCCCATAGAGAGAGGTTTTCTTTGTTTCGGTTGTTACGTTATTTAAACGAGCCTTTCTAAACATGCAAGCTTGTCTTTTAATGTATTGCAGTGTTGTGAATTATTAACGTTCCACTAAAATTGTGTAATTGTGTATACCAACTGGAATCCAAATTTAATTATGTATTCTAGTTGTATTTTTTTTACATTTTTTATGTAAAATCATTCACCTGTGATGTTTGCGCGATGTATATCATTTCATGCTTTGGATTAAGCCTGAGATGCCAGTGGCCTGATGTCATCAAAAGATTTTTGTACCCACTGTGGACAATTCCGAATATCAGAATGTTTTAACATTTTGTATTGAACTGTTTGACTGTTCATTAGTGCAACCGATGTACGTGATTTATTTATATAAATCCAACAGACTTTTTTTCAGCGCATGTTACTTTGAGAAGATAAAATGTTACATCTGAAGGTGTCTACCTTCCCTCTGAAGTGGTCTGCAGACTCCTCACAGAGAGCGTTTGTGGGGGTTTTCTGAAATGCATCAAAAACACGGTTAAACATTTTGTGGAAAAAATCTTTTTTCGAGGATTATTACATTCGTTTTTGGTTTTTGAGCATTTTCTTTCACCTCAAACTAAAATCCTAGCTCCTATTTTTGATTTTGTATCGGGATACCTTCCCTATCACTTATAATTAAGGTTACATTTTGCCTTCTACTGTCAAATACACAGTTCTTCATTAGCTAAGTTTTAATGAAGTAAACAGCTTTAAAAAGACAAAATGGAAAAGATTAGATGATTTATTGCCATTAAATTGTTAAAAATACAACAAGTTTTTTTGGGATAAAATTGCTAAATGTAATAAAAGATAATGAATACTGTGAATAAAAAATTTACTCAAATGAATAAAACAAAATGGAGTGATTATTTAAAAATAATAATTATACATTTAAGTTAAACCTTTAAAATTGAAACTTGGGGGTTATTCAGAAAGCACAGCCTGAAGGAAGCATTTTAATTAGATATATATGAGCTAAACTAATTTTACTTGTTTTCTTTGTGACTTTAGTTGTGAAACTAAACCAACTACAGTGAATAATCTTTACAAAGCGTTAATTTATATAAAAACAAGACAGCACCTACCTGAATGAACAAAGCATCACTGACAGAAGGCTGCATGAAGGCAGCATATTCTGGAAACCTGTGCAGACTAAAGCCTTCTTCAACAGAGGAACAGAGTTTCAGCAGGCGCTGGCCGAGCCAAAGGCCCACATCCTGTCTGCCATCAGGATAAGTGACCACGCCAGGACCAAACCTCTGGTCACTGTGGTACAAACCCTGAATATGGATGAGAAAATTTTTTGTTTTTTAAGCCAATTTCCGCCACTTGAAAGTAAAAAAAAAATGGTATGTCATATTTTCGACTTTCAGTCATAATTAGGACTTTGAAAGTCGAAAAAATTCTGATTTTATATCTCATAATTCTGACTTTGAAAGTCGAAAAAATTGAGATTTTGTATCTCATAATTATGACTTTGAAAGTCGAAAAAAATTCAGATTTTGTATCTCATATTTATGACTTTGAAAGTCAAATTTATGATTTTGTATCTCATAATTATGACTTTCAAAGTCGAAATTATGACTTTGTATCTCATAATTATGACATTGAAGGTCAAAAAAATTCTAATTTTGTATCTTATAATTATGACTTTGGAAGTTGAAGAATTCTGATTTTGTATCTCATAATTATGACTTTGAAAGTTGAAATTATGACTTTGTATCTCATAGGGATGTGTATTGGCAAAAATCTGGTGATACGATATGTATCGCGATACAGGGGAGATGATACGATATATCTCGATTTATCGCGATACTATGAGTAAGACTATATATAGTGATTTTTAAAACTCAATTTAACAGTAGGAAAACTGTCCCAGCATTCTAAACACTCCAACCTGTTTCATACTTTAACACAGTCATTTTTATCACTAGATCTAGTTGATCCACTGGAACAAAGAAGGTGAAAACAGCCACAAACTACCAGTTATTCTTTTAGTTTTACTACAAAAATTACTGTCATCATTAATGGTTCCATTCAAATCCTTAATTTTTTTTTTTTTTTATCTATATTTTTGTTTTGAATATCGGGAAATAAAATGTGTATCGATATTTTATTACATCCCTAGTATCTCATAATTATGACTTTGAAGGTCGAAAAAATTCTGGTTTTGTATCTCATTATTACGACTTTGAAAGTCGAAATTATGACAAAACATGTTTCATGTTCTTTCTCTCAAGTGGCGGAAATGGGTTTCCATACTTAACAGAATGCACGCCCTTTTTCCATAGCTGAAAGCTCACCTGGAAGATGGCCCCACCTGGGAAGGTTAAATGACCATAGCCTTCTTTTCTGTTCAGGTAGAACTTGCCGGTGAACTTGTGGCCTGTGGGCCAGCGGTACACTCCGCCGCCATGTTTGAAGTCCTTGTAGAAAAAGCCCTC
Source organism: Valencia hispanica (assembly GCA_963556495.2). NCBI lineage: Eukaryota > Metazoa > Chordata > Actinopteri > Cyprinodontiformes > Valenciidae > Valencia > Valencia hispanica. The sequence continues at coordinate 53,442,696 of OY747705.1, read as the reverse complement.
ATAGTGCTGCATTACAAACAAGACGTTCAGAAAACGAAACACTCGCAGACGGTGTCGCTGTAACTTCACATTACCTCTCCATTTCTCCAGCTGTAGCGTCCTTTGCCGTGCTTCAAGCCGTCTAAAAATTCGCCCTCATATTTTGACCCGTCGGGCCACTCCTGAACACCGAGGCCTTGTCGCCTCTCTTCACCGACCTCAGCGGCTCCTCTGCCGCCGCCTCTACTACCTGCCCCCGCGGGAGCCGCAGCACCTTCCCAGGTTGACTGCATTTCTATAGCATGATAGTAAATATGTTAAACTAGCGTTGAAGATACATTTAAGCCGAGCGGGTTGTTTATACATGGGGTAAACAACTTAAACTGTTAAGATGTCAGACTTGAGTTTGAACTTTGCTGTAAAGGTTAGTTGCCATGACAACAGCGGTGCGTGTGGGCGAAGGGAAACTCTTCACGCATGCGCATGGTAAAAAAAAAAAAATTCAAAAACACAATGTAACTTTAAAGTAATAATACTCATTAATATTGCCATGGTATGCAGCCCAATAAATTGGAATATAATCAAAGAATTCATTTATTTTAATGATACGATTTAAAAAGTTAAAATAATTTTATAGACTTGTTACACAGAGGGATATATTTCAAGAGTTTTTCTGGAAATTTCGATGATTATAGCTTACAGCTAGGCTTATGAAAACCCCCAAATGTCTTGTAAAATCTGAATATTACATATTTTTAAAAAACGTATGTCCATGTATTGTACAGTAGGCTATATGTTTTGAATACTCAGTCGGTGCTCATTTTACATGATTTACCGCATCTTCAATTCAAATTCAAAATTACTTTATTAATCCCCAAGGGAAATTAAATGTTGTTGTAACTCATTATCCAAGTTTATTTAAAGATTTTTTGTAGATGCTGATGGCTGTGGGGAGGAATGATTCTGCAGATCTGAAGAAGCCTCTGATTGTAGACGCTCTGTAGTTGTATGACAGTCTGAATGTAGAGGATGCTCAGGGTTGTCCATAATGTTCATTTTATCAAGAATCCTTTTGCACACTTATCTCCAGAGGGTCCTCAGCATCCAACCTGTTTGCCAATCTCACATTGCCCATTATGATGGATGGAGATGGTTTGAACTTCCTCCTTTTTCTCTCTCCACTTTGCTCCTGCTCTGTATCCATGGTGTCTCCTTTTCAACTCATCAGGGTTTTATAGCTGCAGTTGAGGTATAATTTGAGCTTTAGTGATGTTTCATACTTTAAACATTCATTGAGATACAAAATCTGAATTTTGACTTTCAAAGTCAGAAATATGAGCTATAACATCAGAATTTTTTCGACTTTCACATTCTAGAATTGCACTGCTCTGGGTGGCTGCATGTTGCAGTGGCTCTGTTGGCTACATATTAAGTTTTGGTTTTTTGTACATTGGTTCCTCTTTTTTCTTGAGGAAGATTGTTTTTTTTTTACCTGTATACTTTCTAGTTTTTGGTGCTGTGAAGCTGGAAGGATTTTTGCTGTAAATTCTTGCTGCAGATGGTGCAGATGGGAGCAGCTGATTAACATCGCAAAACCTGAAATAATACCTCAACTGAAACCACAAATCCCTGATGAGTTGATAAGGAGGAGACGTGGATGCAGAGCAGGAGTGAAAAGGAGACAGAGAAAGAGGAAGTTCAAGCCATCTCTTCCATCGATCAGAATGGGCAACGTAAGATCACTGGTTAACAAGATGGATGAACTCCAAGCCCTTACAAGGACTCAGCAAGAGTACCGTGAATGCAGTGTTATGTGTTTTACGGAGACGTGGCTGCTGGATCATATCCCCGACTCCAAAGTCTCTCTGCCAGGCTTCCTGACTGTACGAGCAGACAGAGATCTGAAGACGAGTAGAAAAAGAAAAGGAGGTGGAGTACCAGTGCTTGTAAACAACAGATGGTGTCATCCAGGACATGTTACTGTGAAGTGTCATCTCTGCAGCCCAGATGTCGAAGTCTTGGCAGTGAGTTTTCGTCCATATTATTTACCAAGAGAGTTCACCAGTGTAATTTTGGCAGTTGTTTACATTCCACCTTCAGCCGTTGCCGACAATGCATGTGATGTCATCAGTTCCATTGTTGCTAAGCTACAGACACAGCACCCCAATGCATTTGTGGCAATATCTGGTGATTTTAATCATGCCTTGCTCTCTACTACACTTCCAACATTTCAGCAGTTTGTCAGCTGCTCTACAAGAGAAAACAGGACATTGGATTTGTTTAATGCAAATGTAAAGGATTCATACACGTCCAAACCAAGACCTCCTCTGGGACAATCAGATCACAATCTTGTTTTTCTCTGTTCAGAATATAAACCACTTGTTCAGAGGCAACCTGTGACAAAACGAACTGTGAGAAAATGGTCACAGGAAGCTGAAGAAGCCCTGCAGGGTTGTTTTGCAACCACAGACTGGATGACTCTTTGCCAAGCACATGGAGAGGACATCAATGCCATGACTGAGTGTGTGACTGACTATATAAACTTCTGTGTGGACAACATCATCCCCACCAGAACAGTGAGATGCTTCCCTAATAACAAACCCTGGATCACCAGTGACCTGAAGGGACTGCTAAACAAGAAAAGAAGAGCCTTCAGGGAGGGAGACAGGGAATTACTGAGGAGTATACAGAAGCAACTTAAGGTCAAGATCAGAGACAGCAAGGAGGCATACAGGAAGAAGCTGGAGAACAAACTACAGAGGAACAATATCTGAGATGTCTGGTCAGGAATGAAGAAGATCAAAGGCTTTAAGCACAAGAAGGATTGGATAGATGGAAGTCTGGACAGAGCCAATGAACTGAACACATTCTTCAACAGGTTTAGTTCAGGAACTAGCTCAGCATCCCCCTCTCCTGTTCCCAGCCAAACGGACATCCCACTATCCTCTGATCAACAGCTTTCCTGTTACACCTCGGATGTTTTATCCTTCACCTCAGCCATGGACTCTTCTAATTCCACAAGTTTGACTTCAACCAAGTCAGGAAATGCTGCTACCCCCTTTGCCTCCCCCTCCCACTTGTCTGTCTCCAAAAGACAGGTGAAGAGGCAGCTGGAGAAACTGAACCGGAACAAGGCTGCAGGTCCAGATGGTGTCAGCCCCAGAGTCCTGAAGGCCTGTGCAGAGCAGCTCTGTGGGATTCTGCAGCACCTCTTCAACCTTAGCTTAACTCAGGAGAAGGTTCCAGTGTTGTGGAAGACATCCTGCCTTGTTCCAGTACCAAAGAGAACTCACCTATCAGTCATCAATGACTATAGACCTGTTGCCCTGACATCCCACATCATGAAGGTCCTGGAGAGACTCCTGTTAGCACCCCTGAGTAAGCAAACAAGAACGTATCAGGACCCACTGAAGTTTGCTTATCGCTGTGGAGTTGGAGTTTAAGATGCCATCATCCACCTGCTTCAACCAACCCACTGTCATCTGGACAAAGCAGGCAGCACTGTGAGGATCATGTTCTTTGATTTCTCTATTGCATTTAACACAATTCAGCCTGATTTGCTTTGTCAGAAACTCCTGAAGACACAGGTGGAGCCCTCAACAATCGCCTGGATCAATGACTACCTGACCAACAGACCAAAATTTGTGAGACTGAAGAATTGTGTGTCAAACCAGGTGGTCAGCAGCACAGGACCACCACAGGGGACCGTACTCTCACCATTCCTTTTTACTCTGTACACCTCAGACTTCCAGTACAAATCAGAGACCTGTCATCTGCAGAAATACTCAGATGACTCTGCAATTGTCGGGTGTATCAGAGATGGACAACAAGCTGAATACAGAGAGCTGGTGGACCGCTTTGTGACATGGTGTGGAAACAATCGTCTCACCTTGAATGTGAACAAAACAAAGGAGATGATTGTAGATTTCAGAAGAAACAGGGGTAAGTCAAACACTGTTTCCATCATGGGAGAAGAAGTGGAGGTGGTTGAGGAATATAAATACCTCGGAGTTCACCTTGACAACAGACTGGACTGGAGGCGCAACAGTGAAACCGTCTATAAGAAGGGACAGAGCAGACTGTACTTCTTGAGGCAGCTTAGGTCCTTCAAGGTTTGCAGCAAGATGCTGCAGATCTTCTATAAGTCTGTTGTGGAGAGTGTAATCTCTTCAGCTGTCATCTGTTGGGGTAGCAGCATCAGAGCCAGAGACTTAAATAGGCTAAACAACCTGATAAAGAAGGCTGGTTCTGTTCTTGGGACAACTGTGGAAAATCTGCAGATGATAATGCAAAGAAGGATTCTTCATAAAATCAAAAAAATTATGGACAACCCTGAGCATCCTCTTCATGAGACAGTCATACAACAACAGAGCGTCTTCAGTCGGAGGCTTCTTCAGTTTCGCTGCAATACAGACCGCTACAGGAAATCCTTCCTGCCCACAGCCATCATTATTTACAACAACTCCTTAAAGAATTATTTATATGAGCTACAACACTTAATTTCCCTCTGGGATCAATAAAGTATTTTTGAATGGAATTTGAATTATTTGAGCTTTAGTGATGTTATTCAGCTGCTCCCAGTTGTAAACCACCTTGCTGCCATGGTTATGCATCATAACAAATGTCCAAAAGTAAAAAAAAAAAAGTATCAGCAAAAATCCTTCCAGCTGCACAGCATTCAAAACCAGAGAGAACAGTTGTTCAAAGAAAATAGTGTTTCAGCCAGAAATGGGAAATGAGAAATCAAAGTTTAAAAAACAAAACAAAAGTAACAGAGGTATGAATTGCACTGTTCTGGGTGGCTGCATGTTGGAGTGGCTCTGTTGGCTACATATTAAGTTTTGGTTTTTTGTACATTGGTTCCTCGTTTTTCTTGAGGAAGATTGCATTTTTTTGACCTGTTGACTTTCTAGTTTTTGATGCTGTGAAGCTGGAAGGATTTTTGCTGTAAATGTTTCACTTTTTGACAACTTGTTATGATGCGTAACCATGGCAACAATGTGGTTTACAGCCGGGAGCAGCTGATTAACATCGCAAAAGCTGAAATAATACCTCAACTGAAGCCACAAATCCCTGATGAGTTGATAAGGAGGAGACGTGGATGCAGAGCAGGAGTGAAAAGGAGACAGAGAAAGAGGAAGTTCAAGCCATCTCTTCCATCGATCATAATGGGCAACGTAAGATCACTGGCTAACAAGATGGATGAACTCCAAGCCCTTACAAGGACTCAGCCAGAGTACCGGGAATGCAGTGTTATGTGTTTTACTGAGACGTGGCTGCTGGATCATATCCCCGACTCCAACGTCTCTCTGCCAGGCTTCCTGACTGTACGAGCAGACAGAGATCTGAAATCGAGCAGGAAAAGAAAAGGAGGTGGAGTAGCAGTGCTTGTCAACAACAGATGGTGTCATCCAGGACATGTTACTGTGAAGTGTCGTCTCTGCAGCCCAGATGTCGAACTCTTGGCAGTAGGTTTTCGTCCATATTATTTACCAAGAGGCTTCACCAGTGTAATTTTGGCAGTTGTTTACATTCAGCCTTCAGTCGTTGTCGAAAATGCATGTGATGTCATCAGTTCCGTTGTTGCTAAGCTACAGACACAGCACCCCAATGCATTTGTGGCAATATCTGGTGTTTTTAATCATGCCTCGTTCTCTACTACACTTCCAACATTTCAACAGTTTGTCAGCTGCTCCACAAGAGAAAACAAGACCTTGGATTTGTTTTATGCAAATATAAAGGATGCATACATGTCCAAACCAAGACCTCCTCTGGGACAATCGGATCACAATCTTTTGTTTCTCTGTTCAGAATATAAACCACTTGTTCAGAGGCAACCTGTTACAAAGAAAATTGTGAGAAAATGGTCACAGGAAGCTGAAGAAGCCCTGCAGGGTTGTTTTGCAACCACAGATTGGATGACTCTTTGCCAAGCACATGGAGAGAACATCAATGCCATGACTGAGTGTGTGACTGACTATATAAACTTCTGTGTGGACAACATCATCCCCACCAGAACAATGAGATGCTTCCCTAATAACAAACCCTGGATCACCAGTGACCTGAAGGAACTGCTTAACAAGAAAAAAAGAGCCTTCAGGGAGGGAGACAGGGAATTACTGAGGAGTATACAGAAGCAACTTAAGGTCAAGATCAGAGACAGCAAGGAGGCATGCAGAAAGAAGCTGGAGAACAAACTACAGAGGAACAATATCAGAGATGTCTGGTCAGGAATGAGAAAGATCACCGGCTTTAAGGACAGGAAGGATTGGATAGATGGAAGTCTAGACAGAGCCAATGAACTGAACACATTCTTCAACAGGTTCAGTTCAGGAACTAGCTCAGCATCCTCCTCTCCTGTCCCCAGCCAAACAGACATCCCACTATCCTCTGATCAACAGCTTTCCTGTTACACCTCGGATGTTTTATCCTTCACCTCAGCCATGGACTCTTCTAATTCCACAAGTTTGACTTCAACCAAGTCAGGAAATGCTGCTACCCCCTTTGCCTCCCCCTCCCACTTGTCTGTCTCCAAAAGTCAGGTGAAGAGGCAGCTGGAGAAACTGAACCAGAACAAGGCTGCAGGTCCAGATGGTGTCAGCCCCAGAGTCCTGAAGGCCTGTGCAGGGCAGCTCTCTGCAGCACCTCTTCAACCTTAGCCTAACTCAGGAGAAGGTTCCAGTGTTGTGGAAGACATCCTGCCTTGTTCCAGTACCAAAGAGAACTCACCTATCAGTCATCAATGACTATAGACCTGTTGCCCTGACATCCCACATCATGAAGGTCCTGGAGAGACTCCTGTTAGCACCCCTGAGTAAGCAAACAAGAACGTATCCAGACCCACTGCAGTTTGCTTATCGCTGTGGAGTTGGAGTTGAAGATGCCGCTTTGTGACATGGTGTGGAAACAATCGTCTCACCTTGAATGTGAACAAAACAAAGGAGATGATTGTAGATTTCAGAAGAAACAGGGATAAGTCAAACACTGTTTCCATCATGGGAGAAGAAGTGGAGGTGGTTGAGGAGTATAAATACTTCGGAGTTCACCTTAACAACAGACTGGACTGGAGACTGAACAGTGAAGCCGTCCATAAGAAGGGACAGAGCAGACTGTACTTCTTGAGGAAGCTTAGGTCCTTCAAGGTTTGCAGCAAGATGCTGCAGATCTTCTACAAGTCTGTTGTGGAGAGTATAATCTCTCCAGCCGTCATCTGTTGGAGTTGCAGCATCAGAGCCAGGGATTTAAAAAGGCTAAACAACCTGATAAAGAAGGTTCTGGTTCTGTTCTTGGGACAACTGTGGAACATCTGGAGATGATAATGCAAAGAAGGATTCTTCATAAAATCAAAAAAATTATGGACAACCCAGAGCATCCCCTTCATGAGACAGTCATACAACAACAGAGCGTCTTCAGTCGGAGGCTTCTTCAGTTTCGCTGCAACACAGACCGCTACAGGAAATCCTTCCTGCCCACAGCCATCATCAACTATAACAACTCCTTAAAGAATTAATTATATGAGCTATACCAACACTTAATTTCCCTCTGGGATCAATAAAGTATTTTTGAATTTTGAATTATCTTAATGCTTGGAGTGGCGGCGATCAGCCTGTGGCTCTGCTGGGGTGTTGAGGAAGGCCAGGGAGCTTTAAGCTCATCTGCATTGTTGGGTGTGGTTTCTCTCATCTTCTTCTCAATCCTCTAAAGGCCTGTTGCTTGAGCATGTTTTCCTATGACAGTTTTTCCTTCAACTGAACCTTCCATGGATATGCGTGGAGAGCACTTTGTGAACAGGCAATCTCTTCAGCAAAGACCTTTTGTGACTAAAATCCATTTTTTCTGTTTTAAAGTGTTCCCCATCTTTTTAAAACAGTGCTGGACAATATTACTAAGTGTTTCAATATTTAAAATACAATAAAATACGTTTTTGTAATTTTTTTTCCTCATCTCTTTTTATGCTTTTTGTAATTTTTTTTCCTCATCTCTCTTTATGCTTTTTGCCAACCTTTAGCATCTTGGGCATGCTCGCCTGTGTCAGACGTGGGTATCTACTGTAGTCAAACTCCACACAACAGACTTAGTATCATATTTACATGCACAATGTGAACTCCTGATGCTTTAAATCTAAAGCTAACTAATATAGAGTAAGAAAGAGTCCTTTGCGTCATCAATATTGCCCACTCTGATCAGAGATATTTTTACAATGCATGTATTGTTCAGCCCCATTTACAGTCTAAAATCTCTATATGCTTTGTGTATTGTTTGCTGAGCACAATCTTACTGGATTGTTCTGTGGGTTTGTTTATTCAAAATGTAAAAAGAGTTACATTTAAGCCTAAAATTTAGCAGATTAGGCTTGTTAAATATGGAGGTCTTCGATTCATTTTTCATGCCAAATAAAATTTTTGATAGTTTCTCCCTTTCTATTCTTAAAAAGAAATTACAGAAGACAAAAAAATATATTTTTTAACTTGGTTTTATTTCAATCATCCCTTCTCAGAGTTGACCTGAATTCAAAATCTAAATAAATGCATGCTTGTAAAACAAGATGGTAGGCTTTGGGCAGACTTGCATCACGTTGAATTGTGGAAACCCAAGAGGCGCACTGCTGAATTTTTCTCCCCAATTTTCTTGATTTCTAACAAACAGCAAATTCGATAAATCAATACATTGCCCAGCCCTAATGCAGATTTAAAATCATCTTTTAACTTTACTAACACGTTTCTTTTGACTGGAAGTAATATTGACGTTTTGGAAAAGGTTTGTCCAATGTTGTAGGATATTATAGAATACTGAAGAATGCTGAAGTACTGAGACTAGATAGAATACAGTAATATATTACATAGAAAATGTAGAGCAATTCTGTTTTGCATTAGGATACGGATTGGAAAGAGAACAAAGGAGCCTGCAGAGGATTCAAGGCTTTTTTAACTTCTGCTCGATCGGAGGAGGATCAACCAGCCACGGCCATTTTATCCTTTGACTGCTTTTTAGATTTTTTTAAATCAAGTCTTAATCTTTTATTAAATGCACAAAGTTTTGCTTCTCCAGTTTATTTCCACCTGACCGGATAAGAGTCGGGTAGAAAGAGTTAAATAAGGAGGCGCATGTCTCCTTGTTAAAAAGGGACTAGAAGGAGACTATCAGGGCTCTTACAATGGGAAGTTAAAGATTAGGGTGATGGCACAGAGGCCTTTCAACCTTCAAGGTTTAAAGCTCAACGATAAATAATCAAAATAATGGGAAATGTGCTACACCTGGTCAGCAAATATAAAAAGGGGTTGATTGCTGTAACACCAATAAAGATTTTCCCCACTGGTGTTTCAGAGGGGTATAAATAATAATTTAAAAAATGCATATACAATTAGTTTTTTTCTTCCAGAACTGATGAGAAGCCACTTCACTTAGTTGGTATTCCTTATGTTCTTTTTCAATCCACCAACAAGGGAAAGACATAAAAATGGATATGAATAGTTGAACCACTTCATCCATTTATTAGTCAGTTGTTCAATCCAAGAAAAGTGTAAATACGTATTTAAAAACATAATATATCAAGTGTTTATAAACAGAAGTGATCAGAGAAAAGTCAAAACAGCAAAGCGGGCACTCTGTGCATACATACAAACACTATATACAACAGCTTTGTGCTTTTATTTTCCCACAACTATAGTTTTCAGACACATTTCAATCTGTAACATCATCAGCTTCTTTTTCTTTAAGGACAAAGGTTAGCACAATAATGCATTAGAGATACCTTCCTCAACACAAAGCTGCTTTTAGTAGGACGAGATTAGTTCAAAACTGATCCATTTGATTTCATCTCATTATTACAAAAGCTACACACATTATAGGCAGGCCATATTCTTTGAAGAAAATTAGGAAAATCTGCCAACTAAAAATGAAACATTAAAGGAGAATCTGTCCTCATTACGGTCTGTATGAATGTGCCTAAAGTAAAAATAAAAAGACAAAATCAAGCTACAGGTAAATTCCCTTCAGTATTCCAATTAGGAAGCAGATCTGAGTGCAGTGTGGTGAGAGATGTTGGGGGGAGGACTTCTCAGGCGTTGCTCCTTTCATCTATTGTAAAGGTTTCCATTGGACCTTTGCTCAGGGCTTTAATATCTTCCAGAAGGCTGGTGGGGGTCAAGATATGAGAAGACCCTAAATAAAAATGGAAACAAAAATCTAATTACTTGCAAAATAACTTGTTTTTTTAGTTCTCCCTGGCACCAGCAGGGGGCATAATGACCCCAGAAAATATACACAGGCAATACAACACAATGTAAAGGAGGAACATTTAGGTAGGTTATTAAGAACATGAACTAAGGTGACCATATTTTGATTTTTTTTTTTTTTTAAAGAGGACACTGGATCAAGACTTTTGATTTTAACATACTCAAACTGTGCGTTCTCCATGTGGTTAGAATGAACAGTTAAATAAACTTCAGATAGTGCTTTCACAAAATGACTTTCAAATCTCTGGAAATAAATACTAGAAATAATTTATCTTTTGAATTAGAAAATTCACCAGTAACAATAATAGTTAACTTTTTATGTCACACAAGACAAAATGTAAACAAAAATCTGAAATAATATTTGGGGAAAAACGAGTATTATTTTCTTTTCAATGTAATAATAAAAGTATAAAGCAGCAGTCTCGAAAAGACAATTTTAAAAAAAGTGTATACTCTCAGTCTTTTGTTTTCATCTTCCTCCTCTTCGGTCAATTTATAGATGAACTCTTACTTTGCACAGCATTATTAGTTTTTGTGTCCATCTGGACCTACCGGATCTTTGTAACTTTAGTCACACACAGAAACACATATGTCAGCTCTGTTCATCTGTAAAGCTACACTTGCACTTTGATATCTTGTAAACAGACACAGTGAGGCGCTGTGTCTATGAATGGATCATGAGCAGCCACTAGGCAGCAGCTCGGGGAGGACGTCAGATGAGAGAATGGGTGTCGTATTGCAAGCATCGCAGCAGTCAATTTAAGTATGCTTATTGGTTTCCCTTAAAAACGATGAAAACCCAGACATATTCATCAACGTATGAAATCCCCCCTGGACAGCACGTGAAAAGTGGTCATGTCCGGGGAAGAGATTACGGTTGGTCACCTTACATAGACACAATATTGAAGTTGACTAAATGACCAAAATGGATCCAGTCCAGAGAAATAAAGCAGTTTCAAAGCGTAATACCGACCTATGATGACCTCGCAGGACTTTACCGCCTGGGTGACCTCATAAGCACAGCGCATCTCAGAGTAGGTGATGCCCCCAATAACAAAGATGATGAGGCGTGAACCAGACCGGCGATCCTCCTGAGAGCTGGTCTTGTTCCTCTGGCGGGCGCTGCAGAGCATAGAAGGTAGGACATTTAAAAGAGGAAGCAAGAGAACGAGTGATTCCAATGTAATAAACAACAACAACAAAGGTGCATGAGTAAACAGCCGTTTACTGGCACTTGCAGATTTTCCTTCCTAATCGGGTGGTAAAAAAAATAAAAATAAATCTGATCTTTTCCTGTTACCATGAGTATGCACTAATGCAGAAGTATCAAACCCAATAATAGAAGATGCTAAATCCTTTTACATGGACGGTTACACAGGCCGAGCCAAAGTGCCCCATGAACTCATAACAGCATGCTCAGTTCTATAGCAAAATGGTAAATAGTAGGGCTGATAGTAATATGACATTTCTTAATGAGGAATGTATTGCATGTTTCCTTGCCATGTCTGACTACTCCACAAGAACAGCAAGCTGAGTAGTTGTTGCAGTGCATTATGGGATATGTAGTGTGACTGGCATCAGGGTTATATAATTTACTGCAGGGCCAATAAGTACAGATAAGGCCAGATACAAATGTATCGTGGGCTTAGAGCTCAGCATGTCTGCATTAACAGGTCTCACTGTAAACAACTCTCTTCGGTGTGGCAGCTTTTACTGAGGGAAGACCCCTTAAAGTTAAATATGAAGTGTTTAAAAACCAAGTACATTAGCAGAAAAAATAAATGTTTGCTCTTATTTTTTTCTTTTATAAACACAAATCTCTAAGGGTGTAACTGTACACAAAAATCCCGGTTTGGTACGTTTCCAGTACACTTTAGTTAAGAAAAATAAATATAAATGTGCGTATGACCTTTTTTATTTTACTTTGATCAGCATTAAAATGAATTCCTTCTTTTCAAGTCCTGAAATTAATTTGATTTTATTATAATTTATAACTTAAAAAAGTTGAAAGTATAGAACTGCCAGGGGACTTGATTAGATTTTGTTTAGAAATGAAATAGTACAAGCAGACATAGCCAGAGTAGAAGACAATACAACAACTTGAAAACTGTCAGTATTAATGTTTAAAAATGTTGAAATAATACTTTGCCCATATTTGAAAATAAAACAAGCTTAAATCCCTATGGAGTTGTTTCGATATTTCGACAGCCTAATTTCCTAGCTGCATTTGAACGCAGAATGGTCAGCTGTTGCGAAAATTCCTTGTCTTCATCAGGGATTCCGTTAACTTGCGTTTTATACAAAATAAAGAATTTGGGCTGATTGGATGCTACTGGTAGCCATGGGGACGTATCTGTGATGTTTACATTCAGCTTGACATGTTTCAGTTGAGTCATTCAGTTCAGTGCAGAGCATTTTATGGACCTTATTGCTGTTGAAAGATGCGTTCGCTGACAAAGTTCTGGTTTGGTCCATCTTTCTTTTTCTACTGTAGCTGCATGAGAAGCCATTAATGTTCCCAAATAACAGTTTAGTGATAGCTGGGAGTCATTTCTGTTTTGTTTTGGTGTCACTTAATAAAGTTGCGCTGCGCTGAGTTCTGCACATAAATATTCTGGATGTGTTCAGGTAGAAAACAGCTGGATTCGTTTGGAAAACCGAACTGAAAGGACCGTACTGAAAAATCCCTAAAAAATCCAAATATGTACACATGATGTATTGGTACACCCCTACAAAGCCCTGCATGTTTGTAATGTTAAAGATTGCGAGACAGAAATTCAAATACTTAAATACTTTTGAACATTTCGGCCTTGTAAAATGTTCAGAAAAGCTTCAGATCCGGCTCATTAGTGAGCAATCAGAAACTCCGTCCACCTCTTTAGTTTTGATATAGTAGTATAGTAGTGCAGACAGAGCCAGCCAGTGACCAGAGCAGAAAACCTGACTAAAATTAAAAGGTATAGACACACTCACTAGCAGCTGGGAGAAGAAGACAGAGCTGTAAAAGTATAGATCCATCTCATGGCTGAAGGGTGCCAACTCCCCACCTCAGCCTATAGCTGTCTGAAACTAGGTTCTTCAGGGTGCTATTTTATTCACATATATTAGTTTCAAGAACATTTTAATGGCTGCGCACTATTTTTTTTGATCTTGCTGGTTTGATGTTGAAATATTTGGGATGAATGTGAAAAGACCGCTCTCTTCATAACTTCTCTGACCCACCTGACAGCCCCAGAGCCGTTCCAGGCAGCGGGGCACTCCGACTGGTGCGGCCACTCTTTGGTGTCCAGTTTGTTCTCCATGGCATCCTGGAAATAACAAATATTCATTTTTTTGCTTTTATGTCAAAAACCTTGTCCATAACATACACACATTATTCATTTTTATATCCCATAAAACATAACCCGAGTAAATACAGAAAGCAGCCTTCAAATGATGGCTTTATCATAAATTAACTGTAATTAACCACATTATATGGCTCCATTTCAATTAGCCAAACTCTGGTCAGATTACTGCAAAAGCTACAGAATCATGAAATCTATTAGTAGGACTTGTCTAACAACATGAAGTCGACTAAAAGATGCCAAACAGCAACACACCTGTCGTGCAACAGGAATGCAAAAATGTATGGCCTACACAACCATTACTAATAATGATCAATATTTTAATAACCATTTAATTATTAAAGAAGTTGGAGTTTATTTTCATTAAACAAGTCGGGGCACGACCCTTTTTATAAAAGGGAATCTTATACTAACACCCGCAGTCTCTTATGATGGGATGAATTCGATGCCGTGAGACACACTAGAATAAGCACAAACAACTTCTCTCTAAAACATGAGAATATTTATAAATTATCAAAAGATCAACTTTACAGTCAATGTATTCAATAAATTATATACCTACACTACCAACACGCAAACTAAACTACTAAGCCGATCGAAGAAAATTGGTAATATGCAAACTAGTCAAATCAACTAACAAGTGAGTAACGCTAATGAAACAAGAATGAGAAAATGACAAACATTAGAGGACAAAGTAACAACAGTTTAGCATGTAATGACGAGAGGAAGAAAAGAGGAGGTGTGTGCGCGTTGGGGCAGAGAAGGGGTTGAGCTAAGCAATAGCAATAGCTTTAAAAAGCTAGACAAAGGGAAACATGTGGTCTACTAGTGCCCCTCTCCCACTAGGCTCGGCCCGTGTTTGGTCAGCCTGGCCCAGAACGGCTTGGTTGTGTCTCCATTGGCATCTCAGGAATGCAGCAGTGGGCGAGGACATAGGAGGGCTCAGTGTAGCAAAGTTCCAGTAAAAAAACAAACAAAAAAGACCGTCTTTTTATGTCCACAGAGCGGTCCAATTAACTCCGATTAAATAGCTAGTGCACAATAAGTCTTACGTCCACAGTCCAACATAATCTGTTGCTGAAAACACTGGTAATTTCCTTAATTGTGTGTATTTCTTACAAAGTTTTCATTTTAATTACCGTTAGCGTGCTCAAATAAGGCCAAAAATTACACTGCACTGCACCTCTTCTTCTTTCTGATGTTTATTGGTAGTTAGCAAAAAAGAAATTGGTGCATTAACACCACCTACTGGTATGGAAAGTGGACAAGAATGTCACTCAAGGCAGCACTTGCCTCTTTAAGCGTCGTGATCGTGACGTATTAGCATCGCCCTTCCTTGTGCTAGCTTTTCTCTTGTTTTTATTAAGCCAAGTTTTAAAGTCAATCAAAATATCTATTTTATTACCTCCAAAAGCCCCGATTTATAGGTTACAGCACCCTCTGCTGGTTGTCTCGGGTCAATGCATGCTTGCAACTTAATTTACATGGGCGTTGTAATCTATCCTGCCCTCCCCCCTTTCCGCCCACTGGCTTAAGGGCTGAGTCATGTGTCATTCCTGTTCCTCACCAACAGATGAAAGTCTGTTCTGTTTAATAACTTCTCACTGACCTCCATCACGTCTTTGACGACTGGAATCCATCGCGAAAGGTTGTACGTCTCGTCCTGGGATCGATCTCGTCGGCTTGGCTTGCGGGAAAAGAAACTGGGCTGAACAGAACAGAACAGAGATGAGTAATGAAGTTATGCCCCAGTGTGTCTAAAGCGGAGGCCATTTGCACACTTTGAAATATTTCTATGCAACCCACAACTGCAACAATTCAGCCAGCTGACACCTTTAAACATTTTACGGTGACATTTGATGTATTAAAATCCTTTAAAATGGAAAATGTTGGATACAATCCAAATATTTGTCACCACATTTATTGTTTTCACTTTAATTTCACATAAACAGAACCACCATTATCCAGTGACTTTTACTCAAAAGGCAGACCAATCATTAAACAGGAGCTATATCCTGTGTTTGTTGAGGACAGGGAACATTTTATGTTTCGCTTTCACTTTTTTGTCCCTACTTTGTATCTAGAGACAAGAAAGAAAGAAAAAACTACAAAAATCAAAATACTTTGTTCATTTCAACTTATTTTCTGAGCTAATAAAACTAATAATAAAATTATTTGGCTGTTTAAAAAAAAATAATAGATTTTTTTCCGAGCCTCAATTATTTTCAACTTGCCAATTTTGGTCAGGTTGACCAAAAGTTTGGACGCCACAGAGAATAAAGAGGTAATTTTAAGCTTCAGTTCCTCTTCACATACCGATGTAATAATAGGGACGCCCAGTTCTTTCCAGTTCAGGATAAACTCTCGTTCGTCCTCGATTTTAACATGCTGGATAAATTTGTTCAGGTTCTCATCTGTTGTTCCTGGTTACACACAACAAGGCAGAATGAAAACAATCAGGTTGCGTTTACATACGTTCCATTTGTCTAAAAGTTACACATTGTATTCATCCTTTGGAATCTACCAAGGCTGGCTTCTACAGGGTGAGATGAATGTTTTACCACTCAGACTGAAGATGTAGAGCAGCACAGCTCTGATCTTGTCATGCTTGCTAAACGGGTTAAGCAGCACAGGCAGCAGAGTCCTCATGGGATCTTTCACCTTCGTTCCCTCCACGTCGGAACCAACAGCGAGGTCCTGCACGAAAAATCGCAGCATCTTTAACATCCTAATATTACCAATACCCTCTAATCTAACCATTTAACCAGGTGAATGACAGAGTTGGTAACAGAAAAGCCCTGGTAACGCATCATCATGTGATCCAACATGTCCATGCTAGGGTTGGGCGTTACGGCCTCAAATCTATATTGTGACACAATCTGAAGCATGTGTGGAAACAATATTTACTACAATATATTCTTCCCTTCTGTTTATATATGTCAAAATGACTGTTTTTGACCATTTTCACAAACCAGATACATTGCAGCAGAATGAGTTTAAAAAAACAACAACATAGAATGCCATTTAGAGAACATTTATTGTGCAAAATGTATTTAAATAAATGTATATATCACAAAACTTTTCAATAAATTTTTAAGGTGTGTTACAAATCTTTTTCAAGACAATGCAACACAAAAAATAAATAAAGATGAAGATATTTTAAATAAAATACAAGCTAAATGTTATGAAAACACAAAATTCAAAATTGCTTGAAATGGGGTTACAAATGTTAAAGAGAAATAACATTTCTTTCTGCTTTCCTGATTACGTATTTAAAAAAAATCTCATATTGCACAAAAACAAAGTTGCACATATTTGAACTAAAACAGTTCAAAGGGTTTCTTTTCTGTTAAACAGAAAACAAACGTTAAGCAATATCTATCTGTAAATACAAAACGCTGAAAATTTGTTTTTATCCTCCTTGCGTACCTGGTACAAAGTAGGCACAGCTTGATGACATCAATATGCACAATCAAGGTAGGCCGGTGTAGACAGAATCTCTGCCGCTGGCTAAATTTTCATCATTTATACCTTATGCCATTTATAATCACCCACTACTAGTCCATGCCTTCATCTCCTCTACAGCTAACCCTTTTAGATCTAAAATGAGCAGAGGTATATTAAATGCATGGTTTATTTCCCACAGAATTATCTCAGAGGACTAACTCTGTAATGTAATAGAATACTTTGAAACAGAATTTCACAAAAATCTGAGGCAAAATTCAGGAATTGAAACAAAAAAGGATTAGTCAAACACAGCTCTGTGGACACGAACGACCAGCAAACGAAAAGGAAGTAGATTCAGCATTGCATTTGAATAAAAACTACAGGATCATAAAAATACAATAATGAAAATGAGGTAATTAGTACAAAAACCTAATTATTAATCAATCATTTTGAACACTTTCCATTTCCAGTAAGACTTCCACAAATCAGAAAACGCTGACGGAAGAATCCCGTCAATCTTATGCCAAGTGCAAATTTAATCCACACCAAATTATGCGAAGGCCCAGAAAACACGTTACGAGCCAAATTATCAACGAGCCATATCAAAACAGAAGAGGGGAGCTAACGCTAGCTCGCAGCTCAGTAGACGCCTCCTTCAGAGTTTTTCCGACTTCTGGTCACTTCAGTTTGAGAAATTTTCCTTTATTTCAAAACTTTGGCTAAGGTGGCGCATAACTGCAGTCTGGCAATAGAATGCGGGTTCAGCCTCCAGAACAACATCTATACCCTCACGGGAACTCATCTGTCTGAGGCAAAAATCCAAAACCTCATGAAAATAAACTCTGCAGCAATCCTACTATTTGATTACGGACAAGCGGGCGATCATTTCGGTTCCATGCAGAGCAGGAGGAACTTGTGAGACTGTGCGTTCAGGCCACAGCAGGTGAACTGTTGGAACATTATTTAAAATGAATAAAAAAATACTATTGGAAATGTTACTTTAAAATTGACGGGCAATGATTGATTATGACAGGATTTTTCATTTATTTTTTTAGCAAATTTTGCATGTTCTTCCAGGAAAAAGGAAGGAGCATTAAATGCGGAGAAAACCACAATAAATCTGGCGATGTGGAAAGTGGCAGCTATGCTGGGGGAGAAATAGTCGGCTCTAAAGGGTTTTGGTGAGCGTTTCAGGTGCGAGCTAATGTTAGCTAAAGTGAAATATGCGACTTCTGATTTGTCGTCTTTTTAATTACGAAATTTTACAAGCAAATAAACCACAAATCACATGACAAACGCAGTTGAAAAGCACATCATTAGTTAATTACAACGGTAGAGTTACGACGAAGCTACTGGCGTTGCTTCACATTTGTCGTTGCACTAGTATGATGCGCCGTTTACCCCCCGTCTGCCCAGTGAGACTCCAAATGGCGGTGGAAACGAAATATTTATGGCTCATTATGGTCACTTTTTTTAATTTTCATAACAGCTAAACTATTTTCCTGGCATAACATTAAAATCCTGTGAATGTCTCCATTTTTCTGGTTCTGGCCGGGAGGCTTTGCCTCGCAGTAACTTCCTGATGGCAACAAGCTGAAGGAGCCGTGGGATTGGTTGGCTTGGTTCACCTGTAGGGCTTTGCAGGCGTTATAAATGTCTAAAGCGGAGGGGGGTGAGGTTTCTGATAACGTACCTAAACCTAATAAGCACAATTTCAGAATGAACCACAATAAGCACGACTGAGTCCAGACAGACCTGTTCAGCTTTGCAGAGTTTCTCCACATTGTTTGAAAAATGTTTCATGCAGTCTTCGGCCAACTGCAGATGAATTGTTTTCTAGAATCGGGATCAAAAGAACAGTTTGTTTTTATTATTACACCGAGATACGTTTAGCATTATTTGACCTTTATATTTGCAACTACAACATGTACAAAATCAACCCTGCTGAGTCTTTTCGTACCTCGTTCAGCTGCTTACGGAATGAAGGCATCTTCTTCATCATTTGTGCCAAGTTGCTAATTGTGATCTGAGAGGATTACATTAAAAGTTAGCAAATTAGTTCAAACAACAAGTTGACGATTTAAAGAGAGCTCTGTACCTTCCCATCAGGCTGTTTCTTGCTGGCAGATATCTCCTTCACCATCTTAGGGATCTGTCTATAGCGAGACAAAAACGGGTTAAAGGAAACGAGTAAAGGAGAACCGACTGGCGACGCAGCGGTGAGCTGCATCTCGGGAGACTTACTCCGACACCTCGGCGATGTGTTTGTGCCGGAGCTTCACCCACAGCATGTCGTCCTCGTTCAGCAGAGCGTGCTTCTCCGAGCCGTCTTTGGACTTGTACCTGAAGAAGTTCATCCACACAACGGGATTTTAGCCCTCTGCAACACGTTGGGTGTCGGTACATGCAGTTGGGTAAAAGGTTTACTTGTAGGTGTCGTTCTGGATATCGACGAGGTCGTAGGCCATGGCCTGGTAGGTGAGCTCATGGAGGATGGGGCTTACGGGGTCGAAACCTCGTTCTACTATCAGCAGCTGGGCCTGAGTCTTCTCCTGCTGGCGGTCAGAAAGTCAAGCTCGTAAAAACAGTTTATTGTTCGGTAACAGTGCAAGTTTTACTGCTGATCTGATGATCCCCAAATTTCTGGGAAAGAGCCGGCTTCGGGCAAAGGAATAAACATTCCCACGCACAAAATGGGCGTGAAAAACAAGACATCATTAGATTTACTCCCAAGGCTAAGGCCTGGCTTAGTTTCTCTTACTCTTTGTTCAGCAGGTGTCTCACCTTCTTCCCGCTCTCGTCCAACTCGTAGTGTCTGGCCAGCCTGTTGTCGACCAGCTCCGCAAGAGTTTTGGCGTTCACCATGTTGCTGTCTCTAGTTAACAGGATACAAGTAGGGACAAAATGAGAGGTGCTGAAAACGTTTACGTTTATTTTCAAAAGCAGAAATCCAAAAGCTGCGCCGATTTTTAATCCACACATCAATTTCTGTTAATTTTAAAAAAGGTCTTCACTATGTAAGTATGGAGCGCCAAAATGCTCAAAATTATATAAATAAAACACTGTGAAAGAAATAGCTGCATAAATATATAATAGACAAATTTATTTATAAAATAACTGAATTCATATAAAAAAATTTTTTTGCACATTAGTATTAAATATTTTTCATCTTCTTTAAAAAAATGTATTGATAAAAAAAATGTAAAAAGATTTTACAGTAAATTTTTTCCGAATAGATTTTTGTTTTGTTGCCATTTTTATTTAAATTCCATCAGTTTTTATTCCAAAACATCTTTTTCACAAAGCCAGCTTTTATTTCATAATGGCGTTTTTTTCCCCAGTGGCTTATTTATTTGAAAAGAAATACACTTCTAAACCGAATAAGTTTATCTGCCAATGAAAGCTCATTGGCAGGGGCTTTTACAAATGCAAGATAACCGCAAATAATAATGGTCGGTGTCACACCATTTCCGCGAGCATCCGCTGTGTTGATAAACAATTACTCTATTATTCAGGTTATATATATATATATACATACACATATACACACTAAACATTTCCTGTTTTAATTATCTATTATTATGCTTTAGATTGATATAACTATGTAATATCCAAAATGCCTTGATAATTGCCCCACAGGACCCCACTTTTAAAAAGTCCAAAATAAAAAATTTAATCACTTGATCATTTCGAAATTCCATATTTTTTCCAAGCCCTAATGTAAAGACTTTTTAACCAGAGTCTAGGCCTCTTCTGGTGCCAAACTCCAAATATCCCCCATTTACTTTTATTTCTTTTAGAAAATCCATTTCTTAACCATGTAGATTGTGTAGTAGTTAAAAGTTAAGTCGGACTCATCTAGACCTGGAAAGGACTAAAACTTTTCAGGAGTCCGTAGCGACCCAGAAAATATCCCTTAAAGGGCTTCGGGAAGCGTGCAGTAACTGGAACAACCTTGGCCTGAAACTTTGTTTTTTACACGCATTACAAATCCTAACAAAAGATGTTCTTCTGCTCAGGGGCTGAGGCGTCCTGTAACCCAAGCAGAGCAACTGATTGTCTCTCTCTGCCTTACTTCCTGTATCGGACCCCCGGGTACTCGTTCAGCGTGGCGCAGAGAGTGACGAGCTGGTCTGCCAGAGTCTCCAATGTCTTGCTTTTGTCGTGACTGTGTGGGCTGTAGATTCTTCGGAAAGCCCCCGGATCGTCACACGTGAACACCTAAAAAAGCAAGAAGTAGCGCATTTTTTTATCCAACAACACGGGTGTGTATCTATAAGGTGGAATATCGTTGAAAAGCAAGTTTTTTTTATTCAAGTTTTTATAAAAGAGAGAACTAATTTGAAGTCGTTTCACAGATTCAGTCGTTTATGCCTGATCATTTCGACCATTATGTTCTTAGTGTATAAAACCCTAAATTTCCAGAAATTTACATTATTATCCAAGATCAATAAAAAAGCGTGTCATTGAGGCAATCAGCATTTGGTTCCCTAGCTCATTTGCATTACCTGCTAGTAAAACACTTCTAATGGTGTCTGAAGTCTGGATGTAACAGTTGTGACCCGTGAGACTTGAATAGATAGTTTCAAAAGACTTTAAATCACACTTTTCACTTCCACTCCACTTCCTATTAAAAAGGTTGGATACAGCTGTCTAAACAGCCAGCTTCTATTGCAGTGACAACCATAAGGGTGTAATATTCTGATTTTTGAGTACGGCCCCTGCGGTTCGGTGACGAATCCATCCGTTTTCTACCTGAACACATGCAGAATGTTTATGAGGGGAACTCAAAGCGCTGTGCAACGTTTCTGCAGCGCAACTTTAAAACGTGACACCAAAACAGAAAGGACTCCCAGCTATCACTAAACTCTATTTGGGAACATTCATGGTTTCTCATGCAGCTACAGCAGAAAAATAAAGATGGACCGAACTAGAACTTTGTCAGCGAACGCATCTTTGAACAGCAATAAGGTCCACAACACGCTCTGCTCTGAACTGAATGACTCACCTGAAACAATGTCAAGCTGAATGTAAACATCACTGATACTAGAGAAAAACCAGCTGATGTCCAACATGGCTACCAGTAGCATCCAATCAGACCAAACTACTTATTTTGGATAAAATGCAAGTCAGAGGAATCCCCGTTGATGAGAAGGGATTTTTCCAACAGCCACCCATGCTGCATTCAAGTACAGCTGGGAGACATGGCTGTCGAAATATCAAAACAATTCCAAAGTGATTTAAGCATGTTTTATTCTCAAATATGGTTAAAGTATTATTTAAACATTTCTAAACATTAACACTGACTGTTTTCAAGTTGTTTTCTACAATAAATATCGTTTTCTACTCTGGCTATGTCTATTTTATTTCTATAAAAAAATCAAATCAAATCTCCAGATAGTTCTATACTTTGAACTTTTAAGTTATAGAACATAAAATTAAATAAATCTTAGCAATTCAAAGAAAGGAATTCAGGAAAAAATGTTCTTTGTTTAATGCTGATCAAAAAGAGTCATACGGATATTTGTATTTATCTTTCTTGATTAAAGTTAACCAAAAACGTACCGAAACGTGATTTTTGTTCACCGTTACACCCCTAGAAAACCATCAAGTAACCAGTGTTCCTCATGATTATGCAGATGTTACTTCTGTATTCAAATAATATTTTTGGTTTTATGTAATATTCTGATTTTCATAGAACAGAAAGTTTGAGTTTTCATTAGCTGTAAACCTTTCTGTATAATAATAAATTAACTTTGACATATTCAGGTTCAGACGAACCTGCAGAAGAGAAAACGGTAATCACTTTCCATTTCCAACACCAAGCATAACTCCAGAAGGAAAACACACAAATCTTAACAGAAAGCATACAAGAAATCTAAGGACTGTTTTTTTTTTTTGCGTTATTAAAATGCAGGAAGCAGACTGTTACTGTAGCCAAGATTATTATATCATAAGTTTAAGCAGCCGACACCCATAAAAGTTTCCCTCGGAGGATTAAAACGTGTCACTCTCTGCAGCTGCATCATCTAAAAAAAACCCATCTAAATCTGTTCATTCCTCTTTAGGGAGAAGAAGAAACCATGTTAGCAGGAGTAAAAAGAGGAATTAAAACTTTGAACATTTTTACAAAACCATCTAAGCTGCAACCACTCACCTGTGCCTCTTGTGGTAAGAAGGATATGTTTATTTCCTTGCAGACACGTATGTGCTTTGCACAGTAAAGCTTCATGTTGTTAAACAGGTCATCTGGGCAGTCTGTGGGAATCACACACAAACTTCAGGCTCCACTCTGATCATGTTACCCAGAAATGTCTTTTTTTTCTTAAACAGCAATTTTAAGGTTACTTACAGTCTGTGAAATAGACATAAGCTGATTTGTATTTAGGTTTGAGCTTGAAGTCAGCTATAAAGGCTTCCACGCACTGTTAAAACAATAACTTATTAGTCACACAAGCAGAAATCATCAAGAATAACAGCCTTCCTCTACATTAGTGTTGCTATGGCAAACCTTGGAAGTTGGCGTCATGAAGTAGATGGCCTTCATTTCAGGAACAGGCTCCCTGCTCCTAAACAGATCCTCCACAACTAAACAGAGAAGATCTGAACTTCAGAAGAAAGCATCAGACAAAAAATCCACACACAGCAATCAGGTAGTTCTGCCTTGCATGAAGGTCTGAATGCAAACATCACCGCCTACTTGTTATTCTCTCCTCCATCAGATCGGACATCTTGCAGCACGACGACAGAAGCTTGGTGGTGAAGGGGTCCAAAATCAGGATCTGGGAAGATAAATGTTGCACCACAATTGCTGTGAAGTCAAGTTCGCGGGCTTGTTTCGAATCGCGACGACTAAAATGTGACCTGGAGTGTTTCTGTTCATGAGTCATTCTTCCTACCTTCCATACTTCTGATTTCTTGCAGTCTGCAATTATCGTGTCTTTTATTCCTGCAGAAGTACAGAACAACATCAGGAGTCGCGCTCAAGTTCCGACATCAGGTATTTACTAGAGGTGTAACGGTACAGGTATTCTTATTTTCCGGGTACAGCCCTGTCGGTTCGGCACACACGTGTAACGAATGAATCCAGCTGTTTTCTACCTGAACACAGGCAGAATGTTTCTGTGCAGAACTCAGATCGCAACTTTAAAAAGTTACACCAAAAAACAGAAAGGGCTCCCAGCGATCACTAAACTCTGCTATTTGGAAACATTAATGGTTTCTCATACAGCTACTGTAGAAAAAGAAAGATGGACCAAACCAGAAATTCGCCAGCAAACGCATCCTTCAACAGCAATAAGGTCCATAACACGCTCTGCACTGAACTGAATGACTCACCTGAAACAATGTGAAGCTGAATGGAAAAATCACTGATATTAGAGAAAAACCAGCTGACGTCCAACATGGCTACCAGTAGCATCCAATCAGCCCAAACTCCTTATTTTGGATAAAATGCAAGTCGGTTGAATCCTCATTGATGAGAAGGGATTTTCCAGCGGCCCATGCTGCATTCAAGTACAGCTGGGAGACTAGGCTGTCAAACTATAAAGCATTTTTTATTCTCAGATATGGGTAAAGTATTATTCAAACATTTCTAAACATTAACACTGACTGTTTTCCGGTGGTTGTATTGTTTTTTAATCTGGCTATGTCTGCTTGTACTATTTTTTGATTTTTAAACCCAATCAAATCTCCAGTCAGTTCTAAATATTCAACTTTAAGTTATATAACATAATAAAATAAAATTAATTTAGGGAATTGAAAGGAAGGAATTAAGGAAAGAATTAAGAAAAAAAAATTTATTCAAAAACATATTAACTTCAATTTAAAATAAATTACGTTAAACCGTAACCAAAATTAAAATCTA
Source organism: Valencia hispanica (assembly GCA_963556495.2). Taxonomy (NCBI): domain Eukaryota; kingdom Metazoa; phylum Chordata; class Actinopteri; order Cyprinodontiformes; family Valenciidae; genus Valencia; species Valencia hispanica. The sequence goes on along the minus strand of OY747705.1, from coordinate 53,417,824 downwards.
GAATTAAAACTATATATTATATAAAAATTGCAACCTAAGCTGTATTCATGAAATCATTTTTCCTTTTTAGAATATGTTAAAACTATTTTTTATTTTCAGATCGTTTCACGGTTTTTGCGTTTCTCTTCCCCCTTTGCTTTCAGTCCTTGCTTTCAATTCAGCGTTTTTGTTTTCAGAGAAAAACCTGATTTTATGTGCGGGCGGGGGTCGTAGCAAATAAACAACGAAAGAAATTATTACATGAATTAGTAGTGGGCGATATAAACGATATAAGGTAGAAACGGTAGAGATTTTGACTATACCGGCCTACGATGAAGGCGCATTTTGATGATGTCATCAAGCTGTGCCTACGTACTTTGTACCAGGTACGCAAGGAGGATAAATACCTGTGTTCAGTGTTTGCATTTACATCAAATATTGAACATTTTAAATTTGTTGATTTCTATTTAACGGAAAAGAAGCCTGTTAAACTGGAGACATTTTTAGTTCAAATTTGTGCAGCTTTATTTTGGGGCGATATTAAATTTATAAAATAAGTAATCAGGAAAGCAGAAAGAAATTTAATTTCTCTTTTTAGATTTTTCACTTCAGTTTAAACAACTTTGAAATTTATTTTTATAACATTTAGCTTTTATTTTGTTTAAAATATCTTCATCTTTACTGAAGTAAGAATTTTTGTGCAGCATTTTCTGGGAAAAGATTTTAATCATTTTTTTTAAAAAGCATTTTGCACAGTAGGCTAAATGTTCTTAAAGTGGCTTTCCCTTTTATGGAGTTGCTGTTCTGCTGCAATGTATCTGGAATGTAAGAATGTTCAAAAAATGGGTCATTTTGACATATTTAAACAGAACAAAAGATTGTTGCAATAAATATCGTTACCACACACATGCTTCAAATTATATCGCAATATAGATTTGAGGCCAAATCGCCCAGTCCTAACATGAATGCAGCTTAAGTTTCAAGTCTGATTTTCATTGTTGGAATTTTTTTTTTTACATTGGTTACGGTTTTAGTTTTTTTTATTTAAAATTCAAGTTTACAATATTTTTTATTTCCTTTTTTCCCCTTCAAATTTACAATGTCTATTTTTCAAATTTACGATCTGTTTTTTTCATTCACGTCGAGCTGATCCGGTTTTGAGCCCATATTAGTCTCCTATTCTACTTCTTTTTTTTTCTTACTTTGTTTGACTCTGCACGCTTTCATTTGCCTTTCACTTTGCTGCTAGAACACCAGAAATTCCCCACTGAGGGACAATAAAGATATTTATCTTCTACTACAGGTTTTGATCAAAAAGTTGCACTAATTAACCGTTTGTTCAAACACCAAAAAGTGGTTGAAACGTAAGACATAAGATTACATCTTTGATGTTAACATTTGTTAGGTTGTTTTTTTCATGCAATGCTTTTTGAACACATCTTTGTTCTTTTAATGTTTGTCCTTTGATTCTGTGCAAAAAGCGCTTTAGATTCCCTGGAATATGATTGGTTCTATATAAATAAAAGCGCCTGATACATATATACATCAAACCATAAATTTTGATATTAAATTTGAGTGGAAATACCAGCCTTAAACTCCTTCCCAGAAATTATTACAACACACATTTTATACAAAACAAAGAAAAGTATGACATTGAAAATAGTTGTGTTCCACAAAAAGCACGTCCAAATATCTATCCGACATAATACCTTCGGATTTCCGTCATGGAAGTCGATGCAAACTATGACTAACACCCAACATAAGTATAACAACAAACCCCCACCTGTTTTTAACTCATATTGATCGGATACTCATTCAACATGACAATCAATTAGGAGGACGATCGGAAATGACAACTTTCAGCGTTGTCAGAAATATATCCCAACGCTGCTTTTCCAGAAGCCAAAAACCATTTTAGAAGCAAAGAAATTCGGTTAACTTGTTAGAACAAAGTGCTGCTAATCTTTATTCGGAGAAGAAATAAATAAAACCCTGTGAAGGTGACAGCACGTTTGTTTCAGTCGGTGGTGTTTGTCATTTGTTTTTTTTTTTCTTTCTCCAAAGAATAAGGTGGGGCTCCAAGCGACATACAAAGTGACCTTACGGCAGCTGCTCTTAGAGAAAAGTAAGAATAGGAACCAAAATAATTATCGAGTCAAGTCTAAGTTAAGCATAAATGCGTATCAACAGCTGGGGAACTTACTTTTCCAAACTATCCGCTTTAACCCGTGTTCCGAGCCCGCTGCCATCTTGTTTTCCTTCTTTTTTCTCTCTCCGTTGCATCTCTTTTTCCGGTCTGTTGACGCATGCTAGATTGCGTCACAAAGGATGCGACGCAGCGATGCTGTAGTTTTTCTTGAACCAAAGGGAGGGGGGAAACTACAAACGCCAATTCACATATATTTTAAATATGTACATTGCTTATAAATCTTATGAATCACACTGAGAATAAAACTATTATTAGTATTCATAAAGGTATATTCTAAAATAAAAAAATTATAAAAGTAATGTAATGAAGATTCTATAAAGAAAACCATGTTTCTATATTTACTATTATTTACCTGTACATCAATCAAAATTTATTATAATAATTATTATTCATATTAGATATTTCTACATCAATATACATAATATAATAATACAATGATATACATTTATTAGGAACATAATTCCATCATTTACGATCAAAAGCGATTATACTAGGCAACATACAAATTATATTGCTTTCTCTAATTTTATCCGCCATTCCTTATACAGAGGGGTAAAAAAAAGTTTTTGGCAGCCACCTATTTGTGTTGTTCAAGTTGTCCCACTTAAAAAGATGAGGGAGGTCTGTATTTTTCATCACAGTTACGCTTCAACTGTGAGAGACAGAATGTAAAAGAAAAATCCAGGATATCACATTGTATGATTTTTAAAGAATTTATTTGTATAACGGTGCAGAAAGTAAGTATTTAGCAATTTAGCACCTGCAACCAAGCAAGAATTCTGGGCCTCAGAGACCTGTTACTTCCTCTTTAAGAAGCTCTTCTATCCTCCACTTCAGGGGCGTGGCTATGGGTGGGCCTGGGGGGGCCTAGGCCCACCCAAATACATATAATTTCAATAATATTTATACGGCCCACCCATTCTTTGTTAGGCTCACCTGAAAAGCAATTTCTGGCAACGCCACTGCTCCACTTATTAACTCTATCAATAGCACCTGTTTGATCTCATTATCTGTATAAAAGACACCTGTCGCACCTACAAACAGAAAGACTCCAACCTCCACCATGGCCAAGACCAGAGGGCTGGGACAAGATTATACACCTATACAAGACTGTGAGGAGCCAATCTACAATAGGCAAACAGCTTGGTGAGAAGAGATCAACTGTTGGAGCAATTCTTAGAAAATAAATCATTGACAATCTCCCTCGCCCTGGGGCTCCATGCAACATCTCTCCTCGTGGGGTACACGTGATCTTGAAAACGGTGAGGAAACAGCCCAGAACTACACGCGGGGAACTGGTCAATGGCCTGAAGGGAGTTGGGACCACAGTAACAAAGATTACAATTAGTAACACACTACGACGTCATGGATTAAAATCCTGCAGGGCTCGAAAGATCACCCTGATTAAGCCAGCGCATGTCCAGGCCCGTCTAAAGTTTGCCAGAGACCTTCTGGATGATCCAGAGGAGGATTGGGAGAATGTCATGTGATCAGATGAGACCACAATAGAACTCTTTGGTATAAACGCCACTCGCCGTGTTTGGAGGGGGAAGAATGCTGAGTTGCATCTCAAGAACACCATTCCTACTGTGAAGCACGGGGGTGGAAACATTATGCTTTGGGGCTGCTTTTCTGCAAAGGTGACAGGCAGACTGATCCGTATTAAGGAAAGGATGAATGGGGCCATGTATCGTGAGATTTGGGGCAAAAAACCTCCTTCGATTTTCAGTGAGAGCATAGAAGATGAAACGTGGCTGTATCTTCCAGCATGACAATGATACCAAACACATCGCCTAGGCAACGAAGGAGTGGCTACTTAAAAAGCATTTCAAGGTTCTAGAGTGACCTAGCCAGTCTCCAGACCTCAATCCAATAGAAAATCTGTGGAAGGAGTTGAAAGTCCGTGTTGCCCAGCGACAGTCCCAAAACATCACAGCTCTAGAGAAGATCTACATGGAGGAATGGGCCAAAATACCAGCTAGAGTGTGTAAACCTGGTGAAGGTCTACAGGAAACGTTCTCTGTCATTGCCAGCCAAGGTTACTTTAAAAAGTATTGAGGGGAACTTCTGTTATTGATCAAATACTTATTTTTATGCACCGTTATACAAATTAATTATTTTAAAAATCATACAATGTGATTCCCTGGAATGTTCTTTTAGATTCTGTCTCTCACAGTTGAAGTGTAACTATGATGAAAATTACAAACCTCTCTCGTCTTTTTAAGTGGGACAACTTGCACAATCGGTGGCGGCCAAATACTTTTTTACCCCCTTGTTACTCTTATTCTTATGCATTCTTATTATTGATTATAATAACTATAATATCAATGATTATTATTATCACCATTATCAATATTGTTGTTGTTGTTATTATTATTAGTAGTAGTAGTAGTAGCAGTACTAGTAGTAGTTGTTGTTGTTGTAGTAGTATTAGTAGTATGTTTTTGAAGCTGGAGTACCTACATGTGCATGGGGAGAACATGCACAAGTCCTCACTGGAATTTTAACCTAAACTAATCAAAGCTAATCAGTACTTTACCGTGCAGCATTTTAAAGTTGTTTATTATTGACAAAATCTTGAATATTATGACATTTTAAGATATTTAAATAATCAATACAAAATAGGCTTTCTATCAGAATAAAAAAGGTTTAATTGCCATATGTGTGAACAGGTTCACAAAATTAGGAAATTGCTGCGGTACTTTGTGCAAACATAAAATAAACACGTCTAAGCATGCACTAATAAAAATGAAAAAATAAAATGGGGCAAAGAGATTAATATATACATGAGTGAAGCCTGAGCCTGTCAAAAAGTCTGTGTCCAGGGTGAGAAGGGTCGGTTGTGATCCGACCTGCAGGCCCAAGTGTCCTGGAGGTGTACAGGTTCTGTAGAGATGGGAGTCTGCAGCCAATCACCTTCTCAGCAGAGCGCACAACATGCTGCAGTCTCTGTTTGTCCCTGATGGAGCTCTAGCATACCACACATGGTGATGGAGGAGGTGAGGACGGACTCCATGATTGCTGTGTAGAACTGCATCATCGTTCGTGCCGGCAGGTTGAATTTCTTCAGCTGCCTCAGGAACTATATTCTCTGCTGAGCCTTCTTTATTGCTTCACTGGAAAAAAGAGAATCGGTGATCCAACTTAAGTAAATTGCGTTAATTGGTCACATTTAATTGAATTAAGTTTATCCAAGTAAATTTATTAACTTTATTAAGTTGTCAAGTTAAACAAATGTAAACAACTTAAGTTGGATGAACTTAATTCAATTAAATGTGACCAATTAATGCAATTTATTTAAGTTGGAGCTGCATTCTCTTTTTTCAGTGTTGTTCTGATCATTTGCTGCAGTTTTTTTTTTTTTTTTTAAAGAAAGTTCTGGCTTTTTGGAAACAAATCATGAATAACTAATAAACACATTTCTTTGTACAAATAAAAGGGATCAAGGCATTTAAGCTACAATTAAATCCATCTGTTTTGTCAAATACATAGACATCACAACTGATGACTGTCTTTCAATGCAGACTGTAACTGTCTAAAGGCGGGCCATTGTACTGTGGTATGATTGGACCTTTGGCTCAAAGAGGGAGGAGCTAGATTCAGATAATTTTAAATAAGCACCAACACCTTATATCTTTAAGAACAGTTGCAGACATCAGAGGGAAGAGCGTTTATGAACCAATAAGAGGTATTAGGTGTAAAAAGAACAGATCAAGAATGGGTGCTATGAAGTGGCTGGGTCTTTTGGTCTTTCTGAACTTATATTCACAGGTACAGTGAAGTAATATTCTATTTCTTTTTCACTTAAGCATCAAATATTTACGTCATATTCTTTCTCCAATAAAATTGCAGGCTGCAGCACAATCGGGTACGTATGTTTTCCCATCATATACCTGGCTCTGTGGATGCTTCATATGAGAATGAAACATAATAATGCATTGCTTGTCTGAGAATTCAAGTGCAGATTAAATGTTCTTGTTCTCGTTTCTCATCAGGCATCCAAGTGTCTGTGTTCTCCACAACATCCAAGACCGTGATTCTCAGATGGACCAGCCATTCGGGAGCCGCCTCATACAAGATATCTGCTGCCGTCTCAAGCTCCCCAAGCAACCCCGTCGCTTTCGCCATGTTTGGTCCCAATACAGTGATGGGCTCCATCAGCTCCCTGTCCCAAGATGTGTCGTATATCTTTACTGTTGAAGCGTTGGATGCAACCCAAACTGCACTAAGCTCCGCATCAACCCAAACACCAACAGGTGAGCTAATCTACTGCCTACTAACACACACACACACAAACACACAATATTTGCAGTTATAAATTTTATTCTTGTCTAATGTTTACATCTTTCCTTCTCAGCAACTTGTGAATAAGGCTGAGTAAAATGTTAAATAGGTTAGTTTGAATCTAGAATTGCATCTAATAAAAAAAAGATTCATACACTTTTAACTTTAAAAAAAATAAGGTACTGCATACTTGTGAAAAGAACAGAAAAAAAGTATTTTGTGGATTTTTATTCAACCCCCTTGAGTCTGAACTTTGTAGAACCACCTTTCGCTCCAAATGCTGTACACCTGGTGGAGTCTTGACCAGCTTTTCACATCTAGAGACTGTATTTTATTCCAACTTTTTCTTGCAAAACAGCTCAAGCTCTGTTAGAGGGGAGGGAGAGTGCCTGTGAACATAGCTTCACAGGTTTCCGGTTAGATTTAAGTCTGGAGATTGACTGGGTCATCGTAACACATGAGTAAACCTTGTTAGAACCGCTCCATTGTAGCTCTGTGCGTATGTTAGCAATCATGCCGCTGAAAGTCAAACTTCATCACCACCTCAGGTCTTTTGCAGGTTTTGCTTCATCCATTTTACCATCAACTCCGATTGGCTTCCTAATCACCGCTGAAAAGAAAAAAAATCCCTACAGCAAGATGCTGCCACTTCCGTGTTTCACCATCGGTATTGTGTGTTCAGAAAGTCTTTCATGACACACAGTGTAATACATGTAGACAGACATCTCTCCAGAGCACCTTCTTCCATGCATTTGTTGTTTTGGAACGTCTTGTGGCTCCTTTTTAACGACGACTCTGTTCCAGAAAGGCCAGATTTGTGGAGGGAATGACTTGTCTTGCTGATATGTCCCTCCTCACCTAAGCTGTGGATTTCTGCAGCTCCTCCAGAGTTACTATTGGAGTCTTGGCTGCTTTTCCGAATGATCTGTGAATATATCTGTGAAATATTCAAAGCTTGGGAGATTGCCTTATTATCTAACCCTGCTTCAAACTTATCAAAACATCATCCCTGACCTGTATATTGTGTTTCTTGGTCTTCATGATCCTGTGTGTTCAAAGTTCTCTAACAAACCTCTGAGGCCCTCACAGCTGCGTTTGAGTCAAGGATCGCGTTAACTGAATATTTTCCGTATTTTACCTTTTTTTTAATGATTATGGAAAAATCTGAAGGCATTTTGATAGATTAGTATTCACACCTCTGACCACCGTGTACAAATGGCATTTTCAGGTTGAACCACAGAGTACAGGTGACTAAATCAATAAGTTAAAAAAGATTCCAATGAGAGCATCTGAGCATCATCTCAGACCTGGACACCATACTCGATGCATTTTGCTAAATTTCATAATTTTTAAATTGAGGGGTAAGAATAGAATATGACCGGATTTTTTGACCCCGTCTGTAAAAATAAGAAACAACAAAAATGTCTTCTGACAGCGATGGGTTCTGTAGGATTTTAGTTTGGGATATCTGAGTAAAGGGGAGTGAATACAAATGTATGTCATACATTTCAGATTTTATATGTAGAATAGAAGAAGAGAATAGAATAGTCTTTTATTTGTCCCTTAACGGGGGAAATTTTGTGTTTTAGCAACAAATGATAGGCAAATGGAAAGCACACATACACCCAAAGATTGGTAATGATGATGAAAACTATAAAAAAAACTGTAGTAAATAATCAAATATAAAAGGTAAATAAAAGCATAATTATAGTTGTGAATTAAATGCCATGCATTGTTTTATTCTACTTTACTAATATACACTAGTTTGCGTTGGTATATCACATACATTTTCATAAATTGTCTGTTTTCCAACCTCTGTGTTGTTTCTAAGATTCAGAATAGCTTGGCTCCTCCCTCATTGCACCAGTTTATCAACTTTCGCTCTGAGGTATCTATAAAATCCACAAGGATTTTATCTCCATCAGACTGTTACATACCTTTCCATCGTTCAGCATTTGGACAATCTGCTTTTTCTGTGAAGGCTGCTGGTCAGTTGAATAATCTATCTGATCCAATTAGGACCTGTAGCTCTTCAACAATCAACTAAAAATCTACTTAAAAATTCCCAAAATTGTAAACACTGAGTTTTATTATTATTATTTTTTTACATTTTTGTAATAAAAACACATCTGCGTGTGTGTGTTCAATTAGGTGTGCGTGTACTTTTGTTTATTTCATTTTTAGATATTTGTAATGTTTTTTTAATGCTGTGACGTGTCTTGCTAAGGGACTGTACATGCGAATTAGCTTACAGCTAAATCTAGTACAATGCATCAAATGGCAACATTTATCTTTAATATTGTACATGGTCCCTGCTCAAATAAACTTATATATCAAAATAGTTTAGTAAAACACATGGAAGTTGGGTTGCAAAGTGACAAAATTTATATAAAAAAAGCTCAAGTGGACAAATAGTTTTGCAAGGCACTGTAAAAACTAAATGTAACTTTTAATATTAAGAGTTTAACATGCACATTTGACAGAGGGGACATTAAATAATCTACCCCAGTTAATAGTTTACATTATAGGTATAAAAACACTGTCAGGTTACAATTGCATGTGTCTGCATCTCCGTTTTAGCACCCGACATGATGGATCCCATCAAGACCGTCAAACCAAAGGACAGCAGGACCTTGATGGTGGAGTTTAACCCAAAGACGGGGGCGACCTCCTACGTCATACGAGTTGAGAACACAGATGGCTTCTTCAGAGAGGACACGGTGTCCTCCTCCCCGGCTGAGGTCAAGCACCTCGAACCGTACACCGAGTACAAGCTCAGCATCATGGCTGTAAACGATGCAGGCCGGAGCCAGCCATCGTCTTCTGTAACTGCAAAAACAGGTAGTGTTGTTCTATTCAACTTGGGACTTTTTTTTATTACAGTAAAGAACTGTTATGCCCTCCAAAGCCATGAAACATGACACAGATGAAAAATAAAACTTTAGCCTAAGGTTGGTTTGTGTGAAGAAGAGTTTCAGATGTTCTAGGAAATCCTCCAAAGCTGTTTCTCATCAGTCCAATTTGCCCTGCAGATGTCACTTGATCGGCCATTTTGTGCAGTGGCAGAGCCAAACGCACAACATCTTCTGTTCAAGGTTTACCCAGGAAATGTGTCAGCTTCCCTAAGGGCCTTCTCGGATATCATCGGGAACTCTATCTGAGCTCCTCTATGATAACACAAAGAGATGATCCCTTCCTTGGTTCCCAGTATGTAGCTCTTGCAACTTATTTGTGCTTCCGCCCCAAAGGAAAACATCTGACACAACACAAAAACCAAATTCAGTGACAACATGTTTCACAATTTATTTTTTATAGTTTCATAAAATGTGCAAGTTTCAACCTTCCTGCTGCTTAACTGAGATGATTTGAAAAGCTGTAGTCCTCCTCCTTTTCTATTACATCTATAGCCCCACAAAAAAATAGTCCCACAGCATGATGCTGCTCACACTTGACAGATATAGTATTTTGTTGTTGTTTTTGTTTATTTTTTAGGCCTTTTAACAGGACTGGGCTGGTGTTGAAATTCAGCCCAACAGCTTGCTTCTGAGAGGCCTTTTATCTGATTGCACTAAGGATGCCAGTGGAACCATCATTTGAAAGAAAAAAATCACCTTTATTAGTAGTATAACAACATAAGATATAACATCTAAACACATGAGTGTGTGTTGAACGATATGAGCAAGATACAAGCTGTTGAGGATTGTAAGAAAAAAACGGATCTAAATCTTTGGGTGTTTCCCTGGCTCAGTTTTCCCCCATGCAAAACCTTGGCTTCTCATGTGCACACTTTCTTTTAGACATGTCCCAATTTCTGTATTTTCTTTTTTTTTTTCTTGTAACAGAAAAAAACAGTTTAATTGTTGATCAATTTAGCAGCTGAGGCAATTACATTTCAATAGCAGAAAATTATTAGTAATTTTATGGAAATCTCAAACTTTCAAAGCGACCTATCTTTGGAAGGCCTGCGAGGTTAGGCGGGCTTCCTTTCAAAGCAGAAGAGCGCTACTGAAGTCTGTTAGCAGCTAGCAAACAATGTCAAAATAGTTGACATAAAGACATTCCAGGATATTTCCGAACCTTGCAGAAACGAGCGCAGCAGCGAGAGGTAGAAATCAGCTGCAGGTGCAGCAGCACCAGTAGCGAGTACAAAGCTCGTCTATAAAAGGAAGATGCCTCACTCACGTACACAAGCAGACACACAGCAGGATCATGACAGTGGCTCAACCACGGCTGCTTTATGAGTACAAAAACAAACGTTCAGCCCGCCCCTGAGTTTAAATATCCTTTCTGTCATTGAGACCAAATGGCTCAATTGTATTAGATTAGATCAAGAACCAGGTTTCACATGATATTGAAAAAGATGATAAAATAGATATTTTTCTCATCTTCTTTGACCATGATTGGCATGTAAGCATCTACATGGTAATTGTTTTGTTGGACCATGTGACACCTCTGCACTACAAAAGTTCTGACATTACTGGAAAAATGTCCTGACCTTTAAACGGCAGACTAATGCTCATCTTCCATGCAAAGATCTCACCAAGCCTCTCTTCTTCTCCTCCTCAGTGTTGCCACCTCCTCAGCTCTCCACCTCCTCTCCCAGTAATGACAGCATTATTGTAACTTGGCCTCCCGTTGCTCATGCTGTCCGGTACGCCGTGTCAATCTACAAGTTCGGCTTCGACACTCAGGAGAAGTACAACACGACCAGCACCAACCTGACCATTGCCGGCTTGGATGCTGGATCCCTGTACGTCTTTAAGAGCTCGGCTTGGGACCCTGAGGGCCGAGAGGGAGAGGGAAGTTTGTACGTCAACCAGACTACACGTAAGGAGAAACAGATTTTGCCCTCTATGTTTCCTACTACATTAAATCAATTTTTAGATAGCATTGCATATTTTAACTTATCAACGAGAGCACATATTTATGTCTGCTATGATGTTAAAATGTATTCTTCCCATTTACTTCAAACAATAACATTTGACTGATTTGAACATCAGACAACTACCATACAATAGATTATATAACATTTCTTCTGATTTTGCTTTCTGGATGAATTGAATGCACAAAGATAACCTGAGTGAATAAAAAGATGTGTTTTCAAATGTTTAAATGAAAAAAAGTGACTGTAACGCACAAATGAACTAAACAGATTATTTTGGGAAAGTTGAGTTGTTTTTAATATCCACACCAGACCTGTAGAATAAAGAAATCCCTTAATAGAAGTTGTTCGTGCTTCTGCGTGGTAAAAGTACCACAAATCGTGCTCTAATCTAACAAAAACCAATATGAAAATAATCATGGTCATTGACATTTGTCAGTCTGCATAATGTTAAAAAGTAGTTACTAAGGTTTTGGGATTTCAGCACACCACACTGAGCCATAATCCACAAATTAAGAAAACGGAGAATTCCCCTAGATTTCCAGAAGGTCAAAAAGGAACCCAGAAGAACACTGAAAACATTACAGGTTTCATTTGCCTCAGTTAAGATCAGTCTTTACGGTTCAAAAGAAAAAAGACAGATCACTGTCCTCCACTGGAAATTTTCAATTCAATTGAGTTTAAAGTTTTAGCTAGTTTTCTATTTAAGGAATCTCAACAGATTGCATCGAGTCATTGACTGGCAGTTGCGTCCCGTTGATGCAGACTTCCAACCACAGCAATCCCTCATACTGAGCAAGCATGCAGCGACAGTGGAGAGGAAAAACTCCCATTTAACAGGAAGAAACCTCCAGCAGAACCAGAACCAGGCTCAGTACGAGTGGCCATCTGCCACGACCGTTCGGGGATTTGTGAAGACAGAGCAGAAACACAGAAAGAACTAAAGGAACTGATGTAAGAGTACTTTCTAAATTAAAGAAAGTAAAAAGTTCATAACAGGACACGGGGGATGCTCAGTTACTGGGATGCCCCCCGTCCAACAGGGCATTGCAGCTGAGCAGGATACCAGATCAGGTGTAGCTTCTATGGAGAGAAAAACACTGAGAAAAAACAAATTTCCAAATGTAAACCACTAAACTAGCACGCCATCATCATAATCAATGTTCAATTCAATTCGGTTCATTTATATAACGCCATTTCATAACAGATGTCATCTCAAGGCACTTTAAAAGAAAAGTCATTTCAGTTCAATTGTACATACATTCCAATCACTTAAATGTGGTGGAGGAAGAGTGAGAGTCTAGGCCGCTGAAGGAGCTGATAACTTGCCATAATCGATGGAGCCATGGAGACTCTCTTTACCTAAAGTAATCCAAACAAGTTCACATCTGAAAGCTTTGCACAGGTCTAGTCAAAGTCCAAACTTAAATTCAATTAAGATGCAGTGACAGAAAATAAAGAGATGTAAATAAATAAGAAATAAGGAAGCACTAGAAAAAAACTCAAGTTCAAACAACTAAGGGGATGACAGGAAGGAAGAAAAAGAAACATAGAAGAAGTAGAACTTAAATATCAAAACAATGACCTGAATGGGGGGGGGGGAATCAAGCACAAAAGAACGTACACAGGAATAATAGAGAAACTATCAAAAACCCAAACACAGATAAACTCAAAGTAAAACATCTAAATGATCCAAACACCGCCTGTCTTTTACCAGGACCACCAACGCCATCCTCCGTCAGCGTGTTGGTGGCGGCGAGGAGGAGTAACAACGTGGCTGGGCTCTCTGTGTCCTGGGAACTCAAAGCAGAGGTTTATGGGACCGTTGAGTATCATGTGACGAGCGATCAGAACCTAACCTGTAACGGCACTTCCAGCTCCTGCACCCTGTCACCAGTGGGCTGTGGAGAAGTACACACCATCCACGTCACGGCCTCAAACGAAGCTGGTCCCGGTCATCCATCCAGCCCGGTGCTTTTTATCACCTGTGAGTGGCAACATAAAGAACACGGCAATCATGCAGCTGGCATTTACTTATGGAGCCCATATAGGCAATCTCACTTACTCAAAGGCAGCTCTAAACAGATGAGTTTTTAGCTTTGATTTAAAGGAACTCAGTGTTTCAGCAGCTTTGCATTGGTCTGGAAGTTTGTTCCAGATTAGAGGAGCATAGAAACTGAAAGCTGCTTCTCCATGTTTGGTTCTGATTCTAGGGATGATTAGTAGGCTAGAGTTGGAGGAGCTGAGTGGTCGGGGGGGGTATAGTGGCAACATGTCTTCCACATACTTTGGTGCTAAGCCATGCAATGATTTAAATACTAGTAAAAGTACTTTGAAGTTCTGATTTATTCTTCTGTGAGACTTTTTCACAGGCTGCTAGAGGTGTAAGGGTACACATAAATCATAGTTAGGTACGTATTTGGGGTTTTAAAGTCGGTACATTTTCGGAACACTTACAAATGTGCACATATAAATACAAATGTGCTTCGATCAGCATTAAACAAAGAACCTTTATTCCTAAATTCCTTCTCTTCAATTCCTGAAATTAATTAATTAATTTAATTTATATAAGTATTGTAGAATTGACTGGAGATTAGATTGGAAATGTTTTAAAATAAATAAAATAGTACAAGAAGACATAGCCAGAGTAGAAGAAAATATAACCACTTGAAAACAGTCAGCGTTAATGTTTAGAAATGTTTAAATAATACTCGGTCCATATTTGGGAACAAAACACGCTTAAATCCCTTTGGAGTTGTTTTGACATTTCGACAACCTGGTCTCCCAGCTGTACCTGAATGCAGCATGGGCAGCTGTTGGGAAAAAATCCCTTCTCATCAACGGGGATTCCTCCGACTTCTGTTTTATCCAAAATAAGGAGTTTGGGCTGATTGGATGCTACTGGTAGCCATGTGGACATCAGCTGGTTTTTCTCTAATATCAGTGATGTTTACATTCAGCTTGACATTGTTTCAGGTGAGTCATTCAGTTCAGTGCAGAGCGCTTTATGGACATTATTGTTGTTGGAAGATGCGTTTGCTGACAAAGTTCTGGTTCGTTCCATCTTTCCTTTTCTACTGTAGCTGCATGAGAAACGATGAATGTTCCCAAACAGCAGAGTTTAGTGATAGCTGGGAGTCCTTTCTGTTTTGGTGTCATGTTTTAAAGTTGCTCTGCGGAAAGGTTGCAATGCGCAATGAGTTCCCCACATAAAACATTCGTGTGTTCAGGTAGAAAAAGGCTGCATTTGTTCAGTACACGTGCGTACCGAACCGACAGGGCTGTACCGAAAAATGTGAATACATGTACTGTTACACCCCTACAGGCTGGACAATGGATTTTTGCCCTTATAGGTTGTATTTAGTAAACTAAAGTGAAACTCATACAAAAATGGTTCCCATCCAGCTTGAGCAAAATCCATATGGGGCTCACATATACATGTTAGCTGGGTAAAAGCCCTTCATTTCAGTTATAAGTGAAACTAATCAGTCAGTAATATTTATATGATAAATAATCAGCTAGAAAAATGATGGATTACAATTTTGGGGTCAAGAATGAGGTTTTCCCCCCCACATGGTGGAGTTTAAATATCCCATCTATGGTGAAGCAGATATTTTACCATTAAGGTAAAGCTTTCCATTTGCCAGTCTATGCTCCAACCATTGCCTATAATAACGAGCTATGTTACAGATAGCAACTGAAATAATAAGGTGAGCATACTAGTTGTTCGGAAAGGAGGTAAAAGTAGAGTCACTGTTTCTCTACTTCAAAATAAATAAATAAAAAACAGCTCAGTTTTTTAGGGGGCATCTGGTAAGGAACCCCTCCAGATGCCCTTCCAGGAGGGAGCATTTCAGGCATGTTTCGATTGGAAGGCGGTCTCAGGGCAGACCCAGGACTCATAAGAGTAAATATATATCATGGTGGGCTTGGGAATGCTTCTAAATTGGGAGACGCGCTAAAACAGTGAAGTATCATAGTTGCATTTGTATTTGATAAAAATATTTGCTATAATTTGCTAATTATTTCCATTAAATGTCTCATTCTAAAATTGTTACAGTAGTTGTTTGCGCTTTGTTGGAATTCTAGGTCCAAATGTGAGTGTCAATCTGCTCCAAACACCTAATTATAAGGAAGATCATGAAGAATATTTGCTCAATTTTTCTGCGTATGATTAAAAGAAAGTCCCCAGTTTATAAAAATGTGTTTGAGGGAAAAAACGTGAAAAAAAAGTCCAAACTCTCATGTTCTTTGCCAACAGTCCCCTGTCCGCCAGAGTCTATGGCTCTCCTAGAGTCGTCAGAAGGAAACTGCACGCTGACGTGGAACACGGTACCTTACGCCGATCGTTATGAGGCCTTTGTGAAAAAAGGCGACGGTGGTGAGGCGACCTGCAACTCCACCAGCAACAACTGCACGTATCAGTGCCAGTGTGGCTACACCTACCTGATGTCTGTGTTGGCGCACAACCAGGCCGGCAGCAGTCCCGAAGGAAAGATTCTCAACTACACCACAGGTGTGTCATGTTTGGCGTTAGAGAGGACCCAAATGCAACAAAGTAAAGTAAAAGGGATTTTAATTACAACAACAAAAAACAAGGAATATGAACTTAAAAATGCAACAAGGGGGGGGGGGGGGGGGGAACAGGACCAGGCAGGAAAGTTTGACGGGCGACAGGGAAGGCAGGAACCAGGCAGGGAAAAATGTCGACGAACCAGAGTGACAGGGAGACAACAGGAAGGAAATACACATGAGAAAACAATCCTAAACTGGAAAATAACTATATATCTAAGGAGGAATCTAAGGGAACTTGAGGAAACACTGGAGAACAGAAGGAAGAAATAAATAAGGAAATTATCTAAAGAGAAATAAACTAAGGAAACACAAATGAGAAGGTGAAAACGTCAAAGAGTAAGGAGGGAATAAGAAAACAAGGAAGTGCCATAAAATAAATACCAAAGAATAAAAATTATTAAACTGAATAGGGAAAACTACAAACAAAACCTAAGAACTATGACAAGGTGAGTAAAGCAGCAGAGGTGGCATCTAAGTGAGATTACAGATTCATATTTACAAATGTTGATGTGTGTGGATGTGTTTCAGTACCCTGCTGCCCAGACGGTGTATCTGTCTCTGCTGTGAGCACCGACACTCTGGAGATCACCTGGATGCCGTCGCGGGGGGCGGAGCTGTACCAGACTCGGGCTGCCGACGCCTCGGAGGTCATCCTCTGTAATGACACAGCCCCGGTGTGCGCCCTCTCTGACCTCAGCTGCGACAGCTCCTACGCTGTGGTGGTAACGCCTTGCAACGAAATCAGCGGATGCAACCACGCCTGCACATCGCACACCAGAGACACAGGTGGAAAGTTCTCGCTTTTTAAGAGCTTGTTTAAAGGGGACATATTATGCCTCTTTCAAAACACATATAATAGGTCGACGATCTGCGCAAAACACGTTAATGAAGTTCTTTGCTTAAAATCACTCTCACATAAAGCGATCTCACCAGCTCAACTCGACAATTTCAGTCCCATTCAGAATGAGCTGTTTATAGGGCTCTGTCACTTTTATGCAAATTAGTGGTTGCAGACCACGCCCACCCAACTTCTTTGACTTTGCCACACATGAGAATGGCATGGAATAGGAATTTGTGGGCGGTTATAAGGAAAATCCTCTTATTGTGACGTCACAACAAGCCACTTTTTCAAACGACTTGTTAAAGAACAAGATTTCTGATGGCAAAAATTAGGGGAAAAAATGGGTGTGTTTACAGAGGCAGCAGAGACCCAAATGGCAACACAAAAGGATAGTGATGTTCAAGTAGAGCTTTCTGAAGCACTGAAGCTTGTATCAAAAAAACGTTTCTTTACTCGAAGCTTTCTAACATAGTCCTCGTGGATGACGTCCAGTGGCTTTTAGTGTGAACACTGGGGATGTAAGAAAATATCGATACGCTCATATATCGCGATATTTTATGTCACAATATTGTATCGATATTCTAAAAGCAATGTATCCATTTTTAAGTTCACTTAATTTTTTAGAATTTGAAAGGAACCATTAATGATGACAGCAAATTTGTCGTAAAATTAAAAGTATGACTGGTAGTTTGTGGCTGTTTTCACCTTCTTCGTTTCCAGTGGATCAACTAGATCTAGTAATAAAACTGGATGTGTGTAAAGTATGAAACAGGTCGGAGCGTTTAGAATGCTGTAACAGTTTTTCTACAGTTAAATTCAGTTTTAAAAATCACTATATATAGTCTTACTGATAGTATTGTGATATATCGTTTGCCCCCCCCCCGTATTGTGATACATATCGAATCACCAGATTCTTGCCAATAAACATCCCTACTGAACACCAACTTGAATCAATCTGCTTGCCATTGGATGAATAAACTGTACCTAAAATTAATGCCTTGTTTGGTGTCACTTTCCTGTTGATTTCTTGATGTGTATTAGGGATGTGTATTGGCAAAAATCTGGCGATACGATATGTAACGTGATACAGGGAAGACGATATGATATATCGCGACACTATGAGTAAGACGATATATTGTGATTTTTAAAACTCAATTTAAGAGTAGGAAAACTGTCACAGCATTCTAAACGCTCCGACCTGTTTCATTCTTTAACACATCCAGTTTAATTACTAGATCTAGTTGATCCACTGGAACGAAGGTGAAAACAGCCACAAACTACCAGTCATACTTTTAATTTTACTACAAAAATTATAGTCATCATTATTGGTTCCATAAAAAAAAAGTAATTAAAAAAAAATATATATATATCTTTTTGTTTTGAATAGCGATACAATATCGTGAAATAAAATATCGCGATATATCGGTGTATCGATTTTTTCTTACATTCCTAATGTGTATATATATCTTGCATATGTCCCCTTTTTTTCTTGTCTCACTTTTGCAACAAAAAAAAAAGGTATTTACACCATTCAGAAACCTTCAGAAATTGTTGTTGTGTAGTCTCTAGATTTTTGATTTTGATTATTGTGTCATGCGTTTGCATGCCCAGCCCAACAAGGGCTTACAAGACACCATTATAACAAAACATAGGGAGACCAGAAACCAAAAGTAGATGCTTAACAATATTAACATTTAACTATATAAACCAATCCTGACGTTTCATCCAGGCTTCGGTAACAAAAGAAGTAAACAAACACTCCATCCTGACATCGTCATTACTCCAAAATATTTCAGGGTTTTGGGCGAGCAGTTCATTTACACCCGATACTCTTAGTTCATCATAGAAAGGACAATATAAAAGAAATTAGATTCATTCTCCACTTCTCGTAAATCTAGAACAGGGGTGTCCAACTCCAGGCCTCAAGGGGCCGGTGCCCGGCAAGTTTTAGATGTGATGTCCTTGATTTAATTGACTAAATTACCTCCTCAACATGGATTCAAGTTCTCCAGAAGCCTGGTAATAAACCCTTCATTTGATTCAGGTGTGTTGACCCAGGGTGACATGTAGGTCACCGACCCTCGGGGCCCGACTTTGTTCACCACCGCTCTAGAAAGACCAAAAATAAAATTTTACATTAACTAAATAGGTTTCTGCTTTCTTCAACTTCAGCTCCATGCACGCCAACAAACCTGATTCTGAATCCAAAGAACTCCTCCACTGTCGGTGTCAGCTGGACGGCAAACAACAGGGCTGCGAACTACACCGTGAGCGCAGAGGGGGAAGACGGCAGGCGTACCTGTACCACCAGTGGGAACGGCTGTGACATCACCGAACTGCCCTGCGGCTCAAGCTTTGAGTTCAGCATCACAGCAACTGGCAGCGCTGGGCGGAGCTTACCCAGCTTCTCCACCTCGTTGGAAACAGGTGAGAGGCTGAGTACTGGGTGAAAAGATACTCGGGAAAAGTTGCTGCTGTTGGTGGTTTAACCATTTCGCGTGAGTCCAGCCTTTCAAAAGGTGTTCCCAGGTTGTGTTTTGACAGTTTCAGGCAACACCGTCAGGCCAAACGATTAAAAGTTGTAATCTAATTAATCACAGGGTAGTTGTAAATGAATCACGATTAATATCGATTAATTAGCATTCCTAAATATGACTGAATAAGTAAAATTTTCAGTGTAAATAAAAGACAAAACCAGATGCCGTTGCTCTTTTTATATAAGGAAATACAGACACTTTTGTTTTTAACTGCACTATCACATTTACACATGGTCTTTTTAACTAATTCACCTTTTAGCTGACAATTTCTTATTAATATTGGGCACACCCTGAACATCCTCTTCATGAGACTATTCCACAACAACAATCAGTTTCACTGCAACACAGACTGCTACAGGAGATCCTTCTTGCCCACAGCCATCAGGATCTACAACAACTCCTTGACGAATTAAATAGTTTAAGCGACTATACTTATTTTCCCTCTGGGATCAATAAAGTATTTTTGAATTGAATTCTTCTAAACAATTGAGGGATTATTTGTTTATCAACTCCAAGAATCCTCCCAAATACCGTGGCGCCGAATCTTTACATGACTGCGGTTCTCATTGTTATTGTTTGCAGTTGTCTTGCAGCTGCAGTGTTGGTTAGCCAACGCTTACCTGAGGTGAAATGATAGCGGCAGATTGTTGCTTTTTAATAATCCGCTCATTCCGATCACTTCTTCTGATCGCTTGCAACCAAAGATGTCTTTTGTTTTCCATGAAAGGGGCGAGTCGATGAAATGCTGTAGAACTTCCACGTTTTGTTGTTCATATTACTTAAACGTGTCATTTCTTTACATTGATCATAAATTCTGAGTAAACTGTACTTTTTAACGGCCCTATTTTATTGTAATTATGTGCTTGAGCTCAAAATATTTGATAAGTCAAGTTTGCCTTTGGCACCAGACAAAAATCTAGCTTTATCTTATTTCCCAGGTGGCTGAGCAGCAGGTTTTTAGTACCATGGGTGACCTGGAAGTGTGTTGGATTGTCTGTGGGGGTGTTCATTATAGTGTGTTTCTGCTGTTCAAACCCTGGTGTTATTATTGCAAAATTGTATCTTGTTTCTCGGTTTAAATAGTTTCACACTGTTAACTGTAATTTTTTTCTTAGTAAATGTATTTCGTCTGTAGCTAGCCGAAGACAGAAGTGTAAATATTGTGGTTTTATTAGCTATTAAAACACTACCGGTTAAAACATGGGAGTTAAACCTGAACAGTACTAGTTCCGTGTTTGCATCAGGTGTTGCTGGTCCCCCAGGGGCGTCGGTTTGTTTTTAAAAGTTGCTGGGGACAATAACTACAAACTTGAGCGTGGTTTGAAGATTGCTGGGGTCAGTTAATATTAAATATTATTATGTAATCATTCATTTGTTTGACGTTTCATTACAATACGCACTGCAGTGTATTGACAGGCAAGGCAATTTTATTTGTATAGCACACTTTCAACAACAAGGTAATTCAAGGTGCTTTACATGATTAAGGGGTAAAATAAAAATAGCAGTAAAACACAGACAAAGCATATAAAGTAAAAACAGCAATAAAGCAAGAAGCACACACTAAATGTATGATACTATAAAGCATGAGTCAAAGGCAGCTCTAAACAGACATGTTTTTAGTTGTGATCTAAAAGAACTCAGTGTTTCAGCAGGTTTGCAGTTGTTTGGAAGTTTGTTCCAGATTAGAGGAGCATAGAAACTGAAAGCTGCTTCTCCATGTTTGGTTCTGATTCTAGGGATGTTGAGTAGACTGGAATTAGAAGACCTGAGTGGTCTGGTGGGTTGGTATAGTAACAGCAGTTATTCAATCAATAACAGTTGAAACCCAGACGTGTTTTGTCTTGTTTTTCAAACGCGCCAACACGTTGTAGATCGCAATGTGCGGTCACATAAATAACGTGCAATCACGAAAAACAGACCCCCAATCCCGCGGACTAGTACCGGGCCGTGGGTCATTTGGTCCCGCAGGTTTTTAAAAGTGGTGGGGACAAAACTGCTAAACATTAATATTGCCATGTACTTGGCAAAAATGACACTTAGATATTAGCATGTGCATGTATGGTTGTTTGTCCTAGTCACCAGCCTAAGGGCAGCTTAGATAGACAAAACATGTAAACTAAATGCAGAAAAACTCCAGGCCAGAATAGTGCCGCCACTCTGAGCCCAAGAATGAAATGGTTCAATATATTTGTTGCTCAAGTCAAGTTTCAGGTGCCTCTTTTCTAAACTGCTGCACTCCTTCGTATCATCTTCTCCTGCAGATCCCTGCTGCCCAGTGAGCCTGACGGTTGATCAGGTAACTCAGGCGATGTCCAACGTCTCGTGGTCCCACGCCAAAGGGGCACAGTCGTTCGTCGCTTCCCTGACATCGCCGCGCGGACACGCCCGCTGCCACACCCAGGACTCCCACTGTCTCATGGGATGCATCACCTGTGGCACAAACTACACCGTCACCATGGAGGCGTTCAGCGCGAGTGGACGCGTGTCCAACTGCACCTATCAGGGCTTCTCCTCCAGTAAGTGACCGTATTTGTCCACAGACAGACAGGCAGTACAGCAGGTCTCTAGACTCAAACAGGCATTTTAAATTAAATTGCTCAAAAATTTGCTATTATAGTCATTTTGCTGTATCATTTACACACCGAACACTAATGAGTTTGTTTTCCAAATTCATAATGTCAGGCTGAAAGCGTTATTTCTCTTATATTGAACTATTTTGGATTCAGTTAATAAAACAGAGACATTCAATGTAAACTAGGACATTCCTTACTTGGTTTTAATCAAACTAATTCACAAATTCTCCTTTAAAGGTGTATTACACATTGTTCATTATGTGAGAAACGTCTGTATAAATGTGGAAAAACAGGCATGAAACATGACATCCAACTAGACAAAAACAGCTGTGGGTTTTTCCTCTAGATTTGCGCCGTCATGGTGGCGGCACGTTAGAGGAGCGCTGGTATGGTAGTTTTAGCCATAAGGCCACATAAGAGATTTAAAGAGGAGCGGCAAAAGCAAATGAGGTGGATTAGCAGTGCTTCCAAAAAAACGGTCTAGGACATGTTACTGTGAAATAAGGTTTCTGCTGCCCGGATATTGAGCTGTTAGCATATAATCAAACTGTCATACAGCAACAAGTATCTTCAGTCAGAAGCTTCTCCAAATTCATTGCAAGACTGACTGCTACCGGAGTTTCTTGCTTTCCACACATCATCATCAACAATGACTCTTTGAAGTTACGTGGATTATATGAATTACAACTACATTTATTTTCCCGTCTTGATAATGAAGGTATTTTTCAATGTGTTTGAATTGAATGGCTCTTTTTCCAGGCCGCTGTCTTTTTTTTAAGGATTCTAGACTGGAATTAAAAGCGTATCAGATCAGAACCCCTAAATTGGTCAGCCATAAACTACCCTGAAAGTAGAAAATGTTTAAAATGCATTTCGAGAATTATGATATCTTTTCTCAATAAATTTTTTTTAGATACTTATATTTGATTCAGGCTTAAATAAATCAATCTTTATGAAAATGTACAGATCAATCAGACTTATACTGAACTATTCTACACTGATTTGTTCAAACAAAGTCCACGGTGAGTAATAATCACTGTGAAAGCAGGAGAGGGACCTTAGGAGTGGCACGCCCATGGCTTTGACGAAGCTGAAGTTGATTTCTGTTTCTAGCTTTTGATTCGAGAAATGGCTAAATGACAATTACATTTACTTTTTCTCTACCCTGACCATCTTTAATTTGCTCTAGTTTAAAAACTACAACACCTTCAACACACTTTCAAACCTGGACTACATTATTCCACACTAACAGCAGGATAATTAAAACCTAGTTGGAGATCTGTGAGACATTTCTGTGATTTGTGGGACTTTGATAAAGGACTTTTTGTGCATCTGGACCACACTAGATCAGTCCCAGCACCAAAATGTCTAGGTTATGTAATTTATTTCATCGTTTAATATATTAGGTGAACCACAGAACCACTTGGAGCTGCAGGCTGCAGAACCCTGATCTAGCCGATGTAAACGGTGGCCCCATCTCAATACGACTGAAGCTAAAAGTGCAACACTTTAATTTTTAATTCATTGTTAAAGCTGCATTTGCAACATATATTTTTTTAATAAAGTTGTTTTTGTAATTTATAGTCAACGTTTTCATGTCCTGACGAAGTTGCGATTGACTCGTACTTTTTGCGGCTGATGGAATGTAGAGGTTACGATTCTATTTATTTTGATGTGATAAGATTAGATAAGCTAAGCTAGCGGCTGGAAATGTACATTTATTACCTCGTCTTTAGACATCCTGTCCATAACATTAGAAGAGAAGCGAGAAGTGAAGCGTTTCCGGCTCACGCACGAATGAGCACGGGCTTGAACGTCACGGGAGGGCGCGTTTTGCTGACTGCAGTTCATCTAACAACCACACGGTGGCAGCACTCTCGGCAAACTCTGCAGAGCAGCTTTAAAGTAAAAGTGTTAAAATTAAAGAATTAGAACCGGCCCATGGGACCAATTAGTTACAGTTTCTGTGCCAGCACTCATCATCATATGAAAGTGATTTACTATTATCTAAATATAACAGTTCTTCAAAAATATTAACAAAAATTAAAACATGGGAAAAAAATTACAATTAAAATATTGGAATTTAATTTTTTGTAAGTTATAGTAAAAAGATTATTATCTTTTGAGAACAGGGGCCATAACAGGGGTCAGGACCAGTTCTACAGGGGCACCGGCCCCCGTTGGCCCCTCTCTAGAACCACCTATGTCTACAATCTAAATAAACATGAGTAAATGCTTCATTTTAAGCTTTATCATTAACTAACTTGGTAAGTTCAGTTATCTGGGTGAAATTTTATACAATAAAATTTGTGGAAAAACCTTTTGCACATCAAACAAAAACTTCAAATCACTTCAAAAGTCCGACTCCTACTTTGATCAGTTACAATCAGAAGAGTTGGTTTATACCCCAGATGTTTTGAGTATGAAAAAAAACAACTAATGTTTTACATAGGAAATGTTCTTTTTGGATTAAACTTTATCAGATCATTTCAATCTTTATTACACTGCAAAAAACGATTTTCAAGAAAGTAAAAATCCCATGTTTGTGGACATTTTTTCATATTTTTTAAATATAGGCTATTGTCCTATTTCAACAAATATTTTCAAGAAAATATTCACTTGTTCCATTGGCAGATTTTTTTTAGCTTATTAAAAGCAAAAATATCTTGTATAATTTATTTTTACCTTGTTTCTGGAGGAGCCTTTTTTCCATTGTAAGTCCTATGATGTGGCTTTTGTGACTGAAGGCTTAAAAAAAGAAGATGGCCGACGTGTGAAGAATATTAGTTTAGATAAATACAATGAAGATGCTTTATTACACTGAGAAAAAGGCTACTCCAGAAACAAGTTAAAAATAAATTATACAAGATATTTTTGCTTGTAATAAGCTAAAAAAAATCTGCCAATGGAACAAGTGAATATTTTCTTGAAAATATTTCTTGAAATAAGACAATATATTAAAACAAATAGGAAAAAATGTCCACAAACAAGGGATTTTTACTTTCTTGAAAATCGTTTTTTTGCAGTGTATAATTATTTGTACCATTTTAATATCAGTAAAATGTACTTAAACTGACCTGCAAACGATGACCTACACTCTGGTGTTCCTTAATAAAATAAAGCATGTTATTCAGTCAGAGTGTGTCTCTTGTAGGCCCCTGCTGCCCATCGGGCATCAAGCTCTACACGCTGGCCAGTAACTCTCTGCGGGTTTACTGGCGCAGCACAGCCAGCAGCCACAGCGCCATGGTGGAGATGGTGGGCACCAGCAGCAACTACACCTGCACTGCATCACCTGGGGAGAACAGCTGCGATGTGGAAAACATCCAATGTGGGAACGTGTATCAACTAGCAGTAGCGCCACTCACAGCAGGGGGCAGCAAAGTCCCGTTCTGCCCCTTCAGACTCTACTCCGGTATAACAGTCCTTCATCAAGCCTCAATCTTTTGTTTCTGATGTTTGATGGATTACTACATAAATAACATTTAAACAAATGGGCTTTTAGTTTGAATGTAGCACTAAATAATTGAATTATAGATTGAATATTTCTGTTTCTGTTCTTCTAGTCACTTGTTTAGGGAGCAACATCGGCACAGGTGAGCTCAAAAGGTTTCAACTGCTTGCAGAATATGAAAAAATAATTGCATTGTTTCTGAAATCGCTTTAATGTTTTTGCCTCCAGTGATTTACAGAGGAAAAAGAAGCGTCGATTAGCCACGTGGTAAGAGTTTCTGTTTCTAAATTTACTTTAAAAGCAAGTATTAGTGAGATTTTGTTGACAGTCAACACAGTTAGGAACCACTAGGAAATATTGATTTTCCCTTTAAGTATTTTAGAAATGAATTAAACTCAAAATGTAACAGATTATCATGCAAGTTGTTAACAGTTCTGTGACAATTTCTGCCATTCAGAGTTCCGGTAGAAGATTTTATTCTCTCTGGATCCACAGAAATATAAATTAGAGTCAACACAAGGAAGCCTAAACTCTAAGCTGCTGCTTAGTGTTCTAAGGCCTGCAGGGGGCGCCAAAAACTATTGATTTCTCACAGAGTTCGGGGTGGGTGGATGCATGGATGGATGGATGCAAATATTGATGGATGGATCGATGGATGGATGGATGGATGGAAATATTGATGGATGGATGGATGGATGGATGGATGGATGGATGGATGCAAATATTGATGGATGATGGATGGATGGATGCAAATATTGATGGATGAATGGATGGATGGATGCAAATATTGATGGATGAATGGATGGATGGATGCAAATATTGATGGATGGATGGATGGATGGATGCAAATATTGATGGATGGATGCAAATATTGATGGATGGATGGGTGGATGGATGCAAACATTGATGGATGGATGGATGGATGCAAAGATGGATGGATGGATGCAAATATTGATGGATGGATGCAAAGATGGGTGGATGGATGGATGCAAATATTGATGGATGGATGGATGGATTGATAACCCATTGACCAGAGAATAAGAATTGTTTCCTCATAAAAATGAACCAAGTTAAATGTAATATTACTGCTTTTATTAGTTTTTTCTTATTACATGTTTATGCAGTTTATTCAGTTTATACAGTGATTCAGTGCTTCCTTATTTAGACCATAAAATATTGCTTTAGGATTGTTTAGGCATTATTGAAGTGATTATTTTCACTGCAAGGCACGATACAATTATCTAAAAGTTGAACATCTTCCTCATTCTAAAACAGTTTTGATTCTTTTCTTTTCTTGACAGACTCTCGTGGCTGATGCAGTTCAACTCATCTTCCTCCTGCATAACCTCTTCTCTTCGAACAGACATTTTTTTTAACCACGATTCACCATAAAATAATTACTTATGTTTAATGTTACTAATAGTCGAATAAAAACAATGTGAAGGTATGATTCATAAGTGCATGAAGTATTTCAAAAACGGTGGGAGACAGTTTTTGTCACAGTATGTATTGAAATTATTTGATCGATTCATGCATGAAATTGCAGACATATTGGGTTTAAGATAAAGTTTCCTGAGAAGAATCACACTGAAAGATAATAAGAAAGTTCCTCCCAAATATGATCAATAATAAATGTTTTGATTATTTGTTTTCAGTTGCTTCAGTCCCAAGCAGAAAGCCTCCTTCTAATGAAGCAGCAGACACGGCTCTGTCCATCTTTTAATAAAACATGCAGTTAGCAATGCCGTTTTCCAGTGCGCTGTTTCTTACTAGGATGAATTGAATGTGTCTCTGTGTAAACCGGACGCATGCTCCAGTTAATAAATATATTCTCAGCATCCATTATGTGTTCTTTGGTCTGTTTTGTATTAAACTGATGGCTTTTACCAAAAATAAAATACGTACATCACTGCCAGTGGTTCCCAAAGTGGGGGGCCTGCCCCCTAGGGGGGGAATCAGAGTCATTGCAGGGGGGGCGGGGGCACTGTATGAATGGATAAAATTTAAAAGCTAACATAAAATATTTTTGATGAGGCTCCCACATAAACACAAAGCAAAAGATTTTTTTTAAATGGCCAAATAAGCTTCTAAACCAACTTCCATCCAGGTCAAAGAGTAGAAAATATGACGAAGAAGATCTTGCCTTTGGTTTTGTTCCAACAAACACCTTCGAATGCTCGATGAGCTCATATAAAGTTTTGTACATAGTGGCACAGTGTGGAAAAACCACACACAACTGCAGAGGATTCCATACTGCATACTGCATCATGGTTCCACCAATGATTCATAACAGAGGCAGGCAAACGATGGGTTATTCCCCTGTCCAAAATGTGCATTCCTGAGATGTCAATGCGCATTTAGGGACTTTGTAAAGATCTGCACAGATGGGGCAACGACTATGGCTGGGAAACTTTATGAAGTGCATCTCCACCAACCAGGGGTGCCGCCAGAAATTCTGGGCCCTATGGGAAAAAAAAATTCTGGGACCCCCATATTTTTTACAGATAAAATTTACCCCAATAAACATGCCTTGTACACTTGAAAAACTTCAGCTACTTTCTGTCGGAGACAGTTGTCCCAGAAAGTCGCTAGATGTCGCCAGATGACGTCATACGCTAATTTGCATAATGATGACGTCATCACGTGATGACAAATAAAACAGAAAGGAGGAAATAATTATATTTAGATTAGGATTACAGGGTTAAACAACACATTTTTCAAACAGGGGAAACATGCTACAGGGAAATGTGACTTTTGTCTTCAAGAAGAGACTGTGGAACATGTTCTATTTTTTTGCCTGAAGAAAACTGTTGAGAAAACTGGTACAAAATTTACAAGATATCAAATTGCAACTGGACATCAAAGACCTTTGAAACAAAATTTAAATTTCTGGGGGAAAAAATTGCTGAGATATCTCAAGAAGACGAAATTAATAGAGGGAATATAGATGTTTGTTTTTTAAGTACTTTGTAAAAAAAAATAAGTAGGGCATATTTAGCATGCATCAAATGTTTCTTGCCAACCGCCATTAAACAGCAGTTTATTGCTCATGGTATTATTTTCGGTGGGGTTTTTTGTCATAAGTTTTAAATGTCCTACGTTTTTGAACTCACCATACATTTCGAACGTTCCTTGAATGCACCACAAGTGTGTGACGCAGCGTAGTACAGACAAGCTTCTGCCTTAATTCCCATTGAAAGATCGGTTTATTTTTTACTTTTGAATCAACATTAACTACTAAACAACTTTGTTTGTGAGTGGATGAAATAAACCGAAACAGGTTTATGATTGGTCAGTGGACATACTCTGATCATGCTGCGTACACATGCGCAGATCATTCCCTTTCTGAGCGTCGGGAAGGAGCAAGCTGGGGGTGTTTCTCAATGCCAAGGAACCTCGCCTTGATGCCTTGGTCCCGCCCCGGTTGCCTAGGAGATACGTCATCAGGGACCGCCAAGGCGTGTTCCAATGTTCATGTGTTACCGAGGCGTCTGTCCTCCGTTTGTCTGCCGTTTAGCTAACTGACCGAGGATACATGGGAGGTTCCTTGATGCCTTCCCTCGGTCAAAAATTTCGCAGAATACATTGCGGTATTTTCGAAGTTGCAGCTTCGGTTGCTAGCAGGTACTAACTCGCTTTCACATTTGATTTAACCAATATATACACAATTAAAAAAGAAAAACTCTCGTTATACATCTATATCGAAACTTATACGTGTAAAATATAATGATAGGCGGGACGTAAACAGAGCGCGTAAGCAAAAGGCGGGCCCTGGGCAGCCGCGGTCACGTGATGTAAGTCTGTTCCATTTCACAGTTTTCTTCAACCAAGGAAGGACAGAGTCCTCGTAAGCAAGGCGCCTCGCCTACCGAGGCATTGCCTTGGTTGGCGAGGCGCCTTGACATTGAGAAACACCCTGGGTCTCTAAACTGCAGGAAATATCAGCGACAAAGTTTCACAGAAAGTAGCTAAGGGTGGTCAGAAACGTCACTACATTTGTCGCTAGGCGCTTTTTGGAAAAAAAGTCGTTAAGGGGGTCTGAAAAGTCGTTAAGACAAAGTCGCTAAGTTGGCAACACTGCTAGCAAGCAGCTCGGAAGGACAGGTGGAATGAACCATTGTAAAGGGGAGGGGTGTGACTGAAACAGTAAATAAATTATTTGTTAAATATTAAATCTATGGTCAAAATAGACAAAATACACATTAAGGGCATGAGGGGCCCTAGCACATTTAACGTATGTATTAAAATTAGAAAATGGATAGGAAAAGAAAAAAAGGGGTCTGCTCTTCTGGGCCCTTCATCAGCCTGGGCCCTTAGAATCGTCCTAACCTTTCACCCCTTCACGGCGCCCATACCACCAACACTGCAGATCACGCGCTGCATTATACACTGCAACACACTGCCGTCCAAACAGCCGAGTCCCGAGCTGAATGATGGAACGATCTACTATCCGCATCAAAACACAACCTGTCAAAGCGCCGATTTGTGCTGTACTAAGCCAGAAAATCGGGGGTGTGAACATTTTCTTATAAACAAAAGGGGGGGCCAGCAGAGATAATTTGGGAACCACCGGCATATGCAATGAGCATGAAGCCCTTTTTACCATAAATGTTACATGAGTTTTTTTTTTTCTATACACGCCCAGCTACCATGATCATGATGACCTCTATTCACAACCCAAGTTTCAGTTGGCTTAAGTCCCAAAAACCTGAAAGGAATGTCCTCTTATCATCCACAATGAGCTGTAAAAGGGGTTTGTTTAATAGGAGATACAGTGACACTGTAGAGAATAGATAATAATAGTACGTGGGGCATAACTTAACAAAAGAAATTAAAAAATGTTTTATACCTACAGATCTTTGACAGATCAAGTCGTTTATGTAATATGTAGGAAACCAGGAGGGTTTTTGGACGTCATACACCCCGACAGTCCACTTTATATTGTAAATCCACGCCCAGATCAATATCGACTTTATTGTCCCCAAGAGACAAATTTGGTTTGCACCCCCGGAAAGAACAAATGCAAAGAAAAGTACAATTGACAGAAATATAAAAATGACACAACCAGGATACAAACAGGCAACTACAGTCTCTACTTGAGCCTATCTGAAACAAACAGGTTCAAATAAACAGTCGTGCCTTTTTGCATTTATCTGCGAGCCAACGGCATGAACCCTGTACCTATTGTAAAGAGACTTTACTTCCCTATAATAATTAAATATGAATCTTCCAGATGTGGTTCTGTTGTGCCTTATAACATGATGAGTCACTGGGACATGCACAACACATGCAAACCCAACATTAGAGTCCGTCTAATTCTCAAAAGGAAAATCTTTCTGTTAGGGGCGGTGAGTGGGAAGCATCTTTGCACTGATGCTTTTTGTCCGTGTTTGGTGAAGCATCCTGCATGCAATCGGGTGGAAAAAAACACCTTTATTTATAGAAGTCAATGTTAATTGCTGCAAAAAGAAAGCATGACCTTAAAGGCTTTAAAAGAACAACTGGTGACAACATTTTAGTGTGAAAGATTAAGTTTCCTGAAAGCTAGTAGGATAGTGAGACAGGGCAAGCAAAAGAAAACAAAGCAAGCTGTTACATGGCATGCGCCTCAATTTCTTAAACCTACTCGTAAGTACTATAATAGTTCATAAAGTACTATTGTTGTGGCTGAGCATATACATTTTAGAGTGGGTAGCAAGTACCAAATGAAAGAAACCAGGGATACTTTAACAAAGAGTAAAAGAATACAAAAAACCCTATCTAAAAACAGTCAAGAAAGCACAAATTGTGCTTTTTCAGATCTAATAATGTTTGTTTTTCAAGCATATATTCCGCTTGAAACAACCTGATGCGAAAACAAGTATCAGTTGCTGACATTTGCTGTATTTTATGGGGGATCTCCCCCCCCCCCCCCAGTGTCATCAGTGCTATCTGCTTTGTGAATCAGGAGTCGATAATGGGTGCAAAAAATGGAGTTATTAAAATGTATAATATAATGTGGATGCAAGCCGTAGTCATTCTACAAAGACTAGATCATTATAGCGTGCCAAACAGTTTATGAGAAATCTGCTGGGACAAGAAAACAAAATGCCTTCAAACACAGCCATAGACAATTCAGTGATTATTTTGAAACATGTCCATCTCACACTCATACGTAAGCTTTGTTTTTATTGAAAATGTTGTCAATTTCTCACCTTCACTAAAATATTTACAACGGCATGTTGTTGTTGTTGCTCAAATGGGCTTTTTAAAAAAAAGTTTGAGTCATTAGTGTTTTTATTTACCTAATCAGATCCCAAACTGTCATGTTAATCTGCAAAATATATCTTAAAAAATATAAATGTTTTACTAGCTTTCTTTTGACTTAGACTTTTAAAATGGAGTAGTTTGTCACTTTGTCCTATTTACAGGTATTTTTTAAAATAAAATCATAAATCGCTGTATAAATTTTGTTTTTGGTCATTTTGACGTCTCTTCTTGAGTCATGACATCTTTATTTAAAGTTGTTCTGTTTTGTCTCCATTTGAGTTTTTTTCTTTTTTTTAAACTTTATCTTGTTTTATTACCTGTAATAAATTTCAGCGTCTTTACCAAATACACTTTAAATTAAGAGGCTTCTGGTGGCTCACCAATGTATTTTACTGGAAAAGAAAACATACTGTAAAAAAGTCGGAAAAAATCATCACATGTCCAGACATCCTCAGTCTTCACCTAAGTGTGATTAAAACAAAATTATTTTGAATTCAGTTTATTAACCACAGCAATTCCTCAGCAATGCCTCATATAATCAAAACGATTATACAAAAGGTTTCTTAAAGCATAATATTTTTCTCCTCTAAAATGTTTCACTGGTGAGTGTGTCCTAACTGATGAGCCCTGTTGCTCAGGCTCAAGAAATTGATAAATTAAATACAATTGAAATACAATTGGAAATAAGTAAATAAACGTGTAAATAAAATTGGAAGCAAATAAGTAATTAAATGTATGAGGAAATAAAATAAGTACATGAACACATATGTGAAAAAAAATATTTATACATTTATTTATTTCATTTCAATTTTGGTGGGATCAGTCCTCCATAAACACATGCCTCCTGATTTGATGAAACAATTTTGGCTACATGTTTTTAATTTCCTGCAAAAATATCTGAAAGGATAACTGCATTATGTGTTCACCAGTGAGTCATGCATATCACTATGGTCGATGTGAATATTATTCAATTAAATTCAAAAATACTTTATTGATCCCCGAGGGAGATTAAGTGTTGTAGCTCATACTAATTAATTATTTAAGGAGTTGTTGTAGATCATGATGGCTGTGGCCAGGAAGGATCTCCTGTAGCAGTCTGTGTTAAAGCGAAACTAAAGAAGCCTCTGACTGAAGACACTCTGTTGTTGTAGGATAGTTTCATGAAGAGGATGCTCAGAGTTGTCTATAATTTCCTTGCTTTTATGAAGAATCCTTCTTTGCGTCTCATCTCCAGTGGTTCCACAGACTAAAAAAAGAATGGATATAATCGCCATAACTATGCAACCCAGTCTGTGTGAATAGTGTTTTTTATTATTTCACAGAATTTTCATAATGCTTGAGAACACGTACGGCTGTGCTTAAAATTAGAGCTATATGCTGGGGTAATTTCAAATATAAAAGAAGCTGTGTTAAAAAATAAACAGGAATTTGTTTTATGATTCGGCTAAGATTATTCCAGATTTGCACACAAATCTGCATGTGATATGGGTTTGATTTGAAATAAAACCCTCCACTATTCAACTAAAGCCATGTCTGCTGAGCCCTTTTTTCCAGAAGCATTCAATTCAATTCAATTCAAAAATACTTTATTGATCCCAGAGGGAAATTAAGTGTTGGTATAGCTCATATAATTAATTCTTTAAGGAGTTGTTGTAGATGATGATGGCTGTGGGCAGGAAGGATTTCCTGTAGAGGTCTGTATTGCAGCGAAACTGAAGAAGCCTCTGACTGAAGACGCTCTGTTGCTGCATGACAGTCTCATGAAGAGGATGCTCAGGGTTGTCCATAATTTTTTTGATTTTGTGAAGAATCCTTCTTTGCATCATCATCTCCAGATGTTCCACAGTTGTCCCAAGAACAGAACCAACCGTCTTCACATTGGCAGTTTGTAGGCGACCATCCCATCATACACGACATAATACCCGTATGGAAAGCAGAACCACAGGTTTTCCAGCAGAATATTGCCCAACACATCAAACTACCTTCGCCTTATTGAGACTCTTTTAACGTTTTCTTTTATATGTTGGTTTAAAAGGCGTATCGGTTAAAGACAAACGGTCTGAATAATATTAAGATTTGTTCAAAGATCACTGGAGTTATGTTAAAAGACCTGAATTATCAGTGGAAGAAACGGTTGATTCAGAAAGCCAAAGCCATCATCAGTCAGCGAGAGAGATCTTGCTAATAAATTTGTTTTAATGGTCTCCGGTCGTCGATATTGTGCACACCGTAGGAGAACAAATCGTTATTGGGACTATTTCATTCTATCCGCTATCCGACTGTTAAACTTGCAGTAACTCCAGTGGAGGTTTTTTTATTGTCTGACCTGCCCAGTGAGAAACAAAGCTGAACCGCTCTGCTACAATGACATAATTATTTTTGTGTGTAGGATTGTTAGTGCTTGTACTTTAATTTTATTTTTTAAAATTATTTATTATTGTGGATTATTGTGGTTTGTGTTTCATCAGACTCAACCACCTTCTTCCATTGCTCTGTGCTAAAGGGTGCCATTTGTAAAGTTACACTGTCAAATGTTAACATTAATACAGTTAATTTTGAGTTTAAGTTATTTAGCCTGTCATAGAAGGAAAAAAAAGGGAGTTAATTTTTTTAAGTCAGATTTTCACAATGTTATTTATTCGTTTATAAATGTCACAGTTTGTAACTAGGCTATATATTTAATTAGCAAGCTGAATCTTCAGTTTACAATCCAAATATTTGGGTTCAAACTAAATATTTAGTTAGCAAGCTAAATATTTAGTTTGAATCTAAATATTTAGCTAGCAAGAGGCTAGCTAAATAATGCTGATGCAGTCACTGTTGCTGTAAATCCATCGATAAACATCTGTATTAACGATAAAACTGCTCCTCCAAAGTTTTAAGCTGAAATGTTATACATTTCAAGAGAAAAAGAAGCAAATTAGTCTTGCTAGCAGTTTATATAGAGGTTTGCCAGATCCAGCACTTATTTTGGTAGTCCACTTCCGCTTTTTCCGCAAGTGAATTTACATTTTAGCTAAACATTTAGCTGGTTTGAACGAATATTTGGTCAGAAGCTAAATATTTAGCTAGCATCTTGATAGCTAAATACGTAGCTAGCATCTTGATAACAAAATATTTAGCTAGCATCTTGATTGCTAAATATTTAGGTAGCATCTTGTTAGCTAAATATTTAGGTAGCATCTTGATAGCTAAATATTTAGGCAGCATCTTGATAGCTAAATATTTAGGTAGCATCTTGATAGCTTAATATTTAACTAGCATCTTGATAGCTAAATATGTAGCTAGCATCTTGATAACTAAATATTTAGCCAGCATCTTGATAGCTAAACACATAGCTAGCATCTTGATAGCTAAATACGTAGCTAGCATCTGGCGAGCTAGCAAGATTTAGTGTTTTAACCATTGCTAAAGCCTGCACACGTGAAACATTGCAGACTCTATTGCGAGCTATATTTCTTGTTTTATTGAGTTAGCAACAAAAACAAAACAAAAACACGCCCTGGCAGTATCGTATGTGTCGTTGCTATGTACAAGAAACAAACTGACTACATGGAAGATGAAGATTACTGAAGAGAAATCCACTGGAAGTTGCATCACGAGACCCGTGACCTGTAACAGTGTCCTCTCAGGACAATACAAGGAAATATCAGGGTGTTCACATCGCTTGTCCTCATTCAATGAGCTTAGCATTGTGCTTTTATGGGGCAGCTAAAGTTTCATGTTGCCTTCCTTTCTTTTTCCAGTGCTCCACAAGGAAGAAGGTGGAGATAGCCCTGTTATTATTTTATCACAAAAGATATTTTTCAGGTAAACACGTAGCCAACATAAAGTCATTAACTGAATAGTTTTTTTCAATGAAAGTGATTAAAATTCTTGTCTAAAATCTTTTTTTTTTTTTCAAATACCAGCATGGGGTTTTCTTAGAATCTATCTATTTAGATGAAATCCAAATTCCCAAGAAATTCTCCTGACTTGAGTTTCAGTGGACCTTCTCCTTTTCTTAAGCCGCCCCTCCTTAATCATTATCTCTAGGGATCAGGTCATTCATTGTGTCCTTATATATTGTTAGAAGATTGACAAAAAAAATCTCTAAACCCATAAACATGCCTTTAGACTTCATTGACTTACAGTAATCTGTAAGCAGAAAGAAGATGGAAACTTAAAAATAAAATTGAGCAACATGTATAAACATGGGCTGAGAGGACTTGAACAAGAAGGCTTCTGTGAGCAACTCAATGCTAGTTTGGTTTTTCTAGTAACAGATTTAAATCAGATTATTGGGTTTTATAAAAGTGC
The DNA here is from genome assembly GCA_963556495.2 of Valencia hispanica. Lineage (NCBI taxonomy): Eukaryota > Metazoa > Chordata > Actinopteri > Cyprinodontiformes > Valenciidae > Valencia > Valencia hispanica. The sequence goes on along the minus strand of OY747705.1, from coordinate 53,381,942 downwards.
CAGTTCATATTTTAGCTCCTGGGTCCAAAAATACCCTTTACTAATTATTTAAAACTCATCAGTGTGAGTCATAGTTTATATTATATATAAATTATTTCTCAAGAGTATTCTTCATATACAGTAGGCTCAACTTGTTACATAGAAATTCAATTTTCTAAATGCATTAATGGCTGGAAATGAAAGAAAATCTTTGAGAAAGCACGAGAAGCTTCGAATTGAACAAATGGCAGAGGGTAATGTGATCCATGTACACCATATTTTTTATATTTTTTGGTCGATCAATTTCCAAATTCAAACATCACCAGTAGTCATCAGATATAGCTCAAGAATGAAAGAACGAGATTCAAACAGTGGACATGATCCATAATGTTATCGCAGATAACCATAACACATGGATGCAATGCTGGTTCTTAGTTGACAACAATCTAACATGGTCTTAATGACAAAAAAAGCATTAAAATGTATTTTTTTAAATGTGTTTTCACAACAGAAGGCTTACATATATTTCAAAAGATGTGTTTTAAAGATTTTCTGTGCAGTGCAGATTAATGCAGTTCAGGTTTGAACAGTCAATGGTTCTAGTTTTTTGTCAGGGATTATCAAATGTGTCACAAAATTCACTAAGAAATTTACCTCTGCTAAAGTGCCAGAACAGATACAACAGATATCAGTCATATTTTTTTAATACATTTCTAACAGTGTGCATAATACTACAAGATGAACACTCCAAAACAAATAAAGAAAGGCAAGGCAACTTTATTTGTGTAGCACAATTTCAACAACAAGGCAATTCGAGGTGCTTTGGGTGATCAGGGTATAACATAAAAGCATTAATAAATCAACAGTACACAACATCAACAACACAACATTGGAGACACAAAATATATGACACATTAAAACAATAAAACATTCCAGCTATTATTTATCACTTACTCAAAGGCAGGTCTGAACAGATGAGTTTTTAGCCTTAATTCAAAGGAACTCAGTGTTTCAGCAGTTTTGCAGTGGTCTGGAAGTTTGCTGATTTATGAACTAGTAGAAGTATTTTGAAGTCTATTCTCTGAGCTACAGGGAGCCAGTGTAAGGACTTTAGAACTGGGGTGATGTGCTCTACTTTCCTGGTTCTAGTGAGGAACGCGAGCCGCAGCGTTCTGGATCAGCTGCAGCTGTCTGACTTTTTAGGCAGACCTGTAAAGACACTGTTGCAGTAATCAATCCAACTAAAGATAAAAGCATGGATGAGTTTTTCCAGGTCCTGTTGCAACATCAGTCCTTTAATCCTAGAAATGTTCTTCAGGTGATAGAAGGCTGACCTTGTTATTGCCTTTATGTGACCCTGGAGGTTCAGGTCTGAGTCCATTACTACACCTAGATTTCGGGCCTGATCAGTAGTTTCTAGCTGTATTAACTGAAGCTGTGTGCTGACTGTAGATTGTTCCTCTTTAGGTCCAAAGGTAATTACTTCAGCTTTCTTTCTATTCACCTGTAGAAAGTTATGGCGCATCTATCCATTGATTTGGTCGATACATTTACTAGATTTCTGTCAGGCAGGCGCTTAAGGCATACTTGATGATATTAAGTTGTTTGAGCTCAAGCACAAAATTACAATAAAGTAGGAGCATTAAAAAGTACAGTTTACTCAGAATTTATGATTAATGTAAAAAATTTAAGTAATATGAACTTAGTTTGTTTCACACACAACTATAATAAAAAAGGACATGAAACAGCTCAGTTTTATCAGAATTCAAAAATAATGTTGACAGATTAGGCAAATTTGAGGAATGTGAACAATTTTAAAAAAAAGTAGAATCAAAATCTAGGTTTGCAGTAGTATTGTGTTGAAAAGAATCAAAAAATTGATTCTGAATCGATTCTTTTAAAAATTCCTAAAAATCGATTCGAACGTCCAGAAATTGATTTAATCGTTTAACGTCATTTACCCTTTTTACAGCTAGTATAGGAGGGAAAAGTCCGGACGGGTATTTTAAGGCTTAGTTCTGAAAGGGTCAACGCTGAACTGTAACCCTATCATGTGGTGCCATTGAATTACCAGCATATAATTAAGGTAACAGCTAAAAAAACCCCACATTTTTTAATAGCACTGACCCGTATCAATATCGAATTGGAACAGATTGGATTGGATCGTGATAATCGATTCTAACTCTTGAGAATCGCAATCAAGTTGTTAAAATCCGAATCGATACCCAGTTCTAGTTTACAGCGCAGTCTATTGTTTCTATATAGAGTTTTATGATCCACTGTGATTTACTGCAATGCTCTATAATGGTTAACAATTGTTTTTTTTTATCCCCAATGTTTAAGATCTATACTTATAGCCATGTAAAATAGATTACATTTTTTTGGGACAATTCTCCTGAAAAGTGTAACGCGGATGAGGTTTTCTTAGAATAAAAATGTGACAGGGGGTTTCTGAGCAAATAAAAAATTTCATAACTATAAACCATCAAATAGGAATGAAAAAAAAATGTGTATAAAAATAAACGGATTGAAACATTTTTAAAGTTATGGGATGATTGATCCATTACAAAACTCCCCCTAACAGGTTATGCTGGATCGGATCGTGATAATCGATTCTAACTCTTGAGAATCGCAATCGAATCGTTTGTTAAAATTTGAATCGATTCCCAGTTCTAGTTTACAGCGCAGTCTATTGTTTCTATATAGAGTTTTATGATCCATTGTGATTTACTGCAATGCTCTGTAATGGTGAACAATTTTTTTTTTTTTATCCCGGATGTTTAAGATCTATACTTATAGCCATGTAAAATAGATTATAAAAAAAACAAAAATTTGGGGACAATTCTCCTAAAACGTGTAACTCTGATGAGGTGTGCTTAGAATAAAAATGTGACAGGGGGTTTCTGAGCTGATCGAAAATTTTATAACTATAAACCATCAAACAGGAATGAAGAAAAAAAGATGTATAAAAATAAACGGATTGAAACATTTTTAAAGTTATGGGATGATTGATCCATTACAAAACTCCCCCTAACAGGTTATGCAAACTGGTACATAAATCCTGAGCCTAAACTTACCCAACGCTCATCCATCCCTCCCACCTGCCGTGTTCTCAGGGCAGCTCCGACTGCCTCAGGCTGCTGGCCGGACCGCCTTTCCTCGTCTGGGTGAAACCGATTGGCTCCCACCTGTCTTAAATCAAAGCTCAAAAGAATCCTGCACATCTTTTGTGTTTAGCTCCCTTGTATGCTAAACAGATTTTAATCCCCCTCTCAGTGTCAAAGATGGGATTGCTGGGAGCCATAGGATTTTCTTTAGCTTTGATTTCTCTCACACAGGTAAACCATGTTTTCCGTGTTTAATCGTATGACGCTGATTTAAATTGTAATTTATTAATAACATTTTAATTGTATTACGTACATTGTTTTTTGCTGTTCACAGATACATCAGTGCATTGCAGGAGGTAAGGAAATGGAATTGGTGAATAAGAAAGTACAAAATTAGAGATGCCTCACAATGTGAAGCCTATCAGAAAGATAAATATCTGCTTTTTGTTGACTTTACTTCTTTACCTGTTTTCCAGCGTGTAAAATTTTGTCAGCAAAGTCGACGACTGCCTCGTCCATTTTGGTAAAATGGGAAAGTTATCCTGGGGCAACAAGTTATCTGTTGGACACCAGAAGGAGAAACTCTGCAGATACGGCACCAATTATTCTCGTCGTATCAGGGGGACAAGTGACTGAGAGGACCGTCCAGGGTCTCAGTCCTGGAACAGAGTACAATGTGACTCTTAAAGTTGTTAAATTTTTATCTGTTGACTGTGTGACGTCACTGTCCATAATCACAGGTAAATCCAACAGGGAAATATTTTCATTTTTGCTTGTGATATTTTCACAGAAGCAGGTTTTCAAACAAGCACGTTTTCATGTTCTCTTTCATATTATCATCTTGTAAACTTCTCTGTGCATAAATCTGCCCTTCAGCTCATCTATATACCATGCAAAGCTTTTCCTTTTCCTCTGTTTTTGACTCGCAGTACCCGACACATCACAAATTTTAGACGGCTGGTCAGAGTCGAGTACTTCAGTAACTGTAAGATGGACTGCAGTACCATCTGCAGAGCACTACATCCTGCAGGTGTACTCCCAGACTACAGGAAACACGCTAAACATCACCCTAACAGACACCACGGCAGTGGTGAGAAACCTGCAGCCAACCAGCAACTACGACTGCTATGTTTACACCGCCAACAAGGCAGGCCTGGGAAGCAGAAGCAAAGTCAGGACCATCACCACGTGTGAGTTCGAAGTTTCTTCCCACGTCAAAAGCGTTAAAATCTGCAGATGCACACCGTCTTCTGTTTCCCTGAAGATCTACAGTTTAGCTTTTCCATACATGTTAGCTGTGCTTTCATCTATGAATGAGGTTTTTTAGTTCATATTAACTCTGTTAGACAAATGGTTCCTTATTTATTCAAATTAAACTACAGAAAGAGAGTAGGGAGCAAAACCCTTGTCATCATGAAGCCTCTTTCTATTTATATGCAGTTTTTCCACCTTGATTAAGTTTATTTTTTATTGGTTCAGTTGAAAAAAACTCCCCCCTAACATGTAGATGGAGTTATCAAACGTAGCAAAACATTATTATAGTCTTTGACTGAATAATCCCGATTAGGCATGTCTCAGTTAACATGTTTTGTCTTTGATTCTGATCATTGTTATTTGGGATTAGGAATTTAACTTATTAAAATCAATACCATATATGAATATGCTTCAAATATCAGTAGCTTCAAAGCACAGTAAAGCATTAAATAGCTACATTTTATTGGTCTATTTTAGAGCAAAGATTGTGTCCAACTTGACCAAGTCTGGCATATCCATTTGACCTTACCATCAACAGATACTTTGTTAAACAAAAGCTGCTAAAATGCTTTGAAAACACATGATTTAAAAGAAGCATAGCTTAATTGCAAGCTGACTTTTTTTCTTTTTTTAACTTTATTTGCAGAGGTGGATATAGTACCCAAAAATTATACTCAAGTATGAATAGCACTACTTCCCAACATATTTTTACTCAAGCAAAAGTAAAAAGTAGCAGTCCAAAAAATAACTTGAGTGAGAGTAAAAAAGTATTTACTACTTGAGTACTGAGTAACATATGATTTAATATTTTTTAATTGATGTCATCATACAGACAAAAAATATAAAATTATGGGCAAATTCTGGTATTTTAAAGGCTAAAATTAAAAAAGACTGATACAAATAAATAACAATTACAAAATAGCCCATTTTAAGCAGAAGAAATGCTTTTTAATATACTTCTTTCAATATAATACAAATACTTACAGTAGATAATTTATAGTGTTTACTGCATATTCACTTGAACTCAAAATGCAACAAGCTCAACAGATTAAAATGTTTAGTTCTTCATTCAGTGAAGTTACTCGCAGTAGATAGTGCATCCAGAAATTTAACCAAGTAAGAGTCGAAATACTTCACAAAAATATTACTCAGGTAAAAGTAAAAAGTACAGTGTAGTTAAACTACTCTTAAAAGTCATTTTTTTCCCCAAAAGTTACTCAAGTAAATGTAACTGAGTAAATGTAACTAGTTACTACCCAACTCTGTTTATTTGTAACTATACAATATTAGTAACATAAACGTAAACAACTAGACATAATACAAATGATCAACTAACTAAAGACAATCACATAGTAATAATAAAATAAAAAAATAGAGAGATGGTCACAAATTCAAGACAAAAAACACAGTAAATAAAGTAGGAAGTTATTGAAATAAACCAAACAATTATTCCCACACACAATAATAACAAAAGAATCAAAATAAAAGCTATTTATCATTTATATATATAACATCCTTCATTCTTATCTGCAGAAACCTGTCAAAGAATGATATTGTAGTCTCCTAAAATAGAAAAAAATAAAATTTTTAGATAAAAGCCAACACTGACAGTCATTCCAAATCCCACAGCGTAATAAACGTACCACGTTGAACATTGTAACATTTGGTAAATAGTGTTTCAGCCTCTCTCTATATACGCCTCTACCCCAATCAGCTGTCTGAGCCGAGCATGCAGACGACGAAAGGCTGCAGCAGCCAGTGCAGTCTCTCTTACGATGTAAACATCATTCTAAATGGTGAACAACAGTCGGCAGGTTAGATTCAGGACACAAAATGAACAGAACAGAACATAATTTTGCAAGACCAAGTGTGTTTACATGACTGCAGCAATAAAGTACAGTACACCAAAACAAGGTGTCAGGAGGTAAGTTAAGTCCCCATATATAGATCGCTTAAAAACGTCATGACTGGGACCTCAAAACCCAAATTGCCTTTAAAAAAAGGAATAAATAATGTACTCTTACAATAAATGATAAAATATGTCAATTTCTTTATGTCTTTTAGTGGTGCAGCCTCCGGAAGGAGTCGAAACAACACAAATCAGTGTGGAAACAATAAGAGTTACGTGGAGGCCTCTGGAGAACGTCCTGATGTACCAGGTCACCATAAAGAACCTCGATGAACCCACCAGAGGGACTTCCACGTACAATGTCACGGCCACCAAGCTGGATGTCAACGGCATCCGCCCATGCTCCAACTATCTGATAACCGTGTCCTCATTCAGCAAGTTCCTGCAGCTGAGCGAGCCCACCAACTACAACTACAGCACCAACAGTGAGTTACCAGAGCCAAGCTATATATCAGTAACTTGTGGATAAAGATCTAGGTCAGCTATTCTCTCTCAGGCCACCCTTTCAGACGTGCAGAAGATGATCCTCAGGGTAAAAAAGAAGGACTCAGATTCTTCAGCATCTTATCTGTTGTTGAGGGTGTCACATAAAGACTTCCCTGAGAAAAATGAATCCAAAGACGATTTTTTTGACTTTGACATATAAATGGTCGAAACAGGGTCAAGTTTGACTCAAATATTATCCAGTCAGTAATCCTCACTTGTTTCTGAGCTTTTCAAACTACAAGCACGGTTTTCACATGTGAAAACTACGGAAGTGTATTGCATTTACTTGGAAAGGAAATAGGAATAAAAAGCTAGGTTTTTCTGAATTAATGAGATAAACTGTGGGGGTCCGAAAATCTGATGGGGCATTACATCTGACCAGGGACACTCATCAGGTGTCTGCACAAAGTCCACCAACTAATAATAATCCTATCTATGTAGTTTAGTTGTAGACAAGAGCATTTCCCAGTTTCTCAATACCAAAGCAAAGTAAAAGGGAATTAAGCTCAACAAACGGGACATAGCAGGCCATCGCATTGCCCTGCGATGGGCTGGTGACCCGTCCAGGATTCACGAAATGCTACAGATGGATGGAAACGGGACGTTTGAGTTCCTCCTACTAAGCCTACAGGCATAGAACATTGTCTGCTAAAAACACTGCAGAAGTATTTTATTTATTTGTTATAATTATCTCATTAATTCAGAAAAACACAACTTTAAAACTAAGTTGTTGTTTTTTTATTATGTCGTTAATTCAGAAAATTTTAGCTTTTTCATTTTTTTAAATTAAATTATCTAATTAATGCAGAATAAACAGCTTTTCCCCCTATATTATATTGTTAATTCAGAAAAACTGAGATTTTTTAAATTTTTTCTTAAATTATCTAAAAATGCAGAAATAAATTAGTTTTATATTTTTAAATATTCTACTTAATTCAGAAAAACCTGAGCTTTTATTTTTTGTTTATCTCGTTAATTTAAAAAAACTGTGCTTTTCTGATTTCTTCTTAAATTTTCTAATTGTGAAAAAAAAAGCGCTTTTTAAAATTATTATTCAATTCAGATTATTTCTATAGCGTCGATTCACCATAGATGTCATCTCAAGGCACTTTACAAGAAAAGTCATTACAATACAAACTTTCCAGTCAGTTTAAAGTTTTAGCTAGTTTTCTATGTAAGGAATCCTAACAGATTGCATCGAGTCATTGACTGGCAGTTGTGTCCCGTTGATGCAGACTTTCAACCACAGCAATCCCTCATACTGAGCAAGCATGTAGCGACAGTGGAGAGGAAAAACTCCCCTTCAAGTGAATGCAACACGCTTCAGTAGAAAACTACCCAAAATAAATCACATTTGTTGTGTTCAATTTCTTGCAGAATTGGCACCAGTGTCGGCTGTATCGGTGGACTACTCCTGCACCAAAAACTCTGTCATTGTTTCTTGGTCGCCTGTCTTTGGAGCCGACTCCTACATTGCCACGGCAACGGACGGCAATGAAACAAAGATGGAGTGCACGAGCCAGAGCACCAGCTGCACCATTGACGGACTGAGATGTGGTCAACGCTACGAGGTGCACGTAATACCCGCGTCGGACAACTGCAAGAACCGCGTCAATGCCACTTCAACTTCATTTCAGACTGGTGAGACATGAAATAATAAATAAATGTACACAAACAAATGTTTCACTCCATCATAACTGATGAGCCCAGTCTCTGTACATACATACATACATACATACATACATACATACATATATATATATATATATATATATATATATATATATATATATATATATATATATATATATATATATATATATATATATATATATATATATACATACATACATACATGTATATACATATATGTATATATATGTATCTACATATATATACATATACATATATATGTATATATATACATATATATACATTGCATTTTCTTTGAATGCTTTTTAATCTTATTCTAGTTGTAATTAATTAATGACATTAACATTATAAACTGTCATGATGCATGTCTATTGGCTAGTATCACTCGCCACTAACACACTAAGCATCCCACCTGCCCTCCAAAGTGGAATGGCTGAGTTCCCTTTTGGGGGGGGGGATCAAATTTGTTCCCCTAAAATTTGAATTCTAACATGGAAAGTCTGACGTTCCTCCTTGGTGCTCGCCTCAAAATCCAATATGGCTCCCACATGCATGAAGGGTAGTACAAGTTGCATTTCTTGACTATTGGCTTGTGTTGTGTTGATAGTAGTTTGTTCACCGACTACAACTGTTAGTAAATTTCACAAGCTCTCTGGAACGAGATTTCAAGTCATTTTGTAATTCAAGTTCTTACTTCTGAGGTAAAGGCAACACAGGGACAGAAAGTGCTATAGGAATGTTGTGATAATTGTAGTTAACATACTATGAATTTATTAATAGAAAAGAAAGGATGAAGGGTCAGAAATCACAACACCATTCAGGCCTGAAAACTGGCCACATCTCTGAATTCTCACACTTTTCTAAAGCTTTTTTATAGGAAACCTCAGGGCCAAAATTAATTAACTCCACTATATCATTGGACATATGAACAAACTGAAGTAAATATCTAGTTATTATTTTAGATCCAGCTATCTGGGACACAGCCAGCGTGTGTTTGGCAAAGTAAAATGCGGCCTGACCCCATTTAATCTGGTGTTTAAAAAATGGTTTTGGTTTGGGTAAAATCCATACAGAGAACTGTAACACCACTCTGAGACACCACTGTAACCTCAATGCAGAAGAATTCATTAGGTAATAATATGGCAATAAAAAGATGTAACCTAACCCCTAAGCGCCGGTGAAATGAATGGGGATGTTGTTCTATCCAATTCTTCGATGGTGAGTGGCTGTACCACTCCACCCAGGGTGGATCTTTTTGTGCAGCCTGTTAAATGCTTTCATCTCGCATGTCGCGCCATTCTTCTCAACATCCTGCCCCGCCCGCGCAGGTCACAAATGACGCCGATGAGCTTTTGTGTATCATTGATATGTTTTTATCACCGGCTGATAAATGACTGGAATAGGGCCGCCAACTTAAAGACTTGGGTCGTTAAATCTGGTGATAATGACACCCAAACACACTACAACCAACAGAAACTTCCCACCAAAAAACAAAAAACAAAAAACAACTACCATGAATTAAAATAAGAATTTTTTACTGAAGAGTTAAATCCTATGAAGTGATTCTCTGTTGACTGCAGACAGAACTCATTGGGGAGGGGAATACTTGTTTACAGGTTTCATCTTTCATGTCCTGTTTTCCGTCCAAGTTCACATCTATGTTGGACTCTTCTTCTTTAAAAAAGAAAAAGAAAAAAGAAATGGGTCTCCCCATTCAGCTTAACACTCAATATCACATTGTTTTGTGTTCTCACTGTTCATAATAGACCTGTGCTTTTATAAAGACTGAATGAATGCAGCAAAAGCAGCGATCTACAGTATCAGGGCGTTTTAGCCTAAAAGGAGATTTGAGACATTTCCCCTTTGATAGTGACATTTAACCATAATTACTGTTATTTATTTTTTTAGCTCTTCTGTTCTCCATTAACCATATATTCTTTTTTTTTTTTGGTAACCTTACGTGGGTATATATATATATTAAAGTGTATAACATAATGTGGTTTAAGTTACAACTTTGATATCTCTTTCTTTCAAGTCTCCTGTCCTCCCGGCAACCCGATGTTGTTACGAGATTGTAGCAGTGATGTTATTGTCTTCTCGTGGAATCACACAAGCGACATAGATTTCTACATGGCCAGGGCGGTTGACTCAAAGGTAATGTGTTGCAGAAGGTTTGGTTTCTTTTAAAATGGTATCTTGTGGTTTGAAATCATGAAAACCCCAAAATTCAGTGTCTTAGAAAATCTGAATGTTGTGAAAGAGTTAAATATTGGAATCTCACGGTGACACATCCTAATTGGATAATTAACAAAACACCTGCAAAAGGTTTCTTGATCCTCTAACTTTTTTTTTTGTTAGATGTACCTCTACGTTTGTTTATTATTTCATATGAATACGCTTTAATCATAATGACCACAGTTGATTACTATCAGCTTCAAGCACATTTTTAAAATGTATTTAAAAGACACAAACCTGGCTATTGTAAGTTTTAATGATTCTGTTTTTCTCATTTTTCTGCAATTTGTTTGCATAACTTATGAATGAGATAAAGATCTAGATTATTTGAATGTCTCAAATAAATATATGGAAATTTGTCATATAATTGATATGACTAAATCCTAAAAAGTGGGTTTAGTTGCACTAAATCATGACTGTGTTCATAAGACTTAGAGGCTTTTTCTGGTACAAAGCAAAGATCCCCAACCCATTTTTTTTTTGCCACGGAAAAGTTTTAATATCACACAACATCAACCGTCAGAATGACATACCTTTGGATAATGCTGATGCCGCAGCAGGGAAATTTGTGAAATGTGCATGCGTTAAAATCAAACCATCGTTTCAGCATACCTCAGACTACAACCGTTTAGTTCTGGTGTATTATATCGCATTTTATTTACACATTACCTAATTGCATACCTTATACAATCAAATGAAATGTTAACAGAAGTTTTCCATATACAGTGGCTTGCAAAAGTATTCGGCCCCCTTGAACATTTCCACATTTTGTCACATTACAGCCACAAACATGAATCCATTTTATTGGGATTCCACGTGAAAGACCAATACAAAGTGGTGTACAAAGTGGAACGAAAATCATACATGATTCCAAACATTTTTTACAAATAAAAAACTGAAAAGTGGGGTGTGCATAATTATTCAGCCCCCTTTGGTCTGAGTGCAGTCAGTTGCCCATAGACATTGCCTGATGAGTGCTAATGACTAAATAGAGTGCACCTGTGTGTGATCTAATGTCAGTACAAATACAGCTGCCCTGTGACGGCCTCAGAGGTTGTCTAAGAGAATGTTGGGAGCAACAACACCATGAAGTCCAAAGAACACACCAGACATGTCAGGGATAAAGTTACTGAGAAATTTAAAGCAGGCTTAGGCTACAAAAAGATTTCCCAAGCCTTGAACATCCCACGGAGCGCTGTTCAAGCGATCATTCAGAAATGGAAGGAGTATGGCACAACTGTAAACCTACCAAGACAAGGCCGTCCACCTAAACTCACAGGCCCAACAAGGAGAGCGCTGATCAGAAATGCAGCCAAGAGGCCCATGGTGACTCTGGATGAGCTGCAGAGATCTACAGCTCAGGTGGGGGAATCTGTCCATAGGACAACTATTAGTGGTGCACTGCACAAAGTTGGCCTTTACGGAAGATTGGCAAGAAGAAAGCCATTGTTAAAGGAAAACCATAAGAAGTCCCGTTTGCAGTTTGCCACAAGCCATGTGGGGGACACAGCAAACATGTGGAAGAAGGTGCTCTGGTCAGATGAGACCAAAATGGAAAACGCTATGTGTGGCGGAAAACTAACACTGCACATCACTCTGAACACACCATCCCCACTGTCAAATATGGTGGTGGCAGCATCATGCTCTGGGGGTGCTTCTCTTCAGCAGGGACAGGGAAGCTGGTCAGAGTTGATGGGAAGATGGAGGGAGCCAAATACAGGGCAATCTTGGAAGAAAACCTCTTGGAGTCTGCAAAAGACTTGAGACTGGGGCGGAGGTTCACCTTCCAGCAGGACAACGACCCTAAACATAAAGCCAGGGTAACAATGGAATGGTTTAAAACAAAACATATCCATGTGTTAGAATGGCCCAGTCAAAGTCCAGATCTAAATCCAATCGAGAATCTGTGGCAAGATCTGAAAACTACTGTTCACAAACGCTGTCCATCTAATCTGACTGAGCTGGAGCTGTTTTCCAAAGAAGAATGGGCAAGAATTTCAGTCTGTAGATGTGCAAAGCTGGTAGAGACAAACCCTAAAAGACTGGCAGCTGGAAGTGCAGCAAAAGGTGGTTCTACAAAGTATTGACTTTGAATAGTTACACACACCCCACTTTTCAGTTATTTATTTGTAAAAAATGTTCGGAATCATGTATGATTTTCGTTCCACTTCTCACGTGTACACCACTTTGTATTGGTCTTTCACGTGGAACTCCAATAAAATTGATTCATGTTTGTGGCTGTAATGTGACAAAATGTGGAAAAGTTCTGGGGGGCCGAATACTTTTGCAAGCCACTGTATAGTGCATGAAAAACAAAACTCACCACAACGCAGAACCAGTGGGAGACCTGTGGCTGTTTCTCTGTAACGAGACGGTCTGGTCTGGGGAGGTTTAAAGGTTTCGTCGGCTTATTAGAAAGCCGGTTGCCACATATTAAGCAGAGTGGCGGCTTGGTGCATAGAAATCACACATAAACAGTACAGACCAAAAGTTTAGACACACTTTCTCATTCAATTGAATGAGAAAGTGTGTCTAAACTTTTGGTCTGTACTGTATAAATCCATATTTTAAGCATGACTCCTGGTTTTGTCTGTGAAATGTTGCTTTCTTTTCTTGGAATTCGTAGGGTCTTCTTCTGACTATTCACTGGATACTTTTCAGAGACCTCTGTTTTCTAATCCTTTTTCTAGCTTGTGGGTTTGTTTTAAGCGCTGACATTTCACGTGACCGAGGCAAGCGCCTTGACGTGCGTCAGTAGTGAGTTATAGCTGGATGTGACGAAGAGAATCCGGTCATTTTTCAAATTGAAATGTCGTTCAGACTCAGATAATAAATACTAATAATAATACCAATAATAACTTATCTTTTTTGTGCGGCCTGTGGCCCAGTACCAAATGACACATGGTCTGGTACAGGTCCTGTGGTTGGGCACCTCTCGTCGAAAAAATAGTTCAAACACAAAGATGTTCACTTATTGATGCTTGAAAAAAACATTTCACAGTATCTCAATAAAAAGGTTTCTATGTAATAATTGTTTGTTTTTTTATTTGGTGGAGCAGCACTAAACATCGTCCCCATTTCACATCAAGATCTCTTCTGTCTCCAGGGAGAGGTCATGAACTGCATGACCGAAGACAACTCATGCTACTTCACACACACAATGTGTGGTCGACGGTATTCCTTCACAGTGTACTCCATCACACAGGGCTGCAGGAGTGAGGTTAGCTCACCTGTTCACGTTCAAACAGGTAAAACCATGCATGTGTTAGAACAACCCCAAAGCCCAGACCTAAATCTGTAATCTGTAGTTGGATGGCAAAACTGACATTCACAGATGTGCTCTGTCCAATCTGGCTTAGATTGAGATATTTTGCAAGAGGAGAATTTGCAAAGATTCCAGTCAGTAGATAACCAAAGCTAATATAGACGTAGCCCATAAGACATGGAGGCTGCAATCGCAGCAAAAAAGTGGTTGAAACCATAAATCTTTTAAATCGGTTAAACTATGAATCATTTTCCTTCCACTTTACAGTTATGCACTACTATGTGTTCCTCTGTAACACAAAACCCAAAGTAAAAGACTGGGAAGTTTGTGTAGAAACACCTTTAAGGGGTGTCAACACTTTTGCAAAGCAGTGCAACTTCAATCTAGAGGTATTTTTTTGCTTCAGGTCTAGATTGTTTTTAGTACTGGTGAGAATAAATGCATCATATTTGTTGAAACTTAAATGTGGTGTGAGGATGAGAGTCAAATTTGAGATCATTTGGAAATATTATGTATTCTAAAAGAATAACACCTACTCTGATATGGCCAGTAATACGCTGGTGTGAGTGAGATTTATTCACCTTAGCCATCTTTTCTTGAAGATTTCATGTTAGAAATGTAAATCTCCCATTAGCATGACCTTATTTAAGCTCTTTAGATTTGATCAAATAAATTCTATTTTTATTTCTTTTTATTATTCAGCGCCCTGCATTCCCCAGAATTTGGAAACTTCAGCCAGTTGCAGCAGTACCGTTCTGGTCAGTAAGTGGGACAACGCAGAGGGGGCCCTGTGGTACACCGTCGAGGCTAAAGGCAACATCAGAAACAGCAGCTATAACTGCAGCTCACGTACCAGCAGCTGTGCCATGGAGGGTGTCCTCTGCGGAGATCAGCTGACCATGACCATCAAGGCTTTCGATGACGAATGTGCCAGTCCGGCACAGTTGGGGCCTCCTGCAGAGACAGGTAAGGAAGATCTGTTTCTAGAATTGTACAGATGTATTGAGGTGGGGAAAAAAGATACAAATATCTAAAACAAACACTTGAATATTTTACCAAACAGAAGCAAGTTTGTGGAAAAAGTGTTAAAGGGGACATATTATGCTCATTTAACTTTTTTCATCCTCTATAAACATTCCAAATACAAATTAAATCCATCCATCTGTGCAACTTTTTGCTGTCAGAAATCTTCTGCAAGCTGTTTGAAAAAGTACGGAAGCCCTAAAGGGTCATACATACATACATTTTACTTCCCCCGTTTTCTCTTGATAACGAGATAATTTTCCTCCGTTTTCTCGTGATAACGAGATAATTTTCCTCCGTTTTCTCTTGATAATTTTCCTCCGTTTTCTCGCGATAACGAGATAATTTTCCTCCGTTTTCTCGCGATAACTAGAAATTTTTCCTCCATTTTCTCATGATAATTTTCCTCCGTTTTCTCATGATAATGAATTTGAGACTTGACTTTTCAAATTAATGACTACATCAGGCTCACTTAGATTTGCGCCTCCGATAAAGATGAAGCCTTGCTAACCGTCTTCTTAGATGACGCACACTAATGTGTTCATTATCTGTAATAGCGAGGCATAAAGCTATTTCAGACTGTGTCAGGCCTCAATTGAAAAGATGTGTGATGCGGTGATCAATAGTATCCTGCTCCTCTGACATTGCTACACTGAATGATGTTTCCTGCAGTGATTTAACAGAGAATATTGTTTTGTTTTCTTGAGATCTCAAATTAATTATCTTGTTATCACGTGAAAACGGAGGAAAATCATCTCGTTATCACGAGAAAACGTGGGTAATAAAATGTATGTATGTATGATGACCCTTTAGGGCTTCCGTAGAAATAAAAAAAAGTGCCTTATTGGGATGTCAAAATAAGCTGAATTTGCATACAATTGCCCCTCAACTGTCAAACTCCGCCCCTCACTTGTCAAACCCCGCCCACCAGTTTCAATTCTATGACAATCACATGTATAAAAAAAAGTACTCAAAAATTGTACTCAAGTAAGAGTAGCACTACTTCAACACATTGTTTACTCAGGTAAATGTAAAAAGTAGCTGTCCAAAGAATTACTAGAGTATTTGGTACAAAGGCTACTTGAGTACAAAGTAAAATTTTATAAAAAAAAATTTTTTTATATCATCATACAGAGAAAAAAAAAGGTTATTGGGAAATTCTGGTATTTCAAAGACTAAAATAAAATAACACTGATACAAATAAATAACATAATTAAAAAATAGTGAATTTCAAGCAAAAAACAAAGACTTTTCTAAGTCACCTTTTTTCAATACGCCTATAATACCAATACTTATAGTTGGTAAGCCTGCCTGCCTGCCAACTGTATATTCAGTTGACCTCAAAATGCAACAAGGTCAACAGGTAGAAAATGACATATAAAAGCAAAGCATGTGTAGAAACAGCTGGTCTCCTTTAATAACCGTATCGTAAGTAGTAACTGTAGGTGTGTGTCTGTGTCTGGTGTATTTTTGTTAAAACATGTAAAACATTCTGTGAAGTAGGTAGAGTATTCAGAAATATTACTCAAGTAAAAGTAAAAAGTACGGTAGAGGTGGGTAGTAAGTAACCAGTTACATTTACTCAGTTACATTTACTTGAGCAACTTTTTGGGAAAAAATAGTTGTTTTGATACACTGCACTTTCTACTCTTACTTGATTAAAATTTCTGGATGCTCTACCTACTGCGAGTAACTTCACTAAATTCATCACACACAGACACACATCTTTAGTTTTTAGTAAATGAGACCACCTGTTTCTACACAAGCTTTGTTTTTCTAACCTGTTGAGCTTGTTGCTGGATCTTGAGATCAAGTAAATATACAGTAACCACTGGAAATATTTATAATACATATAATAATATGATATTATAATATAATAGCATATATATTTATATATATATATATTAGGGATGTAAGAAAATATTGATACACTGATATATTGCGATATTTTATTTTCCAATATTGTATCAATATTTAAAACAAAATAAAAAATCTAGATTTTTTTTTTAAGGATTTGAATGGAACTATTAATGATGACAGTAATTTTTGTAGTAAAATTAAAAGTGTAACTGGTAGTTTGTGGCTGTGTTCACCTTCTTTGTTCCAGTAGATCCACTAGATCTAGTAATAAAACTGAATGTGTTAAAGTATGAAACAGGTTGGAGTGTTTAGAATGATGGGACAGTTTTCCTACAGTTAAATTGAGTTTTAAAAATCACAGTATATCGTCTTACTCATAGTATCGCGATATATTGAGAAATATCGTATCGTCTCCCCTGTATCGCGATACATATCGTATCGCCAGATTTTTGCCAATACACATCCCTAATATATATATATATATGTATATACATTACCTACTTTGCGTATTGAATTCATTTTGAAAAACAATTGCCAAGCTGCCAAAATATTTGCTGCTTAATGTTTTTTTATTTTGTAATTATGTTATTTGTATATGTTATTTGTAAAATTAAAGAAATTAAAAATAAAATAAGAAGTATTCTTTCCATTTCAGTTATTTAAAATACCTGAATTTGCCCATGACTTAATTCTTTTTGTCTGCCAGTTGTTTAAAATAGGCATAATATGCTCCCTTTAAAATGACCCAGGAGTGAGTATGAATGAGGCTTGTTCCCTCTCGTTTAGTGCCGTGCGTCCCCCAGAATGTGTCTGCTACAAAGGAGTGTGGATCCGACTCCGTCAGGGTGTCGTGGAAGATGAACAGCGGGACGCTCTTCTACATGGCTGTCGCAAAGTCCAGCGACAACGTGTTCCACAGCTGCAACTCTCTCGACGCATCCTGTACGATCAGTGGCTTGAAGTGCAGCAGCAACTACACCGTCCACGTTGTCGCCTCAAACTTTTACTGCAACAGCTCGGAAAGCGAAAAGATCATCTTGAAGACAGGTACTTTTGTTTAAATAAAAGATAACACTGATGATCAGATAAGGAGATTTTTTTGTGCATGAAGCTTGAAAAGCAAATCTGCAAATGTCAGTTTTTATCCTCCGGTCCTTCCAGCTGACTGCTCCCCAGACAACGTTGCTGTCTCCCTGGACTGCGCCTCCAACAAGGCTCTGATTTCCTGGCAGTGGCCGTCGCCGATAAACTCCTTCACTGCCACCATCGCTGATGAAGTTGACGGAGCTCTCAGCTGCAACTCCACCACAGCTGGCTGTGAAGTTCCCAACCTGAAGTGCGGCCGCCTCTACAGCGTCTCCGTGTCTCACAATGACGCTGCCAACTGTTCCAGCGTGCCCTCTGACCCCGTCTACATGGAGTCTGGTAGGAACAATCACAGCTCCAAATACGAAGCTCTGACAAACTAAAACAAGCACATCTCGTCCACGTTTGGAAAAGGCTGAGTAGATGAGTAGATGAAGTATGCAGATAAACCAGAGGCTTACATAAAACTGTATTAAAAAAAATCAACCCAAGCTCCTCGTCTTTTAGCTCAGTTAGGATTACCTGAATAATTTATATTTACAAAATGCTAGAATAATAATTACACAGTTGTGTAAAAAATTTGTGGGGCCAAGTCTGCTTGAAAAAAAACTGAATCAGATACATCAGCTTTGTCAGAAGGAATGGGCCAATATTCCAGCAAACCATTGTGAGTGGGAGGAGGGAGACATTAAAGGTTTGACCCAGGTCTTACAGTTTAAAAGTAATTTCTACCAATTAATAAGGAAATATACGGAAACTTAAGAATTTTAAGAAAGTAAAAATAAAGAAATCGCAATGTTTTTTCCCCATCAATTTGGCATTAAAGCTACATTGTGTATTTATTTTGAGTTAATTCTTAGCAAAAACCTCCTTGTTCTTTCAAAAATATGTGCTCATTCATGTTTAATTACTTCCACCTACTAATACAAGTATTCTTGTAAGTGTAGAATCTGGTATTCAGAATACATACGAGCGGGTCGCTCGAATGGCTGAATCTATGTTGAGCCTCCATCTTTGAAATACATTTGCCAACGAGGGACATTCCTGGAAATTCTAGCTCCGCCTTTTGCTACACTCAGTTGCACCGTGACGAATGCCAGAGGGAGATTGTCTACTCGCGACGCGGCAGACGTCTGACTATATAACTAAATGCAATGTAGTTTTCTAAAGTAACCTCATCACTGGAAGGAACACTGGACAAAGTCGTAGTACTGGAAGCCATGTTAACCTTAGCATGAAACGGCCACCGTAGGAGTTAAAACATGCTCGGATTGGGGGGGTGGGAGGCGGGGCTAGAACGTAATATTCAGGAGGTTGTTTCACCGCTAGATGGGAGAAGTTCTTACACAATGTAGCTTTAAAAATGGAGATTGCAACATCATGTTGCTGCAGGAGGGACTGGTGCACTAAGGTGGTAATACCATTAGGTGGAAACAGTAAAGCAACATCTCAAGACACCACGAGGAGGTTAAAGCTTGGACATCAATGGGTCCTCCAAGTGGACAAAGACAAGGAGCATACCAACAGATTAGCTACAAAGTGGCTAAAGGACAATAAAATCAGTGTTTTGTAGTGGGTGTCAAAAGCCTCAGATCTGAACCCCGTGAAAAATCGTGGGGCCAAGTCTGCTTAAAAAGGAGGAAGGAATGGGCCAATATTCCAGCAAACCGTTGTCAGTGGGAGGAGGGAGACATGAAATGTTTGACCCAGGTCTTACAGTTTAAAAGTAATTTCTACCAATTAATAAGGAAATATACGAAACCTTATGAATTTTAAGAAAGTTAAAATAAAGAAATCTCAAAGTTTTTCCCCCCCAACAATTTGGCATTAAAGCTTCTCTGCCGAGTTTGCTGAGAGTGCTGCCAAGAGTGCACCATGTGGCCATTAGAGGAACTGCAGTCAGCAAAATGTGCACTCCCGTGACGTTCAAGTGCATCGTCATTAGTCCGACCTCTACGCTCCGACGGTCAGAGGCCCTTTTTGCTCATTCACTGAGCAAAATTGTTCTCTTCTTTGACTTACATGGAGTTTGTGGGCTGGCTAGCTTAGCTTATCTAGCGCCTCCTGATGAACGCGCATATGTGGCTACGTACGTGTGTCATTATGTCACGGCACTCTCTCTCACAGGAGCAGCCTGAGGTGGTAAGGACCCAAACCACCTTAAAAATTAATTGAATTGCAACCTCGGCAAAAAAGTACTAGATTCAACCGTATCGTCAGGACATGAAAAAAACTGACTATAGATTTAGAAAAAAGGTTTTATTTTAACAAAAATATGACATAATGCAGCTTTAAGCAAAAACACATAATTTTGTTAATCCTAAGAGACCTAAAAGGCGAAAGATTATGTGTTTTATGTTTTTATAGACTGTGTGTAGATATCTGGTGGACAACGAGTCTACTTGTAATTGTTCAGAATTCATACTTCTAATTAACATTTCTGAATTTCCATCAACATAAACTCGTTTTACCTCACTCCACAGATCACGTAAAAGACACATTTATGTATTTTCATGCTATTTTTCTATGTCATCATCACTCTGCATTCTTCCCGTTTCTGTCCAGTTCCTTGTGGTCCATCTAATGTCCAGGTGAAAGTGAACTGTGCCTCCGGTGCTGTGAACATTAGCTGGGACGCACAAAGAAAAGCTGAGGGCTACGTCACTGTAATCTCGGATGCAAACAAGACGAAGACTCGGTACAATACCACACAACCCAGGCTGAGCTTTGGCTCAAAGGACTGTGGGCAGGAGTATACGGTGAAGGTGATGTCCTTCAATCAGAGCTGTGTCAGCTTTCCTTCAAAAACGTACTTCAAAGAAGGTGAGAAAGGCCCTTTTCGCCCCTCATCATGCTGCATCATGTGTAAATTAATGTTGCCACATTCCTCATGGTGAGACAGATTAGGTTCAACAGATCAGAGGTTCTATTCCCTCCAGCTCCGTGTGTGCCCACTAACGTGACGGCAAACAGAAGCTGTGGCCAGAAGTTTGTGGATGTTACGTGGCAGTCGAGCCAAGGAGCCCAGAACTACATGGCGACCGCTGTGGACGACCGAGGCAACCGCTTGACATGCGTTTCAAACGAAACATCGTGCCGACTGGACGGCATCATGTGTAGCCATGTTTACAATGTCAGCGTGGTTGCCATGGATGACTCGTGTACCAGCATGAGGAGCGCACCAGTGAGACTAACGATAGGTGTGTATTTGGAGAGGTCACCGTTTGTTGTTTTTATACCGATTAACGATTTTCACATTTTATCGCAACTCACCGACCGACCAGAGTTTACCTCCGCCCACACATGTACTTAAAAAGGCGCAATAAGGAGGTGTTGCCTGGCGGACCAGCGAACATCTGGGTGGAGAGGGCTGGGCGTGGCTGGCACTGTGATTGACATGTTGCAGACCTGCTGCAGTTGCACAGACACGACAGTGAAAAAAAGATGGAGAGCAATGTGAGCTGTTTCGTCTCAGAGCGATCTTTTTTTATGTGGAGGATTTCTCTCCTCCTCCTTCACCAGAGGAAAGGGAGGGAGGCTCTGTGGAGGAGGCGTGGGCGGAGACTTAGCTTGTTTTATACCCCACGGCGGCATCACCACAGAGCGAATAGCAATGCCTGATTGAAATTCAAGTGCAGTATAGAGTTTTAGCCTGAAGAGGGCACCACACTGATGGTTTTAGGCAGAAAATTTCTTGTTTTTACTAAGATGCACTGGAATACCAAAAATAATTACCAGAAATGTAGACAGCATTATTAGACACTCATATAAACAGTTTATCAACAAAAAAAAAAGTTGATTTGGGGGTGAGTTGCTCTTTAAACACCATAAGTAAAATTGAGTCCGACCAATTGCTTTCGGTCCTTTTACCTGAACACATGCAGAATGTTTTATGTGCGGAACTCAACATGCAGTGCAACGTTTCCGCAGCGCAACTTTAAAACGTGACACCAAAACAAAACAGAAAGGACTCCCATCTATCACTAAACACTTGCTATTTGGGAACATTAATGGTTTCTCATGCAGCTACAGTAGAAAAAGAAAGATGGACCAATCCAGAACTTTGTCAGCGAACGCATCTTTCAACAGCAATAAGCCCCATAACACGCTCTGCACTGAACTGAATGACTCACCTGAAACAATGTCAGGCTGAATGTAAACATCACTGATACTAGAGAAAAAAAGCAGCTGACGTCCGCATGGCTTATTTTGGATAAAACGCAAGTTGGGTGGAATCCCCGTTGATGAAAAGGGAGTTTCCCAGCAGCTGCATTCAAGTACAGCCGTGAGACTAGGCTGTCGAAATATCAAAACAACTCTAAAGTGATTTAAGCATGTTTTATTCTCAAATATGGACAAAGTATTATTCAAACATTTCTAAACATTACAAGTGACTGTTCTCAAGTGGTTATATTGTCTTCTACTCTGGCTATGTCTGCTTATACTGTTTTATTTTTAAAAGATCCAAACAAATCTCCAGTCAGTTCTACACTTTCAACTTTTTTTAAGTTATAGATTATAATAAAATCTAATTAATTTGAGGAATGGAAAGGAATGAATTCAGGAAAAAAGCTTGTTTCTTGCTAATCATAGTTAAAAAAACAAAAAACAAGTCATGAACATTAGTATTTATTTTTCTCGATTAAAGTGTAACAAAAATATACCCAACCGTGATTTTTGAGTTTCGTTACACCCCTAATATTCATGTATTAGAATGGCCCATTCAAAGTCTCCATACCTAAATCTAATCATATTATGTGGAAGACCTAAAAACTGCCGTTCACAGATTCTCGCTGTCCAATCTGACAAAGATCGAGCAAAACTTACCAATTTGTTTTTGTCTATAGCTAAAATTGTAGAAGAGTTTGTATTATTTAAGTATTGACTTAAGAGGCTGAATGCAAATGCACACCACACTTTTCAGATTATTATTTAATGAAAATAAATAATTCCTATGCATTACTTAGTGTTGCCACATCACATAAAATCTTAATAAAATCTATGAGGTCTGTGACTGTAATATGTCAATATGTAAAAACTATGAAGGGCATAAATACAGACATGTCATGCTAATGTCCATGAATGTGCTCTGACTTTATACCTATACCCTTTTACCTGCAGAACCCTGCCCTCCTGCTCAACTCACCGCCTCAGTTAACTGCACCGACAACTCCGCCACGTTAGCCTGGGACGGTAGCCCCAATGCTGCGTCCTACACCGGAAAGGCGACGAGCTCCGATGGCCACACTGTAACCTGTGAAGCGGGACTGAATCTCGGATGCCAGCTGAAGGGTCTGTATTGTGGGAAGAAGTACACCTTCACCGTGTTGGCATCGGACGGTGACTGTCGGACTGTGGACAGCCAGCCCGTCAATCACACAACTGGTGAGAGGCACAAAAATGAACTCCACCCATTAGTCTTTACTCTTTAATTTTCTTATAAATCTTTCTCTGTCTCTACCACTTAACTTTGCTTGGAGGTGAAGTTTCTTTGTTGTTTGTTTTTATCCTTTAAGTAAAGGGTTTTATCTAACTTCCTCATACCTTATTCATATGGAGGATATATGTTTATCAACATAATTACCTAATTAAGCAATTACTGAACTAGTACTAATTGGAAATATGAAGCAAATGATAAAACGTCTAAATGCTACATTTCTTTTGTTTCTTTAATAAAGCTTCATCCTAAAATTCAAAGCCCCTAAAATCAATTCAACCAGCTGACAAAAAATTATAACCAAACTTTAAAGCTAATTAAGATTTCTAGAGTGTTTTTATAATCAAGTGTACAGACACAAGCAAACTTGTTGACACCCCGAGGTAAATAAGTGTAAAAATACTTACAATTATTAAATATTTTACTGCAGTAGCATGAGCCCACATGGAAATGTTTGAAAAATAAGACTTTTATTCTGAGTTTTTTCAAAATCAGTGGTAAAAATTGTTTATCAACAAAGATTATTTTTAACAGAACCAATGGTGAGGAAGACGGTAAAGGAAGTAAAAAAATACATTCAACGCTCACACTGCTGAAAAGACGGACATTTTGGAGGTCACCGAGCCTCCATGATAACCAGAAGATGCTATAAACAGGGGGAAAAAAAGAGATGTCTAATTTTCATCATAGATACACTTCAACTGTGAGAGACAGAATGTAAAAAAAATCCAGGAAATCCCATTGAAAAGAATTGATTTGTTTAATGATGCAGAAAATAAGTATTTAGCACCTGCAACCAAGCAAGAAGTCTGGCCCTCAGACCTGTTACTACTTCTTTAAGAAGCTCTTCTATCCTCCATTCATTACCTGTATTAATGGCTCCTGTTTGAAGTCGTTATCTGAATAAAAGACACCTGTCTACACCTTCAAACAGTCAACCTCCAACCTCCCCCATGGCCAAGACCAGAGAGCAGGGACAGAATTGTATAGCTGCACAAGACTGGGATGAGCCAATCTACAATAGGTAAACAGCTTGGTGAGAAGAGATCAACTGTTGGAGCAAATATTAGAAAATGGAATAATGCAAGATCACTGACAATCTCCCTCACCCTGAGGCTCCATGCAAGATCTCACCTCGTGGGGTACATATGATCTTGAGAACGGTGAAGACACAGTCCAGAACTACATGGGGGGTTCTGGTCAATGACCTGAAGAGAGCTGGGACTACAGTAACAAAGGTTACTATCAGTAAAACTATGTCGTCATGGATTACAATCCTGCAGGGCTCGAAAGCCTGGCTGAAGCTGAATGTCCTGCTTAAGCCAGCGCATGTCCAGGCCCGTCTAAAGTTTGCCAGAGACCATCTGGATGTTCCATAGGAGGATTGGGAGAATGTCATGTGATCAGATGAGACCAAAACAGAACTCTTTGGTATAAACGCCACTCGCCGTGTTTGGAGGGAGAAGAATGCTGAGTTGCATCCCGAGAACACCATAGCCACTGTGAAGCATGGCAGTGGAAACATTATGCTGTGGGGCTGCTTTTCTGCAAAGGGGACAGGACGACTGATCCGTATTAAAGAAAGGATGAATGGGACCATGTATGTTGAGATTTTGAGTAAAAACCTCCTTCCATCAGTGAGAGCATTGAAGATGAAACGTGGCTGTATCTTCCAGGATGACAATGATCCTAAACACATCGCCGGGGCAACAAAGGACTGGCTACGTAAAAAGCAATGCAAGGTTCTGGAGTGGCCTAGCCAGTCTCCAGACCTCAATCAATTAGAGAATCTGTGGAGGGAGTTGATAGTCCGTGTTGCCCAGCGACAGCCCCAAAACACCACATCTCTAGAGAAGATCGGCATGGAGGAATGGGCCAAAATAGCAGCTACAGTGTGTAAACCTGGTGAGACGTTTGACTTCTGTCATTGCTAACCAAGGTTACATTACAAAGGATTGAGGGGAACTTTTGTTATTGACCAAATATTAATTTTCTGCACCATTATACAAATAAGTTCTAAATAAATCATACAATGTGATTTCCTCTTTTTTAACATTCTGTCTCTCACAGTTGAAGTCTACCTATGATGAAAATTACAGACCTCTGTCATCTTCTTAAATGGGACAACTTGCACAATCGGTGGCTGCCAAATACTTTTTTGCCCCACTATACATGCTAACCTGTTGTTTGGAAGGCATACAGGGAATTTAAGCAGAACCGAATGATTTGTTTAGATGAGACTAAGATTGATGTCCTCAGCAATAATTGGAAATTACTTCATGCTCTAAGTATAGTGGAGAGGATTTGAGTTATGTTCTGTGGTCCCTTATTCATCAGACATATCCATCACAGTCCTCCAGACCTAAATCCTATTAAAAAAACCTTTTGGGTGACTCTTGGATGATATGGAAAGTTAGTGCAAAGAGTAATGATCAAAGATTCCTTTCTCAGCACTGTATACAAAGGTGACAGTACAAGGTACTGGGTGCAGGGGGAAACACTTATTGCACAATTAAAATGATTTATTTCCTCAGCCAAGGAGGTCATGTTTTTGCCAGGGTTTGTTTGTTAGTTTGTCTGTCTGTTTGTTGACAACATAACTATAAGTTATAGACGGATTTTGATTAGATTTTTAGGAAATGTCCGCAGTGGAACTGGGATAGAGTGATTAGATTTTGCTGCCTTGGCGGAGGTTTGCGCTCTCTGCGTGCTTTCCTAGCTGGCATGGGTTTTTGCAACCTGCTGAAAAAATTACCCTAACTTCAATTCATTTTTGTATTGGCGAAAATTTGGCGTTACGATATGTATCGCGATACAGGGGAGGCGAAACGATATATCTCGATACTATGAGTAAGACTATATATTGTGATTTTTAAAACTGAATTAAATGTAGGAAAGACTGTCACAGCGTTCTAAACACTCCAACCTGTTTCATACTTTAACACATCCGGTTTTATTACTAGATCTAGTCGATCCACTGGAACAAAGAAGGTGAAAACAGCCACAAACTACCAGTTACAATTTTAATTTCAGTACAAAAATTACTGTCATCATTAATGGTTCCATGCAAATACTTTTTTTAAAAATCGATATTTTTGTTTTGAATATTGATACAATATCGGGAAATAAAATATTGCGATATATCGGTGTATCGATATTTTCTTACATCCCTAATCATTTCCCTAATACAACTGTGTATTATGAATATTTTCTCAAACATTGCCGAGTCCAGCTCATTAGCTCTTGTTCCAGCCCCATGTGCTGTTCAGGGTGTGCTCACCAAGCTCAACTGTAGCACCAACGCACTGAGCGTAAGCTGGACCCCTGGATCCATCCCAGTCAACCACAGCGCCACCGCCGTGGCCGCCGACGGCACCGCGCTCCGCTGCTTCACGGAGGATTACAAATGCACCTTAGATGGCTTGCGGTGCGGCCATCGATACGCTGTGAGCGTGAAACCCATCAGCAGCACATGTGAAGGCCAGAGCAGCGTCCCAGAGATCGTGAACTCAGGTAGACGCATTCATGAGAACCACTCTCCCCTAACAATCTCACTCGCCTCTCTCACTGATAACCTTTCTCGTTTTCTTCCAGTTCCGTGTGTCCCAGTGGACGTCCAAGGCAATCTGGAGTGCTCCACCAACACGCTGCAAGCATCCTGGAGAGCAGCTGCCGGAGCTACATCCTACATCTCCACACTGATGGGAGCCGGTGGATTCTCCGCCTCCTGTCAAACGGCCAACCAGAACTGCTCCTTCCCCAGGCTGCAGTGCGCCCAGACTTATAGTTTCAGCGTGGTGGCCGTCAACGACAGATGTAACAGCACAAAGAGCAGCACTGTCATCGCAGTAACTGGTAAGTCCAAAACATCACAATAGTTAGGAAGATACTTTGATGTGTAAACATGATCTTCTGGTGCGTTAGAATATTTTATATTATTCTTTACGAGATTCACCCCTATAACGCCATGTGTATAATTTTTGTTACCTACTTTTCTGATGGTTTCACCTCTTTACCGAATCCTGTGCGTACGTTCAATGTTATTGTTTTCATCTGGTAATTTGCGGTGGCCCTGAAAGGTCACAGCACGCAACTTAAGAAAACACATGCAAAAGGACAAAACACAAGCAAATTGAGAAAACATTTTCATCAATTTGACAACACGTGTGCAGAATTTCGAAAAAACGACACAACACATAAGAAAAATGCGCTGCAAATAGACCACAACACAACGGAAGTGTTTCCAGGGGACACTTAAATGTGATGCACATATGCATATATCGGCGATGTTCTTACATCCCTAGTCATAATTGTGAGATACAAACTCATAATTATAAGATAGAAAGTCAGAATTTCGACTTTCAAAGTCATAATAATGTATCTCATTGTGTTATGAAATAGTATTTCATAACACAATGAGATACTATCTCATAAGTCGAGGTTATGACTTTGCATCTCAAAATAAATTACTTTTTATCTCATTATTGACTGAAAGTTGAAATTATGACTTTTAATCTCATTATTCTGATTTTGAAGGTTGAATCCATGACTTTTTATCACATAATTATGACTATGAATTATGACTTTGTATATCATAATTATGATTGAAAGTCAGAATTATGATTTTGAAAGTCAAAATTATGACTTTTTATCTCATTATATTGACTTTCAACATCATATTAATGGCTTTGTATCTCATAATGACTGAAAGTCGTAATTATGGCTTTGTATCTCATAATTCTGAGTTTGTATCTCACAATTATGACATAGCAAGTGTCATTTTTTTACTTTCAAGTGGGGGACATGGCCTTCCATAGCAAACTGTTCTGCCACAGTTGAACAATTCTGCTTACAAAATGAAACCTATGGATGTGGGTGTTTCTAATTTAGATCATTTATATGAATATGATAGAAAAAGATACACCTCAAAGCTATCTGTATTTAGTGCAAAGCTCTTAGAGCCTTTTCAAATAGCTGACGAGCTATGATGGGATGACAGTCCTCAGAATTGGTCACCAGTTCATTGATTTACAACAAAGTTCTTCTGGTAAACATCTACATTGATATACAAGCTTTTCATGGTCATAAAAGTGTCAGTAGATTTCATATCTTTCTTAGTTTTTCATGCGGAATATGCTAGCAGTAGATGTACCGCTGCATGCTGGCAGGTTATTTTAAGTAATTTGAATGTTCTTATGAAATGATATAAATTATTTAAACTTCAACTTCCAATGAAGCGAACTGAGCAGATTCTATCATGGGGGGGGGGGGGGGGGGAGCTCGGGCGTGTGACGTCATGTGTCAACGTGGGTATACTTGTCTTATGCCCCCTAGCGGCGGATCTAAGCACAGCAATACAGGTAGCAAGTGCCAGTTTTATTCAAACATCTAAAATGACTGCATGCAAGTTTTCAAGGTCTTTTTGAAATGATTGGAGGATTAAACATGTAAAAAAAATAGCCTAACTGTCATTTTATTTTATTTTATTGTTGCTAAAGTCAAACATGTCAGTGCATGACAACCAAATATGATGAACTATTTTTAAGAAAAACTGGTTAAAATGTGTGATTCACTTCTGATACTTTAGAGGGGGGTTTAAGTCGGAGCCCAAGTAGATTTTTAGGGATATCAATACCAAAATAAAAACAAAATAAAGATGGGATGAAATCTATCCTTTTTTTAAAATCAGAAATGTACATTTATTTATATATTTAATATATACTATATCAATGGATGTTCACAGTATTGGTATTTTTCTTCTCTCAAAAGCATGAAATAGTTTCTGACTATCATTCTTGCATTAGTTTTTAAAGTGTAAAAAAAAAACATATTATAATTACTTTTTTAAACCATTTCCCTTTTACTATCTTGTTAGTGCAATGCACCACAAGTCCCCCTTTAGATCTCTGGGCACTTGAATTGAAAAAAATTATGATTATTCAAGTGGAAACATGCCTTGATGTGATGAAATTATTTAAATTCTGTAAATTCACTGAATCTTTGTTCGCTTCGATAAATTTCCAGCTCCATGCGACCCTGCAAACGTCACCGCTTCTCTGAACTGCCTCTCTGATGTGGTGACGGTGACGTGGAGCGCCAGCGCAGGGGCGAACGACTACACGGTCGTCGCTGAGGCCAGTGGACTTGTGGACTTCTGTAACTCGACCGCTACCTCCTGTGAGCTGACTAGGCTGCAGTGTGGGGAGAACTACACGATTACTGTGCTGGCGGGGGACACGAAGTGCAACAGCTCCATTCTGGCTAAAACCAACATAATAACAGGTACATTTTTAGAATAAAGACAATATTGCAAATGTTGTGGCTTTTTCCCCTTTCTTTTTTCTCTTTTTTTAAGAAATTGAGTAATGTAAATTATTTTTTAAAAATTCATTCTAATAGTTTACTGTATCGTTTATTATGATTGTTGTTTTTAAAAAATATAGTCCAAATTCAAACTATTGTTTTTAAATACATATAATTCTAAAATCTCCTCCAATTTTTAAAGGTATACTTACACCTTTAGAAAATGCTTTGATTTTGTCTATTATATTATATTATATAAAATATTTATTCAAAAAAATGAATCAATCTATACAAATTAAATACATAAAAAAATTATTAAATGTGGAAATTGTTTACATATATGATATATGATACTTGGATTTAATTTAATCTAATTACCTAATTCATAGTCCATGTGCTCCAGTGCATAACGAAATAATTGAAAGGGGCACAATTGCTCTTTACATACACCCTGATTGGTCAACTTTTCCAGTGAGGTAGCTTCAGACCAATGTAGCTTAGATTTCAAACATGAAATCTTATAAATATTACATTACATGCTTGTTAATAACTTGTCTCCATATTTTTTTAAAAAGTGTACATTTAAAAAAACCTCAGGAAAAAATGTCAACTTGAATGTTTACTGTTTCTTAATGGAGAAGTGTCAAAGCTCAGAGACCTAACCTATTAAAACATATTTTTATCTTCTTTCTAGCAACTTTTTCTTTATTCAGTCTGACTCAAACGTTTCTTTATGCATGCAAAACACATTCCTTTATATGTTTTGCATGCAGCTCCCTGCACCCCAGTGATCAAGAACTACTCTCATCACTGCGTCACTGAACGTACCACGGTTTCGTGGGTTGAGGACAAAGACGCCCTCAGCGTGACGGTCAATGCCACCTCCGACCGGGGTCACTCGCTGTCTTGTAGCTCTTCCACCAACACCAGCTGTGTCCTGGATGATCTGCGTTGCGGACACACCTACATGGCCCAGGCTGTTGCCAAAGGAGTCGAGTGCGCGAGCAAACCCACCTCTGCTTTCCAGATTATCACAGGTAAATCATAAGATACCAATGTAAAACCATGAAGTTTCCATTAAACTAAGAGTGTTAAACGTCTGGATGTGTTTGGTCTGTCAGCGCCGTGTACCCCTGGCAACGTTGAGTACCAGTACTACTGTGGATCTGGGATCGCTCTGGTGAGCTGGGACGAGGCTTTGGGCAGGGACGGTTACTACGTCCGTGCCCGCTCTGGGGACCACTCGGTCTTCTGCGCCGCCAGCCAGGACACCGACTGCTCGCTGCCTCCGCTGTGGTGCAGCCGCAAGTATGAAGTGGAAGTCATAGCTGTGGCTGACAGCTGCAACAGCAGTGTTCCTGGTGTCACACATATACAGACCGGTAAGAACAGGAATCCAACATGCAGCGCATCACTTTTCTACGTCTTATGTTACAGCCTTATTCCAAAACGGATTCAATTCATTTTTCTCCTAAAAATTCGACACAAAACATCCCATCATAACAACTTGAAAAAGTTTTTTTGTTATTTTTAGATTACTGCAAATTTATTGAAAATATAAACAATGTTAAATCACATGTACATAAGTTTTCACAGCCTTTCCTCAATGCTTGGTTGAATCACCGCTGGCAACAATTACAGCCTCTAGTCTGTTTGAATATGATGCCACAGGCTTGCTACACCTATTTTTGGGCAGTTTCGCCCATTCCTCTTTGGAGCACCTCGAAAACTCCTCCAGGTTGGGTGGGAAGCGTCGGTACACAGCCATTTTCAGATCTCTACCAGGGCTGGACGAGATAAGAAAAAGAGCCATATTGATAAAAAGAAAAGTCACATTGATCGATATCGATAATAATCAATAACTGTCAAATAAAAGTGTAGAAACATACATTTTAAGTTCAGCTCTGGCCATTTTATGCTGAACAACAACAACTGAGTTCAATTCAAGCCTTTATCCAAACGCCTTTTCTACCATAACTGAAAGTTAGTAGGAAACAAAAAGAAATGTAGTTAAGAGACCTGAGTGACATCAGTAAATACTGACAAACAAAAGAAAAATGTCATAAACAATTATATTATTGATTTAAAAATATATATTAATTATGATTATTTAAATTGTAGGTTTATCTTGATGCTTTAAAAAAAAAAATTGTAAAATTTTTATAACGCATTATTATAATAATGGCTCAGATCTTTGGTCTAGTAGTTTGAGTGTTAAACTTGGCCAATAAAGCTGATTGTGATTCAGTACGGCTGGTAAAGCTACAGCTAACAAGCTACAGAGTGTAGGCGGCGCCCAAAACACCAGAGCCCAGTCCAGGAATGTTTAAACCGCCGGGTCCTCCCTGCCCCGTTTGTATCTTTGAAAGCGTTTTCGCTCCTGAGGAAGTGGCGGAGTACCGGCTGGACATTTTTAAAGCCTCCGGCTGTGTTGTGACAGCAGCACCGGTCCGCAGCGGGCCGGGAAGGTCCTGCTCAGGTCCTGCAACTGACTACTTTGCTGACTGTTGTATTTTCTGTTTTATTTTGTTCAATATTGTCACATTCAGTGTTGATGTGCATCCCGAATCTGTTCAAAATAAGCTACCTGATAGACAATGATGAAAAAATCAAGGGAAACTGTTTTATTGACCCCTTTTTTTTCTATTGCACCACACATCTAACGATCAATATATATTGTTATTGAATTATTGTCCAGCCCTAATCTCTCCAATAAGATTCAAGTCTGGGCTCTGGCTGTGACATTCACAGAGTTATCTTGAAGCCACTCCTTTGATATCTTGGTTGTGTGCTTCGGGTCGTTGTCCTGCTGAAAGATGAACGGAGTCAGAGATCCAGAGCTCTCTGGAGCAGGTTTTCATCAACGATGTCTCTGTACATTACTGCATTCATCTTTCCCTCTACATCTGACTAGTCTCCCAGGTCCTTCCGCTGCAAACATCCCCACAGCACGATGCTGCCAACACTGTGCTTCACTGTAGCTATGGTTATTGTCCTTGCGATGAGCGGTGCCAGGTTTCCTCCAAACGTGACGCCCGGCATTCACACCAGAGTTCAATCTTTGGCTCATAAGACCAGAGAGTCCCTTCAGTGGCCTTTTGGCAAGCTGCAGGCAGGCTGCCATGTACCTTTTACTAAGGACACTGGCCACTCCCTACCATCCAGGCCTGATTAGTGGACTGTTGCAGAGATGGTTGTCCTTCCAGATGGTTCTCCTCTCTCCACAGAGGAACGCTGGAGCGCTGGAAGAGTGACGGTGGCAGAAAAGTTTCTGTAACCATCCCCAGATTTGTTTCTCTGAGGCCCACAGATAATTTTTTTAATTAAATTAGCAAAACTCAGAATGAAAATGCTCATTTAGTCATTATGGGGTCTTGTGTGTATAATTTTTAAGGAAAATATATAATTTGATCCATTTTGGTACAAGGCTTTATCGTAAAAAGTTGTGGAAAAAGTGATCTGCATATACTCATGCGTGCATCTCGCGGTGAGTTAAAAAAATACATTAAAAAGCAAAAATTGTAAGGAAATTATATATTATTATGTTATAAATGATGACATATTTAGATTTAAAAAGCAATTGAATTCAATGTTTGGATATACTGTAAGTGGATTTAGGAATCCACTTACTTAAAGCCAATATTCCACATGGTTTATATTTTTTTTCCCAAATAAAAGAGCAAGTTTTCTCTCTTCACGTCAGCTCCATGCGCTCCTACGAATGTCAACGCGTCCCTGTTGTGTGAGAACAACACGGCGGCGGTGAACTGGCAGCCCAGCGTCGGAGCGCTCCTGTACAGCGTGACGGCGACCGGAAGAGATGGCGACCGGAAGCAGTGCACCACAAACACCTCAAGCTGTCTGCTACCCAACATGCACTGCGCTCAGACCTACATGATCATCGTCAGCCCCTCCTCTGACCAGTGCAGGGGCCAAGACACCCCGGCGTACACCTATCATGCAGGTGAAAAAACGAACGAGAAAAGTCATGTCAGTAGGTGCCAATGCAACAAAATGCAACGGAAGTTTAATTTAGTACAGTACTTCTTTTGTTTAAAGAGACAAAAATTATGCTTCTTTTCGAGAAATCATGGTTACTACTTTTAGTATAGTACTGATTCATAATAACTTTCTTGCAGGCCCCTGCCCTCCCACAAACATTCAAGCTTCTTTGCAGTGCGCCGGTAACGTGGGCCTTGTGACCTGGGACGCTGCACTGCGAGCAGAGATGTATGACGTCGCGACCGTGCCTTCTGTCATGGATGAACACATCCACAACTGCTCCACTGGCGGGACGAACTGTTCCCTCACAGACCTGCACTGCGGCGAAACGGTCGCCATCACAGTGGTGACCATAGAGAGAGGCTGCAGGAGCAAACCCAGCGACCCGCTCATGTTCAAAACAGGTCAGACTGACACACTGGGCTTCTCTTTAAACAATAAGTCAACCATTTTTTGTTCATTTCCAATGCAAAAATACTATTCCACAACACTCTGTTAGCCACTAAGTTAAGTTCTCAAAGGTCTACTCGCCAATCAGGGTTCGCTTAAACCAAAAATGTCCCGTATTTGACCGTTGTTGTTTTTTTTAGGCTGACTGAAAAACCCGAAGGCCGTCATTTTTATAAGTGTAAATCAATTATATATTTGTTAGTAGCAGAAGAAAGAATTTATGCTTTTTTTCTCAATAGAACCAATTAGCTCAGGGTATCCATTTTTTCTTCTTTTTTTGTCTGAATGCTGTGATACTATGAAACCATAGTATTTTATGCTAAGTTAGGATACACATACCTGCCCATGATCAATTAGAAACAAATTTTTTATTTTATGTGAACCTTTACTGAATCCCTATGCTGAAATCAGCACAAGCAACATGATTCAAAAACAACATCTCTGTTTGTTTTGTTGACAGTGATCTGCCCGCCCACCGGCGTGGCCGCCGTGACAACCTGCAGCAACAGCGACGTCACCGTAAGCTGGAACCTGAGTCCGGAAACTGGAGCTCAGTACTTCATCCACTCCCAAAAAGATGGCGGTCCGGCCGCCAACTACTCCACACCGCAACCGTTTCACATGATCAGTGGGCTGCACTGCGGCGAGATGTACACGTTCAAGGTTGCCACAACAAACTCTCAGTGCAGCAGCGTCTTCAGCGAGGAGATCCAAGCTGAAACAGGTTTGTATCTGAATGTTTGGTGGCTGTAGCCCAACGCTGATGTGCTGGAATTAAAGCTTTTCTTGGTGTTAAAGGGCTAGAAATTACAGTGTGATCAGCAGCTTCCCCCTATAAGAAACTAGGGGTGTGAATTGGCAAAAATGGAGCGATACGATATGTATCGCGATACAGGGGAGACGATACGATATATCTCGATATACTGCGATACTATTGCCGTTTTCAGACAGAAGTTCTGGAATATTTGCGGACAATTCCATCCGGTCTTTAACCGGAGTTGTGTTTTCAAACAGGCCACTTTTTCCCGGAACATTGCCTTTCGGCTGCTTTCACACAGCAAGAAATGTACCGGAGAATCCTGATGAATATCTGTGGGGTGGGTGGTGCGGGGGAGTGGGGGGGTTCTAGGTGGATATTACGTTAACTTAGTGCGGCGGGCGTACGTCATTTCCCCAAACAAATGCATTATTGCAAAGATGGTCGACGAAACTGCAGATCTACTCGCAGCGCTCGTCTTTGTGATGTGTGCAATTTTGCGCACATGGAAACGCTTAAGAGACATCGATGAAAAGCTGAAAGGAAAATAATGACATTTATGCGTCATCAGTGTGTGCGCTCACAGCGTTCCCTGCCCCTTTTCCCGACTACCCCACACCCCTCCAGCTTTCGCGGAACATTACCTGACTGTCTGAATGCAAACACCATAGCGCGAAAAGTCCGCTCTTGTTACTAGGTCTTCATCCGTAAAATTACCAGTAAAGGGTATCCGGACAAAGTCCGGAAGATTGCTTTCAGACACAAAAGCAAAACAGACGAAGTCCGGAAAATTACCGTTTTTCATGGCCTGTTTGAAAGGGGCTTATGAGTAAGACTGTACATTGTGATTTTTAAAACGGAATTTAGCTGTAGAAAAACTGTCACAGCTTTCTAAACACTCCAACCTGTTTCATACTTTAACACATCCAGTTTTATTACTAGATCTAGTCGATCCACTGGAACAAAGACGGTGAAAACAGCCACAAACTACCAGTCATACTTTTAATTTTAGTACAAAAATTACTGTCATCATTAATGGTTCCATTCAAATCCTAGAAAAAAAACACAATGATATTTTTGTTTTGAATATCGATACAATATCGGGAAATAAAACATCGTGATATATCAGTGTATCGATATTTTCTTACATCCCTATAAGAAACTATAAACAGAGAACACGTAGATTTCACCTAATCACTTGGTTAAACTGTATTTTCCTGAATAGGATGTTTTCTTGTCTTTTAATTTTGATGAGTGCATAAGAGAAACTGACCTGCATGTTGCATGATTGAATATTAACAATTTTATTATATTCAAGTCAAACATGCAGTCTTCTCTCCTTATATGGGCATACCTGGAACATATCCCATAAAAGCTGGGCTGCGCTATATATTAAGAATATAACACATTAATCGTAGGCTAATACAATAGGCTAATATATTCCAAGTGTTAGGAACTTTATATTATAAATAATTAGCCAGTTAGACAAAAGTCTCATGGGAGCAGATGCTTAAACCGGACACTGATGACATCGCCGCAAAATGCTGAAGGTGTCGTAATGCGTTGTTGTAAAGAGGACCCAAAAGCAGACAACTGAGCTTAGTGGAAAAACTTTAATAATGAAAAGAGCAAAAACTTACAGAAACTGATTACAAAGGAAAGGTATATGGAGGAGATTAAAGCAACGAGCCAATGGAGAAGGACACAAACCAGAGAGCTTAAATACACTGAGGTGGAGTGGAGCGTGACAAAGGAACCAAAGGAGCTTATCAACGGAAACTAGATGCAGGTGGAGTGTTAGAAAGCAGAGGGAAATTAGAAGACACTAACAGCTAGGAAGGGAAGCGGAAAGGCAGGGAGGAAATAAACAGAAGGAAAATAAAGATTTAAGCACTAAACAGAAGAAAATCACGGCTCATCTGTGTCCTGTCAATCAAAAGGACATTTCAAACTTAAATTACATTTAAACGGATGAGTTATAAAAAAATTCACCCTCAGAGTTGTCATGATGGTAAACTATTTAAGCTAAAAAAAAATGTTGTACCATGCTGTAAACATGTTTATTTTTGCTGTGAAGTTGGCATTTTTAACATGGGAGTCAATAGGAACTCGCTCCTTACTGCAGTCAGCCCCTAGTGGGTGAGGGGGGAGCTGCAAGTTTTCTCACTTCCGTATTGGCTTCACATTAGGCCGGGCGGAGTTTGCCCCTTGGGAAGCACAGATGAGAAAGAGAGGAAAGAAAAGAATAGGCATAAATTGCAACTGATATTGTTTATGCAATATTTTCTAATATATATTCCTGCAGCCCTACTTAAAAAACCTTAAAACAGATTCTCCTTTTATATAAAGATAAAACTTTTCGCTCATACAGCTGGAAAAAAAGGCACGCACAGCTAAGGGCAAAAAATACTTGAATATAACCAAAATATACTGTATCTGGAAGGGATGTTAGAAAATATTGATACACCAATATATCGCAATATTTTATTGTATCGATATTCAAAACAAAAATATCTATTTTTTTTAAGGATTTGAATGGAACCATTAATGATGACAGTAATTTATGTACTAAAATTAAAAGTATAACTGGTAGTTTGTGGCTGTTTTCACCTTCTCCATTCCAGTGGATCGACTAGATCTAGATAATAAAACTAGATGTGTTAAAGTAGAAAACGGGTTGGAGTGTTTAGAACGCTGTGACAGTTTTCCTACAGTTAAATTCAGTTTTAAAAATCACAATATATAGTCTTACTCATAGTATCGCGATATATCGAGATCATATCGTCTCCCCTGTATTGCGATACATATCGTATCGTCAGATTTTTGCCAATACACATCCCTAGTATCTGGCATTTGTTTTAGGGGTTT
The DNA here is from genome assembly GCA_963556495.2 of Valencia hispanica. Classification (NCBI taxonomy): domain Eukaryota; kingdom Metazoa; phylum Chordata; class Actinopteri; order Cyprinodontiformes; family Valenciidae; genus Valencia; species Valencia hispanica. The sequence goes on along the minus strand of OY747705.1, from coordinate 53,344,268 downwards.
TTTCTCCAAATTTTCTTTAAGGTTGCTTAAATCTATTGAAACTCATTATAGTGCTGAATTTCCAACCAAATTTCATAATTTACAGTTGTGAAATAAATAAAAAAAGTTTTAACCTCCTTTCGATATAGTTTCTGACAACATGTACAGCTGGAATTAATTCGTTCTCTACTGTGTTTCAGCTCCTTGCCCTCCAACCAACCTGACTGTCCAAACGGAGTGCGGCACCAACCTGGCAACCCTGAGGTGGGCTCCGAGCAGTTACGCCATCTCTTACACGGCCACATTTACCGGCACCCATGGCCACGTGGTTTCCTGCTTCACCAACACCACCAGCTGCTCCGTAAAGGTGGACTGCGGACACCAGTACTCGGCAGCCGTGGTCGCCTCCACTGAAACCTGCAACAGCAGCCAGTCAGCTGCTTTAACCTTTGACTCAGGTAAAGGCAGTGATGGGTAGTAACTAGTTACATTTACTCACGTTTACTTGACTAAGTTTTTGGAAAATATTTTACTTTTTAAGAGTAGTTTTACCACACCGTGCTTTTTACTTTCACTTGAGTAAAATTACTGGACACTATACCTACTCCAAGTAACTTGACAGAATGAGGAACTAACACATTTTAACAAAAATACACTGGACACAGACAGACTCCTGCAGTTTATTTACTTTCTTTTTCCTAATGTAATTTTCTGTCTGTCGAGCTTGTTGCATTGTGAGCAAGTCAAGTGAACAGTAAACACCATAAATTGTCACTGGGAATACTGCTTACCTTGTTGATAGATAGATAGATAGATAGATAGATAGATAGATAGATAGATAGATAGATAGATAGATAGATAGATAGATAGATAGATAGATAGATAGATAGATAGATAGATAGATAGATAGATAGATAGATAGATAGATAGATAGATAGATAGATAGATAGATAGATAGATAGATAGATAGATAGATAGATAGATAGATAGATAATTGCGTTAATTGGTCACATGTAATTGAATTAAGTTTATGTAACTTAATTTATTCACATTTGCTTAACTTGACAACTCAATGAACGTGATAAAATTATTTGGATAAACTTTGTTCAATTACATGTGATTAACGCAATGTATTTAAGTTAGATCACCTATTCTCTTTTTTTCTGTGTTCCTACCAAACACTTTTTTCACTCTTACTCAAGTAAATTCTTGGGCGTCTACTCTTTACTTTTATTTGAGTAAAAACATGCTGAAGTAGTGCTACGCTTACTCGAGTACAATGTTTTGGGTATGAGTGTGTCTGCGTTTTTGAGGATGAATGTGGCTTCAGTGTAAAGCGCTTTGAGTGGTCAGTATGACTACAAAAAGCGCTATATGGAGACTCTCAGAAACTGCTGAAGGAGGAGCAGCCTCTCTTCGTCTCTCTCCCGATTTCCCCTCCCTTTATTTTCTTTTCTGTTTGCTTTTCTTTTCTTGTTTTCTTTTCTTTTCTTAACCTTTTCTCAGTTACTTTATCTACCCAGCCGCTGGAGTTACTGTATTGGACTGGATCTCTTCTTGCATTACTTTTGTATGGACTTATCAACATGGCTTGTTGCTCAGCTGAGGATTTTGAAAAACTGCTCCACAGAATTGAGGGCATTGAAACGAAGCTACATCGTCTGGAAATTAATTTTGATCTCAACGCTGATTATGGAAACGACACAACTTTATCATTGAATACACACACGGAGGAACAGCCTCGCAGCCCGGTGTTACATCGGTCTAACCGTGTCACAGAGACTCCCTACAGGCGCCTGAGCGGCAGAACTCCGCACTCTAATGAACACTGGCCAGCTTTAAAACGCACGGAATCATCAACCCCAGCCTGTTCGCCGAGGAAGAAAAAACTAAAGAAACTCCAGCACAGAGAAAGCTCCGAACCCAGACCTGCTGCTTCTGCTAAAAGTAAACAAAAGAGGTTTCAGCCAAAATATATTTGGCTGAAACCAGATATTTCTCCACCTGGAATCCCGCTGAAAAACAGATTTGCAGCCTTGAGTTCCCCGAAAGATGACGCAGCCCCCGGTACCAGTCAAAGCCACCAGGAGAAACCCAGCCGCATCAAACGGACACATAACAATGTAAGAGCCCCCCCCAGCAAAGACTGTTATCATACAAGACGGATCAATTAATGGAATTGAGGCTTTTTGTAGCAAGAACACCAGAGTTTATAGCTGCTACAAAAATACAGTGAGAGAAATATCAGAACAAATCCAGAACATCTTGGACCAACATCCTACTTTAGAAAAGCTCGTCATTCACGCTGGATCAGCAGATATCGCAATGAGACAATCAGAGATTCTGAAGAGAGACTTTTCTGATCTCCTTCAGAGACTTGATGGACTTAACGTAAACATCCTCATCAGCGGACCAGTCCCTGAAGGGAATGATGAAAGATTTAGCAGACTCCGCATGCTCCATAAATGGTTGAAGAAACAATCAGCTGAGAAATCTTTCACATTTATTAATAATTTCAAAGTATTTGGAAGTGCTAACCATCTGTTCAAAACAGGCCGTTATCTTAACAAGGCCGGAGTAAGGCTGTTGGCAGCAAACATTTTCTCTTATCAAAATCAGAAAGCAAAACACTTGCTCCCAAAAGCTGACCTTGAGGCGCCCATGGATATCAGAGAACAAAAACAGCAAGTCATGATGACACCACAGGACCGAACAGATAAACAACCATCAGAGATTAAGTCTTCATCTTCCTGTGACTCAGCCACATCAAATGAGTCTCCATTTAGAAACTTTACAGACAGACTGAACGAGCAAATCAAATTTTGGACACAATTAACACGTAAACTTAGACTACACCAAACCCCTGGGACTAGTGTCAATAAGCCTGGGAGCTTCCCCCCACTGATTATTACAGATATTTGATATTTGAGGGTTCCGGGCAATAACTCTACCCCTACCATCTCCCAGAACTCGCCCGGCACCCCTGAACTTAGCATACCAGCAATTATCAGCAGCAGGAAACATAAACCGTTAACCACACGCTCTCATATTAAACAAAATCTCAAATTGATAACCTGTCAGAAGGTTCAGCTGCCCATCATCACATTACTTAAGTTAGCTTTATTAAACATTAGATCTCTATCCAGGAAGTCTTTTCTTATCAATGACTTCATCACTGAGCATAATTTACACACCCTTTTTTTATCAGAAACTTGGCTCGATGAAAATAATGAAACAACAATTGATAGAATCTACTCCTCCAAATTACAATTCCTTAAGCAAGAGCAGAAAACACAGACGAGGTGGCGGTGTAGCCACCATTTTTCACAACTCAATGAACTTTAAAAAGGTAACCCTGGGCACGTTTGATTCTTTTGAATACCTAGCCACCCAGATAAACGAGCCTAACAAAGCTTTATTTCTAAGTTTATATAAACCACCAAAACTGAACTCTAACTTCTTTAATGATTTCAATGACCTTCTTTCTGTAATATTTATCGACTATGACCAACTAATCATTGTGGGGGATTTTAACATCCATACCGACAACCCCCAAGATAGACGAGCAAAAACATTAGATGATACTCTCCACAACTTCGGCCTGATCCAGGCATGTCAAACAACCAACACACAATAAAGGACACACTCTGGACTTAATTATCAGCAAAGGTTTAAATATTTCCAACATCTCTGTAATTAATATTGCATTATCTGACCATTTCTGTATTTTCTTTGAAAGTACCATCTCTGCTGAATTATCCAGCCACAGTAAGACCACTATAAAAAAGCGTTTTTTAGGGGACAGTTCAGTAGAAACCTTTAAACGTATTTACCCTTCCACCACATCCCCCTCATCTCCCAACTCAAACTCAGTAAATAAGCTGGTAGATAATTTCCTTTTGAAAATCTCAGACATTATGGATTCCATTGCTCCAACTAAAGTGAAAGTAGTCTCAGCTAGAAAGAAGTCTCCGTGGACAAGTAATCCACTGGTACGTAGTGAAAAAATAGTGTCGACGAGCCGAGAGAAAATGGCGGAAAACTCGACTCCAGGTTCACTGTGAGATCTACAAAGAGAGACTGAATAGATATCAGCTAACTATTAAAGAAGCTAGAGAATCGTTCTTTTCTGAAATCCTCAACAGAAACATTAATAACGGAAACGGACTCTATTTGCAACAGTGGAAAGACTAACTAATCCTTTTGTGACAGTAGCCCCAGAACTAAACTCTACCAGGGCCTGCAATGAATTTGCCAGCTTTTTCACTAAAAAGATTCTAACAATTAGACGGTCAATCTGTACCTCAATATCGAACTCACAACCAGTGCCATCCCCAATCAACAACAATGTAGAGAAATTGTCTGAATTCCACTAATTAAACCAGAACAGCCTTGAAAAAATAATTATCCAACTAAGCTCCTCCTCCTGCTGCCTTGATATCCTACCCACAGCTTTTCTAAAGAAAGTTCTTCCTGTTATTGTGTCTGATCTTGTTCAAATAGTGAACTCATCCCTCCTGTCAGGTGTCTTCCCCCAGGCTTTAAAAACAGCAGTTATTAAACCACTGCTAAAGAAGAAAAATCTGGACAACACGTTAATGCAGAACTACAGGCCAATCTCTAATCTCCCATTCATCAGTAAGATTATTGAAAAAGCTGTTTCAGCAGTTAAATGGCTTCATAACAATGACAAACCGTTTTGATGTTTTTCAGTCTGGTTTCCGTGCTCACCACAGCACCGAGACTGTCCTCGTCAAAGTATTCAATGACATCCGCACAAATACAGACTGTGGATGAACCACAGTGCTGGTTCTGTTGGACCTCAGTGCAGCATTTGTCACAGTTGATCTTGATATATTACTGGAACGACTGGAGAGCTGGGTCGGACTTTCTGGTACACTACTTGGCTGGTTTGAGTCTTACCTAAAGAACAGGGACTTCTATGTTTCAATAGGAAACTTTTCATCAGAACGAACAGAAATCACATGTGGGGTGCCCCAGGGCTCCATCCTGGGGCCCCTCTTATTTAATATCTACATGCTCCCACTAGGCAAGATTATAGGAACCAATAACATCAGCTACCATAACTATGCGGATGACACACAGCTTTACATTACAATGTCACCAGGTGACTCTGAACCCATTCAAACCCTAAATAAATGCATTGACCAAATAAATGGTTGGATGTGCCATAACTTTCTCCAGCTGAATAGAAACAAAACTGAAGTGATTATTTTTGGACCCAAAGAGGAACGATCAACAGTCAGCACACAGCTTCAGTTAATACAACTAGAAACTGCTGATCAGGCATGAAATCTAGGTGTAGTAATGGACTCAGACCTGAACCTCCAGGGTCACATAAAGGCAATAACAAGGTCAGCGTTCTATCACCTGAAGAACATTTCTAGAATTAAAGGACTGATGTCGCAACAGGACCTAGAAAAACTCATCCATGCTTTTATCTTTAGTTGGATCTAAAGTCCTTACACTGGCTCCCTGTAGCTCAGAGAATAGACTTCAAAATACTTCTACTAGTTTATAAATCATTACATGGCTTAGCACCAAAATATGTTGAAGACCTGTTGTCGCGGCACCAACCCCCAAGACCACTCAGGTCCTCCAACTCTAGCCTACTAAACATCCCTAGACTCAGAACCAAACATGGAGAAGCAGCTTTCAGTTTCTATGCTCCCCTTATCTGGAACAGACTTCCTGACGAGTGTAGAGCTACTGAAACTCTGAACTGCTTTAAATGGAGACTAAAAACCCATCTGTTTAGAATTCCCTTCGATTAAATGATTGATGTCATATGTATGAAATGTGTTCATACTCTCTTGCTTTATTGATCTTTCTCTTACTTTATTGTGTATCATGTGTAATGTGTGTTTCTTTTACTTTTAATTTCCATTGTTTTTTTGTTTTTTAAATCACCAAATCATGTAAAGCACCTTGAATTACCCTGCTGTTGAAAGTGTGCTATACAAATAAAATTGCCTTGCCTTGCCTTGCCTTGCCTTGCCTTGCCTTGCCTTGCCTACTCTACCCACCTATGGGCAAAGGAAAACCTGTTATTGTCGGTGTTGTTTTTTTAAGCCGCTCACTTCAGAACCAATTGATGTATGACTTCATGAACGAATCTATAATCAATCGTCTTCCTCCGTCAGCTCCGTGTCTGCCTGACCAAATGGAAGCAGAGCTCAACTGTACTGCCAACTCCTTCGTGGTGCAGTGGAGAGGAACCCTTGGCGACGTTGGCATGTACACCGCCATAGCCATCGGCAGTGACAACTCGCGCGCAAGTTGTGACTCCGCCAGCACTCAGTGCACCATCAAGAGCCTTACGTGTGGCCTCCTGTACAGCGTTGTCGTCACCACGGCCTCGATCGACTGCGGCACCATTGAGGGCTCAGACTACCAGATTTACTCAGGTAACGAAAACAAAGTGAACCAAAGCAGATTAAGCTGAGAAATTGCTAAAAGAAAAGGGGCAATGGGGGGATGCTGGGCGATTTTCACTGCAAATTCAAAGGAATACCCATTACCCCCTGCCACCTTTGAGTATTAAACATTGAAATAATTGATAAAAACTGGAATTAGTTTTAAGGAAATATCCTTTTAGGGTTTATTTTTATTTTTTTATAATTCCTACGCTGCAATGCACCATTAAATAATTTAAACTTTCACTGTGACATGAGCAAAAGGCCACAACTTCTGATTGGTTAATCTTCACAGCGAACTGAGCAAGCCATCCATCCATCTGTAAATACTATAGAAGAATTGAATAGAATTGAATTATCCTTTATTGTCCCACAAGGGAGAAATTCAGCTGTAACAGCAGCAAAGTGACAAGTTCACACAAGAAAGGACAAAAAAAAACAGAATTAAAAATAATATGTGTAGATTAAGGACAAAATTACAAAACCAAAGTACTGTGCAGTTATTCAATTCAACAAAGTGATTTAAATGTGCAACTGAGTAGGGTAATAAAAAAAATATTTACAGAATGTGCATATGTCGCTGTGCATTAAAAAGTATCATTTACAAGAATTAAAAAATATATATAAACTATGAAAAAGAGATGCGGTTATAACAGCAGCATAAATGTTACTTTAAAGTGAGATAAATTGTGCAAATTAGAGCAGGGGTGTAATTATAAGCATTATTGGGTGTGTTGGGAGCAGTTCTGGTTGTTGAGTCTAACAGCTGCTAGGAGGATGGACCGATAAATCAATATCAATAAATTAGTAAATTACATTTACTTGAATTTATTATGAAGTAATTAAAAAGGGAGATGAATACAGTAATAATTAAAAAGTCCATAAAAGTCCTCAGAATTAAATAAGTTCTGAAAATGCATACTTATTTTTCATACTTAAGTCCTGTGTGCTGTGACATCTAATATAATATATTATATAGTTTTATTATATTATATGTGATGAGCTGTACTCACAGTTAGAACTATTCATTATTTTTTAATAATAATTATAAAATAATAAATAATATAATTTATTTTATAATTAAACACAAACTAATAACACATTGTTAAAAATATAATTTTCTATACTATTTCTACTAAATGTACTGTTAAATGCACGACATTTTCAATTTCATTTAATTTGTAGATCTAGAAATATATGTTTATTATTATGCTCAGAAAGAAGTCGGGTTGCTGATTTACCATTTTGTTGCTATAAGTTACCAAAGATGTCCGTAAAGATATTTTTTCTACTAAAAGTGGTTGAACCATACCTAATTGTCACAACAACCCTTGTTTACATTGACTTTATTGATATTATAATTGCAACTCTTGTATGAAAAGCACTTTATGAATAAAGTTTGATTGATCGATTGACACTCCTCTTTTTGCAACAGCTCCCTGCAAGCCGGACAACGTGTCGGTGAATCTGGAATGCAGCACCGACGTGGCGCTGGTCACCTGGAAGAATTCGGGCCCAGATCAGCATCAGGTGGTGACCGCCACGGACAGCAGAGGACAGGCCACCATCTGCAACTCCAGCAGCTCCAACTGTACCTTCGACCAGCTGGAATGTGGGAAGAAGTACGCCGTCAGCGTTGTCGGCTACACCAACTCCTGTAGCAGTGAACCCGCTGTTGCCAAGGAGCTCAACACGGGTATGAGAAAAAAAGGGCGTCCAGTTAGACTCTCACAGAGCCGAGGAATTAGGATAAGCTGATCAAAATCAAGTTTAGCTGCATACATACATTTCGAACCATTGTATTACCAAATAACTTCAAACAAATCTCTTTCTGTTCTCCTAAAAGCTCCATGCATCCCCACACACGTCAGAGCACTAGTGGACTGCGTCAGCGGCATCACGGCTGTGACGTGGGATGAGGCTCCCGGTGCCACTTCGTACACCGTCTACGCCCGGGGCAGCCTCGGCCACAACGCCGAATGCGCCAGCGCCAACACCAACTGTAACTTCTTTAACCTGGCGTGTGGGCAGGACTACAACATCACTGTGGTGGCTCGCCATGATACCTGTGTCAGCTCGGCAAGTGACACCATTACTGTCAGCTCAGGTAAGAAAAGTGAACAAATAAACTTGGGGGGGGAAATGACAACAGCAAAAAAAAATACCCAGGGCGGTTGAATGAAAAGTGTGTCCACTTTAACAATGATTGTTTTTATCCTGCTTGGTTTTTACAGCATTTTGAAAAACAAGCTAAACTTAGTGATTCACTTTTAAGTCTTCTTTTGTGTGACTCAGGGGTCGCATTAACCGAATATTTCCCTAATTTGACCGTTTTAGTTTTTTTAAATGGCAAAGAAAAATTCTGAAGGCCATCCGTCATTTTGACAGATTAGGATTGACGCCTCTGACCACTTGGTGCAAATGCGCAGACATTTTCAACTTTACGCGGAGTTCAGGTAACTAAATCAATCAAGAAAAAAAAAAAGATTCCCATGAGAGCATCTGAGGATCATCTCAGACCTGGATCAATGCATCTCGCTAACCGGGAGCGGACAGTGTGTTTTGAAGCGGGACGCTCCCAAGAGCTCAGTGTCTTCCCAGCCCAAAAACTTCCCTACCCAAAAACTGGTGCATGCTGCGGGATTTCCTCCCGCAGGTCAGGAAACGGCTCGTTCAGAGAGTCTTTCTCACTTCCAATCGCTTCAGTTGGAGAAATGTTATGGAAATATATTTCAGTCAAAAATCCCGAGCGAGATTCTCAACCCTCACCTGCGCGTATTCAACAAGGCACGCACGTAATTGTTCATGCGCGTATATTCAACAACACACGCGTGTAGAATTCATCTCATGAGTATCCAACAACCCGCGCATGTGGATTTCACCTCACACGCACTCTACACAAAGCTTTCATACACGCGTGAAGGTAAATCTTAGGAGAGGCTGCGCCCTCGAAAGGAAATTCTGCGCAAGCGAGTAAAAGACTTTTAAATGTTTGGAGGAGGAGCCTAAGGTCGGCACTGACCCTGTGTAATTGGTCTTTTTAAATCAGTAACGCCCACAGGATCAGTGAGATTTTTCCATTAGAGTTCACCAAACATCACATTACTTTTAGTATCCTACGAAAAGAAAAAAAACTCATATTGAATGTCATAATTTATATTCTGTTGTTAGTTTTTCATTCATAAATTGGAATTTCTCAAATGCAAACCTCTGTTTTATACCTTCCTGAAAGAACTGAAACTCTTCCTCTCCTTCACTTTCTTTAATGGAGAAAAGCACTGGAATTGCTTGAAAGGATATAATGAACTGATGGTGAACTTTTTACCCCTAGCCCTTTTTAAAATGTATTTTTCATTTCATTTATTTACGTTTTTATTTTTCCTTTTTTTCTCTACTTGAATGCTACACCAATGTACTTTTGCTATTTTCCTAAGATTTGCCTTCACGCGTGTATGAAAGCTTGGTGTAGAGCGCTTGTGAGGTGAAATCCACATGCGCGGGTTGTTGAATATGCGCGCATAAGCAATTACGTGCGTGCCTTGTTGAATACGCGCAGTTGAGGGGTGAAAATCTCGCTCGGGATTTTTGACTGAAATATAATTCCATAAAATGTTCTCTGATTTTAAAACTTTGGCTGAAGTGGGGCTTAATTCCAGTCTCCAGTGTGGCAGCGGAGCGCGGATTCAGCCTCCAGAACATGAGAAGCCATCTGTCCCGAGGCAAAAATCCAAAACCTCCTGACAAAAACCTCTGCAGCAATCCCGCTATTTGATTACGCACAAACGGGCGAGCATTTCAGCTCCATGCAGAGCGGGAGGAACTTGTGAGACTGTGCGTTCAGGCCGCAGCAGGTGAACTGTTCGTATTTTAGGAGCAGTTGTTTGATTTCGTTATTTTTTATTTGTAGTTCTCTGTTAAGTTTATTCGGATTTATTACTATCTAAAATGAATAATTAAAAAAAGTATTATTAAATATGTTATCTTTTTAAAAAGTGACGGGTAAAAATAGATTATGACTGGATTCTTTTTTTACCACGTCATTCAACAAAAATGTCTAGCGCGACCTCTTGTTGAATGAAGTGTTTCATTTTGATTCAGGAACTAAAACATTTATTAGACCTGCTGCAGCAATGGGCAAGAAAAACCTCCAATTCATTTAAAAACGATTGTAAACTTGCGGATTGTTTTAGATAATAAATAAAGCAAAGATTATGGGATGGACAGAAAATGTAGGCTCTAGTCGACAGGCGCTGTTTATCATTTCTAAATCAACATAAAAATCGTTCATGCATCATTTTTCTTGTTTGTTTGTTTGTTTGTTTGTTTTCATCCTTCTCTGTTTAGGTCCATGTCCTCACAGCGGTTTGCAGACGTCACTGGACTGTGACACCAACACAGTCTCGGTGTCTTGGACTCCTGGCAGCGGCATCCTCTACTACAACGCCTCGGCGGATCCTTTTAACGTTGCGGAGGAGCGGAGCTGCTCGACCAACGGCTCCTCCTGCAACATCACCTCTCTGCGCTGTGGGGAGAGTTACAGAGTCAGCGTCAGTGGACAGGGACACACCTGCCCTAGTCCTTCCCAGAACTGGAACAGGATAAATACAGGTACTCTTTGCACATGGAGATTACTTATTATGAGGATACCATTTGTTACAGTTAACGTTTTCATTTTAAATTACTGAAATCGTAAACCATCTTTTTTTTCTTCTGGAAATCAGCCTCATGCAAAATGCAAAAGTATAGTTCTCCTGTGGTACTTCCTCCTCTCTTTCTCTCCACCAGCTCCATGTCCTCCCACCCACCTCACGGTCGACTCCTCCTGCACATCGAACAACATCTCGGTGTCATGGCAGGCCTCACTGGGTTCGATGTCCTACATGGCCGTGGCTAAAAATGCTGACGGCCGGCGGTGGTCGTGCAACACAAGCAGCACCACCTGCCAAATACCCGAACTGCTGTGTGGACAGGAGTACAAGGTCTACGTCGTTGGTATCGATTCGGCCTGCATCGGAGCCAAGAGTGAAATAAAAACGATTCATACTGGTGAATGCATACTGTTTTTCTGATTTACAGTTTTCCATTAACCTGCTATCTGCAAAAACCTACTAAACCTACTGGGTGGTTATTAGTTCTTAGACTCTTAAATAACTCCTGTGACCTTTATGCTTCCCCGGTAGCTCCATGCGTTCCAGAGAACATTCAGACACATCTCAACTGTCCGTCCGGAGTCCTCAACGTGACCTGGGAATCCACGGGTTACTTCACGCAGTTCCAAGCTTCCGTGGCGAGCGGCAAGGGTCACGTCAGCGTCTGCAGGACGGAAAAGCATCACTGTGTGGTGCGCAACATGGAGTGTGGGACGACGTACAACGTGACAGTGACAGCCCAGGATGAGGCCTGCAACAGCTCCCTCAGCCCCATAAAGCAAGTTAAAACAGGTGGGGAAAGTCATTGCTTGATTAGTTGTCTTTTTGTTTGTTTCCTCAACGTTTTCTCCCATTTTCTCTGTTAACCATCTTCTTTTTTTTACCCTCTTCACTCAGCTCCTTGTCCACTGTCATCCTTTCATCCTGTCGTGGACTGCGGCACTGGAGTTGTGTCCGTCACCTGGAACAACAGCGTGCCAGGCGTCGCGTACACCGTCTCTGCCGTTGATGAAGAAGGTCACTTGCACAACTGCAGCGGCACAAACTCTGGCTGTAGTATTACCACACTGCAGTGTGGGACAGAATACAACGTCTCCATCACGCCGTCCAGGGATGCGTGTGTGGGCAGGGACAGCGCCACCAAAATGATAACGACAGGTGCAAAGTTTGATGTTTTCCTTTCTTTTAAACCATTTGACTTCCCTAAGAATATAAAATTTTTAAGACATGCTTTACGAATAAGTGTAGTTGAGAATAATGTACAAAGCAAAGGAAACATGTACAGTCATATAATGTTTTCTAGTAAAAAAGCAAAAAGAGTAAAAAAGTACTGATCCAAGCACTGAACCTTGGGGAACTCTACAAGGGACTTCTATGTATGTTTCTATCTACATTTAGATGAGAAATCAGCTCTACTGACATCCAGGCATTAAATTTGGGTGCAGAAATAAAGCTATTTCATGGACACATGCATACATATAATTTATAATTACAGTGGGGCAAAGAGGTATTTGGCAGCCACCGATTGTGTAAGTGGTCCCACTTAAAAAGATGAGAGGTCTGTAATTTTCATCATAGGTACAGTTCAAATGTGAGAGATAAAATATAAAAAAAAGTCCAGAAAATCACATTGTAAGATTGATAAAGAATTTATTTGTATAATGGCGCAGAAAATAAGTATTTGGTCAATAACAAAAGTTCCCCTTAGTCCTTTGTAAAGTAGCCTTGGTTGGCAATGACAGAGGTCAAACATTTCCTGTAGGTCTTCACCAGGTTTTGTTTTGGGGCTGTCGCTGGGCAACACAGACTTTCAACTCCCTCCACAGATTCTCTATTGGATTGAGGTCTGGAGACTGGCTAGGTCACTCCAGAACCTTTTTTACGTAGCCACTCCTTCGTTGCCTAGGCGATGTGTTTGGGATCATTGTCATGCTGGAAGATACAGCCACGTTTCATCTTTAACGCTCTCACTGATGGAAGAAGGTTTTCCCCCAAAGTCTCACGATACATGGTCCCATTCATCCTTTCCTTAATACAGATCAGTTGTCCTGTCCCCTTTGCAGAAAAGCAGCCTCAAAGCATAATGCTTCCACCCCCGTGCTTCACAGTAGGTATGGTGTTCTTGGGATGCAACTCGGCATTCTTCCCCCTCCAAACACAGCGAGTGGCGTTTATACCAAATATTTCTATTTTGGTCTCATCTGACCACATGACATTCTCCCAATCCTTCTCTGGAACATCCAGATGGTCTCTGGGAAACTTTAGACGGGCCTGGACATGTGCTGGCTTAAGCAGGGGGACCTTTCGAGTGCTGCAGGATTTTAACACATGACAACGTAGTGTGTTACTAATAGTAATCTTTGTTAATTCAATTCAGTTTATTTATATAGCGCCAATTCACAACAGATGTCATCTCAAGGCACTTAACAAGAAGTCATTTCAATACATTTATACAAACATTCCAATCAGTTAAAAAATTTCCTATTTAAGGAATCCCAGCAGATTGCGTCAGTCATTGGCGTGAGGTTGGGCCCCGTTGATGCAGACTTTCCAACCACAGCAATCCTTCAGCAATCCCTCATACTGAGCAAGCATGTAGCGACGGTGGAGAGGAAAAACTCCCCTTTAACAGGAAGAAACCTCCAACAGAACTAGGCTCACTGTAGTTACTGTGGTACCAGCTCTCTTCAGGCCATTGACCAGTTTCCCCCCATGTAGTTCTGGGCTGTTTCCTCACCGTTCTCTAGATCATGTGTTCCCCACGAGGTGAGATCTTGCACGGAGCCCCAGGTCAAGGGAGATTGTCAGTGATCTTGTCTTTATTCCATTTTCTAATAATTGCTCCAACAGTTGATCTCTTCTTACCAAGCTGCTTGTCTATTGTAGATTGGGTCATCCCAGTCTTGTCCAGGTGTACAATCTTGTCCCTGGTGTCCTTGGACAGCTCTCTGGTCTCGGCCATGGTGGAAGTTGGGGGTTGACTGTTTGAAGGTGTGGACAGGTGTCTTTTATACTGATAATGAGTTCAAACAGGAGCCATTAATACAGGTAATGAGTGGAGGATAGAAGAGCTTCTTGAAGAAGGAGTAACAGGTCTGTGAAGAACAGAAATCTTGCTTGGCTGTAGGTGCTAAATACTTATTTTCTGCACCCCTACACAAATAGATTCTTTAAAAGTCATACAATGTTATTTCCTGGGTTTTTTCTTTTACATTCTGTCTCTTACAGTTGAAGTGTAACTATGATGAAAATTACAGACCTCTCTCATCTTTTTAAGTGGGGTAACTTGCACAACCTGTGGCTGCCAAATACTTTCTTGGCCCACTGTATATATATTGTATGAAAAACATGAATGTTTAACCTTAAACCACCCAGACTTTATGTTGACTCCAAATAAGCTCGAAACTCAGGGTTCTGTGTGGAAGGAAACTCCGGACATCTCACTTTATGATCTCGCCTCTCGTTACTTTCAGTTCCATGCGTGCCTCAGCTGTCAGACGTAGAGATTGACTGCCTGACAAACTCAGCGTGGGTGATGTTTGATGAATCCGCTGGGGCTGAGGGATACATCATCGTCATGACCAACAGTCAGGGTGCCGTCCAGACATTCGAGTGCAACTCCACAGCGGACGGAACGTGCGCTTTGCCGACGCTGGCCTGCAGCCACAATCTCACCTTTACCCTGAAGGCCCAGAACGAGCAGTGCATCAGCGCAGCCAGCAACGCTGTCACCACCGAAACAGGTAAATGGAAAAAATTATGGGATACATTTATTTTTTACAGTATTTAAAACAGGAACAGACTGGAGGTAAATTTTAACAGGAGGTTTCTTTGAATATTTACTTTATGTATGTATTATCATAACCAAATATGGTAACTTTGCTGTTTCTACGTACATGCATAAGATGGCCGGTGGCTTCCATCTGTCTATTAGAATCATCACAAAACATGATGAAATTATTTTCGTTTGAATTACATTCTTAAATGGTGGTTAAATATTTTAAATATTCACAAAAAATATTATAGATAGAAGAACATTAAAATATACATATCAACACATATATACACATACATACATACAAACATACACACATACATACATACATACATACATACATACATACATACATACATACATACATACATACATACATACATACATACATACATACATACATACATACATACATACATACATACATACATACATACATACATACATAACATACATACACAAACAAACAAACAAACAAACAAACAAACAAACATACTCTCCTAATTACCTCAACAGACACATATATGCACAATATATATGCACATGTACCCTTGAAACGAAAAACTAACAATTGTTTTTATAAACGAGAACTCATAAAAGACAACCTTCTATTAAGGATGAGATGGCAGGCTTTGGCACACTCATTGATGCACTGTTTACCAGCTAAAATTACACACAGTTTATTTGTGTCATCAAGATCCTTAAAATTAGCAAAATATGCTTAGAAGGAGAACAAAATAAGTCAGCGCGAATGTCCTTATAAATGTCACAGTGTATGAACACATTTTTCATACAACAAAGGATTTAGAGCTCTTAGGATTTAGAGTTTTTTTCTATTAGATAAATAGTGCATATGTGTGTGAAATGTAAATGTAAAATGCAAGTATTTTAAAAGCCTTCCCAGTTCTCTTTATATTCACTGAAATAGTGAACTGTTGAATTGTAAAAGTTGCAATTTGGTGGTTTGCCCAGAATTATTTCATATAACTTGTATTCAATCCATACGTGAAGTTTAAAAGCAAAAATAAATGGTCTTTTTTTAGACATGTGATGTACAATTAGAAAGATAGAGTAACTTCTTAAACTATGCTATTTTTATTTAGATCTTTTTGTTAAAAATCTATTTTTCTGCACCAAAATATCTGCAAATTATAACATCTTTGACTAATTCATTTGTTTTAGTAATTTAATACATGAAATGAAACGTATACCCTAAACATATTCATTACACACAGAGTATTTATTTCCGCACATTTTTAGGATTATTGCTCAGAGCTAATAAGCCATTCAGGTTCCCGGAAAATTTGAAAATGACAAAAAAAAGTTTTTTTTTTATTTATTTATTACAAAAATTTTATTACCATGTTATGACCTGTAACAGCATGATGAAGACCACTGAATGTCACTGACACTAAAAGAAGCTGACGGATCAGAGAATGCTGTATGCATGCATGTGAAAAGGAAATGTAGGGGGAAGGAAAAAGTCGAGCAGAAAAAGGTGCAAAAGCAACAGGGGAAACTACAGCCTTGACAGGATTATGAACCAAATTGCATTCAAGAGTTTTGGTCTACCGGGAAACTCTTGAATGCAATTTGCAAAAAACTCTTCTTAACTAGCCTGGGGAGAAAAGATACTGGATTGTTCCCCAGTGGTTCAAAGTCCTCTATTCATATTAAAGTACGTTTTTCATTTCATCCGCACATCAAGGCACCAGAGTTTGGAAGGAGAGTGGAGAGGCAGAGAAAAATCTGCTTAATCTCCAGTTTGATGTTTCCAAAGTTAGTGCAGAAATGTTAGCGACGTGCTCTTTACCCTTGGAATGATCACCTGAGAATACATGTAATATTCGTTTCCCCTTCTTTAGCGCCGTGTCCTCCTCAGGATATAAAGGAAACCATAAACTGCGACAATGGAACCCTCTCGTTTACCTGGTCAGCCGTTCCCGGGGCAATAACGTATACGGCCACGCTTGAAGAGCTCTATGGTGGCACACCCAGCTGCTGCACAACATCTGCTACTGGGTGCGACATCGGAAACCTGCCGTGTGGAGAGATGTACATCCTTCATGTAACGGCTGAGGGACGAACCTGCAACAGCTCTGAGAGTGATGGGGTCATCACAAGGACAGGTACTTGTTATATACTATGATATACATTGTAAAAATGATATTTTCAACAAAGAAAGCTTCATCCCGAATCTCCCTCTTGCCAGTGGCTTGCGTTCCAGAGAACCTGAAAGCGAATCTGATCTGCAGCAGCAACGTGGCCTCCATGTCATGGGGCTACAGCCGAGGTGGACAACTCTACACGGTGCGAGCTGTGGACACCGGCGGCCACGTGTCCGAGTGCAGGTCGCCCGACAACCAGTGTGATCTGACAGACCTGCTGTGCGGCGCGCATTACACAGCTGCAGTGACTGCCGAGGACATCCGGTGCAAGAGCAAACTCAGTGACAGTGTGACGATCAAGACCGGTATGACCTCAGTTTTCCTTCTGAATGCATTGAAATGTACAAAACATGTTTTTCACAAAGAAAAACAGATCAGAAGTGTTTTCGCACTGTTCCCATATTCCCTAAAATGCTGACATTTAAATAAAACAAAACAATTGACGTGGGTCTAAACATTAGTGTGCATGTCGCATTTGATGCTGTACTGTTCTGAATAGTGTATGTGTATTGGCATCACTGCGTGTGGAAATCACAAAGTTCTGCTGTGTCATCACCGGGTATTATAGGTGTAACGGTAGCCAAAGATCCCGGTTCGGTACCTATCTCGGATTCAATTCACGGTTCGGTTCATTTTTAGTACAGTCAGGTAACAAAATGAAAAGAGAAGTTTTTAAGAAGACATTTAAAGTCAAAGTGTACTTGCAGAAAATTTTCCAACAATATGTTCTCAGATAGCATAAAAACATATACAATAAAATATAACATCGATAAATACCAAACCAGTTTCAATATTTCCTTTTTAGAAATCTGCAACATCAATACTTTGGCTTTCTACCAAAGTCACAAAAATCTGGGATGTGAAATGAACATTTTGGCCTGCCCTACTGTCTGTGTCAACAGTGGTAACAAGTTAATCGGGGGGTTAAGCTGTTACCTGAGTCAGCTGATAGGATGTTGCATGAGTTACACAGGTGCGGTGGGAGGGATTACAGCGCAACGTTCCTTTTTCCTGAAGAGCCACGGTTTCTAATCCTGGAGTTTCTCTTGGTTTCATGTGATCTATTTTATATATTTGTATACATTTTATATACCCCTTTGTTTGCGTCTTAACTGAAAACAAAAGGTGATATTACATAAATAGCTTTATTTGAGTATTCATAAGGGACACTGTGGTGGGGGCGGTGCTCCGTGTGTGCCTTTGTGCCGTACCAAACGTTCCGCACTGAAAAATATGAATATATGTACCGTTACACCCCTACCGGGTATGACACTTTTCTGTATTTTTTAAAATTCATATTCAGGGTTCCACTGTTCTGTAGGGATTGAAACTTCCTTGCTCTATAAGTGTCCCTAAGTGGTGGATGATTGTCAAATTAATTAGACAGTAAATTATGCTGCCAGTTTAATTTTTAAGCATCCAGAATCCTGAGGTGAGTCTGTTTTTTGTTTTTTTTTAGCAGTGGTAAATATGTGCATTATGGGATGTGCATCAGAATATTTTAGCATGTCTTAGCTGGTAAACAAATTGTGAATGCTACAGTGTCAAATGCATTGTCAGGTGATGCTGGAGCATTCTCCTCACACGGCATATGGTTTACCCAAAGCAGCGCTGACCAAGAAATTTGCACTGCAGACCAAAATTGGCAAGTTGAAAGTCCCTAACGGCCATATTGCTCTGCAATAAATTAAACCGTACCATTTTTTAAATAAAAATGAAGTAGAAAAAATACATAATATGTCTTAGATGTTTGCCTTCATAAAATGAAAAAGGTGTTCAGTTTCCTAGCTTCTCAAATGTTAACTATTTTCTTGGTCTAGGAAATATTTGTAGACGATTTCCAGAAGCGAAATTAGAACTTTCTTTGAAAACGTTTGCTGTAGTTAGCCAAGTTAATGAAGAGCTGTGCTAGAGTCTGTTTTTGAGTAAAAGGTTGCAGGATGTTTGTCGCCCTACTTACCAAATTTAAATTAAATGAAAAAAACTTTGCTAATAAAAGAAAAATACCTACTCACTTAGTCTTTATAGTAACCTTTATAAATAATAAATGTGGACATTGATGTATACAGGCTGGTGTTCAGCAAGGCAAGTGACATTTTTTCTAAGTTCATAAAATTCGAACATGAGATCAGCCTTCTTAAACTCTAAAACAATCGTTGGCCTTTGACGTCTCTCACCAACAGTACCGTGCACTCCTGAGAATACGTCCTCTGTGATGGACTGTGAGGCCAACTCCCTCATCGTCTCGTGGTCTGAGAGCGCAGGAGCCGACTCCTACACCGCCACGCTGCAGGACAGCTACGGCCAGAGCACAACCTGTCAGGGAACGACCGAGGGCTCGTGCAACGTGACGGGACTCGGCTGCGGCCAGGTCTACCACGTCTCTGTGTTTTCCTCTGACGGATACTGCGACAGTCCGCCCACAGATGTGCTCGACACTCCTTCAGGTAGGACGCAGGCTAGATATAGATTCGAAGAACAACCGATCTAACCGACCAAGGAGAGATTTGACATAAACCGCGTCAACATTTTAAAGCTTTTCAATATTCACTTGGAGTTTTTTTTACCTGTGTGCCTCTCAGTGCCGTGTAAACCAAGCAATATCAAGGCAGTGATGGACTGCTACACAAAGACAGCCCAGGTGTCCTGGTACCCAAGCGACGGCGCGTTGTCCTACATGGTCGTGGCCTCCACAGCGTCGGATCACAACGTCACCTGTGAGACCAACAGCACCTCTTGTGAGCTGGAAGGACTGCGCTGTGGTCAGAGCTACTCTGTGACTGTGAAATCTGTGGGAGAGAGCTGCTGTAGCAGCGCCAACATGACTGGAGAGCTGGTCACTGGTGAGCAACTTAGCAACAGGCATGACAGAGGCACATGTTTAATTGGTATAGCCACAGTAAACGCGACAACAAAAAGTCTCCCTTACTTAGAACTATATATGTATATGCCAAAAAAGTATTTGGCAGCCACCTATTGTGCAAGTTGTCCCACCTAAAAAGATGAGAGGTCTGTCATTTTCATCATAGGTCCACTTCATCTGTAAGAGACAGAATGTAAAAAGAAAAATCCAGGAAATCACATTGTATGAGACTTGATTTGTATAATGGTGCAGAAAATAAGTATTTGGTCAAAAACGAAAGTTCCCCTCAAGCCTATGTAATGGCACCCTTGGTTGGCAAACGTTTCCTGTAGGTCTTCACCAGGTTTGCACACACTGTTGCTGGTATTTTGGCCCATTCCTCCATGCTGGTCTTCTCTAGAGCTGTGATGTTTTGGGGCTGTCGCTGGGCAACACAGACTTTCATCTCCCTCCACAGATTCTCTATTAAATTGAGGTCTGGAGACTGGCTAGGCCACTCCAGAACCTTGCATTGCTTTTTACGTATCCGCTCCTTCGTTGCCCAGGCGATGTGTTTAGGATCATTTGTCATGCTGGAAGGAGGTTTCTGCCCAAAATCTCATTATACACACATGGTCCCATTCATCCTTTCCTTAATACGGATCAGTTGTCCTGTCCCCTTTGCAGAAAAGCAGCCCCAAAGCATCATGTTTCCACCCTCGTGCTTCACAGTGGGTATGGTGTTCTTGGGATGCAACTCAGCATTCTTCCAGCATTTCATTTATATTTGTAAATAAAATCGTTTTGTTTTTGTTATTACACTTTGGCAATACGATAATAAACCTAGATTCCAAGTTTTTAATATCTGCCAGTTGACGTCTCCATCCTCCCTCTTTTGCAGAATCTTGCATTCCTGAACGAATCACCGCTTTGTACAGATTGGCCATCGGTCAGGTGGAGTGGGACAAGGCTGCTGGTGCTGATAACTACACAGTCAAAGGGGAAACGGAGCAGGGCCTCACAACCCTCTGCACCACCAGAGACAACTTCTGTGCATTGTATAATATGGACTGTGGACAGGTGTACAACATCACTGTTACAGCCCACAATCGTGTGTGTGAAGACGTCTCTGTCTCTACTGAAGGAGTTGCTATTTTTACAGGTGAAGATCATTTAAGATTTGCTGGGAGTAAAATGGTCAGTTTTTGGAAACCTACAAAAGAAAAGGAGCTGAGCTGGTACCTGAGATCGCATCAGGAATTGTAGGGTATAATAGAATATTGTACTTAAATAAAATACAGTAATAGATGGGGGGGGGGGGGGGGGCAGAAGACAATAATAGAGGTTGCAGAAGAGATTTTTTTTGGGATGGCTGCTCATCGGAGGAGGGTCCAATGAGCCTCGGCTAAAAAAAAGCTTGACTGCTTTTAGATTTTTGTATCAGGGCTTAATCTTTTATTAAATGCACAAAGTTTTTGTCTCTAGTTTTTGATTATTCCACTAAACCAAATAAAAGAATCGGGTTGTAAGAGTATTTTAGGAGGCGCCTGTCTATCGAAGGGGCCAGGCGAAAGCTTTTGCAGAATATTAAATCTAGTTTCAACCCATTTTAGCTCATTTTAGTTGCGATGCTGAAGCACAGATGGGTAAATATGACTCCTATTGCTCTGCTTCATTCTGCCGATCCCGCCATCTTTCAGAGCCTTGTCCGCCCAACAACGTGGAGACCAATGTGAACTGTCAGGAGGACCTGGGAAGTGTCTCCTGGGAGGCCAGCTGGGGCTCTGTGGGATACGAGGTTCAGCTCGCAGGGCGGGACGGCCACTCGCTGACCTGCCACACAAACACTACTTTCTGCAACGTGAAAGACCTGCACTGCGGAGTCATCTACTACACCAACGTCGTTGCCATTGGGGAGAGTCTCAACAGTAGCAAGTCCACCACTGTGCTGCTGACCGCAGGTATCACATAATGGCATCACATACTGGCAGTACTGGAATAAAGTACTAATAGGACTGTCATGATGCATGCTGTAACACGTCCCATTAAATTTTTATTATGTTATGTATTATACTACTACTGTTACTATCTGTATTATGACCAATAACTTTTTGAATTATGTTGCTAACTAACAGACAGACAGACAGACAGACAGACAAATAAACAAACCCTGGCGAAAACATAACCTCCTTGGCGGAGGTTATAATAGTAAATAATACAACTGGAGAGTAGTAGTAGAAAAGGAAGTAGCAGAGTGAAGAAAATTGGTAAATCTGTCCTCCAGCAGTCTGAGCCTATAGCAGCATAACTACAGAGCTAGCTAAGGATGACCTAAGCCACTCTAACTATAAGCTTTATCAAAAAGGAAAGTTTTAAGCCTGGCCTTAAAACTCACGGACTAAAGCTGGGAGCTGGTTCCACAGGAGAGGAGCCTGATAACTAAAAGATCTGCCTCCCATTATACTTTTAGAAATCCTAGGAACTACAAGTAAACCTGCAGTCTGAGAGCGAAGAGCTCTGTTAGGAACATATGGAACAATTAGATCTCTGATGTATGATGGAGCTTGATTATTAAGGGCTTTGTATGTAAGAAGAAGGATCTTAAATTCTATTCTGGGTTTAACAGGGAGCCAATGAAGGGAAGCTAAAACAGGAGAAATGTGATCTCTCTTTTTAATATTCATCAGAACTCTTGTTGCAGATTTTTGAACAACTGAAGGCTTTTAATGGCATTTTGTGGACTTCCACATAGTAGTAGTAAAGAATTACAGTAGTCCAGCCTTGAGGTAACAAATGCATGGACTAGTTTCTCAGCATCACTCCTGGACAGGATGTTTCTAATTTTAGCAATATTCCCGAGGTGAAAGAAGGAAATCCTAGAAACCTGTTTAATATGAGATTTGAGTGTCATATCTTGGTAAAAAATAACGCCGAGGTTCTTTACGTTATTACTGGGGGCCAATTTAATGCCATCCAGATGAAGTGATTGACTAAGCAGTTTATTTTTTAGCTATATTTTTTTATTGCATCCTTCTCAACGCCTACATTTTGAGAGTACTTAAAGGACCCAAAAAAAACACCACCTTTCTAAAATATGACTGTCTAAAATGTTAAGAGTTAATCTTTTTTTGTTGTTTTTTTAAGTTGAACAAAACTAAATCACCCTAATTCAGTTTGTTTGTTTTTTTAGGCAAACTTAAATTCAAGGTTATCTTTGTTCTGCTTTAATCGATATCTTCTCCTCTCTTCAGCTCCATGTCCAGCCGGCGACGTGGCGGCCAGCTATGACTGCGACAACAACACAGCAGAGGTCTCATGGAGCTACGGCAGAGGCGCCAGCTCCTATAAGGTGACCGCGGTATCACCAGATGGGTACCAGGCTTCCTGTGAGACGGATGAGCTCCAGTGTGAGCTGCCGGAGCTGGAGTGTAGCCAGACGTACAACCTCACCCTCACAACCATCAGCGACCAATGTCAGAGTGAGACGCACACCAACGTTTCCTTCAGCACACGTAAGTCGAGCAAGAATCATCAGAAAGCTGATCCTAAATATGCTGCCATCATACATTTTAGTTCAGTTTATTTTATAGGATATTAGGAAGAGGACAAAAACTTTTATAGTCTACTCCTCTAATAGGTGGCTCATCCAAAAAACAACTAAACAAAACAACTACTCACAGCCTCATATTTCTCAAATAAGTTTAATAGTTTGGAATGTCTAATTTTTATTTTTATTTCTAGGATTTCTCAGTGTGAATGCCAGAGAAACTTTTTGTTTATATGTCATGGTTCATATTTTTCCACAAGTTTTCTCCATAAACTGAAACAAAAGCATTTTCAAATTAATTTTGTTCATCTTTGATCATAGTCATTAAATGTTATTTCTTGAAACGGCCACCAATTATTCTGGATTAATTTTGTTTGAGCTTTATGCACATCTAATAAGATCTCTACATTTAAACATTTGTTCTCTGGCGTTTCCATATTGTCAATCTGTTTGTGTTTTGTTTTGTAAAACACACATTTGGTTTAGTGTTAGTCACGCAAGTTTTGTCTCATTATACAGTAGATTTACTAATACAGATAAATCCAGAATATGAGGTGTTGATGAATACAAAACAGGCTTTATTAAAAACTGCAATCCTTTTAGACAATAGAATTTTATGATACAAAATTTTCCGGAAACTTACATTTATATATCCTGTCAATATAAAGCATTTCGTTTTGTTTCCAAGTAACTTATCTTTAAAAGATTTCCTTTGTTTGATCGGTTTTTAAATGTTTTCTACAATACTTTTAAAATGATTTCCAGAACAAAAGTGGACTATGGATGCTTTTGCTTTTTGCTTAATTCGGGTCATTTATGGTGCTATTCATATATATTAATACGAACTGTCCCATTGAAATAAAATCAATTCATATTCAAATTTTTGTCATTTTAATATATGTTAAAAAGTATAGGTCTTAACAACCTTGTGGGACACCACATTTAATCTCATTCAGATCGGATATTTTGTCATTAACACATTAAAAAACTATTTTTCCGTTTGTCAAATGCATGCTCAACCATTCTTCGACTGAACTTGGTGTCCAGGCCCCTGTAAGCCGCTGCGTGTTGGCGTGGACCTCCAGTGCGGGACGGGTACGGCCCACGCGTTCTGGAACGAAGACGAATACGTCGAGCTCTTCGTGGCCGCTGCCGTTAGCAGCAGGGGAACGACTCTGCAGTGTAACTCCACCAACTCCGCCTGCCGGTTCCCTGACCTGGATTGTGGAGAGAAATATGTGCTTTCCGTCACGGCATACAGCAACATGTGCTACAGCGAAAACAGCAACTCTGTGGAGATCCAGACAGGTAGAAGTATAATAATGTCTGTGTATCAACTGATTGAGACTTTTTGTTGTAATAAGATGTTAATGAGTCATCTGAATGTTTTTAAATAGTTATTTTTCTCATCTGTTTACTCTTGTGCATTTTCAGTTAAAACCAGATGCAGTACTGTTTCCTTGCACTGTATAAAAACACTTGTAACCTTTCCCCACCCCCCCACATCTCTGTCTGACATTAGATCAGAAAACATTAGATGTTCCACATAATGTTCTTATCTTATGATGTCACCTATTTTCGTAAAGTGCACCAGTTCCTCTTGCTCCAAAACAGGACATATAGAGGTCCACAATTCTCTTCTCGAAATCTTGGATTTCTCTGATATAAGAATCTGTGAAACTATTGGAAACTTGCAAAGCCATTGTATCATTTGGGCTTTCCCAAATTGTTCCCCAAAGGAAAACCTGAGTCTGATTTGTGTCAGACAGGGAAAAATAAAGGGTTATGTGTCTTTTTATTTAGTGAATGTAAACATTTGGTTTCAACTGTGTTCACATGAGAACACACACTTAGGCAAGGCAAGGCAAGGTGATTTTATTTGTATAGCACACTTTCAACAACAGGGTAATTCAA
The DNA here is from genome assembly GCA_963556495.2 of Valencia hispanica. Taxonomy (NCBI): domain Eukaryota; kingdom Metazoa; phylum Chordata; class Actinopteri; order Cyprinodontiformes; family Valenciidae; genus Valencia; species Valencia hispanica. Next base: position 53,318,957 of record OY747705.1, on the reverse strand, counting down.
GGTGCTTTACATGATTTGGTGATTTAAAAAACAAAACAGACATGGAATATAACATTGAAAATTAAAATTAAAAGTAGCAAATTAGCATGAAACACACATTACATATGATGCACAATAAAGCAAGAGAGCATGAACACATTTGATACATATGACATCAAGCATTTACTCGAAGGCAATTCTAAACAGATTAATTTTTAGTCTCGATTTAAAGCAGTTCAGAGTTTCAGCAGCTCTGCACTCGTCAGGAAGTCTGTTCCAGATAAGGGGAGCATAGAAACTCAAAGCTGCTTCTCCATGTTTAGTTCTGAGTCTAGGTATGTTTAGTAGGCTAGAGTTGGAGGACCTGAGTGGTATCATGGTACCATGACAACAGGTATTCAACACAATTTGGTGCTAAGCCATGTAATGATTTATAAACTAGTAGGAGTATTTAGAAGTCTATTCTCTGAGCTACAGGGAGCCAGTGTAAGGACTCTAGAACTGGGGTGATGTGCTCTACTTTCCTGGTTCTGGTGAGGAACACGAGCAGCAGCGTTCTGGATCAGCTGCAGCTGTCTGATTGACTTTTTAGGCACTTAAATTATGACTGTTAGTGTGGTTTCACTTGCTAATGGCTAATTGGTTCGTCTGAAAGTTAAACCAAAACCAGAATTTTAGTCAAACTTCCATATTTAGACTAGTTAAAAAATATATATTTTTGGATTGTAATGAGATATTTATCTCTTTCTTTTCATTTTCCAGAACCATGCCAGCCAGCTGGCCTGTCGGTCAGCGGATCATGCAATAACGAGACGGTTACGGTGGGCTGGCACGAGGCTCAGGGGGCAGCAGTGTACGTGGTAACAGCCGCCGGAGACCTGGGCTTCATTTCAACTTTCCAAACCAATGAGACAAAGATAGAAGCCGACCTGCCCTGCGGACAGCTGTTCACTTTCGCCGTAATAGCACAAGATGATCAATGTGAGAGTGTGGTGAGCCAGCCTGAAAACTACAAAACAGGTACGTCTCTCATTTGTCTGGTTCTATTGCAAAACATATATTATTTACTGAGAGGTGGTGTAATAGCTCATGTGCCCTTCAGGTCCCTGCATCCCCGAACAAGTGCAGAGCTACACGAGCTGCGAGGACAGCCTCGGCTCCGTCAGCTGGACCACGTTCGCTAGAGCAGAGTCGTACCTGGCCGTAGCAATGGGCGAGGACGGCCATATCCACGAGTGCACCTCAAACATCACCAGATGCACGTGGGAGGACCTGCACTGCGGCGAAACATACACCGTCAACGTCGTCGCACTCGACTACCACTGCACCAGCATGCCGAGCAACAGCACGACAATTCGAATGGGTAAATAAAGCTTTTAACCTGTACAGCTTTTAAAAATCCAAACTTAAAATCATGTGGGACATTTAGAGGCTTTATTGCACAAGGGGCCTGCCACAGTAAGTTTTGCATGATCAAACATCCAATTAATACACTTAAAAGTGTTTTGTTTTTAAACAAATGTTGATATTTGTTGCTTTCAAACTGAAATCTTGTTTTTGCGCTTGTTTGTACCAATTTGTTTAATAATGTCAAACTTCCTCTTTTTTTTCAGCACCATGCGTACCTCAAGATCTGAAATCATCTATTAACTGCTCTACAAAGGTGACTGCTACTTTAATTGGCTGTTGTTATGGGAAAATAAAACATATCTTTAACAAGGATGAGGCTGATTTAATACATCATGTTGATCAAGAAGGTTCTGGTTCTGTTCTGGGGACGACTGTGGAACATCTGGAGATGATGATGCAAAGAAAGATTCTTCATAAAATCAAACAAATTATGGACAGCCCTGAGCATCCTCTTCATGAGACTATCCTGCAACAACAGAGCGTCTTCAGTCGGAGGCTTCTTCAGTTTTGCTGCAACACAGACCGCTACAGGAAATCCTTCCTGCCCACAGCCATCATCATCTACAACAACTCCTCAAAGAATTAATTGCATGAGCTACAACACTTAATTTCCCTCTTGGATCAATAAAGTATTTTGGAGTTTAATTTTTAATTTGAATGTTCATCAACACGGAGGAACGGTCTGCACCAGAGCATTTGAATCACTCGAACCTTCGTGATAATCAACCTGATGTAATAAATCCTCAAAACGCCTGAAGGAAATCAGCCTCATCCTTGCTGAAGATGTATTTTGTCCAGATCATTTTGGCGCCCAACGTGGAGCTGAAAATTCCCATTACAGCTGTAAATCTGGTTTTAGGTAAAACTGACCCTCTAAGCTGACTAAGATGTATTTTAATCTTTTTTTAAAAGGTCGGATCATTGACCTGGAATGCAAGTGAGACTGCAGAGTTTTACATCGTGACCGCAGAGACAAACAGCGGCCACAAAGTGCAGCTAAGCACCAACGACACGTGGACCTTCATTTCTGAGTTCCTGTGCGGTCAGGAGTACTTTCTGTCTGTTCAGGCGGCAGACTCTGTGTGCACAAGTCGTCCCAGCCAGCCTTCAAAGCTTTTTTCAGGTAGATTCCGATTGCAAGCTGTGAAATTCATATCCCCCATAGAAATAGTCTTCCGAAATCCCCGAGAGGTAAGGTAAAAGCCCCAAAGATCTATCAGCTTAATGTTAGCGCCTCTAGACTTGTATTTCAGATGATTTGAGAAAGTTATTTTACACACTCTTGGACCCCTAAAGGGGACACATTGTGCAAATTTTACTTTTTTCATCCATTTGTGTTGCCATTTGGGACTCTGCTGCCTCTATAAACACTCAAAACATTAGTAAAAACCATCCATCCATCTATTTATTAGTTTTTTGCACATTTTTGGTGTCAGAATCTTATTCTGCTTCTACAAAACGAAAAAGTGCCTCATTGTGATGTCAAAATAAGCGGCCCCTCAATTCCATGCCATTCTCAAGAAGGGTGGGCGTGGTCTGCAACTGCTAGTTTGCATAAAAGTGACAGAGCCCTCTAAACAGCTCATTCTGAAAGGGAGAAATGTCAAGAATTGAGCTGGAGATTTTTTTTTGCATAAAACTTCATTAACATGTTTTGTATAGACCGTAGACCTATTATAATTTGTTTAAAAAGAGGCATAATATGTCCCGTTTAAATAAATGTATCGACTTTTAACACTTTTCAAGACCTTGCAGATACCCTGTAATTGCAAAATACTTCAGTTAGTTTTGTTTCTGTAAGGATCGCTAGAGGTGCCAAAAACTTATCAACCATTGATTTAGTCAAAAGAAACGTATTTCCTAAAGTAGAAAGTTTTTCTCACTGAATAAATGCACCTAAATTTAAATTGTGGGGTCTTCTAAATTTTTTTTACTGCAAGAGTATGCTACTGCACTACAATAATAAAAGATTTTAAGGCATCTTTCCTGTTACTAACAATGTGGAGGCTGTTTTTACCAGGAGAAATCCTAAACCTCCACTCTATATTAACCTCCCTGTTCTCCTCACCCCCCCCCCACTCAGAGCCCTGCCCGCCCACCGACGTGCACAGCGTCTTGAACTGCTTCTCGAACATCGCTCTGCTGTCGTGGACCGGGTCAGCAGGGGCGGAGTTCTACACCGCCACAGTGATGCCAGAAGATGGCCAACCAATGAGCTGCGCATCTGAAAACGAGCAGTGCGCCATTCCCAACCTCCCATGTGGAAAGAACAACCTTGTGACAATAGTCGGTTCCAACGGGATCTGTGATTCAGACCCCAGTAAAGCTGACATACTGCAGTCGGGTAAGTTATTTGACATTTAAATGTGTCTTTAATTCTTCTCTCTGTTTGGAAAAAAATGAGAAAATGCCTAATAAAAAAGCTCTTTCACTAATACGCAATATTAAAGCATCTCAGATATTTCCAATAGAAAGTAATGATTAAGAAGTATGAAATAAATACATGAATAATCTGTGCAACAATAAATGTGTTGGAAATTCGAAGGGTAAAGGAAACAAAATTTTTAGGAGCCATTATTAATGTGGACCTTAACTGGAAATCAGATATAAATTATACAAAAGGAAAATTATCAAAATCAATTGCTGTGTTACATAGAGTAAAATTTGGTCTAAATCACTCAGTGATTGGGCCATACTTAACTTGTTGTATAGAAAATTGTGGGATAATATGTAAAAGATATAAAAAGCCTATAATTATTTATTTGACAAAAAACGGGCTTTGCGAATAGTAAATAAGAAAAGATATAGAGATCCATTAAATCCTCTTTTTGACATATACAAAGTATTAAAATTGTATGATATTGTAAATTATAATATTCTTCAGGTTTTGTGTAGGGCTAAAATATTACTAGCAAACATCCAAGAAAAACAAAAAAAAATAGAGAAAGTCAGTAAAATCTGAAGGGAAAAGATGTCTTTAATAAACCCACATTCATGGAACAGACTGTCTCAGTGAAAGGACCTAAATTTGTGAAACGCACTTCACAACGAAATAAAAAATTAAAAAAGCATCATGGCATTCAAGAAACAAATCAAAACGACAGTATTAAATCAATGTAAAAGTTAAAGCTGAAAAGAAATCTTTAGAACTTTGATGGTTTTTGTACTTTGAAAATGTGAAAACACTGTACATAAAAATCATGCGAAGATTTGTAAATACTGTAAATATGGACAGTAATATAGTGAAGTGTTTTGGAGCAACTTTATTGTATGTGTAAATATTGTAAAAAAAAATTTAAAAAAAGGTACAAAGAGAGAATGTTAACATTTGCACAATTATTAAGGGGCAGATATCATAAGATTAAAACCGTTCGTTCTGCTCCTTTTTTATTCAAGCTCCGTTGATTTGACAGTTTTGTTGTTTATCGATTTTATTTTACTTTTGAATAAAATAATTAATTTTAACACTTTTTAAATTTTAAAGACTTCCTGTTGCTGAAAATTACGGAAGCCCTAAAGGGCCATACATACATTCATTTCCCCCCCCCCGTTTTCTCATGATAATGAATGTGAGACTTAACCTTTCACATTAATGACTGCATCAGGGTCACTTTAGATTCGCGCCTTCGATAAAGATGAAGCCTTGCTAACCATCTTCTTGGATGACGCACACTAATGTGTACATCATCTGTAATAGCGAGGCATAAAGCTATTTCAGCTGGTCAGGCCTCGATTGAAAAGATGTGTGATGCGGTGATCGATAGTATCCTGCTCCTCTGACATTGCTACGCTGAATGATGTTTCCTGCAGTGATTTAACAGACAATATCGTTTTGTTTTCTTGAGATCTCAAATTAATTATCTTGTTATCACTGGAAAACGGGGGAGGTATGTATGACACTTTAGGGTCTTCCGTAGAAATTGTTTAAATGTGGTCTAACTAATTAATCTCCTACTCCCACATATTTCGCCCAGTTCCCTGCGTTCCCACTGATGTGCGAGTGACGATCAACTGCTCCACAAGCGAGGCCGTCGTCTCCTGGAGTTCCAGTGACGGCGCTCTGTTTTACAAGGTGGTGGCGGTGAGCACGCAGGGAGCCGAGTCCAAGTGCGCAACAGAAGACACCGCGTGTACGCTGACCAACCTGACTTGTGGACACCAGTACCAGGTCCAGGTGGTAGCGCAGGACAACATCTGTTCGAGCTTGCCAAGCCCAGCTGTTGTGTTTGGATCAGGTAGAGCAATCCAGGATGTATTTGAATCACCTTTTAATATAAAGCTGCCTTAACAAGCTTTTTTTCATGTTTCTTAATTGCCTCTCCTAGTTCCCTGCACACCCAACATTGGCTCTGTGATTTTGGACTGCCACACCAACTCGGCCCTCCTGGACTGGATGTATTCTGAGGGCGCCTTGAACTACGCTTCCACAGCCACATCCTCCATCAGCGGCCATGTTTCCACCTGCGCCACCAGCCTCACCAACTGTGAACTGGAGAACCTGCAGTGCGGCCAAACCTACGATGTGGTCACTGTGGCTTCGAATGAACAATGCAGCAGCCCGCCCAGCGCCATGTTACGACTGGAATCAGGTAGCCGCTCAAAAAATAAGAATAAAATCCTTAAATTTAAAGCAACACTATTGTTATATAGGATGATTTGCTCATATGTATCTTGTTTTTGTTGAATTCTTTAAGCTCCCCAACTATTAGGGGTGTTTTAATCAGACTTGCATTTTCTTTATATCAAACCAACAACTGCCAAAAAAAATATCTAACGGCTGTCTGTCCTTTTGACAGATTAGTATTCAATCCTCTTACCACCTGATGCAAAAACGTAGACATTTTCAACTTTACGCACAGAGTACAGGTAGCTAAATCAGTAAAAAAAAAAAAAAAAAAACACCCATGAGAGCATCTGAGCATCATCTCAGACCTGGACACCATACTCAATGCATCCCGCTAACTGGGAGCTGACAACCACCGGTCCATGTTGCGGGATTATCCTCCCACTAAAGTGATAGCTTGCGGGTCAGGACACGGCTTGTTTAGAGAGTCTTTCCAGGACTCAAGTACTCCATCCCTGGTTCTGACCACTGATTTTGTAAATTTCTGACATCTCAGTACGGATCCAAGCAATCCTTCCAACAGAATGCCCTATTTCAGAAGATATGTGGGGTTTTTTCTCTATAAGATTAATTGGTATTAAATAACTGTTGTTTTCAACTTTATATGCGGGTCTTCTTCCTGCACAACCTCGACACCGAAGAGTGTTGCTCTCACTGCAACTATTAATAATAATAATCACTGAAAGAGGATTCGTATCATTTTCTAATTTAACTGAATCAAGCCTTTGAGGTCTAAACAGCCTTAATCTTGCTCCGTTTAAATCTAAATGACGTTATTCTGTAATATATTTCACTTTGGACCACATTAGTTTTAATTAAAGGGATATTCCACCCCTAAGTGAAATGTAGCCTGTTGCCATATGCCCCAGGGTTAGATAAGTGAGAAAAAGCATTTTGTAACCAGCCCAGTCATTCTCCTGATCTGGCAGCAGTCCGTTTGCTTTAGCTTAGCATAAAGAATAGAAGTGAATGGTAACAGCTAGCATTTTGTGTGCTTAAGTAATGAAAATGACAAAATAATTATCCTAATTATTCCTAGTGACTCCAATAATCATATTGATTGCTAATTAAAATAATAAGTAACACAAATGACTTACAGGAGTCGATTTAGACTTGGGACAACGTTACGACAAAGCACCGCTGTAAGCCGCAGCTGCAAGGCGCAAAGACAACGTGTTGTTATACATCTTCGCCTTGTTTTCGCAACCCTTTGCTACACAAGCAAGAACCATTTTCATGGATTAGACTTATAACGTTCTCAAACTACGGCAGTAAAAACTCCATACAGCTCAAACATTTGTGTTTTTAGGGAAGTAGGTGTCTTTTGCGGACGCTACGTCGTGTCCTTGCTCCTTGCAGCTGCGGCTTATAGCTCGTTCACACCGTAAGTTATCAAAAATGATTTGATAACTTACCCGACATCCCGATCTTTTCAGCGATCTTCATTCAAGCTAGTTCCTTTACATTCCTGTCTTTATACAAAAACGAGGACGGATCATACAATTCTCTGCGATTGCGGACGACTACAATGAGCTTGTCTTCCATTGTTGTTTTTTTCTTGCTCCCGCTTCATTCAAGGTACGTGTGGTGACGTCGCTACAGTGAGACGCTCTGATTGGTTGGCGCACTGCGTCAAGTCTGTCAAAAGTCCAGCTAACTGAACTTCTGCGTTGCTTGCGTTTGCTACGTTGCTGCTTGAAACGCAGGTAACACTTGAAAAGTTGACGGAGCCAACGCACACAACGGAGACAGAGCAGAGCAGAGACTCTGATGGACTCAACCGTAGACTTTACATGTAATCTTGCTGACACTGACGTTTGGGGCGGTGTGAACGCACCATTACAGCGGTGCTTTGTCGTAACGTAGTCCCAAGTCTAATAGGCTCTGGCAATTCCTTCGTGTTACTTATTATTGTAATTTGCCGTGGATATTATTAAACTGTATCCTATAAATCGATCTCATACCATCAGTTTTCACCCTCAGCAGCAGCGTATTCAACCCGCCTAATCTTCATTTTTTTTTTTTTCAAAGTTACAGCTACTTTCCCCTCGTAAATCACGCCTTTTTTTTTGTTTTCCAGTGCCTTGTCCTCCTGAAGATGTTGTGACAGTTCTGGACTGTTACAGCAACACAGCTCAGGTGGAGTGGCAGGCCAGCAGCGGGGCGGACTCCTACATCGTCCAGGCGTTCGGCGTGGAAGAACACGAGACCAACTGCTCGACAGACTCACAGTCCTGCATCCTGCCTGACCTCGTGTGCGGCTTTACCTACAACGTCAGTGTGATCGCTGTCAACAGCATGTGCAATGTATCGCAGAGCGACGTGCAGCAACTGCAAGCGGGTAAAAATAGAAATGAAAAGTTTCCAACTTTCCCCTTTGATTAAAACTTTGAAAATTGGACCCAAAAAAAAAAGGTTCACGTCCTGGTTTCTGTGTTAGCCATTGCTTGTTGTCACAGTATGGGTGAATAGTGATTGTGAAACCATGTCTCCCAATGTATTCTTGTAGTACCCTGTGTACCGGGCCTGGTGGAGGCCCGAGTGGTTTGCGAGTCGGGTGGGGTGATGGTGTCCTGGGAGCAGAGCAAAGGGGCCTCGTCCTACACCACAGTGGCCCTGGGCAGCGGGGGGTACGCTTCAGTGTGCAACAGCACCTCAACAACTTGCCTGTTAGACGACGTCCTGTGCGGCCTGAACTACTCGATCACCGTGGTTGCATCAGACGACATGTGTAGCAGCGCCAAAAGCCCTGCCATGGAGATTGACACAGGTGCAATCACGGTTTAATTTTACCCTTTAATCTCGCGACTTGACCTCGGTATTGTGTTTGACCTCGTTTATATCCTCACTTGTCGGTTTGCAGTGCCATGTGTGCCACAGAAGGTCACAGCGGAGATGGCGTGCGGCAACAACACAGGCGTGGTGTCATGGGAAGAGGATGAAGAAGTCGCTTCGTACCACATACAGGCTTTAGGCCCCGACGGTCACAAAATGTACTGTGACAGCGTGGAAAACATCTGTGAGCTGCCCGACATGCACTGTGGCCAGCTCTACAACCTGACAGTGACCGCTCAGGACGGACGCTGTGACAACAGCAACGCCTACCTCGACCTAAAGTCTGGTAAAAAATTAAAAATGTTTTACTATCCTATAAATGTTTTCATATTTGTTTACATTTGCATGCAGAAAACGTTAAAGGTCTCATTCACTGAGTAACTGTATAATACTTGTTCTTTTTGAAAAACGATCGGTCAATCTAAGTTGCATAATGCATGCTGCACGTGAAAATGTTCTCCAACTCCCATATTGCCTGCATTTGCTGCAGAAAGGAAATAGACGGGGAAAAACTAGGGAGTGCGAAAAAGCCAGTCCCTTCTACCTCACAGAGAAAATTTGTATTTGTGGCCCCGTCCACCTCAGCTTGCTACCGCCCACAGGAAGGCAATAACAGCTCACGTCTCTGCTAGTAAACGCTAACCATTAGCATCTCTGCTATTAGAAACTAACCCTTAGCAACTCTGCTAGTAAACTCTAACCATTAGCATCTCTGCTAGTAGAAGCTAACCCTTAGCAACTCTGCTAGTAAACTCTAACCATTAGCATCTCTGCTAGTAGAAGCTAACCCTTAGCAACTCTGCTAGTAAACTCTAACCATTAGCATCTCTGCTAGTAGAAGCTAACCTTTAGCAACTCTGCTAGTAGACTTTAGCCATTAGCAACTCTGCTAGTAGAAGCTGAAGGTTTGTTCCATTTACCCCGGAAGTTAGAACTGGAAGCTGGGATTTACGTCAGACCCGAGTAAACAGTGTTCCAGTTAAGGTAGTTGGATGAGTCGGGATTCCAATATGGTGGGGCTCAGGAAGCCATTGTTGGTAGTACCTCTTATAAACATCGTTATAAGCTGTATCTTCCATATGCAAGTTTAGAGTTGCAGGCTCTACATATAAGATTGATTTCTAACGCATTCTTACTAGTGTGGCTAGTAAAATAAGCATTTTCCCGCCACAGATACTTAATGTTGAGGCGAGGAGCGGCCATATTAAAAGTCAAAGTCGGAGCAAGAAAGTACCTCAGACTTTCCGAGTGGGAAGTTTCCAACCTCGAGGGGAGTTGCAATTGATTTTTTCCACTCGGAAATTGGAATTTCCTATTTTGACTACAAATGTAACACAGCATAAATCACAGGGGGAAATTAGTATTCATGGCCCCGCCCACCTTGGCTTGTGACCGCCCACTGGAAAGCGAGAGCAGAGCGCCTCTCTGCTTGTAGAAGCTAACCATTAGCAACTCTGCTAGTTGAAGCTAACTATTAGCAGCTCGGCTTGTTGTAGCAACATGGCGGAACATGTTCGGGGTTGTGTTATTTGTAGAGATAACACATCAGGGTTACCTTTTTTTACCCAAGAAAGAAGAGCTGAGGAAGAAACAGTAGGAACTTGTCTTTGGAACGCCACCAGCAAAATGAGTTAAGTTAGTTATTTGTTCGAAAGCAGAATTAGAGTTGCATTGCTGTTAGCCAATCAGAGAAAAGACGTTTGCATATCGTGAATATTAGCGAGTAAGACTCGTAATCCTGACGTTGATTGATTTCTAACGCATTCTTACTAGTGTGGCTAGTAAAATAAGCATGTTCCCGCCACTATTGTTGAGGCGAGGAGCGGCCATATTGAAAGTCAAAGTCGGAGCAAGAAAGTACCTCAGACTTACCGAGTGGGAAGTGTCCAACCTCGAGGGGAGTTTCCCCCCACTCAGTCCTCCCACAAACTGCAACCTCCTGAATTTATTAAAAAAACAAGTGAATGAGACCTTTAAATGATTGTCATAGTGATGGGGACAAATAGTTGCCTGGTTGCTACAAAACATCTCGTGGCAGATGGTTCCTTTTTGTAAGTTAAAACCTTTTCCTCCCAAACGACCTGAAGTGAAAAAGTTTGGTGAAAGGATGAAATAACCAGTACTTATTGTTCATAGGCATTTTTCCTCTATGATGTATTCATTTGAACTGGAGATTAACAGAAAGAACGACATAGAGGTCCAGTCCCTTAAGCCATTTTTGGGTTTTTTACATGATCAGCATTGCTTTGTCCTGATTCTGGTTTTCTCCAGTCTGTAAACCGTGGTCATTGTCAACGTTATTGCCACCTACTAGGGTGACTTTGTGTTACAGCGTTTTTGGTTCTAGAGACTGGAGTAGATACAGATTTCTTTCTGTTGAAAGTATGACTTTAATTTCTGAATTTTTATTTTGTTTATATGTAACCATCAACTCCACCAAGCTAAAAGCTTAGTTGGTTTTCAACTGAATTTGATAGCTTTTTGTTGGACCTAGATTCTAGTGGCGTAACAATACATATAGTCATATTTTTCAGTACAGCCCTGTAGGTTTAGTATGCACCGAATGAATCCAGCTGTTTTCTACATGAACACATGCAGAAGGGTTATGTGTGTAACGCAGAGCGCAACTCAACTTTAAAAGTGACATCAAAACAAAACAGAAATTACTCCCAGCTATCACGAAACTCCATTTAGGAACATTAATGGTTTTTCATGCAGCTACAGTAGAAAATAAAAGATGGACCAAACCAGAACTTTGTCAGCGAACGCATCTTTCATCAGCAATAAGGTCCATAACATGTTCTGCACTGAACTGAATGACTCACCTGAAACAATGTCAAGCTGAAAGTAAACATCACTGATACTAGAGAAAAACCAGCTGACGTCCAACATGGCTACCAGTAGCATCCAATCAGCCCAAACTCCTTATTTTGGATAAAATGCAAGTTGGCGGAATCCCCGTTGATGAGAAGGGATTTTTCCCAACAGCTGCCCATGCTGCATTCAAGTACAGCTGGGAAAATAGGCTGTCGAAATATCGAAACAACTCGAAGCATGTTTTATTCTCTAATATGGGCAAAGCATTATTTCAACGTTTCTAAGTGTTAACACTGACTGTTTTCAAGCGGTTATATTGTTTTCAACTCTGGCTATGTCTGCTTCTACTATTTTATTTATTTTAAAAAGAAAATCCAATCAAATCTCCAGTTAGTTCTATACTTCCACCTTTTTTAAGTTAAAGAACAAAATAGAATTAAACTAATTTCAGAAAAAAAAGAAAGTCGTATGAACATTTGTATTTATTTTTCTTGATTAAAGAGGACTGAAAACCATTTAAAAAATGTGTGAACCCTACTACATTCTCCCTCCATACAGTTATGTATTTCATGAAACTCTCCTTACCTTACATATCCATAATGATTGAATCAAGCATATTTTATGGAATTTCTGAATTGTTTTTGCTGTGGCATCGATGTCCATTGCAGGCATCGCTTCTATAACTGTCCTTTTTTCCCCACTACCAGTTCCTTGCAAGCCCACAAACGTCAGAGCTTCTCTACGCTGCCACTCGAACTCTGCTGCCGTGACGTGGGAGCGGGCCAGCGGAGCGCTCTCTTATGTTGCAGTGGGCGTTACTGCAGATGGGAGACACAGAGCAGAGTGCAATAACACAATGACCTACTGTGATCTGAGCGACCTGCAGTGTGGACAAACCTACCGAGTCGGTGTGTTCGGCCTGGACGGATCCTGCTCCAGCGCGGAGAGCAACAAGACGTCTGTGCGGACAGGTGTGAACTCCATAACTGCGACGGTTTAATACAGCAGCTTTGGCGGCTGAGGAGTGAAAAAGTTGTGAATACGTTTGCCTCTTTGTCTCTCTCTCGTCTCTCAGCCCCATGTCCACCTCAGAACGTGACTGTCGGTGCACAATGCGCTGAAGGGGCGATGGTCGTCTCCTGGTCTCCCAACCCTGATGCTCAGTACTTCCACGTAGCTGTGGTGAGCAACACCGGAGCGAGACTGTACTGTAACTCCAGCACCAACGCCTGCACGATAAACAATCTGCCTTGCGGGCAGCACTACAACGTCACAGTGCTCTCTGTTAGAGATACCTGCGAGAGCAAACCGAGTGCCGTGGTTGCAACTTGTTCAGGTAAACATCAGCAAATCGCTGCTTCTAAAATGGAAATGTTCACCTGTTTTAAAACTGATGCATTATGAATAACAAAAAAAAAAAGTTCAAATCCTTTCACGCTTCACGTTTAACAGCTCCGTGTGTTCCTACGAGCCCCAATGGCCGCCTGGACTGCGTGTCAAACTCAGCCTGGGTGTCCTGGAGCCTCTCAGCGGGGGCAACCAGCTACTTCGTGCTGGGCGAGGCAGCCGGTGGTCACAACTCCAGCTGCAGTTCCTCCTCCTCCCCCTGCGAAGTGGCAGATCTGAAATGCGGGACTCTCTACACCTTCCACGTCACAGCAGTCAACAAGCACTGTCGCAGCAACCACAGCATCACCTTTGAGATTGAGACAGGTATTCAGTTTTTACCCGAGTAGAGATGAACGGATCAGGCTTTTCTTGTCCGATTCTGATTTTTGTTGAATTTGACCTCCTGGTTACCATTCAGAAGGAAAACGTAAAAAATAAACTAAAATAATTCCTATTTATGCATCAACCATAGGTCGCGCTAGACATTTTTGTTTTGACCGAGGGGTCAAAAGAATAAAATATCTGGTCATAATCAATTTTTACCCATCAATTATTTTTTTTAAATGATAAAATTTTCAGTAGTAATAATTTTTTTAATGAATTTTAATTAATGTTCAATCTGAACAAGCTGAACGGAGAACTACATATAAACAATGAAATGACACGATTGCACCTAAAATACGAACAGTTCACCTGCTGTGGCCTGAACGCACAGTCTCACATCTTCCTCTTGCTCCACATGGAACTGAAACGCTCGCTCGCTTGTGCGTAATCAAATAGTGAGATCGCTGCAGAGGTTTTTGTCATGAGGTTTTAGATGTTGTTCTGGAGGCTGAATCCGCGCTCCGCTGTCACACTGGAGACCGGAAATAAGCGCCACCTCTGCCAAAGTTTTTAAATAATAATTTCTCCAACTGAAGTGATCAGAAGTCGAAAAGACTCTCTGAACGAGCTTGTTTCCTTACCCGCAAGCTATCGATTCAGCGGGAAGAAATCCTGCCGCATGCGCCGGTGGCTGGGACGACACCGGGCGTAGAGTTGAAAATGTCTGTGTGTCCGCACCAAGTGGTCAGAGGTGTGAATACTAATCTGTCAAAAGAACGGACTGCCTTCAGAATTTTCCGTCACCATTAAAAAATACTGAAAATATTCGGTTGGCATCAAAGCGTATGACCCTAACCTTGATCAGATTCCTTTAAAAACAAAAACAGTGCATCAAAGCGTACGCTGTCTGTTAATCTGTTTTTAGTCCAAAAATGTTGGCAGTTCTTTGCTTTGATGCATTTAATAAAATGAAAGAAAAAAAACACAAGATTTTTCAGTATTTGAATCGCATAGCAGACTGTGGGAAAAATGGTCCACTCTAAAACCATTACCTTGTTTAACGAAACATTTCTTCATTTGTTATCTTTCAAAGGTGCGTAATTTTCTGAGCTAAAATTTATAGCTTTTTGTTACAGTTTTCAAAACTATGTGGCGTTTTTTACCCTGTTGGGTTTAGTTGTCTAACTTTTCCCATAACAGCTTTTTTTCACCGCTTCGTGGCATCTAAACCAACTTCAGTCCTGTGTCGTCTAAAATCTGTCAGGCTTATACTTGTCAAATCAGAACGTAATAATCCTGCACTAAATATGCATCCTTTAAAGCACAGTTTTTGACTAAGGATTCCTGTTATTTTGTTTCAGATATTAATAACACACAAGTGCCAATGCTTGGTTCTGCATCTAGACTCTAGAATCAGCTGAAGAACAACAGCTCCAGATTGAAATCCCTGATTTAAAAAGATGGAGAGGCAAAACTAAAACCCTAAAATTTCCCTCCTTTTTTTTGACAAAAACCAAAATAAAATTTAAAAAGTGGACTAAATCTTATGCTGTGAAGTGGCAAACTAAAATCCAAGATGTCACATACTCTAAATATATGTAAATCAGTTTTCCTGTTTATAACCCTCCAGACTTGGAAATTATTAAATCAAATTCATTACTTTTCCAGACTGTGTGGGAACGTAGAATGATAGATCATTTTTATTTAGTTTGGATTTCTTTTCATCACATTATGAGAATCTCTGAACCCTGCTGTTCGGTTTATTTCCGTTCCTTTAGGTCCTTGCGCCCTAGAGACCGTCAATGCAACAAGCACATGCAACAGCGACGCCATCCTTGTTGAATGGAAGCAGACGCTGAACTCGCCCCTCTACCTGGTCACGGCTGAAGCCGACGACAGAACCGTCATTTCCTGTAACAGCTCATCAAACTGGTGCGTCCTCCAAGACGCCCGCTGTGGCCATCACTACAGCGTCATAGTGTCGGCTTCTTCTGACAAGTGCAGCAGCCTCAGAAGTCCCCCGACGAAGATCAAAACAGGTATGCTGTTAACCCACCCAGAGCAGAATGATTTTCCTTACACCACAGGTGGGTAGAGTGGCCAAAAACTGTACTCAAGTAAGAGTATCACTACTTCAGAATACTTCTACTTCTAAGTAGAAGTAACAAGTAGCCGTCCATGAAATTACTCAAGTAAAAGGGCTATTTCACTACTGAGTCACTGATCACGACATCTGATTTAAGTTTTTAGGTTTTGGTGCAAATTTTGGTATTCTAAAGACTGAAAAGCAAAAATAAATTATATACATTAGTATGATTCCAAAGCAAATTAACAAGTTAATCAAATTAAAGCAGAAAGAACACTTTTTGAAATCACATTTTATCAATATTAAATCTATTAAAGGGGGGGTATTATGCTTCTTCCAGGCACATATTACCCTTCTATAGCACACTCCAATAAAATTGCCACCTTAAGTCTTTTAAAAGTCCGTCATATATCCAAATCCACCTTAAAGAAATTTACTTCTGTATTGGACGCCTTGATTTTCGCCTGTGCCTCTAAGACCCTCCTACTCTTTCTGACACTCCCCCTTCAGTTCGTCTCATAACCGTGCATCATCGCAGCACGGAGTCTGAAAAAAAATCCCACAAAAGGCGCGCAGCTGAAGGTGGTGTGTTATAATTACTGCACCTGGGACTCAGCCGGAGTTGTGTGGGGTGGGGAGGGGCAGGGGAGCTCTGCAGGGGCGAGGCTCTCGGCTGAGTACGTAAGGTTGGAGGAGGAGATGGGTGGAAAAGGCGGGGATAGGTGGGAGCAGGCGTTTCAGCAACCCCGAGAACTACCAGCAGATACTCAAAGATTAGTCTAACATGAGTGAATGGGTCAGAGCAACACTTCAGGTATGTTTTAAATGAGGGAAAGACAGGTTCTCAGGATATTAAGCTTCAGAAAATCCATTTTGCATAATACCCTCCCTTTAAAATAATACTTACTTTAGGTTTTATATATATATACAGTGGCTTGCAAAAGTTTTTCCCCCCCTTGAACTTTTCCACATTTTGTCACATTACAGCCACAAACATGAATCAATTTTATTGGAATTCCAGGTGAAAGACCAAAACAAAGTGGTGTACACGTGAGAAGTGGAACCAAAATCATACATGATTCCAAACATTTTTTACAAATAAATAACTGAAAAGTGGGGTGTGCGTAATTATTCAGCCCCCTGAGTCAATACTTTGTAGAACCACCTTTTGCTGCAATTCCAGCTGCCAGTCTTTTAGGGTGTGTCTCTACCAGCTTTGCACATCTAGAGACTGAAATTCTTGCCCATTCTTTGCAAAACAGCTCCAGCTCAGTCAGATTAGATGGACAGCGTTTGTGAACAGTAGTTTTCAGATCTTGCCACAGATTCTCGATTGGATTTAGATCTGGACTTTGACTGGGCCATTCTAACACATGGATATGTTTTGTTTTAAACCATTCCATTGTTGCCCTGGCTTTATGTTTAGGGTCGTTGTCCTGCTGGAAGGTGAACCTCCGCCCCAGTCTCAAGTCTTTCGCAGACTCCAAGAGGGTTTCTTCCAAGATTGCCCTGTATTTGGCTCCATCCATCTTCCCATCAACTCTGACCAGCTTCCCTGTCGCTGCTGAAGAGAAGCACCCCCAGAGCATGATGCTGCCACCACCATATTTGACAGTGGGGATGGTGTGTTCAGAGTGATGTGCAGTGTTAGTTTTCCGCCACACATAGCGTTTTGCATTTTGGTCTCATCTGACCAGAGCACCTTCTTCCACATGTTTGCTGTGTCCCCCACATGGCTTGTGGCAAACTGCAAACGAGACTTCTTATGGTTTTCTTTTAACAATGGCTTTCTTCTTGCCACTCTTCCATAAAGGCCAACTTTGTGCAGTGCACGACTAATAGTTGTCCTATGGACAGATTCCACCACCTGAGCTGTAGATCTCTGCAGCTCGTCCAGAGTCACCATGGGCCTCTTGGCTGCATTTCTGATCAGCGCTCTCCTTGTTCGGCCTGTGAGTTTAGGTGGACGGCCTTGTCTTGGTAGGTTTACAGTTGTGCCATACTCCTTCCATTTCTGAATGATCACTTGAACAACGCTCCGTGGGATGTTCAAGGTTTGGGAAATCTTTTTGTAGCCCAAGCCTGCTTTAAATTTCTCAATAACTTTATCCCTGACCTGTCTGGTGTGTTCTTTGGACTTCATGGTGTTGTTGCTCCCAACATTCTCTTAGACAACCTCTGAGGCCGTCACAGGGCAGCTGTATTTGTACTGACATTAGATTACACACAGGTGCCTCTATTTAGTCATTAGCACTCATCAGGCAATGTCTATGGGCAACTGACTGCACTCAGACCAAAGGGGGCTGAATAATTACGCACACCCCACTTTTCAGTTATTTATTTGTAAAAAATGTTTGGAATCATGTATGATTTTCGTTCCACTTCTCACGTGTACACCACTTTGTATTGGTCTTTCACCTGGAATTCCAATAAAATTGATTCATGTTTGTGGCTGTAATGTGACAAAACGTGGAAAAGTTCAATTTGAGTGCAGTCATTTATGAGAATCCTGCCTCACACAAATATGTCGATGTGAAAGGAAGGAGAATCTTCAGGGCGGTTGAGAATCACTGGGTTAGAGGATCCAGACATTTTACTCAAATAAGAGTACCGATACTCTGTAGCAATTTTACTCAAGTAAAAGTAAAAAGTAGTGGTCGAAGAAATTACTCAAGTAAGAGTTAAAAAAAGAAAGTATTTCGTAAAAAGGCTAATCAAGTACTGAGGAACTGATCATAACATCTGATTTAATTTTTAAGAATTATAAATTCAGACAGAGAAAAATATAAATTTGGTGCAAATTTTGGTATTCTAAAGAATGAAAAGCAATTGATTACAAAGCAAATTAACAAGTTAATCAAATTAAAGCAGAAGGAACCCTTTTTGAAATCATATTTTATCAATATAAAAACCTATTAAAATAATACATTAAGTTTTATATGTATATATATATATATTAATTTTTTTCAGAACAGGGTAAAGTACTTCTAGTGACAATATACGATGTTTAATGTTTATTTGCTTGATCTCCAAATGGCTCAACAGGCTCAGCAGAATAATATTAAAACAACAGAGATTGGGTATGAGCAAGAGGTCTCACTTTGGCATAAATTGTAGGTGTGTGCCAGTTTAACATGCATGTTTGGTTAAAACGTGTTTATTCTTCATTCAGTGAATTTACTCACATTGGGTAGAGGATCCAGACCTTTTTACACAAGTAAGAGTGAAAAGCGCGATGCAGGAAAGCTACTCTTAATAGTTATTTTGTACCAAAAAGTCACTCGAGGAAATGTAACCGCTCTGCCCTACACATTTTCAGAGAAATTTAATGTAATCCTTTTCATCTGTCAGCGCCCTGTGTCCCAAACAATGTGACGGTGGTGCCGCGGTGCGAGGACAAAGGGGCTGACGTTTCATGGGCGAAGTCTTCCGTGGCCACATCCTACTGGGTGACGGCCACGGGACAAGATGGACACGTTGTGGCCTGCAACAACTCGGCGAACAACTGCTCCCTGGATGCCCTTCACTGTGGTCAGACGTACGGCCTAAGCGTCACAGCCGAAGGAGACAACTGCACCAGCTACCCGAGCAACTCATCCTTCACAACAGGTACATCTGTCAGACATCTGTCAGCCAAAGTGAGAGGAGGTCGTCCAAAGTTTGATCGGTGGCTGGGTTTCGACGCCACAGAATTCACCGTAAGGTATCGATAGTGAATACCAAATCCTGACCTGTTCAACCGTAAGACAAATCTGAAGAAAAAAAGCAAAAAAATACAGTAGATAAGCTACAACACCTTGAGTACACACCCAAAATTAATACTTGCTGTAATAGAACCACATTTTTATTCAATTCGAGCATTCTGTCTTCTTTTGTAGGAGTCGTATCGACATTTTACAAATATTTTTTTTTTCATTTTTGCAATCTTTTCCTTGCAACAGTTTTCCAAATCTGTCTGATTTACACTAGATACGGATTTTGATTAGGCCGTTCCAGAGCTGTGATGAACAGCGTTTTATTGTTAGTTTGGATTCAGGCTTGGGCCAGAGGTCGCACTAGACGTTTTTGTTGTCTGTTGTTGAATAGGCAAGGCAAGGCAAGGCAATTTTATTTGTATAGCACACTTTCAACAGCAGGGTAATTCAAGGTGCTTTACATGATTTGGTGATTTAAAAGAAACACATAAAAGAAACACACATTACACATGATACACAATAGAAAAAATAAAAAAAAGCAAGAGAGCATGAACACATTTCATACATATGACATCAAGCATTTACTCAAAGGCAATTCTAAACAAATGGGTTTTTAGTCTCGATTTAAAGCAGTTCAGAGTTTCAGCAGCTCTACACTCGTCAGGAAGTCTGTTCCAGATAAGGGGAGCATAGAAACTGAAAGCTGCTTCTCCATGTTTAGTTCTGAGTCTAGGGATGTTTAGTAGGCTAGAGTTGGAGGACCTGAGTGGTCTTGGTGGTTGGTAATGTGACAACAGGTCTTCAACATATTTTGGTGCTAAGCCATGTAATGATTTATAAACTAGTAAAAGTATTTTAAAGTCTATTCTCTGAGCTACAGGGAGCCAGTGTAAGGACTTTAGAACTGGGGTGATGTGCTCTACTTTCCTGGTTCTAGTGAGGACGCGAGCAGCAGCGTTCTGGATCAGCTGCAGCTGTCTGATTGACTTTTTAGGCAGACCTGTGAAGATGCTGTTGCAGTAATCAATCCGACTAAAGATAAACGCATGGATGAGTTTTTCTAGGTCGTGTTGCAAAATCAGTCCTTTAATCCTAGAGATGTTCTTCAGGTGATAGAACGCTGACCTTGTTATTGCCTTTATGTGACCCTGGAGGTTCAGGTCTGAGTCCATTGCTACACCTAGGTTACGAACCTGATCAGTAGTTTCTAGTTGTATTAACTGAAGCTGTGTGCTGACTCTTGATCGTTCCTCCTTGGGTCCAAAAATAATCACTTCAGTTTTGTTTCTATTCAGCTGGAGAAAGTTATGGCACATCCATCCATTTATTTGGTCAATGCATTGATTTAGGGTTTGAATGGCTTCAGAGTCACCTGGTGACATTGTAATGTAGAGCTGAGTGTCATCTGCGTAGTTATGGTAGCTAATGTCATTGGTTGCTATAATCTTGCCTAGTGGGAGCATGTAGATATTAAATAAGAGGGGCCCCAGGATGGAGCCCTGGGGCACCCCACATGTGATTTCTGTTCGTTCTGATGAAAAGTTTCCTATTGAAACATAGAAGTCCCTGTTCTTTAGGTAAGACTCGAACCAGCCAAGTACTGTACCAGAGAGTCCGACCCAGCTCTCCAGTCGTTCCAATAAAATATCATGATCAACAGTGTCAAATGCTGCACTGAGGTCCAACAGAACCAGCACTGTGGTTCTTCCACAGTCTGTATTTATGAGGATGTCATTAAATACTTTGACGAGGACAGTCTCGGTGCTGTGGTGAGCGCGGAAACCAGACTGAAAAGCATCAAAACGGTTTGTCATTGTTATGAAGCTATTTAACTCCTGAAACACAGCTTTTTCAATAATCTTACTGATGAATGGGAGATTAGAGATTGGCCTGTAGTTCTGCATTAACGTGTTGTCCAGATTCTTCTTCTTTAGCAGTGGTTTAATAACTGCTGTTTTTAAAGCCTGAGGGAAGACACCTGATAGCAGTGATGAGTTCACTATTTGAACAAGATCAGAACCAATAACAGGAAGAACCTTCTTTAGAAAAGCTGTGGGTAGGATATCAAGATAGCAGGAGGAGGAGCTTAATTGGATAATGATTTTTTCAAGGCTGTTCTGGTTTAATTCGTGGAATTCAGACATTTTCTCTACATTGTTGTTGTTAAATAAAGTTGCCTTGCTCTCTGACCTCCCGTATCTTGTTTTTGACTCTCAGTGCCCTGCGCACCTCCTAATCTCACCGTGGATATCGACTGCCGGACCAACTACGCCCGGCTGTCTTGGGATCACACCAGGGGTGCTGTGGAGTATTTCGCCCGCGTGTCATCTACGGATGGAGAATCCCTCTACTGTGACAGCAGCAACACTTCCTGCACTCTTAAAACCCTGCAGTGCGGTGGCAACTACAACTTTACCGTCAAAGCCTTTGATGGCATCTGCAACAGCTCCACCAGCTTACCTCTGCGTGAAGGAGCAGGTAACTATTGGATTACTGAATTTATTTTAAATTTTTTAAAATCCAAACGGTTTTGAGTTTGACTGGTGAAACACTTTCTCTGTCACATTCAGCTCCGTGCCCGCCGTCTCGTCTGAATGTTCGGATGCAGAGGATAAAGGAAATGTACTGGGCCATGATGTCATGGGACAAAGTCAACTGTTCGGACGTCGAGTATATGGCCACAATAAAAGGCCAGATTGGAAACAACCCGCAAAGCCTGATGAAAGTCTCCTCCTACTGGCAGGCTAGGCCCTACTTTGAGCTACCAATGCCTTGTAGCACAGCTTTTAATGTGACCGTATTCTCCAGAAACTCGGGTGGAGTCAGCAAGCCATCCAGAATCTACTCTGGGATCACACGTATGTTCTAATCTCCAAATTTACAGAAAAATTATTTTAAGACGAAGGCCCCAGTGTGTGTAGCGCAGGAAGGTTTTTTTGTTGACAGCGCTGGTTGTGTTTACCTCGCAGAGCCCTGCGCCCCACAGAAGGTGAGCTACAGCGGGAACACAACGTCGGCCATGTTGTCCTGGGACGCGTCGGTGTTTGCCGTCATGTACACGGTCTACAACGTATCAGGGGACAGCCGTGTGAAGCTCTGCAACACCACGGGGCTCTCCTGCCGGCTGACCAACTTCAACCCCGCCGCCACCAAAGTGACGGCCAGCAACGCTGTGGGGGAGAGCAACCTAAGCCAAAACATTACAGGTTCGCAGATGTTTCAACTAAGACAAATTGTCCTTCTGTATTTGAAAAGAAATAAAAGCCCAGCTAACATTCCGAGCTTTCACTGTGCAAAAGCATACAATTAATGTTATCCATGATGTGAAGCTAAATGATAAAAGACAAAAAGGGCTGATAAATAATTAGTCTGCTGTGTTCATCAGGTCCAATGAGTGCGCGCAGAAGACGGGATCTGCAACCCACTCAACTCAACACCTACGAAGGAGAAAGTGAGTCGCATGATAACAGTTGTGTTACAGTTATTAGTTTTAATACTGTAGATACAAGGGGTGGAACGGTACATGTATTCGTATTCTGATTTTTTTCCGGTACGGCCCTGTCGGTTCACGTGCAGAATGTTTATACGTGGAACTCAAAACGCCATGCAGCGTTTCTGATGCGCTTTTAAAAAGTGACACCAAAAAAACAAAACAGAAAGGACTCCCAGCTATCACTGAGCTCTGCTATTTGGTAGGGATGTAAGAAAATATCGATACCCTGATATTTGTTATGTCACGATATTGTATCGATATTTAAAAGCTATGTATCGATTTTTTTTATTTATGAAATAACGATGACAGTATTTTTTGTAG
Source organism: Valencia hispanica (assembly GCA_963556495.2). Taxonomy (NCBI): domain Eukaryota; kingdom Metazoa; phylum Chordata; class Actinopteri; order Cyprinodontiformes; family Valenciidae; genus Valencia; species Valencia hispanica. The sequence goes on along the minus strand of OY747705.1, from coordinate 53,295,984 downwards.
TAAATATAAAAGTATAACTGGTAGTCTATCGCTGTTTTCACCCTCTTGGTTCCAGTGGATCAACTAGATCTAGTAATAAAACTGGATGTGTTAAAGTATGAAACAGGTTGGACTGTTTACAATGATGTGACAGTTTTTGTACAGTTAAATTAAGTTTTTAAAATCACAATATACAGTCTTACTCATAGTATTGGAACATTTTGTATCGTCTCCCCTGTATCGTGATACATATCGTATCGCCAGATTTTTGCCAATACACATCCCTACTATTTGGGAACATCAAAGGTCTCCTTCACTGGTTTCTTCAATAAATCTGCTCTAGTACGAACGAATGCCTTGTGATTCTCTGGTGCTCCCGTTTTAGGGGGTTGAAGCTTCCCCTAGTAGTGGGAGAGGGTAAACAACAGGATTATTCACGGTATGCAAACCTCTCGCCTCTGATTGGCTAACAGCAGTGCGACTCTTATTCAATTCAATTCAAAAATACTTTATTGATCCCAGAGGGAAATTAAGTGTTGGTATAGCTCATATAATTAATTCTTTAAGGAGTTGTTGTAGATCATGATGGCTGTGGGCAGGAAGGATTTCCTGTAGCGGTCTGTATTGCAGCGAAACTAAAGAAGCCTCTGACTGAAGACGCTCTGTTGTTGTATGACAGTCTCATGAAGAGGATGCTCAGGGTTGTCCATAATGTTCTTGATTTTATGAAGAATATCCATCTTTGCATCATCATCTCCAGATGTTCCACAGTCGTCCCAAGAACAGAACCAGCCTTCTTTATCAGGTTGTTGAGCCTTTTTAAATCCCTAGCTCTGATGCTGCTACCCCAACAGATGACGGCTGAAGAGATTACACTCTCCACAACAGACTTGTAGAAGATCTGCAGCATCTTGCTGCAAACCGTGAAGGACCTAAGCTTCCTTAAGATGTACAGTCCCCCTTATGCTGCCTTCGAACAAATAACTAACTTAACTCAATTCGCTGGTGGCGCTCCAAGGACAAATTCCAACAGTTTCTTCCTCAGCTATTCTTTCTTGGGTAATAAATGCAACGCTGATGTATTATCTCTACAAATAACACAAGCTTGAACGTGTTTCGCCATGTTGCTAATGGTTAACTTCAACTAGTGTAGCCGTGCTCTGGGCCATGAAATGCAAATTTTCTCTGTGACGCAGAAGAGACTTTTTTGCGGCTAATGCAGGCAAGGGGGGGTTAGAGAATATTTTCACGTGCAGCGTGCATATGCAGCTCAGAGAGACCGATTGTATTTCAAAAAGAACAAGTATGAGACAGTTTCTCAGTGTATGAGACCTTTAATGGTTTCTCATGCAGCTATAGTAGAAAAAGAAAGATGGACTGAACCAGAACTTTGTCAGCGAACGCATCTTTCAACAGCAATAAGGTCCATAACACGCTCTGCTCTGAACTGAATGACTCACCTGAAACAATGTCAAGCTGAATGTAAACATCACTGATACTAGAGAAAAACCAGCTGACGTCCAAAATGGCTACCAGTAGCATCCAATCAGCCCAAACTCCTTATTTTGGATAAAACTTAAGTCGGAAGAATCCCCGTTGATGAGAAGGGTACAGCTGAGAGACTCGGCTGTCAAAATATCAAAACAACTCCAAAGAGATTTAAGCATGTTTTTTTCTCAAATATGAGCAAAATATTATTTAAACATTTCTAAACATTAAAACTGTTTTCAAGCGTTTATATTGTTTTCTACTTTGGCTATGTCTGCTTGTGCTATTTTATTTATTTTAAAGAAATCCAATCAAATCTCCAGTTAGTTCCACAAGTTAAACTTTTTTAAGTTATAGAACATAATAAAAACAAATTAATTTTAGGAATTCAAAGGAAGGAATTCAAGAAATAAGGTTATTTTGTTTAATGCTGACCTAAGTTTAAAAAGTAATATGCACATTTGTAAATGTACCAAACCGTGACTTTGGTGTACCGTTACACCCCTGGTAGATCCAATTTTACAGCTCCTTTCATTCATGTCTCTTAGATCTAGAAACCCCAGAGGTCCTGGCAGTAACAGTAAGCGGAGGTACCTTGTATGTGAAGTGGAGGATGGTGAGCGGCGCAACCGATTACGAGCTCATCATTGAGGAGGAGCAGAATGCGGGGCAGACGACCGAGCTGCCGAGAGTGAGAAATGTAGAGGGGAACTTTCACACAGAGACGGACCTCCAACCCATGACCAACTACTGCGTCAGAGTGGCAGCAAAGGACGGCTTCGACAAAAGCAACTACTCCTGGCCAGCGTGCAGGAAAACCGCCGCTTCGTAAAGAAACTTAATACATTTATATAGAGACCAGATGAAGTAAAACGTTTATCTGGGGTTAAAAAACAAAAGGTCTTTTTCACTACGTAGCATCCATCACAGATTTTTTTTTTTCTGGTTGGCTCTCAAAGAACTTTAGGAAGATAACTTAAAGGAAAAAAAGTGATTGCGTTAATAAGGCAGATTTTTTTTTTTTCTTTAAGGTACATTTTACTTGTCTCAGAGAAATAATAATCAGAACTGAGGGAAAACATTTAACCATTTATATCTGTCAAAAGCATTTCTGGAGTCATATTTATCAAAAATTGTTATATTTTTAAGATAGGTCATTAGACTTTTTGGATGATTGTTAAATCTTAAAAAACTCAATAAACTGATTATTTATCAAGAAATATCTTTGAAACCATTCTGTATATTTTCTTGGTGAGTTAACTTTTCTAACTGTTCAAATGATGATGAAATAAAAAGAAATCTATGACATACCGAAAGACACCTGTGAAATTATTTTGTTTGTGATTTGCCTACTGGGTAGCAGAGGGACTGGAAATGGACTGAAATGGTCAAGAATTGAGCTTGAGAGAGATCGCTTCATGTGAGAATGATTTTGTGTAAAGAACTTCATTAACAGGTTTTGTACAGATCATAGACCTAGTATAACTTGTTTAAAAAGAGGCATAAGATGTCCCCTTTAAGTTTGCAGTAAAACCAAACAAATGAAAAGAGGCATTAAAACGAAGTAATGCCTGATTATAACTATCACATTTCCACTCTGAGTAGGGGGTGCATAAACTTAACTAATTTGGCTTAAAAATGTCATGTTTTCCAGTTGAGCTAAAAGAAAACGTCGAACGTCTCTCCTTTTTAAATACACCATTCCAGTAAAAAGATAACGACCTCCAAATGTGCCACGTTAGGAAATACACGACGAAGAAGAAAAGGTAATAGAAGCGATGATTTGCTCCCCGGAGAGCCCTGATCTCAACATAAGAGTCTATCTGGGATTACATTAAGAGACAGAAATATACAGGTCCTTTTGAAAAAATTAGAATATTGTGATAAAGTTCATTCTTTTCCATAATGTAATGATAAAAATTAAACTTTCATATATTTTAGATTCATTGCACACCAACTGAAATATTTCAGGTCTTTTATTGTTTTAAAACTGATGATTTTGAAATACAGCTCATGAAAACCCCAAATTCCTATCTCAAAAAATTAGCATATCATGAAAAGTTTCTCTAAACGAGCTATTAACCTAATCATCTGAATCAACTAATTAACTCTAAACACCTGCAAAAGATTCCTGAGGCTTTTAAAAACTCCCAGCCTGGTTCATTACTCAAAACCGCAATCATGGGTAAGACTGCCGACCTGACTGCTGCCCAGAAGGCCATCATTGACACCCTCAAGCAAGAGGGTAAGACACAGAAAGACATTTCTGAACGAATAGGCTGTTCCCAGAGTGCTGTATCAAGGCACCTCAGTGGGAAGTCTGTGGGAAGGAAAAAGTGTGGCAGAAAACGCTGCACAACGAGAAGAGGTGACCGGACCCTGAGGAAGATTGTGGAGAAGGACCGATCCCAGACCTTGGGGGACCTGTGGAAGCAGTGGCCTGAGTCTGGAGTAGAAACATCCAGAGCCACCGTGCACAGGCGTGTGCAGGAAATGGGCTACAAGCCACTTTTGAACCAGAAACAGCGGCAGAAGCGCCTGACCTGGGCTACAGAGAAGCAGCACTGGACTGTTGCTCAGTGGTCCAAAGTACTTTTTTCGGATGAAAGCAAATTTTGCATGTCATTCGGAAATCAAGGTGCCAGAGTCTGGAGGAAGACTGGGGAGAAGGAAATGCCAAAATGCCTGAAGTCCAGTGTCAAGTCCCCACAGTCAGTGATGGTCTGGGGTGCCATGTCAGCTGCTGGTGTTGGTCCACTGTGTTTTATCAAGGGCAGGGTCAATGCAGCTAGCTATCAGGAGATTTTGGAGCACTTCATGCTTCCATCTGCTGAAAAGCTTTATGAGATGAAGATTTCATTTTTCAGCACGACCTGGCACCTGCTCACAGTGCCAAAACCACTGGTAAATGGTTTACTGACCGTGGTATTACTGTGCTCAATTGGCCTGCCAACTCTCCTGACCTGAACCCCATAGAGAATCTGTGGGATATTGTGAAGAGGAAGTTGAGAGACACAAGACCCAACACTCTGGATGAGCTTCAGGCCGCTATCGAAGCATCCTGGGCCCCCATAACACCTCAGCAGTGCCACAGGCTGATTGCCTCCATGCCACGCCGCATTGAAGCAGTCATTTCTGCAAAAGGATTCCCCACCAAGTATTGAGTGCATAAATGAACATAATTATTTGAAGGTTGACTTTTTTTTATATTAAAACCACTTTTCTTTTACTGGTCGGATGAAATATGCTAATTTTTTTAGATAGGAATTTTGGGTTTTCATGAGCTGTATGCCAAAATCATCAGTTTTAAAACAACAAAAGACCTGAAATATTTCAGTTGGTGTTCAATGAATCTAAAATATATGAAAGTTTATTTTTTATCATTACATTATGGAAAAGAATTAACTTTATCCCAATATGCTAATTTTTTGAGAAGGACCTGTATAAGGAAGCACCAAAGATCTGTGGTTAGTTTCCAAAGATGTTTGGAACAACCTACATTCTCAGTTTAAATAAATAAAAGTAAGTGACCCTAGAAGAACTGATGTAGTGGTCACTCCAACTATTGATTTTGTAATATTCTCTGCATTTTCTTAATTGATGCAAATAAACTTTTAACAATTACATTTTGAAAGCATATTTTTTTCCACACTTGAACTCAGGTGAGAATGTTGACAAGCACAAGGCGGGAGATCATTATGTCAGGCTGATTGGGTTAGAATGGCAGACTTGACATGTTAAAAGGAGGGTGATGCTTGAAATCATTGTTCTTCCATTGTTAACCATAGTGACCTGCAAAGAAACGCGTGCAGCCATGGGTTCTTGTTAAGAAGGCTTCAGGGCGTCCAAGAAAGTCCAGCAAGCACCAGGATCGTCTCCTAAAGAGGATTCAGCTGTGGGATCGGAGTGCCACCAGTGCAGAGCTTGCTCGGGAATGGCAGCAGGCAGGTGTGAGCGCATCTGCACGCACAGTGAGGCGAAGACTTTTGGAAGATGGCCGGGTGTGAAGAAGGGCAGCAAAGAAGCCACTTCTCTCCAAAAAACCATCAGGGACAGATTGATCTTCTGCAGAAAGTCTGGTGAATGGACTGCTGAGGACTGGGGCAAAGTCATATTCTCCCATGAAGCCTCTTTCCGATTGTTTGGGGCATCTGGAAAAAGGCTTGTCCGGAGAAGAAAAGGTGAGCGCTACCATCAGTCCTGTGTCATGCCAACAGTAAAGCATCCTGAGACCATTCATGTGTGGGGTTGCTTCTCATACAAGGGAGTGGGCTCACTTACAATTTTGTCCAAAAACACAGCCATGAATAAAGAATCGTACCAAAACACCCTCCAACAGCAACTTCTTCCAACAATCCAACAGCAGTTTGGTGAAGAACAATGCATTTTCCAGCACGATGGAGGACCGTGCCATAAGGCAAAAGTGATAACCAAGTGGCTCCGGGACCAAAACGTTGATATTTTGGGTCCATGGCCTGGAAACTCCCCAGATCTTAATCCCATTGAGAACTTGTGGTCCATCCTCAAGAGGCGGGTGGACAAACAAAAACCCACTAATTCTGACAAACTCCAAGAAGTGATTATGAAAGAATGGGTTGCTATCAGTCAGGATTTGGCCCAGAAGTTGATTGAGAGCGTTCCCAGTCGAATTGCAGAGGTCCTGAAAAAAAAGGGCCAACACTGCAAATACTGACTCTTTGCATAAATGTCATGTAATTCTCAATAAAAGCCTTTGAAACGTATAAAGTGCTTGTAATTATATTTCAGTACATCACAGAAACAACTGAAACAAAGATCTAAAAGTAGTTTTGCAGCAAACTTTGTGAAAACTAATATTTGTGTCATTCTCAAAACTTTTGGCCACAACTGTACACATCAGCGGTGATACTGTTTTGTTTCAAACTTTATTTGTATTTAAAAAACATTATAATCATGCACAAAAACTGGAACAAAAACAAAATCACTGGAAAGAATGCGTACTATTTAAGACAAAAACAAAACAGAGAATAATTCTAATCGGGAAATACAAAATATTTTCCAATTGTTCAGCCAACTTTCAACATTTTTGTACACGAAGTCTAATTCAAACATGTTGTCTGTTTAAGATAGAAATCATCACATAAAAAGGTTGTTTCAAATTCCAAACAAAAAACCGTCATAAACATTTTAAACAATTTAATAATAATTTGAGAACTTAGCTTGTGGGGCGAATCTACAGTGGTCGATTACAAGCTTCATTTGGGAGAGGACCAGAAATACAGTCTGTGCAAATTCTGAGAGTATTTTCTATTAGTGGTCTCTTTCTTCGTGAGTTTGATGACTTCAAATCAGTTTGATGAAACCAAGTCTTTTCACAATCTGTGAAGACTGCGAAAAAATTTTTATATGCTAAGTCTAATGAACATTTTACTGTATATATCCTTCGTAATGGCGACGAATATTTTCTATTCTACCGTCATATTCAGTCAGTTAGAATTACGCATCCTGAAGGGGCGTGAATACAAGATTAAATGTACCTTTTGAAAATAACAACCTTTAAGGAGATTTTAAACACACTTTTTATTAAGTACACATTTAAGGTTTTTTTTTTGTATTGGGCTGATGTAATCTAATCAGGTTTTCATCAGATGTAAGCAGAAAATCATCACAATCAGAGGTGGGTAGTAACTAGTTACATTTACTCAGTTACATTTACTTGAGAAACTTTTTGGAAAATGTTTTACTTTTGGAGTACTTTTACTAGACCGTAGTTTTTACTTTTACTTGAGTAATATTTTTGTGAAGTATCGCTATTCTTACTTGAGTAAAGTTTTTGGCTACTCTACCCACAGCGAGTAACTTTACTGAATGAAACTGAACTCTTGTTTTAACCAAAAATGCCCGAGACTCACACACACAGTTAATATTAAAGTGAGACTTTGTTTGTACACAAGATTAATCATTTTAACAGTTTTTTCCATCTGCTGAGGCTGTTGTGCCATTTGGAGTTTAAGTGGCGGTACCTTACCCTGGTTGAATATAATATAATATACATTACCTACTGTAAGTATTGGTTTCATGAGTTTTACTTTGAAAAAATGTATTTGGAAAAATGTTTCTTCTAGTCAAAGTTGTTATTTTACAATTATGTCATATATTTCTGTTTATTTTATTCTTTAGAATTTGCACATAACTTTATATTTTTGTCCAATTACATAACTTTTAAATATTAAATCATATGCCATGATCTCAGAACAAATACTCCAGTACTCAATGCATGAGTAGCCTTTTTACCAGATACCTGTTTACTCTTACTGGATTAATTCTTTAGATTACTACTTTGTGCTTGTACTTGAGTAGAAATATGTTGAAGTTAGTGCTACTTTTACTTGAGTAAAATTTTTGGCTACTCTACCCAGCTCGGATCATTATAAAGGGATGAAAACTTTCCGTGTAATTAATATAGATAATGTGTTTGCTAAGGGAATTGAGTTAATAAAATAAAATAACTTTTGATTATACCATTTCGTGGATGAATACTCGATTCTGATTGGCTGGAGGGTGTAGGTTAAGAGCGGGATAATGCCCTTCGAGGTGTCCCTTATCAGAAATTAATGGACTTCGCAGAAGCAACCTTTTCACGCCTCCGCGTCGTCCATTAATTTCTGATAATGGACACCTCGTCGGGCATTATCCCTTACATAACGTACACCTAGGAAAGGCGTCCCGTCAAATTGCCTGATGACAGTTCTAAATCATTGCGCTGGCTCAAACGCTAGATGGTAACCATGGCAACGGTGACAACGTTATTTCACAGTTGACTCATCGCATCAGCAAGACAGACAAAACATGAGTGATTTTATCATTTCTTTTAACTTATTTGGTGAGTTTGACAACTTTGAAGACTGGGATGCAGCAGAAGAAAAAGAGAAGAGAATATGAAAAGAAAAAGGAGAAGCGACACAAGGTCGGGTCGCTGTGGCCACGTTGCTTGGCAACGCCTGTATACGGGAGATATTAAATAGTGCGCTCGACTTATAGAAATAAAAACCCTCACGATTTTAACTCTAAAACACATTAAAGTATTATTAACTGATTAAATACGTATTTCTTTCGTAAGTGACCATGGTATAAGCGGGATAATGCCCTTCGAGGTGTCCATTATCAGAAATTAATGGACTTCGCGGAAGCAACCGTCCATTTCTGTTAATGGACACCTCGTCGGGCATTATCCCTTACTTATTATTCTAATTTATTGACTATTCTATTCTTTTCCAGTTTATTCTAAATAGGTTTAGCGTGACTTCCTCACAGTCTTTTGGTAGCACTTCGTCAACACACAGCTCAGCAGCGCCCTCTGCTGCCGAGCGGCTTTATAGATAGTCGCAGTCAGAAAACTGTAGATTGAGAAAATGGATCCCATATTCAGCCCGTCGCTTCACAGGCAAAGAGATGAGTTTGTCGTCGATTTTGTCAGAAAAAGCAAACCCAGAAAGGTAGTTAATGTAATAATTAAGCAGAAGTTGAACTATTCTGAACACCGTGGCTTTGACGCCAACGTTTGCTAGCAACACAAACTTGTAGTGGCGAATCAGCAAACGGCGTTAGGTACTTTAGGCTTCTCTGAATTAATCTGTTTTTTGTTGTTGTTTTTTTTACCGGTTGCCGAGAACGTCTTTGGTCCCATTTATTGTCATGTTGATTTTGTTTGTCTTCTCCCGCTAGGTTGCTGATTTGGGCTGCGGTGAGTGTAAGCTCCTGAAACAGCTCAAGTTTCAGCGGAACATCGAGCTGCTTGTCGGCGTGGACATCAACGGTGCAAAAATCAAGAAAAAGATGTGAGTGTAGAAAAGTGGAGGGCAGATTTCCTTCTTTCACAGCTATCTCACACACGGTTAAGCAGCTTACAGGTTTTCCACGAGTTTACAGAGAAAAAAAAATAAATAAATGTTACTCCTAATATTTTTAACGCTTTAAAATAAATATAAAATTCAAAGTTCCTTTAAATTAGTTGTGATACAATGGTTTAGAGAGGCCAGTTAAACTAACAGTCAGGAACCTAAGCATGCACAAAGTCAACACGCTAACTCCATGTAGAAGGAGCCCAGGCTGGGATTTGAACCCAGGACCTTCTAGTTGCAACACTGTGCAGCAGCTTTATTTGTTTAAATATCAAAAAAAAAAAATTTTACTATACAAATGTTTTAAAATGTGTAACATATGAATCAAATTGTGGTAAAACAATTTAAATATTGGATTAAGTTATTTTGACAAAAATTAGACTCAAAAGCAGTGAGGGGAGCAGAGCGTAATGATCTGGATCCCCTGGAGAGGATCTTGGTAACTAAAGCATCTGCATCCAGATCTGTAGTATAAAGATCCTAGGAGTACTCAAGTAAGAGTAGGACTACTTTGCAATATTTTTACTTGAGTAAACGTAAAAAATAGCCGTACAAGAAATTATTCGAGTGAGAGTAAAAAAGTATTTGTTAAAAAGGCTAATTGAGTACTTAAGTAAAGTCTGATTAAATATTTTCTATAATGGTATCAGTCGGTCAGAAAGAAATATAAAATCATGGACAAAATCTGGTATTATAAAGACAAAAATAAAAAAAGGTAACAAATAAATGACATTATTTCAAAGTAACAGATTTTAAGCAGAAGAAACACTTTTTTTAAAGTCAATTGTTTTTCCAACACAATACCAGTACTTACAGCAGGTTATTCTATCTATCCATCTATTTTAGAACAAGGTAAAAAAAAAAAAAGTACTTTTACGGACAGTTTATGGTGATTTACTGTGTATTCACTTGACCTTAAGTTGCAACGACAAGCTCAACAGATTGCGAAAGAGAAAATCGCGTCAGAATAACAAAACTTGTGTAAGAAACAAGAGGTCTCACTTCAACATAAACAGTAGGTGTTAAAACAGATTTGTTCTTCATAGTGAATTTACTCACCGGGGGGCAGAGCATCCAGAAATCTTACTCAAGTAAGAGTAGTGATACTTCATAATGATATTAGTCAAGTAAAAGTATAAAGGACAGTGTATTAAAACTACTCTTAAAAGTAAGTTTTTTTCCCAAAAGGTTACTCAAGTAAATGTAACTAGTTACTACCCGCCTCTGATGGGAGTAACTGAGATTTTATAGAGCAAGAAAATAACGCATTGCAATATATTTGATTTAGATCTACTAATTTATCCATTCGTTTTACAGATATTGTATATAAATACCTTTTTGTGAAAACAATATTGGTTGTAAGTTTTGAAAAAAACCTCTGTCTTTAAGGGTGTATTCAGACCTGCACTGTTTGGTCCACTTTAAACAGACCAGGGTTCGTTTCAAACGCCGCCCCTTTTATGGAGGTGTGAATACACACAAACGAATCCTGGTGCAGATCAGAGAACCGGACCCAGTTTTTTTTAGGTGGTCTCGGTCCGCTTCCAAACGGACTCTGCTGCGGTTTGCTTCAGGTGTGAATATAAACCAGTGTCGATCCGAACCAACTCCAGGATACACGTGCCATTTTGGGCCTAACAAGCCACCGTAGCAAGGTAAGTTCATACCTAGTCCTTCGTCTTCTGTTTTAGCCACGGTGCTGCCAGCATGTTGTGGGTCAGGGCACGCAGAGCACATCGTCTCCTTCGGGTTACTGCACGCATTAAGCCGACGCTGTTCCAAAATTTGAAACGGAGCGTCGCGAAACCTGCGTCGAATGAGCTGCTTTTGACGCTCAGTATGATTTTGCAGCTCCAATAACAGCACAAATATGCAGAGCAGGAATGCAGCACGCAGGGCTTCCATGTTTTCCTCCATTTCCGGGTCTGTGCTCTGTGTGCCACCCTAGTCATTGCTGTCCAATGGGAGCACCGATCGTCACATTTTTTCACAACCCTTTGCTACGCAAGTAACAATCAATATCTTGGATTAGACTTATAAAAACTCAGTGCAGTTTGCGCATTTGTGTTTACAGAAGTGGTGTGTTTTGCGGGCGCTGCGTCATGTCCTTGCGCCTTACAGCGGCGCCTTGTCGTAATCTAGTCCCAAGTCTAAATCGACTCCTGTAATTCCTTTGCGTTACTTTTTATTTTCATTTGCAGTCGAGATGATTATTGAGTTCACCAGGAATAATTTGGGATCATTTTTTGAGTAATTTTAAATCCCTTTTCCACACAAAATGCTAGTTGCTACCATTCACTTCCATTGTTTATGCTAAGCTAAAGCAAACGAACTGCTGCCACATTAAGAGAATGACTGGACTGGTTATAAAATGTTTTTTTCTCACTTATCTAACTCTGGGGAATGTGGCGACAGACTAAATTTCACTTAAGGGTGGAATATCCCTTAAAGGTTTTTAATGTCTATATATATATATATATATATATATATATATATATATATATATATATATATATATATATATATATATATATATATATATATATCTCCAAACAGGAATCCAACTTTGTAGGAAATTATCTATCTATCTATCTATCTATCTATCTATCTATCTATCTATCTATCTATCTATCTATCTATCTATCTATCTATCTATCTATCTATCTATCTATCTATCTATCTATCTATCTATCTATCTATCTATCTATCTATCTATCTATCTATCTATGGTTTATTAGATATAAAAATTATTTTTGATAGAAAGCGATACGTGCATCTCTCAAAAGATACAAAAAAAAAATCTAAAAAGAAATTTCAATTTAAAAAAGAAAAATTCTAGACTTTGTTAAAGAAAATTGCATGCTGGAAATGTTTTATACCCTTCTCAATAATCAACGGAAACATTTTTAGAAGCATTCCAGCGATCAGACCAGCTTTTTTTTTTTTTTTTTTTGCGTTTTTCCACTGGTGTTTTTAACGTTTTATCCTTGATGATGCGCTCCAGGTCTGTGAGGTTGGAAAGCCTCATGCCATCACCATCATTTTTGTTGGGGTCTGGAGATCTGTTTAAGGTGCAAGCAGCAGGAGAGAGCCTGGCTAAAAACTACTTTAACTGGAACACTTGGCATCGATGTTACTATCCAAAGTATTTACAGAACTACTTTGAGTTTTCTTGGGTCTCTTTGGACCTATGTTGTTCCTTACAATTGTAATTTTAAACTGTGCCTGTTCGGCAATTTCAATAATTGTTGTTATTTTTAAGTGTCGTGGCTTCAGTTTATTTATATGGCGCCATTTCAAGGCACTTTACAATGACAGTAAATTCAGTCCGATCATACGAGTGGATTCAAAGTTGGCTCCGTCCGTTCCAACTGATTGAAAGTTATCAAACAATATAGTCAAGTTCAGTTTATTATTTAAATCGGTCAAAAGGTTTTCTATCAAAGGAAACTGCTGTTTGCATGGCGTCACAGCACATTTAGCAACAGGACAATTCAAGGTGTTTTATATGATTTGGTGGGGAGATAAAAGCCGCAATAAAAACAGAAGACGCAACACCAAAGACATTAAGAACTTTAAAACGGGATACAGTTGTGACATTCCAGCTATAATTAGTGAATTAATCAAAAGCAACTCTAAAAAGATGCGTTTTTAGTCTTGAGTTACAGGAACTCAGCGTTTCAGCAGCTTTGCACTCGTCTGGAAGTTTGTTCCAGATCAGAGGAGCATAGAAACTAAAAGCTGCTTCTCCATGTTTGGTTCTAATTCAAAGGATGTTGATTCATTGAGTCATTCAATGATTTATAAACTAGTAAAAGTATTTAGAAATCTATTATCTGAGCTACAGGGAGCCAGTGTGAGGACTTTAGAACTGGGGTGATGTGCTCTACTTTCCTGGTTCTAGTGAGAAACACGAGCAGCAGCGTTCTGGATCAGCTGCAGCTGTCTGATTGACTTTTTAGGCAGACCTGTGAAGACGCTGTTGCAGTCATCAATCCGACTAAAGATAAACGCATGGATGAGTTTCTCTAGATCTTTTTGGGTCATCGGTCCTTTAATCCTAGAAATGTTCTTCAGGTGATAGAAGGCTGACCTTGTTATTGCCTCTATGTGACCCTGGAGGTTCAGGTCTGAGTCCATTACTACACCTAGATTTCAGGCCTGATCAGCTGTAGTAACTGAAGCTGTGTGCTGACCTTTGATCGCTCTTCTTTAGGTTCAAAGATAATTTCTTCAGTTGTGTTTCTATTCAGCTGGAGAAAATTGTGGCGCATCCATGCATTGATTTGCTCGATGCATTTGCTTGGCGTGGAGCATGATTTAATTGCACAAAAAAAGAACTGGTCCTAGCCCAGAACCTTGTGGGACACTGTAACTAAACATGGTAAAGCTTTGACTGCACTCTAAACTGGTACGTAGAGGAACTGACAGACTAAGTAAGACTTAAACAGTTTAAAGCTTTTCCTTTGATCTCAATAACATTTTCTAAGTTTTGTATTAAGATGTTCTGATCTAATTAGTGCATTCTTAGCTACTCCAGTTTCTTTGCTGTTGGGCTGTTTAAAAAATAAAAAAAACTTTCTTTATGTGAACTATTACTTTGCAAGCGAACAGAACATTTTTCTTTTTCTGTTTATATTGTTTTATACAGTTTATAGTTGTTACAGGTGTTATTTTGTGCTCAGTTTTGCTTTGTTCGTCCCTTCAGGCATGGATTAGCTCCTCTGTCGACCGACTATCTGCAGCCTACCTATGACCAGCTGCACGTTGAGCTGTACCAAGGCTCAGTCACGGAAAAGGACACTCGACTCCGAGGATTCGATTTAGTGTCCAGCATAGAACTGTGAGAGACAATTTGAGCTACAAATATATCTGTTGCATAATTATGTCTTTTATGTTTTTAATCATGTTTTTTTTTTTTTTTTACAGCATAGAACACCTCAGTCTTACCGACTTGGAGCTCTTCTCCTCTGTGGTTTTTGGATACATGAGCCCAGCGACTGTGATCGTCAGCACCCCAAACTCTGAATTCAACAAACTTCTGCCTGGACTGACTGGTTTCAGACACAGCGATCACAAGTTTGAGTGGAACAGATCAGAGTTCAGATCCTGGTACAGTACAGAGATTCACTTCTTCACAAAAAAACCCAAAACAACCCAGCAAAAAACCTAACAATACAGTAGAACATCCTTTAAAAGTTGATTCAGTAAAAAGCGCAAATCATTTATTATATGCAATCAATACTTGGTTGGGACTCCTTTTGCTTAAATTACTGCATCAATGCAGCGAGGCATGGGGTGATCTGTTTGTGGCGCTGCTGAGATGTAATGGGAGCCGGTTGCTTTGATACCGACGGTCATCGCATGAGTGTTGTTGGGTCTGGCTTCTCTCATCTTCCTCTAGAAACTGATGAACTCATGTCCTTGCGTCTTGCAGCTGCGCTTTGTCGTAATCTAGTCCCAAGTCTAAATCGGCTCCTGTAATTCCTTTGTGTTACTTTTTTATTTTCATTTGCAGTCGAGATGATTTATTAAGTTCACCAGGAATAACTGGGATCATTATTGAGTAATTTTAATCACTTTTGCACACAAAATGCTAGTTGCTACCATTCACTTCCATTGTTTATGCTAAGTTAAAGCAAACGGACTGCTGCCACTTTAGGAGAAAGACTGGACTGGTTACAAAATGCCTTTTTCTCACTTATTACTTACAGGGTGTTTTTGTGCCATATAAATAAACTTGGTATAGTTATCTAACTCTGGGGAATATGGCAACAGACTAAATTTCACTTAGGGGTGGAATATTTCTTTTTAAGGTTTTTAATGTTCTTGTATACTTACACTCCAAAAAAGTACAATTACACATCATTAACAACATTGTATAAATACCTGATATAGATCTGCTAACGGGTAATTCTGTGAACAAAATATACAACATTTTTTGTAAAGTAACGAAATTAAACTATTTTCTGTAAGTACATTTGTATTGTAATGTATTTCAAAAGGTATATCACTACAAGGATTTTTACTGATAGCTGACACGATGTTATGTAGTTAAAAAAAAATTTTTTTTTAAAGATTTATCCGACAAATAATTTTTTTTTTCAAGCTCACCATTGTTATGGGAAAAAATTGTCTTCTTTCTTTAAACAAGGATTGAGACTGTAGTCCTGATAGGAGTTATGAGTAGCTTTTTTACAGGGACCCAGAGCTGGGCAGAGACTTGAACTCTTTTTCTAATTTTTGTTTGTGCTATACTTTGCAGTAGGATTAATGTTTGATCTAGAACGTTTTGGGTGGTATATCTGACTAATTTCTCGTATACTAAGCAAAAAGATTGCTGAGAGGAGACCAACAAATAGTTGCCTTTTCGCTGTGGTTTCTGTAACATTAAAGCAGCCAGATTTTTAAAAACCAAGTCAATTACAGACAAAAATAAGAGTAACTTTTGTCAATTTAAGTTGATAACTTCTTTGTGTTGTGAATACGAATTAAAAATTATTTACAAGGTTGCACATTTTAAAATGACTGGAGAAGACCACCTGGCAGCCGGCTGACGACCGTCTTGAGGACAGCAACTCATTTCAAGCTTTTTAGACGACATTTTCACCTCCGGGATTCTCCATTCTTTAAGGCCATTTTGCATCCTGCAGGGCTCTTACGGTGTGTTCGGATTATGGCTACGAGGTGGAATTCACCGGTGTTGGAGAAGCGCCTCGGGACCAGCGAGAAAGTGTTGGTTTCTGCTCCCAGATTGGTGTGTTTCATCGTCTGGAGGACAGCGATCACCACAGCGCGTCACCTGGCAGCGATGTGGAAGAAGTGTTTTCGTACACGCTGGTGAGCGTATTCCTTTTTATAAAGAACAGTGCTCTGCTTAAGTCTAACATGCAGCATAGTTTAGTATAAACGTTAGGGGTGTAACGGTACATGCATTCTTATTCCTTAAATGGTTTCTGTATCCTGGAAGATGTGGACAAGACGGCCTGCACTTTACATTATTGCAGCGGTTCCCAAAGTGGGGGGGGGGCGCGGTTGTGTGTGTGCAGTACAATGGATAAAATAAATGCTCGGACACTAATGGACAGGTTTTTGACGAGGCTCCCACATAAACGCAAAGAAAAACATAAAACGCCACCAAACATGCGTCTAAACTACCTTCCCTCCAAGCCAAAGAGATGAAAATATGACGAGGCGCATCTTGCCTCCGGTTTTGTTGACACCAAAAAGCTGCAAATGTTCAACTGAGCTCCCCAAAAAAAAATTTGTCGAACCGGGTGGCAAAGTGGCAAAGTGTAAAAAGCCTCACACAATTATAGCGGATTTAAAACTACTATGGACGATTTCAACAGCAGCCAGCACACTACCAGTTATTCCTCTATACAGTCATACCAGAGGTTATGTTAGATATTTTCCCCGGACAAAAAACTTATTTTTTAGAATTTGAGTGGAACCGTTGATCATGACCATAATTTTTGTAGTATAATTAAAAAGTATGACTGGTAGTTTGTGGCTGTTTTCACCTTCTTCGTTCCGGTGGATCAACTAGATCTAGTAATAAAAACTGGATATGTTAAAGGATCTATATCATGCTATTCTACAACTTTCAAAGTCAACAATAGGCTAACTGATGATAAAATATCACCCATGGCATCGTGGAGTCCTAATTTCGTTTGAAATATTAGTTATTTTCTGAAACTTTATTTCAACCCGGAAGTGAAACGCTCGGTATCGCCAAAAATCCAGCCTCCTTCGTTAAGAGTGGCGCCCGTTTCATGACGTAGCCCTACAGCCACCGGCAAAGCAGCATGGGCAACGGGCACGCCCACCAAACTTTGTAAACACCGTTGTAAAGATGGATGCGCGTGTTGTGGAGCCTTACGGTCTCGACCCAGAGTCCGACCGTGAATTTGAAGTGCACGAAGAACTGCAGACCTCCCAAGACTTTTGCAGGATGTTACGGATTGGTAAATTGCCGCTGCTTTAATTGTGGGAATAGTGCCGGCTAATTTCTTCGACAACCCACTTTGGAACTGGCCTAGGTTTACAAAGCAGTCGTCTGTGAAGTGACGGTCACAGACAAAAAGATGCTGACTGGTGTGTCGCTCGCTCCCAGAGATAAATTCTAACCACGTCAGTCGAGTTGAATAAAGCCACACAATAAGGCAAAAATGACCAATTTTCTATTTAATAGACAAAGTTTAATTGTGCAAGCTTTTACCTGAATTGAACATCAACCTCAAACTATTAGTGTAACATACATAGAAGAGCATTTTCTTTCAATCAATTCATTTGAAAAATGTAACAAAGACAGTGTTGTAAATTGACAACAATGTTAGTTTTCTTTATCACAGAAACAAAATAGAAATGATTTTTATATTATCAAAATACAGTTGTGTGCGAAAGTCAGGGCACCCCTTTAAAAACAGCATATTTTATATATTTAAAAATGTATATTCATATTTACTGTCTCTCTGGTATATGGGAAAAAAAGACAATATTGTCAGGAAACATTAATGCATAGTTACATTTTATTTTATAAATTGAACAAAATTACAAAAATTAAAAACATAATTTTGGCATGTGCAAAAGTTGGGGCACCCTGAGAGTTTCAAAGTTTCAGATTCTTTTTACAAGCTCAGACCTCTACCAGCTCATTGGTCCTGAAGCATGTGTCAACAATTGTCATTAGGGAGTGCCAGCTGGTGCCAATTTGAGGGTTTCTTAAATACGGCGACTCCACAAACCTTGTACAAACACTCAGCAACCATGGGTTCCTCTAAGAAGCTGTGTAAGACAGAAAAAATGAAAGTAATTGATGCCCACAATGCCGGGGAGGGCTACAAGAAGATAGCAAAGCGTTTTCAGCTTGCAGTTTCCACAGTGCGAGGCATAATTAAGAGATGGCAGGTGAGGGGAACTGTGGAGGTCAAGAAGAGATCTGGAAGACCAAGGACACTCTCGGAGAGAACAGCTCGTAGTCTGATCAGAAAGGTAAACCAAAACCCACATTTGACTTCAAAAGACCTCCAGGAAGATTTAGCAGACTCAGGAGTGGTGGTGCACCCTTCCACTGTGCGCCGATACTTGCACAAACAAGACCTTCATGGAAGAGTCTGCAGAAAAAAACCTTATCTACGACCTCATCATAAAATACAACGTCAAAAATATGCAACAGAACATCTACAGAAGCCTGATGACTTTTGGAAACAAGTGCTGTGGACTGATGAAGTTAAAATAGAACTCTTTGGCCACAATAAGCAAAGGTATGTTTGGAGAAAAAAAGGAGCAGCATTTCATGAAAAGAACACTTTGCCAACTGTTAAATATGGGGGTGGATCCATCATGCTTTGGGGTTGTGTTGCAGCCAGTGGGACAGGAAACATTGCTCGGGTGGAGGGAAGAATGGATTCAATTAAATACCAGCAAATTCTGGAGGCAAATATCACAGCATCTGTAAAAAAGCTAAAGCTGAAAAGAGGATGGCTTCTACAACAGGATAATGATCCTAAACATACCTCCAAATCCACCATGGACTACCTCAAGAAACGCAAGCTGAAGGTTTTGGAATGGCCTTCACAGTCTCCCGACTTAAACATCATCGAAAATCTGTGGGTAGATCTTAAAAGAGCTGTGCATGCAAGACGTCCTAAGAATATTGCAGAACTGGAAGCCTTTTGCAAGGAAGAATGGGGAAAAATCCCAAATAATAGAATCCAGAAACTTGTTGTTGGCTATAAAAAGCGTTTACAAGCTGTGATATCTGCCAGAGGGGGTGTTACTAAGTACTGAAGGTACTGATGCTGTAGGGTGCCCCGACTTTTGCACATGCCAAAATTATGTTTTTAATTTTTGTAATTTTGTTCAATTTATAAAATAAAATGTAACTATGCATTAATGTTTCCTGACAATATTGTCTTTTTTTTCCCATATACCAGAGAGACAGTAAATATGAATATACATTTTTAAATATATAAAATATGCTGTTTTTAAAGGGGTGCCCTGACTTTCGCACACAACTGTATATGTAGCCTACTGAAGGGTAACGGTGAAAGTATGTAGGTATGTAAGTATGAAATAGAAGCAACAGAACAAGCTGGTTGTCAAAACTCAGTAAAAAATGGTATTACTCATAAATGCAAGAATATCTATATTATTATAACTATTTACACTATTTACAATGAGGCTAATAAAATTATTTACAGCACAAAGTAAGCGCAAATCACCTCTCTTCGCCTTGCGCAACAAAGCTTTGCGGCATCTGCTGCAGGTGTCGGAAGTTTTATTTTTAGTGCAGCTTCTCCGCACCTGGCACTGCCTCCTTTTTTGCACATTGGAGACTGGATGGCCTAGAATACCTTCTTGTTCCACCTGCTTTGATGGCCTTCTCCCCTCCATAGACTCAGCTCAAAGCTCCTCTACGAGCTGCGGAAGGAATTTACATCGTGGGATCTGGGTGCCAACGCACTGCTGGAACAGCACATGGGCATTTATTCCTGCAAGGTCAAGAATATTATTTAAAAAAACAGTGACGGGCAATCTCCGTGTACCACCCTTTGTGGAAAATTCTAGAATTGCGCTGCTCCGGGTGGCTGCATGTTGGAGTGGCTTTGTTGGCTACATATTAACTTTTGGTTTTTTGTACATTGGTTCCTCTTTTTTCTTTAGGAAGATTGCATTTTTTTTACCTGTATACTTTCTAGTTTTTGGTGCTGTGAAGCTGGAAGGATTTTTGCTGTTAATCTTTCACTTTGTGATAACTTATTATGGCAACAATGTGGTTTACAGCCTTGAGCAGCTGGTTAACATCGCAAAAGCTGAAATAATATCTCAGACAGAGAAGGAGGAAGTTCAAGCCATCTCTTCCATCAATCATAATGGGCAACGTAAGATCACTGGTTAACAAGATGGATGAACTCCAAGGCCTTACAAGGACTCAGCCAGAGTACCGGGAATGCAGTGTTATGTGTTTTACTGAGACGTGGCTGCTGGATCAAATCCCCGACTCCAACGTCTCTCTGCTTCCTGACTGTACGAGCAGACAGAGATCTGAAGACGAGCAGAATAAGAAAAGGAGGTGGAGTAGCAGTGCTTGTCAACAACAGATGGTGTCATCCAGGACATGTTACTGTGAAGTGTCGTCTCTGCAGCCCAGATGTCGAACTCTTGGCAGTAAGTTTTCGTCCATATTATTTACTAAGAGGGTTCACCAGTGTAATTTTGGCAGTTGTTTAGATTCCACCTTCAGCCGTTGCCGACACTGCATGTGATGTCATCAGTTCCATTGTTGCTAAGCTACAGACACAGCACCCCAATGCTTTTGTGGCAATATCTGGTGATTTTAATCATGCCTCGCTCTCTACTACACTTCCAACATTTCAACAGTTTGTCAGCTGCTCTACAAGAGAAAACAGGACCTTGGATTTGTTTTATGCAAATATAAAGGATGCATACACGTCCAAACCAAGACCTCCTCTGGGACAATCGGATCACAATCTTGTTTTTCTCTGTTCAGAATATAAACCACTTGTTCAGAGGCAACCTGTTAGAAAGAAAACTGTGAGAAAATGGTCACAGGAAGCTGAAGAAGCCCTGCAGGGTTGTTTTGCAACCACAGACTGGATGACTCTTTGCCAAGCACATGGAGAGGACATCAATGCCATGACTGAGTGTGTGACTGACTACATAAACTTCTGTGTGGACAACATCATCCCCACCAGAACAGTGAGATGCTTCCCTAATAACAAACCCTGGATCACCAGTGACCTGAAGGAACTGCTAAACAAGAAAAAAAGAGCCTTCAGGGAGGGAGACAGGGAATTACTGAGGAGTATACAGAAGCAACTTAAGGTCAAGATCAGAGACAGCAAAGAGGCATACAGGAAGTAGCTGGAGAACAAACTACAGAGGAACAATATCCGAGATGTCTGGTCAGGAATGAGAAAGATCACAGGTTTTAAGGACAGGAAGGATTGGATAGATGGAAGTCTGAACAGAGCCAATGAACTTAACACATTCTTCAACAGGTTCAGTTCAGGAACTAGCTCAGCATCCTCCTCTCCTCTTCCCAGCCAAACAGACATCCCACTATCCTCTGAAATGCTGCTACCCACTTTGCCTCCCCCTCCCACTTGTCTGTCTCCAAAAGTCAGGTGAAGAGGCAGCTGGAGAAACTGAACCGGAACCAGGCTGCAGGTCCAGATGGTGTCAGCCCCAGAGTCCTGAAGGCCTGTGCAGGGCAGCTCTGTGGGATTCTGCAGCACCTCTTCAACCTTAGCCTAACTCAGAAGAAGGTTCCAGTGTTGTGGAAGACATCCTGCCTTGTTCCAGTACCAAAGAGAACTCACCCATCAGTCATCAATGACTATAGACCTGTTGCCCTGACATCCCACATCATGAAGGTCCTGGAGAGACTCCTGTTGGCACCCCTGAGTAAGCAAACAAGAACGTATCAGGACCCACTGCAGTTTGCTTATTGCTGTGGAGTTGGAGTTGAAGATGCCATCATCCACCTGCTTCAACCAACCCACTGTCATCTGGACAAAGCAAGCAGCACTGTGAGGATCATGTTCTTTGATTTCTCTAGTGCATTTAACACAATTCAGCCTGATTTGCTTTGTCAGAAACTCCTGAAGACACAGGAGAAGAAGGATTCTTCATATAATCTAAACAATTATGGACAACCCTGAGCATCCTCTTCATGAGACTGTCATACAACAACAGAGCGTCTTCAGTCAGAGGCTTCTAAAGTTTCGCTGCAATACAGACCGCTACAGGAAATCCTTCCTGTCCACAGCCATCATCATCTACAACAACTCCTTAAAGAATTAATTATATGAGCTATAACAACACTTAATTTCCCTCTGGGATCAATAAAGTATTTTTGAATTGAATACTTCCTAGCCCTCTGATCCAGGATATCCAGGCCATATATTGTTTCGTTGTAGTATTGCACAGACTCCGGCTTTGTGTTCAGCCCATCAGTTATGCCCACAGCTGTGTGCACAGTGCTAAGTACACAGACATTTTTGTGGGGCTATCCCTCATAAATGGTATGATTCGTTAAATCTATTTATGGACAACGTTTCCTTAAAAAGGACCTCTGGTGCTGAAATGCGGAGGTGCGACGCGAGAAGCTGCGCTAAAAAGTAAAACTTCTGACACCTGCAGCACATGCTGCAAAGCTGTGTGCGGGAGTTGCGCCAGGTGAAGAGAGGTGATTTGCGCTTCCTTTGTGCTGTAAATAATTTTATTAGCCTCATTGTAAATAGTGTAAATAGTTAAAATAATATAGATAATCTTACCTTTATAGCTCTTTTTACTGAGTTTTGACATCCAGCTTGTTCTGTTGCTTCTATTACATGCTTGCTGTTACCCTTTAGTACATGTATTTTGATATTATAAAAATCGTTTCTATTTTGTTTCTGTGATAAAGTAAAATAATATTGTTGTAAATTTATAGTAATGTTTTTTTATAAATTTTTTTAAATGAGTTGATTGAAAAAAATGCTCTTCTATGTATGTTACACTAATAGTTTGAGGCTGATGTTCGATTTAGGTAAAAGCTTGCATAATTAAACTTAGTCTATTAAATTAAAAATGGTTAATTTTGCCTTGATGTGGTTTTTAAAACATTGTTTAGCTAATTAATTTTTGTATGAGGTTTTAGTGTTAAGGATGTTTTATTCTCAAACCTGGGGAAAATATTATTAAAACATTAACACTGACTGTTTTCATGCGGTTGTATTGTTTTCTACTCTGGCTAGATCTGCTTGTACAATTTTATTTATTTAAAAAATCCAATCAAATCTCCAGTCAGTTCTATACTTTTAATTTTTTCAAGTTATTGAACATAATAAAATCAAATTTATTTCAGGAATTGAAAGAAAGGAATTTAGGCAAAAAAAAGGTTATTTGTTTAATGCCGATTAGAGTAAAAAAATGTCATAAGTACATTTGTATTTATTTTCCTTGATTTAAATGTACCAAAAACGTAGCAAACTGTGTTTTATGTGTACCGTTACACCCCTAATATGCAGTGTTTCTGAGGCACTGACTGAAGACCCAGAGCACTCAGATCCCAGTTCAAGATCACCATAATTGCATGAAGGGATCAAATCAATGCATTAAACAGACTATGTAGCTGCCTTTTTGTAAGATGCCGTTAAGATTTCTTACAAGGATGTAAGGAAGGTAAAGAAACGCTGTTATGCTGCAAAATCCGATCACTCGTTTTTGTAGCTTGTTTGTTTCTTCCGGGCTTTGACATTTTAACCCGGGACTTTCTCGTTTAGGTGTACTCCGTTAACTACCCCAGCCTGCATAACAACAACACTTTCCACAGAGTCCTGCTCAGTGAGGTGCTGTATTGGGCTGAGCAAATGAAGAACAGATGGATGGAGGAAAAGACTGGAAGGACAAACTGTCAGACTGAACAAGGAGGATTGGAGGGAACGGGTAGATGAATGTGTGAATTAAAATTCCATTTCTTTGCTTTTATTAGTATGAAACCTTTTTTTTCTTCCTGTCAGGATGTACAGAAAAACTGGATTGCCCTATGGATTATTGTGGCAGAGGTGAAGGTGAGCAGCAGGAGCTTGCCGAGACGCTTTGGACGAACGACCCACAAGAGTCTAGTACATTAAAGAGGTTTGTTTCTGTTTGGAAGATAAGAAGTGTGCCGAGCGTTGATTTCAAGGTTGGTTGTTTTCACAGCGTTTTGAAAAGTATTAAAAGTTGATCAACTGATTTAAGGACCATTGAGACCCTTAAAGTGTTAAAAAAAACTCTTAAATTTGGTTAGTATAGACGTGTTTTTAGATTGAGATGGAGTGGAAAAAATTTTTTAGAATTTGAACTTAAAGGTCTCGTTCACTGAGAAATAGTGTCACTCTGAGTTGCATACGCATGCTGTACGTGAACATTTTCTCCAACCAAGGTTGAAAGGAAATAGATGGCAAAAATTAGTCAGAAAAGTCAGTCCCTTCTACGTCAGAGAAAATTTGTCTTAATGGCCACGCCCACATTGGCTTGCTGCCGCCCATGGGAAGGCTGTATTGATTTAGCGGCCAGGAGAACCCTAACCCTAGAAACTTGGCCAGTAGAGACTGTTAGGAAACTTGACTAATAGTAGAAGCTAACTCTTAGCAACTCGGCCAGTAGAAGCTAACCGTTAGCAACTCGGCCATTAGAAGCTAACCGTTAGCAATTCGGCCATTAGAAGCTAACCGTTAGCAACTCGGCCATTAGAAGCTAACCGTTAGCAACTCGGCCATTAGAAGCTAACCGTTAGCAACTCGGCCATTAGAAGCTAACTCTTAGCAACTCGGCTAGTAGAAGCTAACCCTTAGCAACTCGGCTAGTAGAAGCTAACTGTTAGCAACTCCATTAGCAACTCTGCTAGTAGAAGTAAACTGTTATCAACTCTGCTAGTAGAAGCTAACTCTTAGCAACTCGGCCAGTAGAAGCTAACTCTTAGCAACTCGGCCAGTAGAAGCTAACCTTAAGCAACTCGGCCAGTAGAAGCTAACCTTAAGCAACTCTTTTAGTAGAAGCTAACCCTTAGCAACTCGGCCAGTAGAAGCTATTTGTTAACAACTCGGCCATTAGAAGCTAACCGTTAGCAACTCGGCCATTAGAAGCTAACTCTCAGCAACTCGGCTAGGAGAAGTTAACCCTTAGCAACTCGGCCATTAGAAGCTAACCTTAAGCAACTCTGTTAGTAGAAGCTAACCCTTAGCAACTCGGCCAGTAGAAGCTAATTGTTAGCAACTCGGCCATTAGAAGCTACCCGTTAACAACTTGGCTAGTAGAAGCTAACAGTTAGCAACTCGGCTAGGAGAAGCTAACAGTTAGCAACTCGATTAGCAATTTTGCTAGTAGAAGCTAGCCCTTAACAACTCTGCTTGTAGAAGCTAGCCCTTAGCAACTCTGCTAGTAGAAGCTAGCCCTTAGCAATTCGGCTAGTAGAAGCTAACCCTTAGCAACTCGGCTAGTAGAAGCTAACTGTTAGCAACTCCTTTAGCAACTCTGCTAGTAGAAGCAAACTGTTAACAACTCTTCTAGTAGAAGCTAACCCTTAGCAACTCGGCTAGTAGAAGCTAACTGTTAGCAACTCCATTGGCAACTCTGCTAGTAGAAGCAAACTGTTAACAACTCTGCTAGTAGAAGTTAACCCTAAGCAACTCGGCCAGTAGAAGCTAATTGTTAACAACTCGGCCATTAGAAGCTACCGTTAGCAACTCGGCTAGTAGAAGCTAACTGTTAGCAACTCCATTAGCAATTCTGCTAGTAGAAGCAAACCGTTAACAACTCTGCTAGTAGAAGCTAGCCCGTAGAGACTCGGCTAGTAGAAGCTAACCCTTAGCAACTCCATTAGAAACTCTGCTAGTAGAAGCAAACTGTTAACAACTCTGCTAGTACAACCTAACCGTTAGCAACTCGGCCAGTAGAGACTGTTGGCAAACTTGACTTATAGTAGAAGCTAACCCTTAGCAACTCTGCTATTAGAAGCTAACCCTTAGCATCTCTGCTAGTAGAAGCTAACCGTTAGCAGCTCGGCCAGTAGAATCTTCTAGCAACTCGACTACTAGTAGAAGCTAACCCTTAACAACTCGGCTAGTAGAAACTAACCCATAGCAACTCCCCTAGTAGAAGCTAGCAAGACTAACGGTAGTCCTCGTCTTCTCATCGAAAGGCTGGTTAAGCTTGAACTTGACCTCGTTATTTTTGAAGGCGCTTTGAGACGTCATACAGAAGGTTCCGTGATCGTGTACGCAACTCAGCCAGTAGAAGCCAACCCTTAGCAACTCGGCCAGTATTAGTTAACCGTAATCAACTTTGCTAGTAGAAGCAAACCGTTGACAACTCTACCAGTAGATGCTAACCTTTAGCAACTCTGCTAATAGAAGCTAACCTTTTGCAACTCGGCCGGTAGAAGCTAACCTTTAGCATCTCTGCTGGTAGAAGCTAACCGTTAGCTATTCTGCTAGTAAAAGCTAGCAAGACTAACGGTAGCGCTCGTCTTCTGATCATCAGCATTTGTCTCATCAAAAGGCTGGTTAACCTTGACCACTTGGTGGTTTGAAGGCGCTTTAAAACTTCATACAGATCATTCCTTGATCGTCCACACAACTCTGCTAGTAGAAGCTAACTGTTAACGACCCGGCTAGTAGAATCTAACCGTTAGCAACTCGGCTAGTAGAAGCTAGCAAGACTAATGGTGCGTTCACACCGCACACTTTGTCTGCGTCAGGCAACGCTCGCAACGCATCTAGTTTGACGCATGTACGTTGAACAAAAAAGAGCGCGTGGGCGGGGCTTCCTCTGTCGCTGGCTAACGAAATGGGAAATAATTACTTTGAGAAAAGATTTGATAACTTACCCGACATCCCGATCTCTTCTGCGATCTTCATCCAAGCAAGTTCCTTTACATTCCTGTCTTTATACAAAAACGAGGACGAATCATACAATTCTCTGCAATTGCAGACGACTACAATGAGCTTGTCTTCCATTGTTGAAAATGTTTTTTTTCCTGCTCCCGCTTCATTCAAGATACGTGTCGTGACGTCGCTACAGTGAGACGCTCTGATTGGTTGGCGCACTGCGTCAAGTCCGTCAAAAGTTCAGGTAGCTGAACTTCTGCGTTCCTTGTGTTTGCTACGTTGCGGCTTGAAACGCAGGTAACGCTTGAAAAGTTGACGGAGGCAACGGAGGCAACGCACACAACGCACCGCAGAGACTCTGACGGACTCAACCGTAGACTTTACATGTAATCTTGCCGCAACTGACGCTGATGTTTGGGGTGGTGTGAACGCACCATAACGGTAGTCCTCGTCCTACGAGTTGCACATTAGAATGGCTTGGAATTGGTGGGCGGGATTTGGCAGGTGAGGGGCAGTTATATGCAAATCCCGCTTATCTTGACGTCACAATAACGCACTTTTTAAAACAGCTCGTAGAAGCACAAGATTTCTGACAGCAAAAAACCAAAACAAAAAACAATTGACTGATGGTTTTTATTCATGTTTGGAGCGTTTATAGAGACAGCAGAGACCTAAATGGCAACACAAAAGGATGAAAAAAGTGAAATTTGCATTATAATGTCCCCTTTTAAAGCGGACTAAACAGGTTGACTGTTGTTCGTCTCTCTTAGGTTCGTCTTGGTACCACTGGCGGTGCTGTGGTCCTGCTGTCCGAAAATCGCCAAACTGAGCGGAAGTCCTGGAAATCTCCGACATCTGCTATTGGATCAACCTCAAGTCAAACTCACTCAGGATGGCTCTTCTCTACTTGTAGAATGTGGAGAACAAGGTATGTTTTGACTGCTGCTGTCTTTTAAGACGCTTTGTGTTCTCCATTATTTTTAGATAAAAACATTTAAACTCAGCCAAATCAACTGATTCTAAAAAAAAACACTATTTTTACCAAAAAAAGTTTTTGGTCTAGGTTCCAGTTCTTCATACTAAGCTTGGAAGTCCTTCACCGCATTTTATTAAAGGGAATTTTGTGTCTGCGTGTTCCCTTCAGGCTCATGTGCTCATTAACTGGTGCATCTGTGAAACAGCCAGAAATTGCATTTTGGGTGGTCCAAATAAATATTTTTGAATTACGTTTACTCTTAAGTTCCACAGTGGAAATGCACCTACAATGTGAATTTCAGACCCCTCCATAATTTCTAAGTGGGAGAATGAGGCCTTTTGTCTTCCACTACAATTTTGTCTCTGGTGTCTTGACAGCTCTTTGGTCTTGCCCATGGTAGCAGTTGGAGTCTGACTGACTGTGGGGTGGATTGGTGTCTTTAACGAGCTCAGACAGGTGCTACTAATTTAGATTAATGAGTGGAGTAGAAGTGGACTTTTTAAAGGCAGAGAAACAGGTCTTTGAGAGCCAGAAATCTTGCTGATTGCCAGGTGTTGAAATACTTATGTGCAGCGATAAAATACAAATACATTCTTTAAAAACCAGACAGTGTGATTTCGTGATTTTATATTTTTTAAATTCTCAGTCTCTCACAGTGGAAATGCACCAACAATGTGAATTTCAGACCTTAACCATAATTTCTAGGTAGAACTTGCAAAATCACAGGGTGTTCAAATACTTATGTTCCTCACTGTATCTGGTATGTGAGAATGTTTAAAAACAGTCGTTTTGACATATTTATAAACAGGAGAAATAAATATCGTTACCGCACACCTTTAAGATTATATCGCAATGTAGATTCGAGGCCACATCGCCCAGCTATATATATATATATTAGTGTTTATTCTGCTTAAATTAGTTATTTTGTAATCATGTTATTTGTTGTTTTTCAGTCTTTACCAAAATTTGTACCAAACCTTGTTTTTATTTAACATTTTTACCATTAGATCAGATATCAGTTACTCTGTACTCAAGTGGCCTTTTTATCAAATACTTTTAGTTGAGTATTTCCTTGGGACAGCCGCGTTTCACTTTTACGTCAGTAAAAACACGTTGAAGTCAATTTCCGTGTATTCTGCTCACCTCTCCTGCTGAAGTCCTGTTCTTTTTTTTGTTTTTTTTTAACTTTCCTATGATAATTTTACATTTATAGAGATGTTCCTGTAATCTAAAGGTCGCCCAGCAGATGTCAGAACTGTGACATTTATCCCAAACTCCCAACTGCAATACGAAGCACCAAATCATATCGATGCGTCCTATTTTCATCACCAGTTCTTGTTCAATTTCATTGAACAGACCTATTGATCGATTTTCTCCCACGTTGTGACTTTTTTTGTTCTTTTTTTTCAGACCCAGAGCAGGCGGGCAGGGATTCGGAGGACGACGAGGGTCCGCTGGCCGTCCAGGGCTCTCGTGGCGCCGAACCAGAGGAAGACTGGGAAGTGAATTTTGACGGTTTTGTTGGCAGTGGGGAAAAGTTGGTAATTTAGTTCGAATTCACCCGAAAAGCGAATGTTTAATAATGTTTGTTACTGCTGGACAGTACAGCTTCTGTTCTCACTTGTGAAGAATAAACCGTTAAACAGTTAATTATCATTGTTGCACCTCGTGAAAATGCTCAAACAGGATCCAGGCGTTTTAAACGCTTTTATTCAACAGTGTTGGGTTAGACATCTTGCCATTCAGTACAGTCATTAAGGAAGCAATTTCTTTCTTTCTTTTTCTTCTTTTTTTTACAAAAAAACCCAAAAACAAATCTGCAACAGAAACACTCAACAATGTCGGAACATCACTTTACAAGAGATCAGTTTACAGTTTTTAATTAGACAACAGCTTCACAGAAGAGAAAAAAGCAACCATGTTTGGAACATGTTCGGTACCAAGATGAACACACCTGTGTGTCGCAGGTAAACATTTTCATCCAAACAAAAAGACTAGAGACGTCTGGCAGCCAGAAGTTTTATACGTTTAATACTAAATTGCTCATGAAAAAGACACTTCACCTTCAGACATTTATTAAAAGTGTCAGTCTTATTTATTTTTATTTTAAACATTGGGCTTCAAAGAAACGCTAAAAAGGGGGAAAAAATTAAATTTACTTCATACAACACTTGCGCAGAGATCTGAATTTTCTGAGAACAAAATTACGCCTCGGATGACACGAGATGAAGGAGACGTAGAAACGCGCCCGACTGACAAATTTCCACAGATCCCAGTAGATTACAGTCACACGTGTCACAAAAACGAGCAGGTGGAGCGTTTTATCCCGCAGTTTACAATCACTTCAGCTGGACGATGATTAAAGACGCTGCAGAGCCTTTTCCCTGGTTTCTAAGATCGGTTCAGACAGTCGCTACGGCGACGAGCAACTTCAGGCCATAACATTGGTTATTCTCTGCAGCTCGTGATGGATATCCCGCTGTTCTGTTGGTTTGAAACGGATAATTGATATGGTTCCTAATGTCCTTTTTTTTTTTTTTTCAGTAACTTTTATACAAAGTGAAACTCATATAGATTCTAATCGTGGATTATATTTCAAGTGTTCATTGGCTCACGGCTACGAAAGCTCCTCCTCCAGGCTCTGGGACCTTGCTTTCCAAATTAAAAGCAGAGGTTATTATAATATAAAATGAGGAATTGGAGGCACTGAGCAGTTTGATTATTTTTTTTCCTTCCACTCAACTTTCCCTACAGATTCTTGGATACATCCGGCTTCTTTAACAATAAACGTTTATGGCTTGTCGTCCTCGCTGAGAGCTGCTGGACGACTATCACGTCAGCCTTCTTCACGACGATCAGGAGGACCATAACCTGTGTTTAAAACCAGGTTTACTGGTTTTAAAGAACACTTTTTCATTTGATAAGAAACACGATTTTGGGTTTTCATTAGCTGTTGATATGCGTGTGGTGAATCTAAATGAGTTTTCACATGTAGTAAGTGACTTACATAAACTTGACTTTTTGATGATATTAATATTTAACAGGATGGAGCATTTTTCTTCTTGGCAGTGGATCACCGAACTAGTTTTTTTTTTTTTTTTGCTGTTTAGAAAGATACTGAAGTTGATGCATCCGATTCACGAGCGTCAAACACGACCTTTTAATCTGCGTTCATGTCGTTTCCCTGCGTTGATTGATGCGGCACAGCTTTTAAGACACACGTTTGTACATTTTAAAACGGTGAGAATGAGACGACTAAACGCAGCAAATATAGCCTTTTAGCCTTAGCTACTGATTCTCGCACGGTTTAGCTACAGTTTCATTTAAAAATGAAGTGGGAAAATGTAGTTAAGTTGCTAGTTAAAGGATAATTAAAAGTTCAATAAAAGTTGGCTAAAAATCAAGTAGACCCGCGTTTTTTTTAAAACAAAAAACAAACATAATATGCAGTTTGGTCAACAAACCGAGTCAACATGGCGTTCATTACAATCCATTCATTCAACACAGAGGAGTACAGTGACTATTAATAAATGTGATCTCACACATAAAATAGCTTACGTTATACGTTTTCTGTAATAAAATATTTTCCTCCCTTCGAAAACACGGAACAGTTGTCGGTGCCAGCTGCAGCTTTTCAGCCGCTTACAGGAAAACTGTTGGGAATATCGGCCCAAAACGAGCAGGCCAAAGGAATGTTTCGAAAAC
The DNA here is from genome assembly GCA_963556495.2 of Valencia hispanica. Taxonomy (NCBI): domain Eukaryota; kingdom Metazoa; phylum Chordata; class Actinopteri; order Cyprinodontiformes; family Valenciidae; genus Valencia; species Valencia hispanica. The sequence continues at coordinate 53,264,572 of OY747705.1, read as the reverse complement.
GTGGTTTTTTTCCAGCTCGCCTTGAAAAGTGCGCACGTAGATCTCCATCTCAGCGGAAAAAACAAACAAAAAAACAACATTTTGAGTTCCTGTCAAATGCACAAACATATGGGACTGCCTACACCCAAACAGAGAACGGGTAAAAAGTCAAACGTAACAGTGAAAACAGTTCAGTGATTTAGTAAACAGCTATTTTACTTTCTTAATCTATAGATGTGTAGATTAAGATGAGATTATATCTTGCCACCTCTTGCTTCAGAATACAGCTGAGGAATTGCAGTATGTTACGTGGCACAAATAAACACCGGGGGGGCGCTATAGTTTTTGCCAAAGAAAGGACAAAAAAAATAAATAAATCAGTGATCAGGCATAGTGCTGATGAGGGATGTGTGCCTTGGGAGTCGAGATGTGACCGCAAACCGTTTTCTTTCCATTGCTGAGAGGCTTGCAGCCCCCTAACGCTTGATCACCACCTGCTCGTACGCTCCGGCACCGACCCTGAGAGGACAGAACAGGAACCAGTTAATCGTCACAGTTTTCTATCTTTACTCGGGGTGTGTATGCAGGGATCTCCAAAATAAAATCAAGACTTTATCGCAGTGCACCAATAAACTATTAAATGGTTGTATTTTATGATTCAAATGTAAAGAAATCCATCTGCTGCTAACGGTGCTGATCCAAATATATATATATCTATATATCTATATAAGATAAGAAATACTTTAATAATCCCCATGGGGAAATTAAGTTTCAGTACAACCAATCCAAGATCATACAAACATTAACACAGTACAGGATATGGAAGACCGTGGTGGCAGCCGGCTTACCCAGCGCCCCTTATAGCAGATAGAAAGGATTCACAGAAGGTAGGAGAGGGGGGGGGGGGGGGAAATGTGCGACTCTGCCCAGCCCCCTACAGGGAGCCGAGCCGGGGTGCTGAAAAAAAAAAATAAAACCACTGTAAAACATATAAGCACGGGTGGAATTGTAACACGAGGGAGGAGAAAGGAAAAGCGTCTGTCCTCGTCGAGAGCCGGAAGAGAAGAAATATAGATATAGATATATAGATATAGATATATAGATATATATATGAGATATATAGATATAGATATATATATAGATATATATATATATATATATATAGATATATATATAGATATATATAGATATAGATATATATAGATATAGATATAGATAGATATAGATATAGAGATATAGATATATATAGATATAGATATATATAGATATAGATAGATATAGATATAGATATAGATATCTATATATATATCGATATCTATATATATATATATCTATCGATCGATCGATAGATAGAGATATATATATATATATGAGATATATAGATAGATATATATAGATATAGATCTATATTTCTGTGTGTATATGTATGTAAACTCAGCAAAAAAAGAAACGTCCCTTTTTCAGGACTGTGTATTTCAACAATGTTGTAAAAATCCAAATAACGTTACAGATCTTCATTGTAAAGGGTTTAAACAAAGTTTTCCATGCATGTTCAATTAACCATAATCAATTAATTAACATGCGCCTGTGGAATGGACGTTAAGACCTTAACAGCTTACAGAAAGTAGGCATTTATGGTCACAGTTCTAAAAACGCAGGACACTAAAGAGACTTGTCTACCGACTGTGAAAAACACCCAAAGAAAGATGCCCAGGGTCCCTGCTCATCTGCGTGAACGTGCATTAGGCATGCTGCGGGGAGGCATGAGGACTGCTGATGTGGCTAATGTCCGCACTGTGAGACGCCTAAGACAGCGCTACAGGGAGACAGGAAGGACAGCTGATCATCCTCGCAGTGGAAGACCACGTGTAACAACACCTGCACAGGATCGGTACATCCGAATATCACACCTGCGTGACAGGTACAGGATGGCCACAACAACTGCCCGAGTCACACCAGGAACACACAATCCCTCCATCAGTGCTCAGACTGTCCGCAATAGGCTGAGAGAGGCTGGACTGAGGGCTTGTAGGCCTGTTGTAAGGCAGGTCCTTACCAGACATCACCAGCAACAACGCCGCCTATCGGCACAAACCCACCTTCGCTGGACCAGACAGGAGTGGCAAAAAGTGCTCTTCACTGATGAGTCACAGTTTTGTCTCACCAGGGGTGATGGATGGATTCGTGTTTATCGTGGAAGGAATGAGCGTTACACCGAGGCCTGTACCCTGGAGCGGGATGGATTTGGAGGTGGGGGGTCCGTCATGGTCTAGGGCGGTATATCACATCACCATCGGACTGAGCTTGTTGTCATTGCAGGCAATCTCAATGCCTTGCGGTACAGGGAAGACATCCTCCTCCCTCATGTGGTACCCTTTATGCATGCTCATCCGGACATGATCCTCCAGCAGGACAATGCCACCAGCCCTACTGCTCGTTCTGTGCGTGAGTTTCTGCATGACAGCAATGTCAGTGTTCTGCCATGGCCAGCGAAGGGCCCGGATCTCAATCCCATTGAGCACGTCTGGGACCTGTTGGATCGCAGGGTGAGGGCTAGGGCCATTCCCCCCAGAAATGTCCAGGAACCTGCAAGTCCCTTGGTGGAAGAGTGGGGTAACATCTCACAGCAAGAACTGACAAATCTGGTCCAGTCCATGAGGAGGAGATGCACTGCAGTACTTCAAGCAGCTGGTGGCCACACCAGATACTGACTGGTACTTTGGATTTTGAGCCTCCCTTCATTCAAGGACACATTCTTCTATTTCTGTTAGTCACATGTCTGTGAAACATTTTTAGTTTATGTCTTATGGTGTTGACTCTTTTAGTGTTCATACAAATATTTACACACATTAAGTTTACTGAAAGTAAAAACAGTTGAAAGTCAGAGGACGTTTCTTTTTTTGCTGAGTTTGTGTGTGTGTGTACGTGTGTGTGTGTGTGTATGTATATATGTGCATGTGTGTATATATATATATATATATATATATATGTGTGTGTATATATATATATGTGTGTGTATATATATATATATATGTGTGTGTATATATATATATATATGTGTGTGTATATATATATATATATGTGTGTGTATATATATATATATATGTGTGTGTATATATATATATATATATATATGTATATATATATATATATGTGTGTGTATATATATATATATATATATATATATATATATATATATATATATATATATATATATAAAAATAATGAAAAATCATTTTATGTTTTTAGTTTGTCTATTTTTGATAGACAATGTTACCAAAATAAAGACTTTAAAAAAATCGACTTGAGACTTTTTGAGGGTCTTAATTTTTTCTTAAAATCAATTGATCAACTTTTAAATACTCTTCAAGACCCCACGTTATTAAAAACACCCCCTAAAACTTGTTCGGGTTTTTTTTTTCTTCTTTCAATCGATGCCTAAAAGTAGCCTCATGTTCAGAATAGTTTAAAAAAAAAGATATTAACAAAAATATCAGCCAACAGATTAACCAACGAAATAAAAATGTAAAACCTTCAGAAATTTAGCATTTGAATTTTCATATTCAGTGACAAACGGCACTAACGTAATTTAGATAGTCAACAATTCATCTGGTGTCGTCTGAAGACGAATCTTGATACAAAACGTAAACGACGATGAAACGTCTCACCTGGTGGGAAGATGGTGGCTCCCGAGGGCCGTGCTTCCTCCTGGGCCGACGAACAGACGCAGGCCTTCCTCTGAGGCAGACACAGAAAACATTCAGTGCAAGGCGCACCCAAAGCCCTCCTGTTTATAATGGCTTCTCATCAGGAGCAGCCAGTTGCTAGGCAATCTAAAAATAATCACCTATTGACAGGAGCTCTCTTTTCTTAGCTTTGAGCTGAATGAGACCTTGGGAAGAAAAAAAAACACAACGTCGTCCTCAAAGACTCAAGGGGGGGAGACAGAAGATTGTCGGCTAATTTGTTGTTATGCAAACTAAGCCGTGCTCCCACCAGACTGTAGTACTCTAGAAATGGGCTTAAAATGCTCCTTTTTTCCCCTTCTTCTTCCTGAGATGACGTGTACAACGGATTATTAGGGCCATTGTAGAGCAAAGGAAAAATATTTTGGAGTAAATTTACACCCCCCAAAAAAGTAACTCGAATGTATTAGAAAAACTGAAGTTCTGTGAGATTGACCAGAAGAAGAAATACCAGAAGTCCTTTAGGAATAAAGTGTTATGGCACGTTCACACCGGTCAGCGCGTCCATGCAGCAGGGCAGCTAGATTACATGCTAGTCTATGGTATCTACGCATCAAGTGGGCGCCAAGCTGCCCCGCAGCAAGTCGCGTGATGCTGGCATCAGCGTGTCCACGCAGCTGATGCTCAGATGCTTCGACGGACCGTCGGAGCAGCTGCTGCGTAAAGTTGAAAACTGAACTTTCGAGGCAGCAAACGCGGGGCGTCAACCAATCAGATCGACTCTTTGTACTGACGTAGTTACTCCTTCCATGGGTGGATCGGCAAGTTTTTCATTCAAGATGGAGGATCAACTCATCGCTGTGTGTAATGTTCGTGAATTGTATGACCCGTCTTCGTCTTTTTACAAAGACAGGAAGAGATCGGATCTTATTTGGAGGAAGATATCGGAGGATATTGGAGTGCCAGGTAAGCAGTTAAATATTTTTCTTTAAACTTTCTTGTGTCTAGACGACGTTGCCTGGCTTGTGTGGCTTCATTAATTAAATAAACCCAAGCCACGCGACATGATCCGCCATGTTGTAAACAACTAGCAACAGACAAATCCACGCCGCACGCTGACGTAATGACGTGATGCGCTGACGCAGACTACAAAGTGTGCAAGCAGCTGGGTTCTAAGCGTCGACTTTTGTCCGTTTGAGCGATTTGACGCCTGGACGCGCTGACCGATGTCAACGTGCCTTTAAATTTACGAGAGGCGTGCCTGGATGTTTTCTAAAGTGTAATGCCTCGTTTCCACTGAGCGGTCCGGTCCGCCTTTTTGTCTGTTCGCGTTGTGAAAGCGGGCCGTACCGGTCCATTAATGGTCCCCCTACAGAACAAATGATCCGATACGGTTAGGGCGGAGCTACTGGAGTCGCATAACGCACTCCTTTTGATTGGGTGAGCTCAAACACTGCAGTAAGTTTAAACGTTACGCTTCTGATGGGAGAGGCCGCACAAAGTAGCCGAGGTCTTACTATGTTGCAATAACTAAAGTTACACTTTTCCAATGCGTGCTATGCAGCTTCTTTACAATCTCTCCTGTTCAAGGAGTCTGAAGCCGAGAGAATTCGTTCTGACACTTAAATCTTCTTGGACTGGCATTTTTTGTCGGAAATATCAGATAAATTTAGGAGGGTTTTTTTGTTTTTGTTGCAAATGTCTTGACTTAACAATGTCAGAAAATCTTAGTTTAAATATCGAAAACTTATGCCTTTTCCTCACGGAAATTTCTGATTTTTAACCAGTACATTTTTCTTTTTTTTTTTTTACCTTTTAGAGATCAGATCTTTTCTCAGCTTTACCTTGAAAATATTTTAAATTAAAGCAACACTAAAGAGTTTTGCTTTCAAACTGGCTTTAGTGGTTTCTTGAGCCAGAAACCTCAGCAGCTTCACATAGGACGTAGCACTCTGCTGCCCTCTGCTGGCTAGAAACTGCACTCAACAACTTCAGTGGGCGGTGTCTACCTGCTTTACGGCGACACCTGATAGGTGGAGCAACGGTCATTTTTTAAAACTATTTTACAAAGTGGTAAGTAGGGCTGCCACAAACAACTAATTTAATTTTGATTAGTCTACCGACTAATTTTCCGACTAAACGATTAGTTTTACAGATTATTTTGTTTAAGAAGAAAATAACTATTTAATTCCAAATTTTATTTTCAGTCAACATTCACAAAACTGAATATATTTAAATTGAATAAAATTCTTATTTTATTTATGAAATTCTTAATTCACTAATTAAGAATTTAATTAAATAGTATTAAATACTATTAATTAATTAATCATTTATTAATTCACAAAATTTTTATTGTATTTTTAAAATTCTTAAATAAATTTCTTTAAAAATAAAGAAATTGTTTGTTTTTTTTACTAACAGCCATATCGGGGCTGTACGTTAAGTTTTTCAGCTTATAGCACCGGTGCTACAGAAGTTGCTGGTTTTGTAGCACAGACAAAAACGTTGTAACATCAACACAAAATGTCTTTTACAATCTCTTAAAACCTTGTCTTCAAGAAGAGACTGTGGAACAAATTGTTATTTTGCCTAAAGTAAACTGTTGAGAGAAGAGAACTGGTACAAAATTTACAAGATATCAAATTGCATCTGGAGATCCAAGACATTTTAAACAAAATTTCAAGTTCTGAAAAAAATTCTGACATCTTAAGAAGACAAAATTAATAGAAAGAATATACCTTTTGTGTGTTCTTCAGTACTTAGTAGAAAATAGGTTGGGTGTTTCTGAGTTTTTTGGGTGCAAATGTGCTTTAAAAAAAAAAAAAATATATATATATATATATATATATATATATATATATATATATATATATGACCCTAATACTCTGTCGTAAACCATGGGGCTCAGAGATGTGTGTAAATTATTCCACCAGTTATGTTCTCTCACCTTCAGCACTGGAGTCCAGTAAGCTGGGCGTAAAATCTTGACTTTGTAAAATCTTTTCCACAACATCGTCGGCGTCCACCCTGGTGTCGTCCATTCTCTTCAGCTGAGACTCCATGGAGTCCTGTTTTATAGGATGTCTGCAGGAAAACAATCAGAGAAGTTTTTTTTTCCCTTCAGACACAAACTGAAAACGGTTCGCATCAGTCGCGTTAAGAAAAAATTTAGGCTAACATTTTTCCATCACACTGTTCCTACAGTTTAATCCTTGTATCAAGACACCACACTGCTGCCTTGGAGCGAGAAGGTCTTGGGTTTGAATCCTGGCTGTTCTGTATGCGTGGGTTCTCTCCAGGTACGTCGGATTAACTGGTCTCTCCAAATAGTCTTTAGATACGAGTGTGTGCATGGTTTGTTTGTCCTCTGATGGAATGGCGACCTTTCCAGGGTTGACACCCCCCCCCCCAGAGGTCGCGCTAGACATTGTTGTTGTGCGTCGTTTTGACCGGCGGGGGTAGGAAAAAAATCTGGTCAGAATCTATTTTTACCTGTCAAATTTTTTTAATTACCATTTTCAAACCATCGCTTCAGGGGGAGAAAATCCCACAGTGTGCACCGGTGGTTGGCACAAAACGCGCTACAAAGCCTCAGTAACTGTCCAATGCGATGTCATCTCCCAGTAAGCGACATGCGTTGTGTCCAGGTCTGAGATGATGCTCTCAAGGAAATCTATTTTTATTTATTATATTGATTTAGTTGAGTTAGTTGAAAATGGCAGATGTCATGCCAACCACTGGTGTAAAATTTAAAAAAGGACAAAACCGTTTACCGTTGTACCTTTTTTAAAGGAAATACAGGAGAGATGCATGAAACTTTTGTTTTGAATTTCTCCATCACATTCACACATGGACCTTTTAACTTATTTATCTTTTACAACGTTCCCTACGTGAAGGAGGGGGGCAATCAACGGTCTAAAATACTGTGCAATAAATACATTCTGCGTGTAATCGTTTTAATATGAAACCACTCTGAGCAGAAGCGACGCTTTCTATTAAAAATAAACAAATCAAATTGATGTTTTTAGCCTAGCTGTCCTAAATAGCAAAACAGAATATCACCCATTTTCAAGGAAGTTGTACAAAAATCAAAACCTTGAAATACACTTTATTAAAAGTGCAGCAATTTCACGGATTTCCAGCACAAACCCTGTAGAGAAGATCTGCATGGAGGAATGGGCCAAAATACCAGCTACAGTGTGCAAACCTGGTGAAGACCTACAGGAAACCTTTGACCTCTGTCATTGCCAACCACTGTTACATTACAAGGAATTGAAGTGAAGTTTTGTTATTGACCAAATACTTATTTTCTGCACCGTTAAATTTTTTTTTTTTTAAATCATACAAGGTGACGTCCTGTATTATTTTCACATTCTGTCTCTTACAGTTGAAGTGTAACTGATGAAAATTACAGACCTGTCTCGTCTTTTTAAGTGGGACAACTTGGACAATATAACTTGCACTTATAAATATACACAGCTTGAATCTCCCACTGGTTGCTGTGAAACCTCAGTGACAACAAGGCGACAGGAAGTGCTGCGTCAAACCAGTCGGTCTGGTTTCCATCCGCTCTTAAAAGCCGCGCGTCGCTTCAAACTCTGGTTCCAGACCAAGATCACGGAAATGTCAGTCTGTTCAACGATGCTGCGCGTGTTAAAGTACAAAAACTGATCATAAAGTCAAATGTACATTTCCCAACTTTCTTGATTGAACACCTATGAGTTCCAGTATGTAGCTGGTGACAAACTGACCTGTTCAGTCGCTCGCAGGACGAGGCGCTCCGCAGCGGCGTCCCCGGGGGATTCCCAGCGGGCGGCGGGTGTTCGGGCAGAGCCGGACAGGGTTTGGATTCTCGCTCCTCGCTCGGCTCTGGGATGCTTCCGATTCCCGTCGAGGCGCTGCCCACGGAGTGGTTTCTCCGGTGGCTGAACTCCGACATGCTGGACGAGCGCGAGTGACCTGTGCTGTAGCCTAAGAGAGACGAAGCTTCGTTGTGACAACAAGCGGGAGTGTTTTTGCCCTAAACGAATACCTCCACTTGATTTTCTAAACCTGGTCTCCCTAAAAAAACTTCTTAGGATTTTTCATTTTCTATTAATATTAGGGGTGTAACAAACGGTGACGGAAAAACCTGAAGGCATTTTTTACATATTAGTGTTTGCACCTCTGACCGCTTGGTGCAAATGCGCAGACATTTTCAACTTTACACACAGGTAACTAAATCAATCCCAAAAAAAAAAAAGATTCCCATGGAAGCATCTGAGCATCATCTCAGACCCCTGGCGGTGGCACACCTTATTAGTGATGCAAAGAGAGCGCTTGCTGGGGGATTTCCTCCCGCTGAAGCGATCAGAAAAGCCCTCAATTAGAGTTTCGCCGAATTCTGATCACTTGAACTGGAAAAATGTTCCGTGATTTCAAAACGAAACGAAGTGGCGCTTCACGCCTCCATTACGCAAAGGCGGAGCGGTTCAGGCCACAGCAGGTGAAATGTTCATCATACATGTAGCTTATTAATTTGCTCGGCATGTGATTTTTCCTGAATTCCTTTCAATTCCGAAGGTTAATTTGATTTTATGATCCTCACTTAAAGTTGAAAGTATAGAACTGACTGGAGATTTGATTGGATTTTTTATTTTAAATAAATAGAATAGTACAAGCAGACATAGCCAGAGTAGAAAACAATATAACCAATATAACAGTCAGCATTGATGTTTAGAAATGCTCAAATAATACTTTGCCCTTATTTGAGAATAAAACACGCTTAAATCACTTTGGAGTTGTTTTGATATTTCAACAGCCTAGTTTCCCAGCTGTACCTGAATGCAGCATGGGCAGCTGCTGGGAAAATCCCTTCTCATTAACGGGGATTCCTCTGACTTGGGTTTTTATCCAAAATAAGGAGTTTGGGCTGATTGGATGCTACTGGTAGCCATGTTGGACGTCAGCTGGTTTTTCTCTAGTATCACTGATGTTTACTTTCAGCTTGACATTGTTTCAGGTGAGTCGTTCAGTTCAGTGCAGACCGTGTTATGGACCTTATTGCTGTTGAAAGATGCGTTCGCTGACAAAGTTCTGGTTCGTTCCATCTTTCTTTTTCTACTGTAGCTGCATGAGAAACCATGAATGTTCCCAAATAGAGTTTAGTGATAGCTGGGAGTCCTTTCTGTTTTGTTTTGGTGTCTTAAACCAACCTGGGCTTCTTTCAGTGTCTCAGCAGTGCCAAAGGGTGATTGCCTCCATCCCATGTCATGTCATGCTGATGATGCAGTAATTAATGCAAAGGGAGCCCAGATCAGTAACACTGAGCATGAGGTATTGCTGCAAAGTTATCGACTGTATGCAAACAACAATCCATGCTGCCACATGTTTGTTCAGAAGAAGGGATTTCTGGTTTCGTTAGATAGAAATCTTTTTACCAGTACGGTTAATAAAACTGAACCAGACCTCTGTTGTTTTTAAAAAGATTTATTTATTTATATATATATATATATATATATATATATATATATATATATATATATAAAAAAAACACTTTATCTTTTTTTCTTGTAAATCAAATTAAATATTTAATTTTATTCCTATTTAATAACACTTTTTGTAATGATGGATCAAGACTTAGCAGAACTCCTGTAGCTCTCATGTCTGCAGGAAGCCAGTCGAAAGCAAAAAGGCATCTGAGGGCACCACAACGCCGACATGAAAGAGACGACTTCCTGCAAACTAATCTGAGGTTTGAAAAAAAAAAAAGCACGTTGCAGCCCTTCATGAGCGATGAATTACACCTGATCTCTGTGCATCTCCACTTCCTCTGAACATTTATTGGTGTCATTTGATCTGCCTGTGGCGGAAAACTGATCCCTTGCCTCCATCCTTCCTCCAACCAAAGGGTTGCTTTTAGCTTTACCTGCTTCACCGAACAACAGCGGATAAAAAAAGAGACTTCACGGTTTTTAAGAATGTGTGATCTCTCTACCTGAGAGTTTGGACTGCTGGCTGGCGTAGCTGGATGTTCGGGAGTGGCCGCAGGCGCCCAGGTCGTCTGTCATGGCGGGACACTTCCCCTCTCGACTTTCACCTGGACGAGAAAGGAAAAGAGATTTTATTTCAACTCGGATTTATAAAAAAAACCCTGAATACAATAGATTGTCATACGGAGGACTAATCCTGCCACACCTGAATATAAATTTTAAAAATACATGCGTACATTTGGAAATACAATTTGAATGAAGGAAATAAGTTAGGAAATAAGACATTTAAAATAATGATAAATAAAAAGTATTAAGGAAATGTAAGAAATATTTCATTATGGCGTCAGTCATATATACATTATTAAAATAATACATAAACACAAGATAGTCCCTGAGAATGTAAGTAATTCAATTCAAATTCAAAATTCAACAATACTTTATTGATCCCAGAGGGAAATTAAGTGTTGGTATAGCTCATATAATTAATTCTTTAAGGAGTTGTTGTAGATCATGATGGCTGTGGGCAGGAAGGATTTCCTGTAGCGGTCTGTGTTGCAGCGAAACTGAAGAAGCCTCCGACTGAAGACGCTCTGTTGTTGTATGATAGTCTCATGAAGAGGATGCTCAGGGTTGTCCATTTTTTTGATTTTATGAAGAATCCTGCTTTGCATCATCATCTCCAGATGTTCCACAGTTGTCCCAAGAACAGAACCAGAACCTTCTTTATCAGGTTGTTTAGCCTTTTTAAATCCCTGGCTCTGATGCTGCTACCCCAACAGATGACGGCTGAAGAGATTACACTCTCCACAACAGACTAGTAGAAGATCTGCAGCATCTTGCTGCAAACCTTGAAGGACCTAAGCTTCCTCAAGAAGTCCAGTCTGCTCTGTCCCTTCTTGTAGACGGCTTCACTGTTCAGTCTCCAGTCCAGTCTGTTGTCAAGGGGAACTCTGAGGTATTTATACTCCTCAACCACCTCCACTTCTTCTCCCATGATGGAAACAGTGTTTGACTTATCCCTGTTTCTTCTGAAATCTACAATCATCTCCTTTGTTTTGTTCACATTCAAGGTGAGACGATTGTTTCCACACCATGTCACAAAGCGGTCCACCAGCTCTCTGTATTCAGCTTCTTGTCCATCTCTGATACATCCGAGTATTTCTGCAGATGACAGGTCTCTGATTTGTACTGGAAGTCTGAGGTGTACAGAGTGAAAAGGAATGGTGAGAGTACGGTCCCCTGTGGTGCTCCTGTGCTGCTGACCACCTGGTTTGACACACAATTCTTTAGTCTCACAAATTGTGGTCTGTTGGTCAGGTAGTCATTGATCCAGGCGATTGTTGAGGGCTCCACCTGTGTCTTCATGAGTCCTATCAGCAAATCAGGCTGAATTGTCTTAAATGGACTGGAGAAATCAAAGAACATGATCCTCACAGTGCTGCCGAAGATTAAGTAAGCAGAGGATTAAAAAGTATGTCTTCTAATATGGTAATTTTGTTGACAAAAATTCAGTTTTTGTCAACGAACTTCATTTCCAGACAAAAACTAAATTAAAACTCATGCAGAATAACTACAAATTTGACAGAAATTAAGACTTTAGTAATCTGTGTTCAGTACGTTAGTACATTCAAATGTGCTACGACAGAGTATTTGGGGAATTGTAGACAAAAATAAAATAAAAAAATGGAGTAAATTTCTGCACAAAAAAACCCTCACATTTTTTGATTAATTTCATATATTTTCAAGTAAAAAAATGAAATTCTCTGTCAAAGTAAATTTTCGAGAAGTTTCTGAAGTCAGAAGTTTCCTTGATTAAAGACATACATTTTTGGATTTTTAAACGTATCTTCTGACATTGTAAAGTCAGACATTTGCAGGGGGGGGGGGGGGGAATCTCACATTTATCAGAACAAAACCTCTTAAGTTTGCTAAGAATAAGATATTTCCCGACAGAAAATGCCGGTTCCAATAAGATAGAAGTGTTAAATTTACGAGATGCGCATCTGGATATTTTCAAAAGTGTAAGTGCTTCGTGGCAGCTGTCCCCCCCCCCAGCCCCCCCCGATCAGAACGACTTCAGACTCCCCATGAACGGGAGATATTGTAAAGAATAATCTGCCAAAAATATTTGAGATAAAACATCCGGTGGACCACGGAACTGAAAATGGATTGTGAATGTAGTCTTTCGGATCTGTTCTGCAAACCGATCCTCAAACACACCAGTGCATAAACAGAAAATAAGCAATGATGCTTTAAAAACATCATCATTAGAGGAGCACATTTTATACACGGACAGACGCATGAACACCGTCCTATTTTTAACCATGAGAAAGCCCACGGGTCACAACAGATTGCAGTTAATCTAAAAGAGCTTGTTTGAATTATACATGAAAGGGCTCTTCTGTTCGACACTGCGATGTGTTCACACATGAAGACACACAACTAAAAAGGGAGACGGTCGGGGAAGAGAGATTCTGATGTAAGAAAGGATAAAAAGCTAATTATGGATGCATAAAACCTAATCAAAAGATGTTTTTGGGGTAAAAAAAAAAAAAACCAGGACACTTTCAGCAAAACACTTTTTTTATGCCTTGTAGATATTTATAAAGCTTCTCTTGCCTTTTAGAAACAGGCTGGGAAAAAAGGATTTGTTCATCGTTGCGTTAGGAAAATGTTAGTCAGCAGCAGCGATTAAAGACCAGACTCGGCTCACCAGATGGTTTGCTACACGGGAACCGTTTGGCTCAGTTGCTGTGATGAAATGCTCCGGCGCCGCAGCTAATCACTGGAGGGAAATCCACGGATTATCGGTTTAGGCAGCCCTGTTGCTTACTTATTTACTGACCAGGTTGCCCTGAAAAGTAGATCGTGTGTATCTGAATTAAGACGCAGCCCTGCTGTGTGTAATCGAGTGGCCTGAGACTGCCATGACCCACCGAATCTGTGTTTTTCCCATGTCATGCAGATAGAAGTCTTCTTCCCGCATGAGGTGACCCAGCGACACAGTTTGGATTGCCTTCCAAAAGTGTTTACGTTACACATCTTCTCACTTTGCAACCACAAACTTCATTCCTTTTCGTTTGGATTTTATGTGAGAGACTTTGACTGTATTCGTGTGTTTTCGGTATGGCCCCCACTAAACTCTGCTATTTGGGAACATTAATGGTTTCTTATGCAGCTACAGTAGAAAAGAACGATGGACCGAACCAGAACTTTGTCAGCGAACGCGTCTTTCAGCACCAATCAGGTCCATAACACGCTCTGCGCTGAACTGAATGACTCACCTGAAACAATGTCAAGCTGAATGTAAACATCACTGATACTAGAGAAAAACCAGCTGACGTCCAACATGGCTACCAGTTGCATCCAATCAGCCCAAACTCCTTATTTTGGATAAAACACAAGCAGGCTATTGTTATGTTAATTGATGGTAAACGAGTTTAACACATTACCCTGCTTTAGATGAGCAATGCTATTGCTTGTGCCAAAAGTCCCTAAAAGTCGCTCAGTGACGTGATCGCTGTAATTGTAATGGATGCTGAAGGAGAGGGGAAGGATTTAAAAACAAAATTTTTGGCAGAAGAAATGTTTTTAATAATTGATGGCAGTCTGGTTTGGATGGAACTTGTATGAGGTTTATTTTTCCCTTTGAATATGTTGTTGAAATGTCGTGTTTTTTTTAATATAACTAATTTTGGCACTAATACAGGCAGTAAGCCCAGTTAACATCTCCAATTAACGGCTTCAACCAGCGTTTGAATGTTCGTTTTAACATCTGCTCTGAGCCTGGGCGGGAGGGGCTGCCTGCCTGCTGGCTGTGAGCGCTCTGGGACGGGGGAGGAGCCCACAGCAGCATCTCGAATAACGACCAAAAGCAGTAGCTAGAGGGCTCAAAGAACTCGCTGCATGTAGCGACAAAGTCGTGAAGATGCCGACGCAGTTTCCCTTCACGTTGGGTAAAGCATGGCGACTGCGCATTTTATTTCCACTCCTGTTGATTATTATTCCCGTTTTGTCCCAGTAACATGATTATAAACAATAACTCCCATCCTGCAGGACGCACTTGAATCCACAAGAATCCAGGGTGGGGCCAGAGTTTGTTCGTGGGGGCACAAAACAAAAGAATGAAACAATATTTCAATATGTCATCGTTTAATCGTTGGCTGAAGCTCAAAGTTCCACACATTAATTTTTAACTCATTGCTAAAATAAAACCTTAAAGGTAAGAAATGAAATCGGTCGGAGAGATAATTTAGTTATGGTTTCTGTCCTAAATCATGTTAAAAAACTGATTTAGTATTATTTCTGCAGTACAGGGGCCATAAGAGGGGCCAGGATCAGTTCTACAGGGGCACTGGCCCCCATTGGCCCATGTCTAGAACCGCCCATGGTCAGCCTCTAACGCCGACCTTTCTGAAGGCTTGTTTCGGCACCGACCAGCCTCACCGTAAACATGCCGTTGCCTCGACGGCTTGTCAGAGTTTTTCCAGTTGATGCGTGACAAAACAAAGACGGGGGGGAGGGATGAAGGTGAACAGTGTGATGATGTGGCGTGATGAGTCTCACCAGAGAAGCCTTTCTGGGAGTCTCCTCCCCTCCTCTCCTCCAGCAGACTCTCTCCATCACTCTGGATCCCGATCACTGTGGCTGTGGACGGAGGCCTGACGGAGCAGCAAAAAAAGACAACGCGGCTTTATTTCCTCCCTTGTCGGTCAATGAGTCCATTATTTCTTCGATTGTTTAGAAGAAAAAGAAACCAAAAGCAAAGACGGGTCAATGCTGATGATATAAGCTTGAGAATACGGCTTAATATCAAGCAAAACACAGTGGATCACAAACCATGAGTCGTGTATATAAAAAGGGGTAAAAATTCAGCCTTTAACAGTTTTTTTTTCATTCAATGTTTTGCTCATTCAAAACTGCAATAGATCACTGAAAATAAAACCCATTCATTAAAATTCAATACAGATTAGATTTTGTGATTTGGTACCACACATCAGAGGTGGGTAGAGTAACCAGAGATTGTAAAAAAAAATTTGAGTGAGTAAATAGGTATTTGGTAAAAAAAAAAAAAAGGGGTACTTCAGTAATGAGTAACATGTGATGTAATTTTTTTTTTAATGATGTCACCAGGCAGACAAATTCTGGTATTTTAAAGACTAAAATAAAAACAAAAAAATTACACAAATTAAACATAATTACGAAGAAACACCTTTTATGTCCATTTTTTTTCAATCTAATACCACTACTTAAAGGGTTCATACAGCTCTCCAGTTACATTTTCTAAATTTAAATTCCCACATCAGATTTTCTGTCCCCCACAGTTTATCTCGTTTATTCAGAAAAACAGAGCTTTTTTATTTTTATTTTGTCAAACTTAATCTCGTTTATTCAATAGGAGCTTTTTTATTTTTATTTAGTAAAACATCTCGTTTATTCAGAAAAAGAGCTTTTTTTTTAATATTTTGTAAAACTTCTCGTTTATTCAGAAAAAGCTTTTTTATTTAGTAAAACTTCTTGTTTATTCAGAAAAAGAGCTTTTTTATTTATATTTTGTAAAACTTCTCGTTTATTCAGAAAAGGCTGTTTTATTAAGTAAAACTTCTCGTTTATTCAGAAAAAGGTTTTTTATTTATATTTTGTAAAACTTCTCGTTTATTCAAAAAAATCTGTTTTATTAAGTAAAACTTCTCGTTTATTCTGAAAGAGCTTTTTTATTTATATTTTGTAAAACTTCTCGTTTACTCAGAAAAACAGCGCTTTTTATTGTTTTTCAAGCGAGTGCAATACGCTTCCTCTATTTTCTGAAATTTAATCTCGCGACTGACCCCATGTGGCCAAAAACGGAACTGCTCTTCCTTTCTGCTCGCTCTCGCAGCGCGCGCTCATACGCCGGTCGCTCTCAATCTTTGATCTTTTTTGGGCACTTGTCAGGGGTTTAACTTTTTAAGTCTTATGTGGAGTTACTGTTGGTGTCAGAGTTGTCCTTGGTCTCTTCTGTGTATTCGCACAATCCATTGAACTGCTTGCGAGTGCTGACTAGCGGTGGTGGCAGAGTGATCTGACACATTTAACATGAACGCGCTTGACGTCACATCCGCAGACAGCGCGGGAAAATCTGACCCGGCAGAAAATAGAAAAAATTTGATACAGGCTTATAGGTGCACCCATTGTGAGCTGACAAGGTGTCAGTATGATCATCAGATGTTTGAGTCATAAATGGTCAAATAAAAAGGCTATTGTTACGTTTATTTGGGGGAAAAAGTTGTCTTGTCAACTCTTGTCAAAAACATACTTGTAAATACTTTTTAACTTTAAGTTCGCCTTTCAAAGTGTCAACAGCACTCCAATTGAGTTGCTAAACACTTACTTAAATCATTCCCACTTTTGCCAGCAGGGGGAGCTGCCTGTAAAGTGACCAGCCCCTGTATTTGAAACATCGAAAGTTTTACTGCATAGCATAGACTTAGCGTGTCTTGAGTCTGCATCCTTTTGCAGCCAGCTTCAATATTTGTCCATAAAAAGCTGTGCAATGTTAAAATTACATCTCCTTGGCATTTTCAACTCTTCATTTTAGCTTGCATGCGCCGAACCGCTTTGGCATTAGCTCCGTGAGCTACATTTAACGGCCTCAGAGGTAGGCGTGTCACCTGCCTGACGAAAAATGTACTAGTCCCGGATTTCTATTTATTGAACCGTTTCTTATCTATTTTGCATTACTTTTAAAAGTTCGAACGTAGATTTTGTAAAATTCAAAAACTTTTCCAGGGCCTGGAAAGTTGATTTTCAAATTTCATGACTTTTTCAGGTTTTTCATGACTGTACGAACCCTGTACTTGGAGTAGGTACAGCATATTCTGTATATATCTTAGAACCTTAAAAGTACTTCAAGTGACAATTTATGGTGTCTACTGGATATTTACGCGTCCTTAAAATGCAACAACGGGCTCCACAGATGGAAAATAACGAAAAACAAATCTTGTGTAGAAACAAGAGTCTCACTTTAACAACCCGTAAAAAGAGGTAATGTGACATTTCTGTTAGTTTCAGTCACTCTTTTTAAGATTAAACAACACCATGATACTTGTAAAACCATTACGCAAAAAAAACTAATAAATGTAATGATCACAAATAATTAGGATTATGTGATTAAACTATAATCCAGAGACCTGCATAGGTCCAATTTTACCACCCGACACCAGTTAAATTTATCTCCCGATTAAATCCTGACCCGACAAGCGCCAGGCTCAACGAGGGCTTCCCTGATCGCTTCAGCGGGAGGAAATCTGCAGCATGCGCGTCTTCTTCATCAGTGGGTAAAATGCACCGGACTGTGTCCAGCACAGGGACGCGCTCCAAAACCTCAGTAACTCTACAACGCCCTAGGCCTGGATTGACGACGATGTCCAGGTCTGAGATGATGCTCAGATACATTCATAGGAATCTTTTTTTTGATTGACTTAGTTACCTGTACTCTGTGCGTAAAGGTGGAAATGTTTGCGCATTTGCACCAAGTAGCCAGGGGGTGTGAATTGTAATCTGTCAATATGACCAGATATTTCCGCCAACGTTTTAAAAAGACGTTCATAAACGGTAAATAATGCGACCCCTGATTGAATCTACCTTGTTTTACAATAAATAATTTCCCTGGAATGTTGCACAGATAACGTTTATTTCATGCGGAGATTGCCGTGCAGAAACAATAGGTTCCACTATCGGAACCTCGGGGTGATTTCATCTATCGGGGTAAATCTGTTGCCTCGCTCCTCTCAGCCGTCGCGTCTCCCTACAGACTTGTCCCTTCGAGGGATTTGCTAAGACGTCGGCATATCACGACCGTTTCAGTGCCAAAAGGAGCCCGCACCAGCAGAGAATAACGAGAGCTCGACAATGGAACCAATCAGCATGACTAACCGCAGCTCCCACCCAGCAACTCTACTAGGCCATTTCAGAGTACATACCTCAGGGCTGGTACCCGGTGAGGTGGAGACACATGCAGGCTAAGAAGTTCCGACAGTGGAAAGGCGCCTAAAATATCGTCCACAGTCCCCTGGCTTTGACTGTGTTCTCCCTTCCTGAATCGCAAATCCAGCCGCAGGAAAGTCTCACTAGCTGGCAGCGCCGGATGTCGGTATGGCGAGAACATTACGCATTGTCAGCGCAGCGCAAGATTTGGAAATATTCCTGCAGGCTCTTTCCACAAACAATGTATAAACAAGATCATCTTAGTGAGTCTTAAAAAAAAACATTTTATATTTTCTCACCCCCCTCCGCTAAACAATCTTCCGCCCGGACCCGGTGCATCTATTCCCACCCTTGAAATAACCGTTGCAGGACTCTGCTCTCATTGGAGCCGACATATAGACAACACGGGTTCGGTTGAAGCCAATGGACTCAGCCACCACGTGGTATTATAGCAGGGAAGCATGTTCATGTAACTTACGTTTTGAAGCAGGGGTCACCCGACATGAGCTGTGTACCGATGATAACCTGAGGAGAATAAAAAAGGTAAGCGGTTTTACTTGCAGTAAATCGTCTTATTGCCTTGAATTCAAAGTTATAAAACAACCTATTATCGAGATCAACACCAGGATTGTATTGCTTCCATCTAAGGGAACTAAAGTGAGTCTGCTGTGGGTACACAAACGTTACCTTAAGAATGGAGTTATCCTGCCGAGTATTTTTGGTATCATAGCCCTCCAGCAAACACCTCCGAGTTGTATTTCCTGAGCCGGCAAACTCTGCTAGATTCAGATCTGCAAAACCGAGCTGAAGGAGACACAAACAAAAAAGTATATTTATTCAATAGGGGGGAAAAATCTCAGATTAGGAAATAATAGTTTTGGCAAAAAAAAATTTTTTTTAAATAAAATCACCAAACCCAAATTTATAATATACATAAAAATGTAAAATAAAGGGATGTTTTTTTTTTTTTTGTAATTTATACTTTACTTTTTCTTAAATTGATGAGATTGTATCAAGATTTTTTGAATAGAAAACGCTTCCTGTTATCCTGGGTTGTAAATGGGTTAAAGAGTCCCAGATCTTCTAGCTGCTCTTCAAAATGGGAAAAAAAGGGAGCATGCCACAAAAGGCAGATAGGCAAGGCAAATGTATTTGTATAGCACACTTTTTGCAACAAGGCAGTTCAAGGTGCTTTATGTGATTTGGGGGGGGGGGGATAAAATAAAAGCAGCAATAAAACACCATTAAACACAGAAAACATAAAGAACTGTAAAAATGCCATTCCAGCTATTATTAATCACCTACTCAAAGGCAGCTCTAAACAGATAGACTTTTAGCATTGATTTAAAAGGAACTCAGTGTTTCAGCAGCTTTGTTGTTGTCTGGAAGTTTGTTCCAGATTAGAGGAGCATAGAAACTGAAAGCTGCTTCTCCATGTTTGGTTCTGATTCTAGGGGTGTTGAGTAGAACTGGAATTAGAGGACCTGAGTGGTCTGGGGGGAAGTTGGTATAGTAACAGCAGATCTTCAACATACTTTGGTGCTAAGCAATTCAATGATTTATAAACTAGTAAAAGTATTTAGAAATCTATTCTCTGAGCTACAGGGAGCCAGTGTAAGGACTTTAGAACTGGGGTGATGTGCTCTACTTTCCTGGTTCTAGTGAGGAACGCGAGCAGCAGCGTTCTGGATCAGCTGCAGCTGTCTGATTGACTTTTTAGGCAGACCTGTGAAGACACTGTTGCAGTAATCAATCCGACTAAAGATAAACGCGTGGATGAGTTTTTCGAGGTTGACATAAGTCCTTTAATCCGAGAAATTTTCTTCGTGTGATAGAAGGCTGACCTTGTTATTGCCGCAGATAGGTGTTGATCCTCATAAGCCCATTAACGGCTACAAGAAAACAGCTGCTCACCAACACTTTCATCACATCCGCAGTAAGCAATAATAAAAAGTCCCAAAAAAAGAAACTGTGACGAACGAGGCTGGAGCCATGTTGATCCCACACGGTGAGGATTGTAAAGAAAGTAAAAGAAGTGACATCTAAAGCTGACTGTTAGTTGTTGGGGCTTTTGGTAAACATCTTTACAAGGAGGTGCCGATGTTTGTGGTTCACCCTGTAGGTACATAAAATTTTACCTTTGCATATGCCTTTCCACCCTTGAGCTCCTGCAGGAGAAAAAAAATTAAAATAAAGAGGTTGTTCGATGCAAGATGATAATGTGTCAGTCAGATGATGACTATTAGAAGTAACGATAGCAGAATGATAAATCACTAAAGTTCTCCGTTTTGGTAAATGTTAAATCAAGTTTCACATCAAACTTTCAGGTTTCAATTCAACAAAACCCAACCAGAACTTTTAGAACCTAAAACTAACCAAAGTCCTCTTAGAGCACAATTTCTTCCACTTCCTTTTTAAAAAAATGTTTTTTTTTACTCTAAGCAGGTTATATTAAAACATTCAATGGCGCAGGACGCTTTACCTTCCTGACAGACACGCGACATATGCAGGGGTCCAGAACGCCTGTTCCCGCACTGGCGCTCATCTTGCACGGGAAGGAGAACCGCTTCCTCCATCGGACGCAGTTGGCCTGCACTGGCTCCCTGCAACAGGACATCACAAAGCATTAGATCACCTTTAAACGCTGCGGAAGGTCAGATGGAGAGGCCACCGTCGTGGGCTGCATTCCTGGAGGCCAAATTCCAACCGACCAAAAATGATATGCAGTTATTTTAATACGAAATTCAATTCAATTCAATTCAAAATTACTTTATTAATCCCAAAGGGAAATTAAATGTTGTTGTAACTCATTATGCAAGTTCCTTCAAAGATTTGTTGTAGATGCTGATGGCTGTGGGTAGGGATGATCTCTTGTAGCGCTCTGCAGATCTGAAGAAGCCTCTGACTGAAGACGCTCTGTAGTTGTCTGATGTAGAGGATACTCTGGATCTATGGCGTCTTCTTTTCAACTCATCAGGGTTTTGTGGCTGTAGTTGAGGTATTATTTGAGCTTTTGTGATGTTAATCAGCTGCTGCCAGTTGTAAACCACCTTGTTGCCATGGTTATGCATCATAACAAATGTCCAAAAATAAAAAGTATCAGCAAAAATCCTTCCAGCTGTCCAGCATTCAAAACCAGAGAGAACAGTTGTCCACAAAAACAATGTTTCTACCAGAAATGGAAGAATTAAAGTTTAAAAAAAGAAAAAAATATGAACCAAAGTAACAGAGCTACTCCAACATGCTGCCACCTTGAGCGGCGCAATTCCGGAATATGAGTTTAAAAAAAAGGTTATTTGCTCTTTTTTCTTGCTAAACTACCTTTATTGGTTAAATGTACATTATATTTAGGAGAGAAAGTTAAGATTCACCAAAGTGCATCAAAGTTCCTTTTTGTTGGCTGATGTGTTAATAGACCAGATAATGTGAGAGCTACTAGCTTTGAAAGTATTTATTGAACAGAAACATTTTTCAGGATTCGGACTTAAATCTCTTGTTCACTGAGAAACCGAGTAATACTTGCTCCTTTTGGGCGGATGTGGCTCAGTGTTAAGAGTTGTCGGCCTGCGACCCGGTTTGTTTCCTGCTTCATCCTGCTACAT
This sequence comes from Valencia hispanica, assembly GCA_963556495.2. Lineage (NCBI taxonomy): Eukaryota > Metazoa > Chordata > Actinopteri > Cyprinodontiformes > Valenciidae > Valencia > Valencia hispanica. The sequence goes on along the minus strand of OY747705.1, from coordinate 53,242,369 downwards.
GCCGTTGTGTCCTTGAGCAAGACACACCGCGTACCTTACCTACTGCTGTTTTTTCCAGAGGGGCCGATGGCGCGAAATGGCAGCCTCGCTTCCGTCAGTTTGCTGTCAGGAGAAAGCGGAGCACGTGTCTGCTAGCAGAAGCTAACCATTAGCAACTCGACAGCTAGCGGAAGCTAACCAATCAGCAACTCGGTGGCTAGCAGAAACTAACCGCTGGCAACTGGGTGGCAAGCAGAAACTAACTGTTGGCAACTCGGCGGCTAGCAGAAGCTAACCATTAGCAACTCGACAGCTAGCGGTAGCTAACCATTAGCAACTCAGTGGCTAGCAGAAACTAACCGCTGGCAACCGGTAGTTGGTGGCTGTTTTCACTTTCTTTGTTCCAGTGGATCAACTAGATCTAGTATGAAACAGGTTGGAGTGTTTAGAATGATGGGACAGCTTTCCTACAGTTAAATTCAGCTTTAAAAATCACTATATATATAGTCTTACTCATAGTATTGCAATATATCGTATCGTGTCCCTTGTATTGTGATACATATCGTATCGCCAGATTCTTGCCAATACACATCCCTAATGCATGCTAATAATTTGCGATGTGGTGGCTGAGACATTGATTTTAATTATTTTATTGCTTTATTTGAATGAAGGAGTGAAAACACAAAAAAAGGTTTTTTTATGTGGTGGAATATGTTGAACTATTGCAGTTAACAGGAGAAATAGCTGAATTTCTGAAAATACGTTTAAATGTTAAACAAAGTTCTTTAAATCAGAGACTGTTGTATTTAATTAGATTTTTGCTTTAATGCAATGTGTATAAAGTTAAAAGAGCGAAGCAAACAAAATACATTTAAAAAAACTGACTGTTTCACTTGAATAAATTTCATATGATAAAGTACGCAGAAAGCATAGTAATAGGCTGAAAGGTCAGCCGCTTTATGGCATATTCAGATTGAGCATCATGTTTTTGAAAAGTAACTAATTACTATTTCAAAGTAACTTGCCCAACACGGGTAAGGAGCAACCCGATTTGCTGCCTGACAATTTGACTTTCCCTAAATTGACACTGGATTAACATGTTCCCTGTTTAAAACACAAGCTGATGTAATCATCCCCCCAAATCACATGTGGGGTGCCCCAGGGCTCCATCCTGGGGCCCCTCTTATTTAATATCTACATGTTCCCACTAACCCAGATTATAACAACCAATAAGATTAGCTACCATAACTATGCAGATGATAATCAGCTCTACATTACGATGTCACCAGGTGACTTTGAACCCATCCAAACCCTAAGTAAATGCATTGACCAAATAAATGGATGGATGAGCCATAACTTTCTCCAGCTGAACAGAAACAAAATAGAAGTAATTACTTTTGGACCTAAAGAGGAACAATCAACAGTCAGCACACAGTTTCAGTTAATACAGCTAGAAACTACTGATCAGGCCTGAAATCTAGGTGTAGTAATGGACTCAGACCTGAACCTCCAGGGTCACATAAAGGCAATAACAAGGTCAGCCTTCTATCACCTGAAGAACATTTCTAGGATTAAAGGACTGATGTCGCAACAGGACCTAGAAAAACTCATCCATGCGTTTATCTTTAGTCGGATTGATTACTGCAACAGCATCTTCACAGGTCTGCCTAAAAAGTCAATCAGACAGCTGCAGCTGATCCAGAACGCTGCTGCTCGTGTTCCTCACTAGAACCAGGAAAGTAGATCACATCACCCCAGTTCTAAAGTTCTTACACTGGCTCCCTGTAGCTCAGAGAATAGACTTCTAAATACTTTTATTAGATTATAAATAATTACATGGCTTGGCGCCAAAGTCTGTTGAAGATCTACTGTTACTATACCAGCGCCCCCCCCAGACCAATCAGGTCCTCTAATTCCAGTCTACTCAACATCCCTAGAATCAGAACCAAACATGGAGAAGCAGCTTTCAGTTTATATGCTCCTCTAATCTGGAATAAACTTCTAGAAAACTGCAAAGCTGCTGAAACACTGAGTTCCTTTTAAATCACAACTAAAAACGTATCTGTCTAGAGCTGCCTTTGAGTAATGCTTTGTTGTACCATGTGTGTATTCTTCTTGTTTTACTGCTGTTTTTATTTTACCTCTTAGTCATGTATAGCACCTTGAATCACCTTGTTGTTGAAAGTGTTGCTATGCAAATAAAATGGCCTTGTCCGTATTTCCTGATAATCCGTGCGTTAAGAGCGGCACAACGGGTGAAGTAAAAAGAAGAGAGGAATGTGCCTGTGCGTGGGCAGAATTACGATGCCACAGATGGCTTCACTTTCACCGGCGCCCTCCTCCTCTCCCCACTCACATCGCCGACTCCAATCTGTTTCTACAGTCACCTCGCTGTTAGCCGGGGCAAAAGATCAACCAGGCTAAAAGGCTTCTTTTTTTTTTTTTTGTCGTGAAAGAAATGCAACGTGTTGAATGCACAAGAAAAAGGAGTTGAAGGTTTTAAATTGCCACCGTGTGTGGCTTTGAGTTCTGCACAGCTTTAAAAAAAAAACAGCAGATGTGTGACTAATGGTGTACAAATGCTGCTGACTTCATCCCGGGTTGAGAGGGAACTTCCCGGCCAGCTGGACATCGTGTGCTTCGGGAATTCTGGCCGGCGTTCCTGCTTCATGCTCTACGGCTCGAAGCGTTTCTCTGTTTCGCTGTGTGTCTGGGTTAAAGCACGAGATAAAGGCCAACCTCCCCCCCTTCTTTCTTTCTTTGCATGGTTCAGACATCTTAATAAACTACAGCTGCTCTCTCCGTTTGAAGACAACTACAGCCAAATGGTTTCACTTATACACACACAGAAAAAAGCAGCATATAGTCCACATTAGGGCTGGATGATATCGATGACAAGAAAGGTCATATTGATCGGAGGGCTGTTCCATAATGGCTGCCTCAAGATTTCGATTCGATTATAAAACTATTATTTTTGTTCCATATCTTCCCCCCGTTTAGTGTTTTTTTTTTTTTTCATTCCTTCCACGGCTACTTTCTACTCCTAAATCCATTCAGTTTCCATTAATGGAAGTATCCAAACCAAGTGATGTCCCGTCTTTTGTTCATGTCAAACCACAATAAAACCGAAACACACGTCCAAAATATGTTTCATCATCATATCAAGGTCATATTTTTCAATGAAAGCTAAAAGAAAATGTGTGTTGACAATTTAAATATAATATAGGGTGAGCCTATTTTGATTTCCACAAAAGAGGAAACTTGGTTCAATCCTTAAACACATCAATTATTAGGGTCGTATATCGGTAAGAATCTGGCGATACGACATATCGCGATACTATGAGTAAGACTATATATTGTGATTTTTAAAACTGAATTTTCCCTGTAGAAAAGACTGTCACAGCATTCTAAATAATTTTAACACATCCAGTTTTATTACTAGATCTAGTTGATCCACTGGAACGAAGAAGGTGAAAAAAAGACCACAAACTACCAGTTATACTTTTAATTTTACTCCAAAAAATAAAAAATAAACAAAATTAAAACAAAGATGTATTTTTTTTGAATATCGATACAATATTGGGAAATACAATATTGCGATATATCGGTGTATCGATATTTTCTTACATTTACTTAAAGAAGACTTTTGATTTTAACATTTTTAAAGTATTCCTGCTCTATATGGTTGGAAAGAAAAATTAAATAGACTTCAGATCAGCTTTTACTAGTCAACCATTACAGAAATGACTTTAAAACCTAAATAGAAATAATTAATCTTCTGTTGTAGAAAATAAACCTATAACAATAATAGCTTTTTAAGTCATACGGGACATAAATTGCACAAAAATCTGAAAATACGTTCTATTCAACGTAATAGAAAATAAAAAGCAGCATTCTCCCAAAGACACTTAAAGTTTATACCCCGGTCTTTGTTTTTTTCCGCTGTCAATTTAATACAGAACTTTAACTTTGCAGCGTTTTCATAGTTTTTACGTCAGTTTGACCAATAGGATGTTTGCCACCTGTCATACACAGAAACTAATCTACCAGCTATGAGTACGCTGCTTTACGCCACACATTAGTCGCCACAATGAAGGACATTTCCTTCTTGTTTCATACTTACAGCTACACTTGGAGTGGGGTGCCTCATCTGCAGAGGCTTCAGTCCTCGACATGGCCGTCCCCGGTTCGAATCCCGTCCCAGGTGACCTTTGCCGCATGTCTTCCCCCACCTCTCTCCCCCTTCAAAAACTCTGTCCACTGTCAATAAAGGCCACTCAGGCCCAAAAAACCTTTAAAAAAAAAAGCTACACTTGGAGTGACGTCTGGTAAACTTGAGCTGCAGCTCAGGGAGGACGCCCCGGACAGCACCGATAAGGTGGACATGTCCGGTGAAAAGAAGATGTTCCTGCTAACATGATACACAACAGCAACTAACGTGCAAAATATTTGCTGTATTTATTAGTAAATTTCGCGCTGCATGGCTGAAACAAGAGCTACAGACATGATGTTTCTGCCGGTCCGTCCCCTAAAAATGTCCGTGCTGCACGCCGGACTTTGGATGTTTTTCTCATTTAATTATTATTTAAAAATAATAGATTTCTGAACACTTTTGAATCCCTTTGAATCGCTTTAGCACGTTTCACATCGCAATTAATCGATTTATAAATATTTTAATTATGTTGCTAATTTAAAATGTAGGCTTATCTTTAGAGATGTAAGAAAATATCGATACACCAATATATATATATATATAAGAGCTATATGTTATGAAAATACAAAAGTGCAAAACATTAAGAGAAACATTTCTTTCTCCTTTCCTGGTTACTTATTTGTAAATTTAATATCGCAAAAAATAAAGCTGCACATATTTGAATTAAAAAATGATTCAAGTTCAACGTGTTTCTTTTCCGTCAAATAGAAAACAAAAAAATTTGTTAACTTGTAATATCTAGAGTAAATGCCAATACTGAACATCTGTGTTTATTCTCATTGCATACCCGGTATAAAATACGTAAGGCAAAGCTTGATGACATCATCAAAATGCGCAATCGCGGTAGGCCGGTATAGTCGAGATCTCTTCCATGGGCTCAATTTACATCATTTCTACCTCGTACCATTTAGATCGTCCACTACTAGTGCGCATTCACACCGCCCCTGTTTGGTCGGCTTTAATCGAACTCTAGCTATTTCGCCCAGAGAGTCCGCTTCGTTTGGGGAGGTGCGAATGCGCTATCGAACTCTGGTCCGCCTAAGAAACCCAGGTCTCGGTTTGGATGAAGTGAACTCTGGTTCACATGTTAATGCCAAGTGGACCGGGACCGGACTATAGCGCAGGGTCTTTCTGGTTAAATACAACCGAGTAATCCTCTCTCAGGGTGCTTTCACACCTGTTAGTCCGCTGGACTCGGTACGATTGGGGACCAATTTTGCAACATCGTTGCAACCTTGAGCTGGTGCAGTTCGTGTTGACATTACACTTTTGACAAACGAACTAAACCTTTTACATGTCGTTTATATCCCCCTTTGCGTGTGTTGGCGCTGTAGCGAGAATTGCCGAAAGAAAGTCCAAGAAAAAGACAAACAGGAAACGGATGCATTGCGCTTGTCTTCTTGTGGTTTGTCGTAATATAATATATTTACATCGTTCGTCGACCAAATCTCGATGAAGAACTGGACTTCCTCCCGACCACACGTTTGACCACGATTAATCTTTTGGCGCTAATGCTAACAAGTTGCAACAAAGAAACAGCGCCTTCCACAGTACAAAGAGCAGCGCACTACGGATGCCTACATGGAACAAAAAGGGCTTTTATCACGAAGTTGGACCGAACTGAGGCTGGTTCGTGTTCGCACCAGAGTCCGTTTGGAAGCGGACCGAGACCACCTGAAAACGTGGGATCTCGGCCCGGTTCCAAATCTCGTTGGTCCACATTCACACCGGCTCAAACGAACTAGGGGTGTAAGAAAATATCGATACGATATATCGCGATATTTTATTTCGCGATATTGTATCAATATTCAAAACAAAAATATCGTTGTTTCTTTAAGGATTTGAATGGAACCAATAATGATGACAGTCATTTTTGTACTAAATTTTAAGTATTACTGGTAGTTTGTGGCTGTTTTCACCTTCTTCGTTCCAGTGGATCGACTAGATCTACTAATAAAACTGGATGTGTTAAAGTATGAAACAGGTTGGAGTGTTTAGAATGATGACAGTTTTCCTGTTGAATTCAGTTTTAAAAATCACAATATATCGTCTTACTCATAGTATCGCGATACATATCGTATCGCCAGATTTTTGCCATTACACATCCCTAATAATAACGGGGTTGCTACAATAATATAGTTTAGTCCATGGTATGTTAATTAAATAAATGATTAAATACATATATATTACCACGTTAGTATTACTGTTATTCATCACCACCACCCATATAGTATCATGTTGTATAAGTGTTTGAATGATACATAACCCTTAAATATTCATAAAGTATAGTAATAACAGCTTGATCGATGCCCACGGTGACCAGAAAGAGTTTTAATGAAGTGTGTTATTTTAAAGTACAAATCCGCAATTAAATGCGGTTTTATTTTTCTCTCGATTAAATATTTGGTTATATTTAGCAGAAATATGCTAGAAGATGGTTACGTGTGACTAATTTTTACATCAGCTTTAGTGCTCTATGATCGAAAACCCAACATTTCACTTGACTAATCGGCTCGTTTGTAACGTAGCATTTTTTAGCTAACTATCTCTTAACGGTTCTGAACGGGTTAAACGCTAAACAACAGAGAATAAATGTTTAACTTGAATATTTCCATTTAAAGTTGTTTTGTTTTGTACCTTGAAGACTCCTCGGAGAAGCCGCCATCCAGCAGCCTGACTTTACAGAAGAGGACACCGTTGACGATGGGGACCGACGACAGCTCGTCCAGCTCAAAATCCACCCTGAATTTGAATTTCTTCTTCTTCGTCATCATTAAATCCATACACAGACGCGGCGGCGGCGGCGGCGGCGGGGAGATGCTCTGGTCCCGGGCGGCGCTGACATTACAGCCCCATTGTGTGCGCCGTCTTCGGGGTTCGCCTAGTGTGGTGGCGGCGGTGTTGTTGTTGTTGTGGAGGAGGGTGGATGGTGAAGCTGCGAATGACGTCATCGTCATTGTCATCAAACGGCGCAAAACTCAAGTGCCAACAACACATGCGCTTCCGGTTGCGGCTTTTCAAAACAAAGGCATACATGTGGCGACCGTCCCAACTTCATAGGCTTCGTAATTAACCCTATTAATTCTGAAGGCTAAATTTTTCATACATAAATGTCAATTTTCTAGCAAAACGCCATATTTTAATTTCTTCCTTAAATATATAGAACAATATACACAGTCAATATTAGACTCGAATAACAAAGGCTCTCAAAACCATTTGTATTCTTAATTCTTTGTATTTATTTGTATAATTTCTTTTTAGCACCCCTGGTAATTTGTATGTAATAATTATCGTTATTGTATACTTCATCTCTTTGTGTTGTATACTTGTTGTTCAATAAAGTTTATTACTTAATAAAAAATAAACTTCATATGCTTGTCTGTGTTTTACTACAATTTTTATTTTACCCCTTAATCATATAAAGCACCTTGAATTACCTTGTTGTTGAAAGTGTGCTATACAAATACAGGTCCTTCTCAAAAAATTAACATATTGTGATAAAGTTCATTCTTTTCCATGATGTAATAATAAAAATTAAACTTTCATATATTTTAGATTCATTGCACACCAACTGAAATATTTCAGGTCTTTTGTTGTTTTAAAACTGATGATTTTGGCATACAGCTCATGAAAACCCAAAATTCCTATCTAGAAAAAGAATTAGCATATTTCATCTGACCAATAAAAGAAAAGTGTTTTTAATACAAAAAAAGTCAACCTTCACATAATTATGTCCAGTTATGCACTCAATACTTGGTGGGGAATCCTTTTGCAGAAATGACTGCTTCAATGCGGCGTGGCATGGAGGCAATCAGCCTGTGGCACTGCTGAGGTGTTATGGGGGCCCAGGATGCTTCGATGGCGGCCTTAAGCTCATCCAGAGTGTTGGGTCTTGCGTCTCTCAACTTCCTCTTCACAATATCTCACAGATTCTCTATGGGGTTCAAGTCAGGAGAGTTGGCAGGCCAATGGAGCACAGTAATACCACGGTCAGTAAACCATTTACCAGTGGTTTTGGCACTGTGAGCAGGTGCCAGGTCGTCTTCATCTCCATAAAGCTTTTCAGCAGATGGAAGCATGAAGTGCTCCAAAATCTCCTGATAGCTAGCTGCATTGACCCTGCCCTTGATAAAACACAGTGGACCAACACCAGCAGCTGACATGGCACCCCAGACCATCACTGACTGTGGGTACTTGACACTGGACTTCAGGCATTTTGGCATTTCCTTCTCCCCAGTCTTCCTCCAGACTCTGGCACCTTGATTTCCGAATGACATGCAAAATTTGCTTTCATCCAAAAAAAGTACTTTGGACCACTGAGCAACAGTCCAGTGCTGCTTCTCTGTAGCCCAGGTCAGGCGCTTCTGCCGCTGTTTCTGGTTTAAAAATGGCTTGTAGCCCATTTCCTGCACACGCCTGTGCATGGTGGCTCTGGATGTTTCTACTCCAGACTCAGTCCACTGCTTCCACAGGTCCCCCAAGGTCTGGGATCGGTCCTTCTCCACAATCTTCCTCAGGATCCGGTCACCTCTTCTCGTTGTGCAGCGTTTTCTGCCACACTTTTTCCTTCCCACAGACTTCCCACTGAGGTGCCTTGATACAGCACTCTGGGAACAGCCTATTCGTTCAGAAATGTCTTTCTGTGTCTTACCCTCTTGCTTGAGGGTGTCAATGATGGCCTTCTGGGCAGCAGTCAGGTCGGCAGTCTTACCCATGATTGCAGTTTTGAGTAATAAACCAGGCTGGGAGTTTTTAAAAGCCTCAGGAATCTTTTGCAGGTGTTTAGAGTTAATTAGTTGATTCAGATGATTAGGTTAATAGCTCGTTTAGAGAACCTTTTCATGATATGCTAATTTTTTTAGATAGGAATTTTGGGTTTTCATGAGCTGTATGCCAAAATCATCAGTTTTAAAACAATAAAAGACCTGAAATATTTCAGTTGGTGTGCAATGAATCTAAAATATATGAAAGTTTAATTTTTATCATTACATTATGGAAAAGAATGAACTTTATCACAATATGCTAATTTTGGACCTGTAAAATTGCCTTGCCTCAGGCTCAGGCTACAGCAGTGGTTCCCAAAGTGGGTAGGAATGGATCAAACTTAAAAGCTAATAAAACTGATAGGTTTTTGACGAGGCTCCCACATAAACGCAAAGCAGAAGAAAAAAAACATAAAAAATTTTTCCTCCATCTATCCATCCATCCATTTTCTTCCGTTTATCCAGGGTCGGGTCGTGGGGGGCAGCAGCTTAAGCAGAGAGACCCAGACTTCCCTCTCCCCAGCCACTTGGGCCAGCTCCTCCTCGGGAGGAACCCCAAGGCGTTCCCAGCCGAGAAACATAATCCCTCCAGCGCGTCCTGGGCCTTCCCCTGGGCCTCCTCCCGGTGGGACGTGCCTGAAACACCTCACCAGGGAGGCGTCCAGGAGGCATCCTGACCAGATCCCTTAGCCACCTCAACTGACTCCTCTCGATGTGGAGAAGCAGCGGCTCTACTCTGAGCCCCCTCCGGATGACTGAGCTTCTCACCCTATCTCTAAGGGAGAGCCCAGACACTCTGCGGAGGAAACTCATTTCAGCCGCTTGTATCAAAAAGAACTGATGTAAGAGCACTTTCTATGTTAAAGAAAGTAAAAAAAAAAAAACTTTAATCGCCAAATAAGCTTCTAAATCAACTTCCATCCAGGCCAAAGAGTGAAAAATATGACGAAGCATATCTTGCCTAAACAACCGAGTCCCCAGCTGAACGATGTAATGATCTACGGTCGGCACAGTCACCTACATCAAAGCACAACCTGTCAAAGCCCCGATTTTTTTGCGGTACTGTGCAAAAAAAAAAAAAAAAAAGGGCTCCGACAGACAGCAGTTCTATTTCACATCGAGTCCCGATAACCGTCATGTGGGGTAGGAGCTGTCCAGGGTCTTTAAACAGCCAGATGAGATCCGCATCTTTTTGAAGGAAGAGGGCAGCGATCTTTGCCACAAATTTTTACCCTAACAAGTTTTTAATTAAACTTTCATATAGTGGCATATTTCTGAACGCAATGTTCAATGAACCAAATTCAGTGATGCAGGGCACAAACACACACACTTCCACCTAGCAGATAAAGTGACATCACGGCAGGCTCACACCTAGTACTGAAGAGTTGATGATTGAAGACCTCAGTTTGGAAAAAAAACTTTTACAATTGTGTTTTTTACCTTGAGTTAAACCAGTTGTGCACGGAGAGGCATTAAAAATGTATTGAAAGCAATGTTATGTAATACTACACAGTAAAACTAATAAAAAATTAAATAATAAAGTAATAATTACACTGGGGAGGGAGGGGCGTGAACAGTTTCTTATAAACTAAAGGGGGGGCCCCAGCAGAAATAGTTTGGGAACCACTGGGCTACAGCATGCAATTTCGGCTGATTTCTGCACTTTCTCTTATCAAAACAAAGTACCCACGACAGAGTACTTGGGCCATTCTAGATAAAAGAGAAAAAAGAATTAGAGTAAATTTCCATTTGCAAAAAGAAATGTTGAGATTAATTTCACATATCTTCAAGAAAAAACTTGGAAATTCTCTGTTGTCGAAAAGTCGTAATGAAAACTTGCAAAAGAAAACTCTACACACATTTTTTTTTAATTTAAACTGACATATTTTCTAACATTGTAAATTCAGGAATTTTAAAGAGACAAAAAAACACATTCATTTATCAGAAAAAATCTGAAGTTTGCTGAGATGGTTGGAACCAATCTTGTTGCTCTACAGTACAACTAGCAAATCATATCTTTTAGTTTTTGCATTAAACGAATACAATAGTTAACATTATATGAATTCCTTTAACTAATTACCACAATTACTTCATTACTACTTTAACACATTTTAAATTGCACAATTTTACACAGTTGAAGTGAACAACACAGCTTGAAAAATAAATAAATAAAAACAAAACAGCTGCAATAAACTGGTTGCATATGTTTACACACCCCCTGAAATACTTTGTTAAACAACCTTTGAATTTAATTTTAGTCATCGGTTTCTTTGTTTTTTTTAAATGGAGTCGATCAAACTAACTCTGGTCTCGGCCAAAAAAAAATAAAAATCTTCCAATTACACGCCCTGTCCCCAAGCTATTACCCCATCTAAACCTGTATCCTTTTCTTTCCCACTACCTTTAAGCGCTGTCCTTTCATCTTCCACATTCTTCCCAGAGGCATCTGCACCTGTGTTCTCTTCAATCAGATAAAGATTTGGCCATGATGTGACCACCGCCCTTGTGCAGAAATGTTGAGAAAACATGAGATCATCACTAGATCATGACCAGTACTTCTAACAGATCTGTTTATTCATATATGAATATTACATTTGTCACAACCTACCCCCCATGCATTTTTTCCGCCCCACACATGAATTAATTCACCAAATGTAACCAATAATTATAGGGTGAGAACCTAAGTTAAATCTAGGCTATAGTATAATCTTACAAGCTTTAATAAACTTTTGCTTATTTTTGAATAATATGTGTTTGTTTATAAGTCAGTCATTTTTATTACAAATACAAAACAAAAACCATGAATTTCTAAAGTATAAATCCATATGCAGCGCAGTCTTTTTAGTTGTAGTGACAATAAGTTCTGCTTAAGAGATTTATTCTCTACATTATATTTGCATGGCTGGGGAAAAAAAATTATAAAAAAATATATTCAGGTTACAGTTACGTTTATATTCCTGCTTGTGAGCATTTTTGTGTTTTGCCTAATATTTTTAACAACAAACAAAAAAATGGTGCCTCTTCTTTTACTCTGAAGTAACTCTTGACTAGGAGGGATGTGCAGTGGCGACAACTTTAAAACCAGGGGAGCTTCAAAATAGACCCCGCCTCTTCTCTCGATCACCCCCTGGCGGTCAGCCGGAGAACGGCAGCATCGATTTTCCAGACTAAATACAGGGCTGCTGCTGTTGTCACGTACGTTGTCGCCACCTCGTGGTTAAAACTAAGCACTGCAATGTTCTCAAATGTTTTTCTCCTTTTTACTAAAATAAATAAAGCATTTTGAGTATTGATATTATGGATAAAGATATTTAATCGAAGGCGAATGCAGATTTTTGTTGTTTTTTTTAAGATATCTGCCGAGTGAACAGCATCTTCGACCACCAGATGTTTGGCGCCACCTGCTGGATTTCTTTTGGAAAAGCGGATCGTATCATATCGACTTTGTACTATACGGCCGACTACGGCTCACAAATAGTCTCTGATGATGTCAACATGTTCTGTTGGGTGTAAAAAAAAAAAAAAAAAGCGACCATAAAGTTTAAAATCAGCGCATGTTGGGGAGGAGTTTGGAGAGCAGTTTTGCGCTCACCTGTAAAAAGAAGGAACCACGCCGCAAAAAGCTGCTCGTTAGATGGGTGTGTCTCTGAAGAATGTTTGCGCAGTGAAAAGGAGGAGGTCTCTGCAGGCCAACTGAGTCGAGCCTTTCTCCACCCTTCTTGCCAGCCTGCCACAATCCGCTCCAGTCTTTTTCAAACTTTTGATACAGTAAAAAAACAACAACATTTTTTTATTTGTTTTGCTTTCTGGGTTTTCCACCCTCCACACGCTCCTGCGATCTCCTCTCCAGGCTGCGCCGCGGAAATCATACGGAAATATCCTTCTGCCCGAAACCAGAAGTGCCCAACCATTGAGGCGACTTCTGCGGGTTTCCCCGAGCACTGTTTGTGTGTGGAGCTCTGCAGGCCCCTTTTTTTTAATTCGATCTCAAGTTTAAACCATGTTTCAGTCGGTGCGGAAGCTGCTTTTTACGGACTGTCTTTGCGCCGGAGATCCGCCGAGGATCTACGAGGAGCTGTTCGCCAAGCTGGACACCAACAAGGATGGGAAGGTGGATGTTTCCGAGCTCAAGGCAGGCCTGGCTGCGATGGGCATCCAGAGCGGGAAGACGGCTGCTCAGGTAAGAGGGCAAGATAGGCAAAGTATACACCGCAAAAAAATCATTTTAAGAAGGTTTTTCTTTGGTGTCAGTGTAAAATATTGTACCATAGCAACACCGCCTATATACGTTTATTCTAAATCATAAAAAAGTGTCATTTAGGTTATAATAAGAAAGGGGGAAATCATTTTTACACCAAAATATTAAGAAAATGTCTGTTTATAATGTCTAGTTTGATTTATTTAGATGCATTTAATTTTTATTTTTTATAGGTTAACTAATAAAGCTTATATTTGCACTTGGACTAATTATCAGCATTCTCCCACTATATTTGAAGATCAGTAAACTTTTATTTACAACTGATGCACCGATCAGACTTCTCCTTGCACATGCGCACAACATTTTATTCAGGAAGATTTCACGCAAAACCTTGTGTGCACAAAAGAAAATTGGATAAGGAAAATTAATATTCATTTAACTTCACTAAACTATTAAGAAAAAGGTTACTTCTGCACCATCTTTGACTGAATATAACGATTTCATGTTCAGAAGTGATGCAAAAGTGATGGTTGTGCTTTTAAATGATGTGAAATCTCTTTCAGGTATCTCAAACCATCATCCAAGAATTTAAATAATGTCACATTTTAGGGTTTCTGTCTTATCACACGCTCCCTGTCATCATGTAAATTGCAGCTCTGACTTTAAAAAAAAAATTACGGTAGTGGAAATATGCCCTGGAGCAAGGCAGCTCCTCTCAAACTGCTCCAGCGTGTTGGATCAGAATCCAACTGATCCGTCATTTGGCTCTTCTTCTTTGTTGTCGGTTTCTAACTAGTAGCGAGATTAAACTCAATAAGAATAAATCAATTAGTCTCATAATCTAAAGAAATCAAAAAAACAACTAAAATCTGTCTGAAGGATGAGGCTATTTTTATAGTGAATAAAAGAAGCAGGGAGTTTTCTGTATATTTGTCAGGATCTGGTTCAGAATCAACACTAAAATGAAAACTTTAGTTGGTGGCGATAAAGAAAATCAACAGGAAACTGGTAAGCAATGTAGTTGGGGAATAAAATGTATATTTGTGAGTTTGCTAAGCTAAATAAACAGACAAATGCATGTAATTCCACTCTGTTTACTACAGGCTGCAGGGACGTCCAAGAAATGATTCAACTAATTATTTTTCTAACATTTATCAAGAGTTTATTCGTTTCTCATGGGTCAAAATAAGGTGGGAAGAGGGAGGACGAATTCAGAGTATCTGAGCCACCTCAACCCGTCAGCTTTTAGCACCAGAACCGCCCCGCTAGAACAGAGAGAGAGTACTGGACCAGGTGGACCGCTCACTTTTATGGAGCCATCTTGTGTTTCTGATCAGGCGGTTCGATTAAAGCGGACTAAACAGGGTTGCTGTGAACGCACCATTAATTTGACTCGGATCCAGTTATGCAAGGCAAGTTTTTGTTTTTATGCCATTATTAATACAAAATGTAGTTATTTTCTTCGTTTTATAGCCAAAAAAAAAGAGATGTAAAGAATTGCATTCAGAACACAAAATAGGTTAAAACGATTATTTAACATTTAAGCTCTACGTCAAAAGAAAGAAGAAGAAAAAGTTACGTTTTCTTGATCGGTTCCTTTGGAGCTGGAACCCAGGTCTGAGTTCCTATGTTTGCAAAATAAGATTATGTAAATGAAAGTAACTTCAACATATACCGTCAGACAAACCTTTATTTAAGGTTATAAAATACTTCATACTGTAGACATTTTAAGTTGTAGTCTGCGTGGAATAAAAGGTTATTTTTTGGCTTGACCTAAAAGTCCAGCAATAATATTTTGAAGTTAAAAAAAGGCAGTTCATGTAGAGGAAAATGTCTAATCTGAGGTGTTTGCGTGCACAAACAGTCGTAAGATAAGCAGACACTTGATCTAAAATAAGAGGAAAGCTAAACGTAGCTTTACTGTATAAACTTTAGTCTGGATAGATATTTGTTTCTGTTTTGCATCCTTGTAAATTTATAATTGCTTTAAAAAAAAAACAAATCTGAGCAAACATGTTTATCTCAACAATCAGAAATGTCTAGGAATCGGGTTTTCTGCAGGAAAAGAAAAGCTGCAGCTGGTCAAGAAGCACAACAGTGGACAGAAATAAGTGTTCAGGAAATCTGCGTTTACAGATTAAATCTAAGTGCTGTTAACTGCAAGGAAGGATCTCTCTTTACTCGGGTCAAGGGTGAATTTTGAAGGGTTGAGTCGGGGAGAGGCCGCTGCTCTGTGTGACTAAGTGCTGTAAAATAATAAATAAATAAAAAAGCTTTCAGTGATATGATGAGCAGTAATAAATCTCCACATTTCATATTTCTCCTAAGACTTTAAGACACTTGGTTTAATTTATTATATCCTTTTGATTTCTGACCAGAACAAAAATAATTCAATTTTGAGGCATTATCAAACAGAAATAATAAGTGGAATATGTTTGATTTTTCTCACGTTCAATTGCCCCTTTTCCTCGGTGGCAAAACAAACAAAAAAAAAACACTGTTGCGCAATGAGTGTGCTAGTTGGTTATTAGCAATATTTATTAATAGTGGTTCAGAAACAGTTGCTAATTATCATTCGTACTAGGGATGTAAGAAAATATCGATACACCGATATATCGCAATATTTTATTTCCCGATATTGTATCGATGTTCAAAACGATTTTTTTTTAAGGATTTGAATGGAACCATTAATGATAGTAATTTTTGTAGTAAAATTTATAGTATAACTGGTAGTTTGTGGCTGTTTTCACCTTCTTTGTTCCAGTGGATCAACTAGATCTAGTAATAAAACTGGATGTGTTAAAGTATGAAACAGGTTGGAGTGTTTAGAACGATGGGACAGTTTTCCTACTGTTAAATTGTGTTTTAAAAATCACAATATATAGTCTTACTCATAGTATCGAGATATATCGTAACGTCTCCCATGTATCGCGATACATATCGTATCGCCAGATTTTTGCAGATACACATCACCAATTATTTCTAATAACGAGATTGATCGTTTCGAGCGACGCCTGCTCAGCAGAAACGAACAACTTAGCTCAAATGTCAGTCTCGATTGACTGTTGGTGTCAATCTGGAAAGATTTAACAGCTACAGGTAAAAAAGATAACGTTTCAAGTTCACACACTGGCTTCAGCAAATCACAATAACGACCGATCACCTCTCCGTAAGTAAAGTTTATTTTTACGGGTCATCAAACTGATTGACATCGATCGGATTACCAGAACAAACACTAAAGTCTACTTTGGTAGATTTACTATCTACAAGATGGATGACGATTCTAAAGAACAATAAACAAAAGAAGCTCAGGATTGTTGATCCTGGTGGGCTACCTATTAAAATACAGACAAAACATGTTTTGGAGTGGGAATTGGAGTAATTCTGAATTGTCTGTGAAAAGTCTGTCCTGATGCGTTGCCTGATTTCCCCCCCAGCAATGGATCTCTTTCTCTCGGCGAGTTCTGATCTCTCTTCACCTGTGAAGACCCAGCATCATCGTCTAAAGTCTGCTGCTGGTCTAAAGTCTCTCAATTTCTCCTCCATGGGACAATAAAGAATGTTTGTTGTGACTCTGCTCTTTCTATTTTGGCAAAAAACAACAAAATGAGGAAAGCAAAACATTGAAATAGAATTGGAATGGGTAGCGGTGAAGTTACTGTGGAAAGTAACCTAAAAGTCCCTTTTATGCCATACATGTTTTTTCTCAGCCACTTACACTCACTGGCCACTTTATTAGGTACACCTTACTAGTACCGGGTTGGACCCCCTTTTCCCTTCAGAACGGCCTTAATCCTTCGTGGCATAGATTCAACAAGGTACTGGAAACATTCCTCAGAGATCTTGGTCCATATTGACATGATAGCATCACGCAGTTGCTTCAGATTTGTCAGCTGCACATCCATGATGCGAATCTCCCGTTCCACCACATCCTAAAGGTGAATCTATTGGATTGAGATCTGGTGACTGTGGCTGACATTAGAGTACAGTGAACTCATCGTCATGTTCAAGAAACCAGTCTGAGATGATTGGAGCTTTATGACATGGTGCATTATTCTGCTGGAAGTAGCCATCACAAGATGGGTACACTGTGGTCATAAAGGGATGGACATGGTCAGCAACAATACTCGGATAGGCTGCGGCGTTGCAACGATGCTCAATTGGTACTAAGGGACCCAAAGTGTGCCAAGAAAATGTCCCCCACACCATTACACCACCAGCACCAGCCTGAACCGTTGATACAAGGCAGGATGGATCCAAGCTTTCATGTTGACGCCAAATTCGGACCCAACCATCCAAATGTCGCAACAGAAAACGAGACTCATCAGACCAGGCAACATTTTTCTTCTATTGTCCAATTTTGGTGAACCTCTGTGAATTGTAGCCTCAGTTTCCTGCTCTTAGCTGACAGGAGTGGCACCCGGTGTGGTCGTCTGCTGCTGTAGCCCATCTTCCTCAAGGTTCGACGTGTTGTGCGTTCAGAGATGCTCTTCTGCACACCTTGGTTGTAACGAGTGGTTATTTGAGTTACTGTTGCCTTTCTATCAGCTCGAACCAGTCTGGCCATCCATCTCTGACCTCTGGCATCAACGAGGCATTTTCGCCCACAGAGCTGTCGCTCACTGGATATTTTCCCTTTTTTCGGACCATTCTCTGTAAACCCTAGAGATGGTTGTGCGTGAAAATCCCAGTAGATCAGCAGTTTCTGAAATACTGAGACCAGCCCGTCTGGCACCAACAACCATGCCACGTTCAAAGTCACTTAAATCACCTTTCTTCCCCCATTCTGATGCTCGGTTTGAACCGCAGCAGATCGTCTTCACCATGTCTACAAATGCATTGAGTTGCCGTCATGCGATTTGCTGATTAGAAATGTGCGTTAACGAGCAGTTGGGACAGGTGTGCCTAAGTGGCCAGTGAGTGTATATTCTCTTTTCACCTGTGCAGACCCTCCCTGACCCTGTTCTGTCTATTGTGACGGTAAAGATTTCTTTCAAATATGTGAGAAGCAATAGTGAGCTTAAGTTCTGCACAGAAGTGAAAGAGAATCGGATTCATTCCTGGCATGAACTGACTAGTAAGGGATGTAAAACAGGCAGCATTAGTACTCTCAACTAGCTTAACACAGTGGTTCCCAACCTGGGTGCCCGTTTTGTCTGTGCTGAGGTTACCAAAATAATATTTGTAAATATTACATTTATACCACTCAGAAGACAAAAGGGAAACGGTCTATGTAGCCTTCAGTGTGAAACAAGAAGAATAAAAACAAAAACCTACAGTTTTGCATAAAAAAGACATTTGTAATTAACCCTTTTTTAATGGGTGTTTGTGGGTAGGAGTTGGAACTAGCCTTCGTTACCAATATTACCTGCATGCAACTGCATACCATACTTTTATTTACACAGCGCTTTAAATAAGCAACACATGGCTGACCAAAGTGCTGCACAGCCGGAAACGAGCTCAGTAGCAACAAAACAGTTTAAAACATAAACCTAGCAAGTAAATGTCAGCCACTCACTGATTTTTATAAGCCAGCTAAATAAAGTGAGTTTTCCAGCGCAATAAAAAAAAAAAAAATACCCACGGAAGAAGCCTGTCTAATAGGGATGTGTATTGGCAAGAATCTGGTGATACGATATGTATCACAATATAGGGGGACGATGCGATACATGAGTACTATGAGTAAGACTATACGTATATTGTGATTTTTAAAATTGAGGCTATGTGCACACGTAGCTGTTCTTTTTTAAAAACGAATATTTTCACCACCTCGTAAACAAAAAAAACAAAAAAAACATATCCATCCACACCTAACCGCATAAGTGTGTTGTTTAGCACATTCATAGACCTGCCAAACCTGTAGGGGGCAGTAGTTCCCCCAAATCCTATCCGCTCAGAGTAACTTTCTATGTTCTAACTTCTACTTACAGCAGTAATTGAGCTTATAAAAACAAGCAAACAAAAAGCGCTTGGACAATCGATGATGCCAACACGTCTCTGAGAGCATAAATGCTGTTTCTGAGTGTAAACACAGATCGCACAAATGTCGTCGGAGCATTTTTGTCGCGGAAAGTGACGTTGCGGAGCCGAAAACTCTGGTTATTTCTGTCCACAGCCAAACACTTAAAACTGAGAAAACGCAGATCTTCACTTTGGCTGGAGTTTGTAGAAATAATCGTTTTCTGTGCTTAAAAACGGGGTTTTCGTGTAAATGAGAGGCAAAACCGCAGGGAAATATCTGCGTTTTTCCTTCATGTAAACGGGGCCTCAATCTAACTAGAAAAGCTGTCCCATCATTCTAAACACTCCAACCTGTTTCCTACTTTAACACATCCAGTTTTATTACTAGATCTAGTTGATCCACTGGAACGAAGAAGGTGAAAATAGCCACAAACAACCGGTTATACTTTTAATTTTACTGCAAAAATGACTGTCCACATTAACGGTGCCATTCAAATCCAAAAAAATAAAATAAAAATCGATACACTGCTTTTGAATAGCGATACGATATCGTGTCATAAAATATTGCGATATATCGGCGTATCGATATTTTCTTACATCCCTGCTGTCTAATATGTTGAGGCTGTTCATTTCAAAGCTTCAGAGCCATACCAAAAAAAAAAAAAAAAGGAGCTGTCACCCCCTGAGTTTCGACCTGGATTTAGGAACCGTAAGCAGCAGCTGGTCAGCTGACCGGAGAGAACGAGATTTTTTTACCACCCCATTTACATGAAGGCATCTGTCAGCGATCCACCAAATTAGCATGTGTCCGCTCAAGGTGCGCTTAAAGACGGCTCGGAAAAATACCTTGCCACATATTAAAGGGATATTCCACCCCTACGTGAAAATGTGTCTGTCGCCAGATTTCCCAGAGTTAGATAAGTGAGAAAGAAGAAGCGTTTTGTAACCAGCCCAGTCATTCTCCTGATCTGGCAGCAGTCCGTTTGCTTTAGCTTAGCATAAACAATGGAAGTGAATGGGAGCAACTAGCATCTTGTGTGCAAAAGTGGTTTGAAACTACTCAAAAATAATTCTAATTATCCCTGGTAAACTAAATAATCATATCGACTGCAAATGAAAAGTTAGAAGTGGCACAAAGGAATTACAGGAGCCGATTTAGACTGGGGACTACATTACGACGAAGCGCCACTATAAGCCGCCGCTGCAAGGCGCAACGAGATGACGCAGCGCCCGCAAAAGCCTCCCCTGCTTCTGTAAACAAACACAACTCTGTGAAACATCCTGTCGCTGTGTGTCTTCGGCTTGTTTTAGAAACCTTTTGCTACAAAAGTTACAACTGTTTTCCTGGATTAGACTCGTAACTACACAAACTACGGCAATTGTCGTAATGTAGTCCCGAGTCTAAATCGGCTCCTGTAATTTCTTTGTGTTACTTCTTACTTTTCATTTGCAGTCGATATGATTGTTGAGTTCACCTGGAATAATTGGGATCATTACTGAGTAACTTTATTCACTTTTGCACACAAAATGCTAGCTGTTACCATTCACTTACATTGTTTATGCTAAGCTAAAAGAAAACGGACTGCTGCCAGATCAGGAGAATGACTGGGCTGGTTACAAAACGCCTTTTTCTTTCTCACTTATCTAACTCTGGGGAATATGGTGACAGACTAAATTTTAATTGGGGGTGGAATATCCCCTTTTCATGGATTTAACGGCTGAATAAAGGTGCAGGGGATGGGGCCCCATCCGCCCACCACCTAAAGCACAGATAAGAACCTTATCTCTGCCTTATTCTGCCCCCAACTGGCAGAGTAGGGTTGCTGCTGCTTGTGTGAGAGATGGTAGAGTCGCCTCCTTTCTCTTCAGAGCTCAAGGCTCTCCCTTCACCCAGCGGGGAGGTCAGAAACCCGGCAAACACATCTAGGGGTCGGGGGGGGGGGGGAGAACCGTGAGAAAAACTGGACAGCTGATATTCTGTTGTTGTTTTTTCTTCCTCTGTAGAAAATCATTTCCGCCGGCGACAAAAACAAAGACGATGTGCTGGACTTCAACGAGTTCAGCAAGTACCTGAAGGACCATGAGAAGAAGCTGCGTCTGACTTTCAAGAACTTGGACAGAAACAAAGACGGTACGGAGAAACGTCACACGGTCACGTTCTTAAAAGCCTCGTTTGGGAGTTTATCTGCTTCAGCTGTGCTCGCTTTATTCGAACAGGTCAAATAGATTACATGGAGATCCAGCAGTCCCTCGCCGACCTGGGCATGGACATCAGCAGGGAGGACGCAAAGAAGATCCTCCAGAGGTATTTCAGCGTGTTGCTTTTTAATGCTCTGGTTGGACCAAGTAGATCTGTTGCGGGTTAACGTGAAAGCTCTAGAAACGGAGAGGGTTCAGCTTGAAATTTAAACGGTATAAAGAAAGCAGCAGAAGTTAAAGGTGGAGACCAGTGTGAGGGACTGATAACCGGGGAGGAGGGCAGGAGGGGGTCACATGATAAAGACCTACACTGCAAAAACAGCACTCCTTGAAATAAGCCAAATATTCTTAAAAAAGGTCAAATTTTCTTGTTTTGAACAAAAAGAAATCTGTCAATGGGGTGAGCAAAAGTTGCTTGGCTAGAATTCCTAAAACTGGCAAATAAAATCTTAGAAAAAGCGTAATTTTCTTGTGCAAAACTTGCTTGTTAAGAATTTTTTTTTCTCTTTAGACAAAAAAATAAAACATTTCCAGAAACGAGGCTTTTTTACTTTCTTGAAAATCCTTTTTTTGCAGTGTTAGTGTGAGACTTGAGGAAGAGGACTGACATAAAAATACGCTGTTGCTGTTATGGGGACACATGGCTGGACACAAACTCTTTGCTAATATTATAGTTAAATGAATTTACAGCTACACTTGTACTATTATAATACTCCGTGACTCATTTAAGTTTAGCAATGAATTATAGATGTGGAGTTTTAGCAACTTTTTAATTGCTTAAAGCCCTAAGCCTCTTTTTTTTTTTTTTTTAAGAGATCTGCTTGAAAATGACATACCTGTAATGAAATGAGTACATTTCTCTAAAGCAGTGTAGCAAACTTATTTAAAAGTATGGGGGATGTGAGTTGCTGGATTGTGGCTTTTCCACTTTTAGTCGATTTATCAAAACGGCCATTTCACGTCCAGGTTTACAGGAAAAGATGATATATATTTTGTCGAGTTATCAACATCATTACTATGAGTACTTTCAACCAAGTTTTTAAACGTAAAAGAAGTCACAAAGACTATCACAAGATGGAATATCTTTTCTCTTTAGATCTGGCGGTTCAGCTGGATCCTTTTGCAGGCGTTGCAGATGTTACCACCGAATCCAGTGGCGGTCCTAAACCATTTGGTGCCCTAGGCGAGCTTGACTGATAAATGTTTAACGTAATTTATTTTTATGTCAAAGTATTGTTATAGATAGAAGGATGACAAAAACTGTTGAAAAAAAATAGACATTATTTAAAAAAAAAATAATTCTCGCCGCATATTTGGCTCCCCTCACTAGATGGCGCCCTAGGCAAGCGCCTATGTCGCCTGTAGGAAGGAAAATCAGTCAAAAGCATCAACTCGTTGCATGTTATGCAATCATGTGATTGTAAAATTATGAAATATTTTATGGATATAGTGTAAGTATGTGAAAGTAATACGTTTGTCATAAAGCTTTTAATTTTCTCTTCATTTCAGAGTTTTTGGTTGCAGGCGCCCTAGCTGCTCTATTACCTGAACGTAATATGTATGTGACAAGCTCATCTTTAGGAGACAGCAAAGGTCGGCCGGCTTTTTCAAGTTTTGTCTTTTACGGCATCAAATTATATATATTCGGCGCCTAGTGCGGCGCTTTGGGCGAGCGCAGAGCAAATGCACGAGAAGCGGGAGAGTCAGAGCGGATCGCACGCACGTGTGAAACAATCGTGTGCGAGTTTTAAACGCATGTATGGCGTCGCACCACAAAGTACAGTTTTTGTTGTTGTTTATTTTCACATAGAAATATGCGCTTTCAATAGTCTAACTGCGCGCTCAGGTTAGGGAAACAAACAGTTTTTGAGAAGAACTGCTGGAAAAGTGAGGGTGTATCCTTAAGGGGAACAATTGTGAGCAGAGCCGGCCCAAGGCATAAGCGAACTAAGCCACTGCTTGGGGCCCCAGAACCATCAGGTGCCTTCCATAAATGTTGAAATAGAACACAGACTACAGATCTAAAAACTTTGTTTACTGAGAATATCAGAATATGATTAAATTTGATATAATTTTGTTTTTCAATTGTTAAGGATTTTAAAATTTAACAAACTTGGGAAGTTTACTTTGTAGTAAATTATTTTATCAATGTAACTAATTTATAAAACAAAAATGTTAATGAATTAAAATGTAAACTAAAATAAATTAAAATTCCTGCGACAGACTGGGAACCTGTCCAGGGTGTACCCCGCCTCTAGACTAATGAATAGGCACCAGCCCCCCTGTAGATAATGGATGGAGGGATAAATTAACATTATTAAAATAAATTTTTAGTCTTTTATTATTTTCAGTTTTTCTTACATTAGAAAATTATTTCTTTTTTGGAATTACTTTTTAATGTTTGTTTGTTTGTTGTGTTACCATAATTACCATCCGATGCTACGAGTTGAACCTTTTCTTAGTGTTTTGAGCTTTAGGTTGTCTCAGAAAATAACTAATTATCCCTAATTGATTTTAGGATCAGGACCAAATAAACTCGACCTTCTCTCCCAGATTAAACCAAATCTTGATTTCCTGGCTCATGATGATGACTCACTGAACAGCAAATTTAGATTCCCTAAAGCAGTCATTAGATCTATGCGCAGAACTGGGCACGGTGGAACCGCTTGAAAATGTTAGATTTTAGGGGTCTTGCAAAATTCGCAACAGCAATCGCCCTGCAGAACATTTCAGAACACATTGTTTCATTGGCTTACTTTACCGTACAGACATGAAAAATGGGTACGCTTGTAGAACTTCCCAAGACCTGCCTAAAAGTTTCTGAACGTCACACTCCAAAACGAACAGGAAGTCATCCATCTTGGATTGAACTTGCTATTTTGACCTTGTTTTTGCCGTTTACAGCCTCTGCATTTGATCGAACTCCTCCTAGAAATTTTGACCGATCGGCTTGTAAATTGGTCAGGATGGCCTTCAGGCATGGGGGGGATTTAAAGCTATCAAAAAACGTTACCTTTGGTGCATGTAAAGGGGCGGGGCCATGCCTCAAAATTTGACTTCATTTCATAAAGTTATAGTTATTAGTTATATATCCTATGCAGAACTTGCTGTGGATGGTCATCATGTCCCTGACGAAGCCCAATGGTGAAATGCCGACATCATTTAAGCCCCGCCCCCTCAGAACAGGAAGTATAACGTTTATCTTTGAAAGGTCCATATTTTACACTCTTGACCTAGGCAGGGCAACTTTCAACAACAAGGCAATATTAAGGTGCTTTACATCATTAGGGGATAAAATAAAATTAAAGCATAAGACACAACATTGGACAAACAGAACGTATGACACATTAAAAATATATGTCATGAGTTATTGGGTTTGATTTAAAGCAGCTCAGTGTTTCAGCAGCTCTGCAGTCGCCAGTAAGTTTGTTCCAGATTAGAGGAGCATAGAAACTGAAAGCTGCTTCTCCAAACAGCGTTCTGGATCAGTTGCAGCTGTCTGATTTACTTTTTAGGCAGACCTGTGAAGATGCTGTTGCAGTAATCAATCCGACTAAAGACAAACTCATGGATGAGTTTTGGTCCTGTTGCGACATCAGTCCTTTAAGTCTAGAAAAGTTCTTCAGGTGATAGAACGCTGACCTTGTTATTGCCTTTATGTGACCCTGGAGGTTCAGGTCTGAGTCCATTACTACAACTAGGTTTCGTGCCTGATCAGTAGTTTCTAGCTGAAATTAATTGAAGCTGTGTGCTGACTGTTGATCGTTCCTCTTTGGGTCCAAAAATAATTACTTCAGTTCTGTTTCTATTCAGCTGGAGAAAATTATGGCACATCAATGCATTGATTAGATTTGGTTCAAAGTGACCTGGTGACATAAATCATAAAGTTTGCGTACGAAGTGAATTATACCTAGGCACGGGCCGGTATGACATCCTGACGGTATGATAACCGTAGGCAAAAATATCACGGTTTCATGGTATTATGATTACAGCTCTAAAATGTGTATTTTGAATGTCTGTATAAGGGAAAGGAAATGCGAGCAAATTTTTCCAAGTCCTATTTTCACAATTTTATTTATGCATTTATTAAAGTCATGATTTGTACCTAAATATTCAATAAGCAGGCTATATATATATATATATATATATATATATATATATATATATATATATATATATTATTTTAGGTTTTGTTTATTTGAAAATGGATAGTTTGAGAAACAGGGAAAGTAGAGGGGGAATACATCCAGCAAATGTCAGCGGAGCCGGGACTCGAACTTGCGACAGCCGCGTCAAAGACTGAGGCTTCCATACATATTTAGCGTCCAAACTAAATATTTTAGTTTCAAACAAAATCAAGAAGTCAAGAAGCTAAATATTTAGTTTCTTGACTAAATATTGAGTTAACAAAAATAAATATGTAGCTTCTTAACTCCCACCAATAACATGCCATTCTCATGTGTGGAATATGGAGGACAGATCTGGCCAAGAATTGAAAATAAATACATAAATAAATTCAATTGTAAATAAATAAATACATGTATAAATAAACGAATAAATGTGTAAAAACAAAAAAATCGGAAGTAAATAGAGATGTGAAGAAATAACATTGAAAATAAGAACATAAATAAATATATGTAAAAATAAAAAAAAAAGGTTTTTTTAATTTTGGCAGGATCAGTCCTCCCAAGTAGCAAACCAGCAGCCTAGTAACAGGGTGGGTGGGCGTGGTCTGCAACCACTAATTAGCATAAAAGTGACAGAGCCCTCTAAGTGGCTCATTCTGAAAGGGACTGAAATTGTCAAGAATTGAGCTGGTGAGATTGCTTTATGTGAGAGTGATTTTGTTCAAACCATAGACATGTTATAACTTGTTTAAAAATACTTTTGTCTTTCTTTTAACAGCTTTCTTTTTGCCATAAAAGCCAGGCTTGTTGAATTCATCACTAATAGTTGTGCCGTCAACAGCTTCTCACACACGAGCTGCTGATCTGTGCAGCGCCTCCATGGGTGTCTTAGCTGCTTCCCTGATCAATGCCCTCCTAGCCTGGCCTTTCGGTTTGGGTAGACGGTCATGTCTTGTTAGATAAAACTTGGAAAATCTTTAGTTTCTGGGGAAAGGGAGCCGAATATAAATGCGCAACAAAGTTGTGTCATCGTGCTTCTGCAACACAATTATTCACTGCTTTCTTTTCGTCTGTTGCATAAAATCACAATAAAATACATTCAAGTTTGGATATTGTGACCTCACAAAATGTTAAAAAGCCAAATAGCTGTGGATACTTCTGCAGAGGAAGCTTGTCAGGCCAGTGAAGCGACCCCAAAATTACCTTTTGGATCTAGAGCCAGCCATCTCCTAAACAACTATTAAAAATACATACCATAAACCTTTACTCTTACTGTCATTAAATGTTAAAAGAAATGTGCCACAGATAAATGCGAATTACAGAACTGGAGTCGGCACTATTTTTCTTTCTTTGATTCTTTGTTACGCTCAAAGTATTTCTCTTCCTAGAGATGAAGCTTTTAAAGGAAAAATGTTTCTCTCTCTGTGCTCCAGTATCGATGCTGACGGCACCATGTTGGTGGACTGGAACGAATGGAGGGAGCACTTCCTGTTTAACCCAGCGACCAGCCTGCAGGAGATCATTCGCTACTGGAAGCACAGCACGGTAAGACGAGGCCAGCCTGACGCCAAATAACCTCCAAAAACCTATTTAGATTATTTAAAGCATCTGTCATCTTTATATTATTAATTAACGCAGTTATGCATGACTAGTGCAAATGAAGTCTGCAGCTTTGTATTTTTTTTTCTAAATTATAAAGCAACATAACAGGGCAGAAACAATAAAGAAATTGCATAGAAACGTGAATAAATAGAATAAACCTTAAAAAAAAAACATAGTTTATTAAAATAAGATGATTTTTGAAGGCAAAAAAAAGCAGAGTGTCCATTAGTGGTAAGGCCGAAGTCATGAATGACGGCAGGATTAGGACTAGAGATTTGTCACCCGATCCGTTCCTTCATGTTGACGGATTAGTCATTCATTTCGTCAGAGCAACGCTGGACTCAAGGCATGGAGAAGAAAAGGACTCCTCAATCCGCGACAGAGCACACAGAATCCGCGATGCAGGGAAGAGAGGTTTGCGAGCGCAGTTTTGATCCGTGCAGAGAGACAGTTTTGCGCGGGAGGAGAAACTCTGTGAGCAAGAAGCCTAAAATCTGAGCACGAAAGCAAAGTATTGAGGGAGGGCACCAAATATTTGAAAGAGAGCAGATGTTTTTTGAGAGCAAAGAGACACACTCAAATTGTAAATGTATGCTCTTGAATAATGGCAGTAAAATTCCCCCGTACCCCTCTAAAATGTGCGGTGTGATAAAACGGCACAATGCCACAGCTGTCGCAACTTTTGAGGGAGCGTGCAATAGGGATGCCGACTGCAAGAACGTCTACCAGAGCTGTTGGCCCGTGAAATGTTAATTTCTCCACCATAAGCCATCTCCAAAAGCGTTTCAGATGATTTGGCAGTACATCCAACCGTCCTCATAACCTGCATACCAACGTGTAACCACCCCAGCCCAGGACCTCCGCATCCAGCATGTTCACCTCCATGATCGTCTGAGACCAGCCACCCGGTAGGCTGCTGCAACAGTCGGTTTGCATAACCAAAGAATTTCTGCACAAACTGTCAGAAACCGTCTCGGGGAAGCTCATCTGCAATGCTCGTCGTCCTCATCGGGGTCTGGACCTGACCGCAGCTCTCGCCGTCGTAACCGACTCGAGTGGGCGAATGCGTCGTTGGAGAGGCTTTTTGCTTCACGGATGAATCTCTGTTGTCGCTGTTCAGGGCAGATGGCAGACAGCGCGTGTGGCGTCGTGTAGGGGGTGAGCGGTTTGCTGACGTCAACGTTGTGGATCGAGTGGCCCATGGTGGCGGTTGGGTTATTGTGAGGGCAGGAGTATGTTATGAACAATGAACACGTGTGCATTATTATTAATGGCACAGAGATACCGTGACGAGATCTCGAGGCCCATTGTTGTGCCATTCAGCCATCACCTCATGTTGCAGCATGATAATGCACGGCACCATGTTGCAAGGATCTGTACACAATTCCTGGAAGACGAAAACATCCCAGTTCTTGCATGGCCAGCATAATTCACCGGACATGTCACCCATTGAGCATGTTGGGGATGCTCTCGATTGGCGTATATACGACCGCGTGTTGCGGATCCTGGCAACTTCGCACGTCCAATAAAGAGGAGTGAAAAAATTTTAAACAGGGCACAATCAACAACCTGATCAACTCTATGCCACGGAGAGGTGCTGCGCTGTATGAAGGCAAGTGGTGGCCACACCAGATACGGACAGACTCGCCCAGTAAAGTAAAAACTGTACGTTTCAGAGTGGCCTTTTATGGTGGCCAGTCTAAGGCACACCTGTGCAATGTCCATGCTGACTAATCAGCACATTGAATAGCCACAACTGTAAGGTGTGATGAATTATCTTTAGCAAAGGAGAAGTGCTCAGGTTCAGACAGATTTGTGAACGATATTTGAGAGTAGTGGGTCTTTCTTGTGTATATAGAAAATGCTTCAGATCTTTGACTTCAGTTCATGAAAAATGGGAGCAAAAACAAAAGTATTGCGTTTTATATTTTCATTCAGTTTAGATATATATTGATAAAATAAAAAAAATCATATATTCCACTCATGAATTTATTTAGCTTCTTAACAGGAATAGCTCCTTTTTCTTATAAAGCCACATTCTAGAAACAAGGCCGTCCCGGGCCGTGGCTAATCTCTTGACGTTTGCCTTCTCCGTTCACTGGCTCAGCCTCTTTGCTTTTCCAAACCCAGCCGAGATGAGCTAATTTCAATCTGCCAAATCCCCCTGATGGGCTAATCTGCACACAGGTCAGAGGGTGAGCTGAAAGGAAGAATGGCTCGTGGTGAGAGAGTAGTGATGATGCACCAGTGAGCTTGCAGCAGTCGACGGTGACATTTCTGGCATTCAAGACGTTCCACCACCTTCCGGTGCTCAAGCTGGTTGCTGCTGGGCGCTCTGGATACAGCATTTAGCTCTGCAGGACATCAGCACAGGTTCTGGCTCACCATTGGAGTCGTGTGAAGAATCCTCCCGGGTCTGGTGCAAACAGGAACTTTGTGGTTCTGTTAAAGGCTTTCGGATGGCCATGGCTCTGCTGCGGCCCCAGCAGCAGCGACAGGCTAGCTGGTTTTTCCTCGAATTTGAAGACGGAGGAGTCTATGAGGTGGAGGTTGATGTGGTAGGTTCAACAATCCTCCGTTAAATGACAAAAACAACATTTTAAGTGGGAAATTAATCTAAAATTTCCTAAATGAAATGTTTTTCAGCCTCATGTTACACATTTTCCTTCTAAAACAATCAAATGAATAGGACAAGTTTTATTATGCTTTGTTCCTCTTGGTTTGGGCTCAGTCTGTTAGATCATCTAGATCAGAAATGCATAAAATGTTTTTTTTTTAATGTACGTTTGTACAAAAGAAATTTTTTTTTTTCCCATCAAATAACTACCATGTGAAACTGACATTAAAGACAAATTGTCAGGGGAAACTTTCATGTTTGTGTTTAGATTTTAAATCCTGCACAACTCTTGCCGTAAAGAGTACATGCTGTTACAAATTAAACGAAACGATAAATTTCCATGAAAACTTCAACATGAAAGTGCAGACGAAAAATGTATCTGTTTTTATTTTTAATTCTTCCTTTTGGCGCCAGATCAGTAGCGCTGCGATGTGATGGCATTTCTCTGGAGTTGTGCAAGCTTCTGGACGAGGAAATGAGTGCTGCTGAGCATTAGGTGTGAGGCTTGTGTGTTTAAATAGACGTGAATCAGTTTAGAATCGCATTGAAATAAAGTTTGTCAAGTTAAAGGCCCCCCTAAATCAAGTCTGCATGTTTGTTTTTAGTCTTTGCTCTCAGATCAAACCCTTCATGTTTTCGACCCAGAGGCTCCAGAAAAGTTAACATCTCTTTTTGCTTATTTTTTTCCATGTAAACTTTGATGCAACCTTTTCTAAATTTCTTTCATTTCACTAAAAACCTTGAGTCACATCTGATGGCAGCAGCAGTGAGGCTCTAACCACCTCCTCCGCAAAGCAGACAGGAGATAATGAAAGCATGAATATGTCGCCTCCAGGTTCTCGATATCGGCGACAGCCTGACCATCCCAGACGAGTTCACGGAGGAGGAGAAGACGACGGGCGTGTGGTGGAAGCAGCTGATGGCGGGCGCCGTAGCGGGAGCCGTGTCCCGTACAGGAACCGCCCCGCTGGACAGAATGAAGGTCTTCATGCAGGTGCGTCAAAAACCATATACTCAGAGCCGGCCCAAGGCACAAGCGAACTAAGCCACTGCTTAATTATATATTCTATCTGAAAGAGATTTGCTTTTACCGGGTTTATGCAGGGATCTCAATTTATTGTAATACATTTTTAAGATCTTCTAAAATAAAATCAAGACTTTCTTTCAATGCAATAAACTTAGTTGTATTTTGTGATTCAAACAGAAAGAAATCCATCTTGCAAATAAAACTTTAACCTAAGGCAAAGTTTATTCAAATTTGCCCAAGTAAATTATCAAAATACAATTGGACATTATGACATCCTTTATGACAAGTTAGTCAAGCTATTTGACGGTCTCATTCACTCGTCTTTTCAATAAATTTGCTGTGGTCTCGAGTTTGAATGAATGCCTCGTGAGTCGTTTTCCGAGTTGCTAACGTTTAGCTTTTACTAGCCGAGTTGCTAACGTTTAGCTTCTACTAGCTGAGTTGCTAATTGTTAGCTTCTACTAGCTGAGTTGCTAATGGTTAGCTTCTGCTAGCCGAGTTGCTAACGGTTAGCTTCCATGACCTCTCTTCTCTCTGGGCCCCACCTTCCCGTGGGCGGTTCCAAGCCAAGGTGGGCGTGGCCAGGATACACTTTAACGTAGATAACACGGCTTTTCCTGACTCTTCCGCTTTTGGGGCTATTTCCTTTCTGTGTTTGAATCAGGGAATGGGGGCAGGACAACGGTATGACATGCAGCATACATGTTCTTCCCAGAGTGAACGATCGAATTTCAAAGAGAGCGAGTTTTAAGCGGTTTCTCAGTGAAGGAGACCTTTCATGCTTAAATTGGTTAAGCCTTGGTGGTTAGCTGCTGTGTGTAAACACCAAATGTAAGACTTTACTAAATCGATTAGTAGCTTTCTAAGGGTTTTTAAGGCCTAATTTTCAATAAATCAATTTATCAACTTTTTAATACTTTTCAAGATCCCACCGATACCCCTGTTTCAGGAATCAGACCTGAACTATGCTTGTCCACAAATAACACAAGCCCGACTGCCATGTTGTGGACTTGCTAACGGTTAGCTTCCACCACCTCTCCTCTCTCGGGCCCCCACCTTCCCGTGGGCGGTTCCAACAACAGTAGCAGCATACATGTCCTTCCCACAGCGAAGGATCGTATTTCAAAGATAGCGAGTTTTAAGCGGTTTCTCAGTGAATTAGACGTTTCATGCTTAAATTGGTTAACCATTGGTGGTTAGCCGCTGTGTGTAAACACCGAATTTAAGACTTTACGTAATCGATTAGAGACTTTTTAAGGGTCTTCATTTTCAATAAATCAATTGATCAACTTTTGAATACTTTCCAAGACCCCGTCGATACCCCTGTTTTAGGAATCAGACTTTAACTATGCATGTTTTTTATTTTCAATCCGCAGGTGCATGCTTCTAAGAGCAACAACATCAGCCTGGTGGGGGGTTTTAAGCAGATGTTAAAAGAAGGAGGGGTGACGTCTTTGTGGCGAGGAAACGGCATTAACGTCCTGAAGATCGCCCCGGAGACGGCCATTAAATTCATGGCATACGAACAGGTATGTATTTTCGTCATTCTGATGGAATCTTTCCTTTCTTTCCTTTCGCATATTTTAGATGAGTCTGAATACTAGGGATGTGTGTTAGCAAAAATCTGATGATACGATATGTATCACAATACAGGGAGGACAATACGATATATTGCGATACTATGAATAACTATATTACAAAAAGAGAACCACCACCTGCCGTTCATACTTTGAATTTTACTACAAAAATTACTGTCATGATTAATGGTTCCATTCAAATTCTAAAAAATGACATATAAATCGATATATTGCTTTTGAATATCAATACAATATCGTGACATAAAATATTGCAATATATCGTCTAGGGATGTAAGAAAATATCGATACACCGATATATCGCGATATTTTATTTCTCGATATTGTATCGATATTTAAAACAAAAATAACGATTTTAATTTTTTTTATTTTAAGGATTTGAATGGAACCATTAATGATGACAGTTATTTTTGTAGTAAAATTAAAAGTATAACTTAGTTTTGTGGCTGTTTTCACCTTCTTGGTTCCAGTGGATCAACTAGATCTAGTAATAAAACTGAATGTGTTAAAGTATGAAACAGGTTGGAGTGTTTAGAATGCTGTGACAGTTTTCCTACTGTTAATTTGAGTTTTAAAAATCACAATATATAGTCTTGCTCATAGTATCACGATATATCGTATCGTCTCCCATGTATCGCGATAAAAGATGCAAGAGTTTTGCCAATACACATCCCTAATATCGTCATATCAATATTTTCTTACATCCCCACTGAATACTCACTCTTGAAT
Source organism: Valencia hispanica (assembly GCA_963556495.2). Classification (NCBI taxonomy): domain Eukaryota; kingdom Metazoa; phylum Chordata; class Actinopteri; order Cyprinodontiformes; family Valenciidae; genus Valencia; species Valencia hispanica. The sequence goes on along the minus strand of OY747705.1, from coordinate 53,209,359 downwards.
GTCTCCTCTTAGTATAAGAAGCTGCTGGCCAGTGAACCGGGGAAGATCCAGACCCACGAGAGGTTCATGGCGGGATCGATGGCCGGAGCCACGGCACAAACTGCCATCTATCCCATGGAGGTGAGCCAGGATGTAGCTTTTGTTTTTATCACCTAAGAAAAAAAAAATGAAACGTAAGATTTAAATTAAAGTGGAGCTCAGATTGTTTATCTTAAAAATAAGCGCTGCTTTGCTGATTGATCGTCTTGATCTCGTCTGTTCAGGTGATGAAAACCCGTCTGACACTGAGGAAAACGGGACAGTACTCGGGGATGTTTGACTGTGCCAAGAAAATCCTGAAGAAGGAGGGAGTCAAGGCATTTTACAAGGGATACGTTCCCAATATTCTGGGCATTATCCCGTATGCTGGGATAGATCTGGCAGTGTACGAGGTATGTGGGGATGTGGATCGATTCAAAGGGGTTTAAACACTAGAGATCGATCCAAAGCTCAATCATCATCTCCATGAAGAACAAATCAGTTTTGACGTTTCGTCAAACACTCTTCCCCCACAGAGCTTAAAAAACTTCTGGTTATCCAAATACGCCAAGGACACAGCGAACCCTGGCGTTCTGGTGCTACTGGGCTGCGGTACCATCTCCAGCACCTGTGGTCAGCTGGCCAGTTACCCCCTGGCGCTGATCCGGACTCGCATGCAGGCACAAGGTAAAAGAAAACCGGATCTGATCAATTAAAAATAACTAATGCGTTTAAAATGTGAGTAATTACAGAGTGATGGAAATCAGAAGGCAAATGGAGGAATTGTGCAACGCGTTTAACTTAAAGCTGTAACTGGGAATGTGATTTGTAATTTTTAATTGTTGAGGACAACAAGTGGTTAACGAACACCGAAGAAAAATAGAAAGTATCTCTAGTTTTATTAGAAAGTTATTGTACAATGACACATTATTCTGGGTGTAGTTTTACATATGCATTAACTAATTATAATAAAACAACAAGAATAAAAAGTTGGGGTGTGTAACGGTACATGTATTTTCCGGTACGCCCCTGTTGGTTTCGGTGCGCATGAGTACCGAACGAGTCCCGCTGAACACATGCAGGATCACAGCTGTCGAGTCTCCCGTTTTGGCCGGGAAACAACCTTATTTTACCCCTCTTCCCCACTGTCCTTCCCGTATTAGTATTATCCCGTAAATCTCCTCAAAACCTAATTGCCGAGAACCTCGTGAGAATCACCCCCAGCGGTAGCCTGGGTGGCAGTTCTTGCGAGGCTACTGCCGAGAGTGGGAACAGCAAAGAAGAGAGATGGATGGACCTGATGGAGGCCTGCCAAAAAACAACAAAAAAAACAACAAAGAAGTCATGTAAATATCTGAAAAAATGGAACAGCAAATTAACTTTCCTACAGAGGAACATTACCGACATAAGTAAGAATTGTCAGACGAAAAACTTAAAATCGGCATTCTTGAGAGTTTAAATGAAGGCAACTGGACTTTTCCTGTTGTCTTAAATACGTTTGTTCTCTTATCCAAGATGCTTCTTCAGTTCTGAAAACTGGATTGGTAGTATCAGATTTATAAACCTAAGATTAAGGCTCACTAATGGGGCTACCGTTATACCTAACAAGGCTATCAGGGTTGCGTAAGCTTCTAAGCACTAAGCAATCTTGGCGATGTAAGAGTCGTTAACGGTGAAACGAACCCCCGGTTAGCTTCTATTAGCCGAGACGGCTTCCACCACCTCTCCTCTCTCTGGCCCCAACCTTCCCCCACCTTCCCGTGGGCGGTTCCAACAACAGTAGCAGCATACATGTCCTTCCCACAGCGAAGGATCGTATTTCAAAGAGAGCGAGTTTTAAGCGGTTTTTCAGTGAATGAGACCTTTCATGCTCAAATTGGTTAACCATTGGTGGTTAGCCGCTATGTGTAAACACCGAATTTACACCAAAGCGTCAAGAACATGCCGCACTGCAAAGTTGGACGCTTCAACATAGGCAGCTCGTAAATCTGCTTCTGATGTGACGCAGATAGCCTGACGCGCGTCAGCGTGCTTCTGCGTGCTTTACATATAAACCTGACGCCCATGACGCTTCAAACGCGTTCGGTGTGAACGCGCACCATAAGGTTAAGGCTCACTAATGGGGCTATCGTTATACCTAACGAGGCTATCAGGGTTGCGTAAGCTTCTAAGCACTAAGCAATCTTGGTGAGTCGTTAACGGTGACCCCGGTTATAACTATAGCCCCATTGGTGAGCTTTAATCTTAGATTTAGAAATCTGATACTCCCAATCCAGTTTTCAGAACTGAAGAAGCCTCTTGGATGAGAGATGAAATGTATTCAAGACAACACGAAAAGTCCAGTTGCCTTCATTTAAACTCTCAAGAGTATCATGTCCTGGATGACTGAGAATCTACACCAATGTATTAAAATCGACATGTTGACAGACGTGCTTCTCATCTAATCTTGCCAGTTATTGCCATAAAAGAAAAACTCTTAAATGTCCTATATCGTGCAATTTTACGTCTACGCCTAGGCCCATATATGATAACATTTTACTGTTGGCACTATGGAGACGTCATTTTTCTGAAATGAGTTATTTTCTTCTTGAGACAATTTTTCAACGCTTTGGTTTGCTGAAATCCCCCCTCCGCCCTGCAATAACATAGAACATAAAATCAGTCTTTATGCAGATGATGTATTACTTTTTCTCCAGCATTCACAAACCTCTTTCTCTCAGGTAATCGGGTTGATAAACTCTAACTCAAACGTTTCAGATTATTCTATAAAATTGGTTAAAATCTACAGTTCTTCCAATCAATTGTTCTGTCCAGAATCCAACTAATACAGAACTGCAGTCAGGGAATCTTACTTATTTAGGTATCAATGTCTCACCAAGACTGGCAGATTTAATAAAGCTAAACTATATCCCACTTTTAAAAAAAGTGGAAGATGAGCTTGCTAGATGGAAATCCCTACCCATATCACCATATCACCCATAATCAACTACTTATTCTCAATGATCCCAAGTAAACCATCACTAGACTGGTTTAGATCTCTGGACTCCTCTGTCCCTAAATTTCTTTGGAAAGATGAACCCCGACGTATCAGCTTAAAAACACTGCAGAAGACCAAAGCAAAAGGAGTTCTAGATCTACCAAACTTCCATCATTATTTCTTAGCCAACAGGCTCCAATACATCTCAAGATGGTTAAAACATAGCTACCTAGACGAGTCCTGGATAGACGTAGAACAGACACTATGCAATAAGATAAAACTTTCAGACCTACCATTTATTAGCTCAAATATAAAACGACATGAATGCTTTAAAAGCATAAATATCAGCTTCTCTCTGACAGCATGGTGGGAGTTTCTAAAAATGACAGAGTCCACAATAATCCCATGCAGACGTACACCCATCTGGAATAACCCCGACATCTTGCAAAAAAAATGTATGATAAGTTTTCCAGTCTGGAGGTGCAATGGAATTGAATACCTGGAACACATATTTGAAGGAACAGACTTTATCCCATTTAATACATTAATTACACAATATGGAATTGATAAAAACAAATTCTTAGAATATCAACAAATTAAATCTATTATTAAAGGTAAATTTAGGCTCAATACAGCTGGATTACAAATTCCAGCAAGAGTTTTAGATTTTCTTAATCTCAACCCCCCCAAATTGCTGTCTAAAATATACAAAACTTTATCTACATTAGATGAATCAATAGCCATCCCCATTTCAAAATGGGAGGTGGATTTATCAGCCAGCTTTCACCAAAACGTTTGGTCTCAGATATGTTTAAGAACCTTTAAAATAACAAAAAAATCCTAATTTGCAATTAATACAATACAAAATCCTTCATAGAGTACACTATACAGGTCAACGAATGTTTAGGATGGGTTTTACATCGTCTAATACCTGCTTACAATGCACAAGCATTATACCAGATACTTATGTTCATGCGCTTTGGTTCTGTCCACCTGTTAAGAAATTTTGGTGCCAGATATGTGACGACTTATCAAAGTGTCTGAAATGTAACATTCCACCATCTCCCTCAGTTTGCCTGTTGGGAGATTTAAATGATGTCACCATGGACACAAAGTCAGTTCTAATGGTTCACATTGCCTTATGCATCGCTAAGAAAACGATCCTCCTGAACTGGAAAAATAAAAAGGGTCTTAATATTAATCGGTATAGAAATCTCTTGTTGGACCATATTGGTCTTGAGATGGCCTCTGGCTCCATATCTGATCAATATATCTGGGCTCCTTTGATCGGCTCCATCACCTAGTGGGGGGCACTTGGTTTTGTCGTTTAGGATACTGTTGCTGAGGTGGGGGTTTTTGGGGTTGGAGGCATCTGAGGGGGATCCCTGGGGGTGGGATCACTGGGCGGATGGGGCGCTGGACGTCGTGGCCCCAACCTGGGGTTGGGCTTTGGTGGCTTTGGGTGGTAACTCCTGATGGCTCCATGCGGTGCCTTAGGGGGGTTGCACTGACGGACATGGGTTACTGGCCTGGTGGCCGTGCTGCGCCTGGGTAGGGTCTGGGGTGGGCCTGGGGATTCGGGGCTCTGGGGCGCCGCACTCCCTGGCTGTGGTTCTAGCCGGGGGTCGGCCGGGGTGGGGTCTCTGTTGCCTGTAGGGGTCGGGGTCGGCCGGCATGCACGTCCGCCTCTCTCTTTTTCTCTGGGCTGATTGTCATCGCCGGTCCCTGTATGGCGTCTCGCCTCGTTTGCTGGTTGGGGTGCCTGGCTGGCGGTCGCGGGGGCTGGGTGGCATTTCTGGGCCTGATCAGTCCTTTTTTGCACTGGACTTAGCTCCTGGGTCTTGGTCTTTATGCGTTGCGGGGCGCTGGAGTCGGGCGTTTTCCCGGGTTCGGTCAGACCTGCGGGTGGACTGGCCGGGTAGTGGGCGTGCAGGGCAGGTGGGTGGGGCGCTGGGTTTGGTTGCCTGCCGGGCCATTGAGCAGCAGTGGTCCAAAAAAAATAAATAAATAAATAAAAATCGACATGTTGACCGACGTGCTTTTCATCTAATCTTGCCAATATATTGCCATTAAAAAAAAGACTCTTAAAGGTCCTATATCGTGCAATTTTACGTCTACGCCTAGGCCCATATAGAACATTTTACTGTTGGCACTATGGAGACGTCATTTTTCTGAAATGAGTTATTTTCTTCTTGAGACAATTTTTCAACGCTTTGGTTTGCTGAAATCCCCCCTCCGCCCGTGTTAGTCCTACCCACTTCATGACGTAACCCTGGATCCCAAGCGAAGCATCTTAAAAAGCATCAAAAACATTTCGACTACATATATAATTATAGCAGGGATAATTAGCTACAACAGCATACTTCACACTGAGTAGCGTACAGTTGCATCACTTCAGACAGATCTGAAATAGGGGCTACTGTCACTCTTTGCTCATATCTGGACTCATGTGGGCGAATAACGGTTGATTTAGGCGACATAGACCAATGGGGAAAAAATAAAAGATTACACTTTTAAAAGATATTTTTTTTTTACCACGTTGTGCACACAGCTTTGTTACTGGCTAACTCAACATTGGAACCATTCAGCCAGCGGTTAGCACTTTGGTTTTACTCACCGCTCTCCCCGCTCCACCGTCAATCCGTTGGAAAATCCACTCTGGTGCTGGGTGAACGTTCATCAAGCAGTCATGTGAAATGACCGGTCACAGACAAACACATTCTGGTTCGGTTTTTGCAAGCTAGAAACCATTTCTGGCGATTAAACTCTTCTTTAGGAAGGCCGAACAAACTCCTGTCTACCTCTCGCAGCCGAAAAATGCAAGTGCAGATTGGATAAGAAAGAAATCACTTCTTCACATGTGTGGCGCTCCCTGCTAACAACTCGGAGAGAGTGTTAACAGGACAGGGAAGGAGCGTTCAGGTTAGGTTATGGGGAGGAATGGGGTAAATATGCCCCATCGAGTCGTTTGGAGGAGCAGGGTGGATCAGCCGCATTTCAGCAGCTCGGAGAGCAGGATTGATGCGTGAAGCCAAAAATTGCTTTGGGGATGTTTTCGATGAGGAAATCATCATATAACATGGTTAAAGGCTAAAAGAAAAGTTAACTTAGCATGATATAGGCCCTTTAAAAGCAGGTGTTACGTCCGTCTGGGTCCTCCCCATTGATCTGCGCCTCACTGCAGCTCCGCACCGCCCCGGAGCCGAGGAGATGCGTGTGCTCATTGGAAGCTCGCTCCCTGCCCGTAACTGGCTCTTTGCTTTTCCCCGTAGCGGCGCAATGCTCAGAGACCTGCCCGTTTGTATTTTATCATGAGCGTCGCTGCAGCTGCTTGTCCTGACATGCAGATAGAGCTTTGCTTCCACCTCTCTGGGACACGATCTGCTCAGCGGAGACAAAACAGCTTCATGGACTTCATCTATTTTTCAGCAGCAGAACAAACAAAACAAAAGAAAAATCTGGACAAAATCTATTGGTGTGCGTCAGACCCGCTGTCTTTAACCCATAAATAAAAGCAGGGCTGTAATACAAAGGGGGCGGGGCTTAGACTGAGTGACAGACATAAGAGTCACATCATGGGGGTCAAAGATAGATGTAAACATAAATACATAAGACACATAAATAATTCCAACTAATTAAAGTTATTTATCTCTTATTTTATCATTAAAATATTATCTACACAAGAAAATGATAATGTAGCATCTTCATAAATTCAGAACAGAAGCAGCTGCTGCAGAAAGCAGGGCAGGATTAAAATCACTGAATAATCGACTCATTCAACATTTCGACCGGTTTATTGACCAAATAAGCATTCACTGGAGCTCAGGGATATAATAAAAAGTGTATATGTGCATTTTAAAAGAATTATTTGGACTAAATTTAAGAAGCAAAAACCTAAGGCTCAACATGTTCAGTAAGAAGCACAATATACAGTGGTTTACGCACACCCCACTTTTCAGTTATTTATTTGTAAAAAATGTTTGGAATCATGTATGATTTTCGTTCCACTTCTCACGTGTACACCACTTTGTATTAGTCTTTCACGTGGAATTCCAATAAAATTGATTCATGTTTGTGGCTGTAATGTGACAAAATGTGGAAAAGTTCAAGGGGGCCGAATGTTTTTGCAAGCCACTGTACATGTAAGACGATAGATACTAGCATATTGCCACTATAAATAGATACAAATCTGCTCCATGAGAGTACGTTACTGCCCATGTGGCGGGCATAGCTCAAACGTTTTTGCGAACGATGCATTGTAAAATATGCAAATGTTAGAGGTCACTACTTATTTGAAACACGCGAGTTACATTGTCCTATGTGCTACAAAAATGGCGGACGTGAGGCTGGATGGGATTTTCCATGAATACTAGAGATGGTGGGATGGATCGCTCCGGAAAATTTCCCTCATTTTCAAATTCGATACTTGAGGGAAATGTGCAGAATGTTTGTGCTGAACTCGGAGCGCAGTGTAACGTTTTCACAGCGCAACAGCTGCCCATGCTGCATTCAAGTGCAGCTGGGAGACTAGGCTGTCGAAATACCAAAACAACTCCAAAGTGATTTCAGCATGTTTTATTTGAAAACATAAGCAAAGTATTCTTCACACTTTTCTAAACATTGACACTGGCTATTTTCAAGTGGTTTGATTGTTTTCTACTCTGGCTATGTCCACTTGTACTATTTTATATATTTAAAATAAAAATCCGATAAAATCTCCTGTCAGTTCTATACTTTAAACTTTTTTTAAGTTATAGAACATAATAAGATTAAATTATCTCAGAAATTAAAAGTAAGGAATTCAGAAAAAAAAGTTTTTCTTTAATGCTGAATAAAAAAAAAAAGTCATATTTGTATTTCTTTTTCATAATTAAAGTGTGCCGAAAATTATGTGAAAGTTATTTTTAGTGTACCGTTACACCCCTATTAAATAATAATCACAGCAACAGCAGAAAAGTGCTTTATTCAAAATGCAATTTGAATCTCACTTATGAAATTATTACAAGCTACAAGTTGATAATGTAAGTCGGCAAACACTGCTGAATATTCAGCCATCTTGAAGGTGTTGTCGTTCATGTAATTTTGATTTAAAGAAACTTCTAGAGCAGTAAAATGTTCCCATGAACTCACAACTGTACAACAAATTAGGATTAGGGGCTTAGTGAGCTAAACTGAGGTTCAGTCCAGGGTTTTCTTTGGTGTCATGGAACAGAACTGTTTCTTAATGGGTTTTATCATCACGCCATGCTTGTGCAACAAATCCAGTGCCGGTTAATAGATTACATAAGGATCTCTTCTTCCTTTAATTTCTTATAGTTTTTTTTTTTAATGATGACCTTAGAGTTGGGAACTAGGATTACATCATTTTTAGTCCTAATTAAACAAAAATGTTAATTCCCACACAATTTGAACCTGCAAATTGCAGAAATATACGGAGGTAAGTTTATTGTATTACCCACATCCATCTTGGAAAAATTATTAAACTAATGAAAATAAAAAGGAACATAAATCCTTTATACTTTGCATTAAATAATCTAAATAAATTATATTTTGGATTAAACTCACTTTTTTGAGGTTTTCTAGTTAAGAGTTACATTGGGCTGAATAACCTCTATATAATTTAGCACTAATGTTATTGACCTTTTTTTAACTTATGCCTTCACAAATTTATTTTGTTCCATGTACATTTTTCATTGAAACGGCAAAAAAATATGAGCGCTTGATTCTCATGTGAGGTTTTTTACTAAGGTAAGTTTATTGTATTACCCACATCCATCTTGAAAAAATTATTAAACTAATAAAAATAAAAAGGCACAAATCTTTTTTACTTTGCATTAAATGTAAATTATATTTTACATTAAACTCACTTTTTTTTAGGTGATTTCTAGTTCAGTGTTACATTGTGCTGCAGAATTTAGCACTAATATTATTTACTTTTTTTTTAAATTTATGCCTTCACAAATGTATTTTGTTCCGTGTATATTTTTCATTGAAATGGCAAAAAAATATGAGCGCTTGATTCTCATGTGAGATTATTTTTTTCTTTTACAATTGCTACTTTCTAATGGATGCCTCTGGATTTATTACTCCATGCAGAAAATTTATCGGGATTAAAAAGTAAAGCATAGTATGTATTTATTTTCTGTTGTTTTTGTTTTAAAGTCTTGTTGAGCTTAGTTCCCCATCACGACTATGAACTCTCCCTTTTCCAGCTTCTCTCGAGGGCTCTGAGCAGCTGCCGATGGGCGGCATGGTGAAGAAGATCCTGGAGAAGGACGGCTTCTTCGGACTTTACCGCGGCATCCTCCCCAATTTCATGAAGGTCATCCCGGCCGTCAGCATCAGCTACGTGGTTTACGAAAACATGCGCTCTGGCCTGGGGATACAAAAGTAACCTCCACAACCCTCTATACCCCTCTTCCCGCAGCACGTTCTAACTTTTTATTATTCAAATACACTTCCCGTTCTTCATCAAGTTGTTCACCGGAGGTCATGCAGATGAAAACTACTGTAGAGGTTTTAAAGCGACAGCAGGATTTGACTAGACCACTTTAAAATCCCGCAGCACTGCGTGAGAGTTTTCAAACTGCACGTTGTTTACAAAATGTACCCACGGCTTTTAAGTGCACTGACACACTTTGGGTTAAATACTTTTAAATCAATCAAAGAGGGTTGATTTGAATGGGGAAAACCCATCGTTTTATATTTAGCCCCCCGGTATGTAACAGGCATACATCCGTTGGTTCTTTTACGTTTAGTCAAGTACAACTTTTCTGCACCAGCTTCGCCCCTTATCAGAAGTCCGAGCCATCGCCAGCTGATTAACACAGAAAAGTCACGATGCAAACCCCCGCGACAATTTATGCAAGATGTCAGTCAGAAATCTGAGAAAAAACTAAAGTGCAAGACTTTATCTCTTTTAGAAAAGGATTTCACACCAAAGAGTTTATATACGGGATGTTATTGCACCTTTTAGAAAAAGAAAACTAAATGTGCCTTATTTTTTCAGATATCTGTTGATTCTGCGTCTTCTGTTTTTTTTTTCTTCTTGCCTTTATTCCCAACATTTGGTTTATAGATGTTAATGTTTACAATAAACATCTTATGACAAATAAAGTAACCTGTGATCATGTTTTTTTTTTTTTTTTTATTAATCTTGAAGTACAATATAGGGGAATATAGTTTAAAACTTTTTTACATTTAAAAATCAGAAAGCTGGGCATTTGTAATCAGTCAGCTCTATTTGAAGCAACCAGCTGTCTTTAGAAGTATCTTTGTTAGTAAATAATAAGGCTGTAACGCTACATAAAAATCACGGTTCAGTGCGTATTTGGGTTTTAAAGTCACGGTTCTTTACGTTTTCGGTGCACTTTAATTAAGAAAAATAAATACAAATATGCATATGACTGTTCTTTCATTTATTTTTTATTGCTTTGATCAGCATTAAACAAAGAAAAAATATTTTCCTGAATTCCTTCCTTTTAAATTTATAAAATGTATTTGATTTTTATCATGTTCTATAACTTTAAAAAGTTGAAATTATAGAACTGACTGGGGGTTTGATTGGATTTTTAGAACATGAATAAAATAGTACAAGCAGACATAGCCAGAGTAGAAAACGATAAAACCAATCGAAAAGAGTCAGTGTTAATGTTTAAAAAATGTTTAAGTAATACTTTGTCCGTATTTTGAGAATTAAACATGTTTAAATCACTTTGTGAGGCATGTGGACGTCAGCTGGTTTTTCTCTAGTATCAGTGATGTTTACATTCAGCTTGATATTATTTCAGATGAGTCATTCAGTTCAGTGGAGAGCGTGTTATGGACCTTATTGGTATTGAAAGAGTTGTTCGCTGACAAAGTTCTGGTTTGGTCCATCTTTCTTTTTCTACTGTTAGGCAGCCACATTTGGGTGGACATTGCCGAGCTGCACAGTTTGTGTCTAACCAATGGGAGAGCTGGTTACATTCGAGGAGCAGCTGTGATTGGTTGAACTTTGTTTTCCGTGTGCTCAGGGACCAGGAGGGTCACTCGAACGCTAAAAGGAGAGGGTAAACCATTTAGGAAATGCAATTGCAAAAGGGATTTGTAAATGAGAGCCGGAAAGAGAAAACGGATTTAGAAAAGGGAATAACTTTTTTTAAATGTATGAAAAGGAAAGATATTTACAATCTCATTTATTAATTGTTATTTAATTATCCATTTTGAAATAAGATTTGAAAAACATTTTCAAATCACAGTATTTAATTTTCATGTATGTATGTATGTATGTATGTATGGATTAATTGTTGAATTTTAAATTATATTTAGGAATATATATTTTTAATTCACAATTAAGCACTCCTCGTCAAAATGCTGTATTGCTTTTCCAATGACCCCCTTAGTCCTCCATGGTATACTGGCCGGTCATGAATACAGACATAGTTGCACATTGCAAAAGACTTGTCAACACTATAGATAACAGCCTAAAGAATCACTGAGACCACATGGAAAAACCTCAAGTACAATGGAGAAAGGTTGGAGTAGCAGTTTGTTAGTCATGGATTACTACTTCAACTATCCTGAGTTTGTGTGCCTACAGGAAACGACAGCAGAAAAAGGTTATGGCACAAACTAAAGGATTATTTGCCTGACGCGGAATCCCAGTGACGGAGATAAGTGATAACGGACCACAATTCAGCGGCAGATGTTTCAAGGAGTTTGCTGACGTATGAGCTCCATCTAGGGCTGTCAAAATGAACGTGTTAACTCAGGTTGATTCATTTGTGGAATTGAAGAGATAAAAAAAATTTTAAGGCATGCACAGAATGATCCGCCCAGTTAATCCCAGAATTCAACATGTATGGCGTCATATGACTGCCATTAACATTGAGAGGAAAAAAATTGAGAGCGCTAAACCAGAAGCCGAGAGCTCTAAACCAGAAACGGAGAGCGCTAAAACAGAAACCAGGGGGTAAAAGTGATGTTGTGGCGAGCAAACTTACTATCGCGAGCCAATATAGGTAGAGTGAGCACAAATAAAATATGTTTTAGCTCCCTTTATGGTCAATTATGCCCTTTTGCTCTTTCTGCTCGCTTTCTGTTTGAGCTCCCGATGTTTTTCTGGGCCGGTAACACGTCATAGGTTTAAGACTTGACAAGTCAATCATCGATCGTGGCCGATCTGTCTACGCCACTCTCTGCTATGCTGTGCGTATAGTCTGCAGGAAGAGTGTCGACTACGTCTTGAGCTGTTGGTTCCACAAATCACTTTTGGTAAGAATATTAAAATGCGTGAGTTCTATTCCATCGATTCGCCCATTTCAAGGCAAACGGGAGACGTCTTTGGTTGCAAGCGATTATAAATGCAACAATCTGCAGCGATAACTTCACATCGGGTAAGCCTTGGCTAGCAAACAAGCTAGCATACCTAACCAACACTGCAGCTGCAAGAGAACAGAAAATAACTGTAGGAACCAGGGAGTAAAGGGAAAAGGTTCAGTGTCACACCGTTTGATAAACAAATAATCCCCCTATTGTTCAGAAAAATTCAATAAAAAAAATACTTTATTGATCCCATAGAGAAATTAAGTGTAGTTGTAGCTCATACTATTTAATTCTTCAAAAGGAGTTGCTGTGGGCAGGAAGGATCTCATGTAGCAGTCTGTTTCTCAGCAAAACCGAAAAAGCCTCTGACTGAAGAAGACATTCTGTAATCGGATAGTCCCGAGAAGAAGATGCTCAGAGTTGTCCAATGTCGATATGAAACCGTCAGCTTTACATTCAGAAAATGTTAACCAGTTTGTTTGCCTTAGCAATGGGCTAAGAGATGAATAGGTTAAAAGGGCCACATGTAAATGTGATTTCCATGCATCTCTCCTGTATTTCCTTCAGGGTTTGTCCTTCATTTACACTGAAAATTGTACTTTTTTAGTCATATTTAGGAAGGATAATTAATCGTGATTAAATCACAGCTACCCTGTGATTAATTAGATTAAAAGTTTTAATCGTTTGACAGCCCTAGTTTAATCACATCAGATCTAGTCCTCTCTATCCGCAGTCAAATCGATTAGCAGAGAAAGCTGTGCAAACAGTGACTATCTTAAACTACCGAGCATCATCACCCTTAGAGAATGGATTGTCACCTGCAGAAATGCTCATGAATCTGTAACTCTGTACTAGACATCCATCACTACAACATCCTGAGGCAATGAAAACACAGACGTGTAAAGTTCACACATGAGCAGAAAACTACAACAGAGCTGCAAAATCGGCGTTGGCCAAAGCAGTAAAAGAGACGTCACCCAGCAGGTCGTCGCTGACTATGGGAGAACAATAACAATAAGAAGAAGCGGAAGACGTCATGATGGAAAATGATGCAAATCATGTTGTGAGTCTAAGTCAGACAGAACGACTGGTTCTGGAAGACGGACTGTTCTCGACAGAAATGATGAACAACGGAGTGATGTGCAAGACAGACGATGTTCAAAAAGACTGGCTGAGGGACCAAAACGACTGAATGTAAAAATGTAACAGGAAATTTGAAGTAAAAAAGAAACCATTTGTTTACTGTATTGGTTTTTGGAAAGAATATAGAACATTTTGAATAAGTTGCAGATGTAGGTAAGTTCAGTTGAAAAAGTACAAATATTATACCATTTTATTTCTATAGCAAATTTAAACAATGGCACAAGGGCCAACCTAAGTGTTTAACATGGAGAAATAACAATTCAAACAGAACCAATTCATAGTTTTCAGTTTTTTCCCATTAAAAAAACTAAACTTTTGCATCAATAAGATAATTCCCAAAGATCGGTTGATTGTAAACCTGTTGTACAGTAGATAAGAATATATATATTTCTCAGGTTGTGTTTGGTTTTTTACTTATTTCCTAAGGTCATTACTTTCAGTTGTGGTTCATTCGTTTTAGTTTCTTTTTATTTGTCCATTTCTTTTTTCTCAATTGATCAATTTTTAATAGAGAAAATGAAACATTTTGTATGTTTAAATGTAGGTAATGTACAAAGTTCACTTTTAACATTGACTGAAATCAAATAACTTGTTAATGAGTTTCTAGTTTTTTGTAATTTATCTCTAGGCAGTCTCTAGGTGTACTGATCTTGATAGTTGACACCAGTTCTAAAAGGAGGATGGGCCAAAATTCTAGCAAACGATGACAGTCGTTGTGTCTTTGTTGCCTACAATTAAGCCCATAATTATTCATAGCCCTAGCAGATGTTCATTAAACAAAGTCACTGGTTCGTCATAGAAAATGAGAAATTTTCTTATTTCTTATTCTTATCTACTGTACAACAGGTTTACAATCAACCGATCTTTGGGAATTATCTTATTGATGCAAAAGTTTAGTTTTTTTAATGGGAAAAAACTGAAAACTATGAATGGGTTCTGTTTGAATTGTTATTTCTCCCTGTTAAGCACTTAGGTTGGCCCTTGTGCCATTGTTTAAATGTGCCATAGAAATAAAATTTTTCAGTTTTGAAAATAAACTAAACTAATTTCATAGTGCATGTTAAAGAAAAGGAAAAAGTAAACAATATATAAGTTGAAATGAATGTAAAATACCTTAGATAATAAACGTTGTTGGGGTAGGAAAAAAGGGGAGATGTATTGAAATGTGAGTTATAATACATCCCAATACTAGAGGGCGGTGTGACAACATTGAATCTTTAATGAACTGTGTATTATGTGAAATTCTGGACCTTTTCTGGTAGGTATACCTGCGCATCACGTAGACTAAACCACTGGGAGCGGCACATTTTAACATCCAAAGTAAGCAGGTAATTGGAAGAAAATGTATAAAAATGGAAATTGCATACTCGACCCAGCCCAAAAACAAACAAAAACAACATTTCAAAATACAACATAGACTGAATCATGGTCAAAAACTGGGAGCTGTTTACACAAAGAGAGGAGAACTGAAAGGTCTGCCTCCCATTCTACTGGTTCCAAAATGTTTCAGCTTCTGATCCACAAAATAACAGAAAAAACACCTCTTCTAACATGACTGGTATAAACAGGCTTTACCATTCGGCTTCTTATTCATTTTAATTTCTGAGGACTAAATTTAAACAAAGTAATATGACGATATGTGTTGATTCAAAGGCATATGTTAGGTTCCCAAACCCCACTTTGGGAACCCCTGCACCAGAAAACACAAGGAACGTTTTAAAAAAAGATCTCACTTTTGTGTGTATTTGCTGACGCCCATGTGACCCACCTCCCTCCCGTCCCAGCTTTACCTCTTCATCAAAGCAGATTGTTTCTGTCAGAGGATTATCACTCAGCTTTCCAGTCGCCTCCCCCCACAGGTTGCTTTCCTCGGACTCCTCTGCTATTTGAGAGGACCTTACTTGCTGAGGAACATGGGCCTGTGGAACGTCTTCACTTCCATCAAGGACCGAGCCGAAAAGTTTCTCAACGAGAAGAATGTGGTCACGGATTTTCTGGGGAAGGTGGAGGAGAAGACGGGAATCAAGAAGAAGATCATCGCCGTAGGTAAACCAGAAACTGTTGAGTATTCTGCTTTGTTTTGTTGACGATCCTGTATTGTGGTTAGATTCAGCAACACCAGAACCCTGCAAATGTGTAATAGGCATAGCTTTTTAGTAATGAGCATTTAAAGTTTTCACCCAAACAGATCTTTAATTAATTCTTCATTGTAATTCAAAGGTTACGTTTGACGGGTCATTTACTACTTCTGATGTTCACAGTTCTTGCCAGACGTCCACCTGACAGGATCAGCTGTAAAAACACCTTTGTGCATAAGTACAAAGAGTTGGAAAGCAGAAAAAGAAGGAATATTATCCTGAGAAAGCATACGTGGCATCACAACCTGTAATGCTTTATAGCAGCCGACTGTCATTCACGGACAATATCCATCAAGCCCTTAATGTCTTCAACTCAAAGAACTTCAAATAAATCAATATAAAATTGAACGCTTCTACTAAAACTCAAAGGCGAATGACAATTTTATAATGAATTAACCTTTTAAACATCTAAATCCTAACCTTTTAGACTACAATAAGTTCATTTTTACTTTTCTAGCATGCACAAAATGACAAAGAACTTCAAATAAATCAATATAAAATAGAATGCTTCTTTATTTTTATAATGAATTAACCTTTTGAACATCTAAATCCTAACCTTTTAGACTGGAAAAAGTTCATGTTTCCTTTTCTAGCATGCACAAAATGACAAAGCATTAAAAGCTTTAAAAAATACTTCATTGACCAAATAGTTCAAATACTTTTCATTAAATATAGGTTAGAGATTGCTTAAAATCATCTGTTTTTAAACTATTTAGGGAGATATTTTTTAACTACGCCTGGTGGTTATGCTACATACTAAACGAATCACGCTAAGTATGCTACATGCTTACTTAAAATCTCGCTACTCTATATTCTAGGTGGAAAATAACTTAATTATACAACATGTAAAGTGTGATAACATGTGCTTTGCCACATGTTAAATGTGTATCATAATGTTGCTACATATGCACTAAACCTGCTAGATGGCAAGCAGGAATTATAATGATGCTACATGCTAATAAGCATAGTATGCTAACTATGCCATATTCTAACTCTGATCACTTTGATACATGCAAAATAAACATGCTAACTAATATTAATAACTCTGCTACACACTAACTAAACATGCTATCTAAGATAGTCCTTTATTTGTCCCACATCTGGGGCAAATTCCAGCTGTTACAGCAGCAGTAAAAAGTCAAAGATTTAAAAATAATAATAATAGTAATGCTGTATATGCTGTACACAATATACACATAATCAATATTGATAATAACAGTAATGGCATGGAAATAAACTAACTAAATTATGTAACTAATAAATTAACAGACATAAAGTGATGATATAAGTTACATGCTAACCAAAGTTGGCAACTTTGCTGCATGCTAACCTTATTATACAGTATGATGCTAACTAAGAATCCTAAATATTAGAGTTGAGCCGGATACTCGGCTGAAAGGTATCCGGTACGGATAGTATTGTGGGCACAGGCCCACTGGGGGCCCACATGAGCAATTTAAGGAAGGAAAAAAATAGTCTTCATATTTAAAATATGGCAGAGATCGGTGCTGGCGGAGAGATAACTAATAAGATCCACACCATTTTTTTTACCCTAACAAAGTTACATAGTCCCTAAGGCGCAGTCATTGACTGTATATATAAGTTGTGGAAACCATGGTAACATGCCCCGCCCCTGCCCCAGCAAGTAGCGCTCCGCTGACCGTCGCCGGACAGTAGGAGTAGTAGTCCTAAGAGAATCTAAAATGAGCGAATAAAGGCAGTTTCTATAAATGAAAAAGAGAAAGATGAGAAAAAGACGTGTTTATTAGGAAGTCTGTCATCTACTGACACGTTCTGTGTAAAACCTAAGGAGGAAAATCAGGAAAAAGAAGACATGGTGGATGATGGTGAGCCAATGAACCTGTTCGGAGGAGGCAGCATTAGCTACACAACCTGAGGCTAGCTGTAGCAGCAGCAGCTCAGACTGGGTTTATCCGCTGTGGGACGCAGCATTGTGGGGGACAGTTAACGTAAATGCTTGCGCTGTTGTTATCGATGGTGGAGCTGCTGCTTTTAATAATTGGGCGACAAGATGTCCAGCTTCATCCCGTGATCGAGGTTTGGGCGGTAAAGTGACCCAAACCTAATGATCTGCTGTCACTTCCCAAGTGGAGAAAAAGTTTCTTCAGACTGGATCACATGTTCACCGACCACAGGTAGGCTAGTATCTTTAGTTTCCCCTGCATCTTATTTGGAGCAAATAAAACCAGTACATTAGTGGTTTCTTTGACTGGAAACACTCTGAATGCGTGTGTGACCATGAGGAAAGTTCTGATCGTGGCATCAGTGCTCCCAGCATCAGCCACTGGTAGCAGGACAGAAAGCTAAACTGGACCAGCTGGAGTTACTGGTGGGAGATCCTGCTCAAGCTGGTCGTTGCTGTCAGTCAGCTTTTAGGTGAAAGAGGTTTCTGTGGTGATGATGAATTACTTGGATCAGCACATAGTGTTCACTTTGTTGGCATTTATCTGTCAGTTTGGTCATTTTCTTAGTGAACTCAGAAAGAGATGGACAGAAAGGCTGGGGCAGCACATCACGGAGGACAGAGTCAAAAGTAGGGATGCACCGATCTAAAACATTTGATATTATTGCTCTTATTGCCAATAACTATTATTTAAAATGTTCTAAATATAACATGAATCTCTTACAAAGATAGAAATAAATAGTGATTTTTAATATTGGCTCAGTTTAACTTATCGGACCAATAAAACATGTTAAAAAATCGGCAGATACCGATGTTGGTGTCAATACATTGTGCATTCCTAGACAAGAGCCACGTTCTCATGATTTTACTTATGAAAAACAGGAGAGGAGGAGGAAAGAGACAGTAGAGGAGGATGGAGAAACAGGAGTTTAGAGATACAGATACAGGTTTATTAAACACATTATTGTGTAAAAGGAAAAGCAGTTGTTTTTACTCTAAAGCATTTGATCATAAATGGAAAATGAATGCAAAGTATAAGTCAAGTTTTCTTAAACCGATTGCACTATTTTTTTTATCAATAAAATAGAAATAAAAAATATGGGGAAGACGGACAGAGACACAGAAGGGCAGCATTGAAGAGCTGAGAAACAAAAGAACTGAAGGAGCGCTTTGAGAGAGAAGAGGAGAGACAGGAAAGAGAAATTAACGAGTATCAGTGAGTTTTAGTTATTAAGTTATGGAACAATCTGAATTGTAGTCCTGGCCTGGTGGAGGTGAGATCAAGCAGGATGTGTTTACATAGGCAAGGCAGTCACAGCGCTGTGTTGTGTCTTGATATTGTTGCACTCAGATGAGCGATGTAGTTTTACAAGACTGTGGTGAAAATCCTATTTAAATGATAATATTTTTTTGGCGGCGAGGGGGCCCTTTCAACATTTTGTGCCCAGGGGCCCCTGCTAACATAATCCGGCCCTGCGTCAGCTGGTTCTAACCAGTTTTTTTTTAACTTCACGCACTGAGTGACACTTTCTTGCTGTATTTTATAAAAAACATAAAGGTATAAATAATATTACAAATTAAGCTACACACACAGACACACATACCTGGTGTGAAAATAAAAAAGAACCAAATTAAAAAAACAAACAATCACATTGATCATAAAAAAGTTTAAAAAAAGAAAGTAATGTTGAGATCAAAACTCTTGTTCATTGCATTTTACTTCATAATTGCAACCGCATGTGTTGTATTCATTGTTGCAAAACTTGTTCTGTATATAGTTTGTTTGTTATCGTGATCAAAACCATTGATCTGAAGCTCAATGCTGATGCTGTCATGTAAATAGTTTTCTAATCAGCAATAAATATAACAATTTCTGATGAACCCATATCAATTTGTATGTTTAAAATAACATACCGGTTAAAGCACCGCCCATTTCAAGACAACTCGACCCACTTCCCGGTTAAACTCCGCCCACTTCACAGTTAGGCCCCGCCCAGTCCTGAGTACAGATACGGATACAGATAATTCATATGGTTAACAGATACAGATAATGCTGTATTCGCTCATCCCTACTAAAAATGTTACATGATATAAGTACAATGACTGTGCAATATGGAAACTATCCATGCTAAACATGGTACTATGCTATGGAGAAATAGACTCAAAACATCTGTGTTCACGATATGCCTAAAAATGACATTTGTTGTTAATTGGTTCTAGTTAAATAAGCTCAACTGATTGAATGATCAAATGAGGAACCAAAGAAATTGCCATCAACTTTTGCAGAAGCCATAAAATTAGTTGTGGGTGATATAAACGGTATGAGGTAAAAAAAATTATATAAATTTAGCCAACGGTAAAGATTTTTATTTTACCAACCTACCGCTATTGCACGTTGATGATGTCATCAAGCCGTGCCTACGTACTTTGGACCAGGAACGCGTGGAGGATAAATGCTGATGTTCAGTGTTCATATTTACTTTAGATATTGTAAGTTTAACATGTGTTGTTTTCTATTTAAGGGAAAAAGAAACCTGTTGAACTTGAAGCGTCTCAAGTTCAAATATGTACAGCTTCATTTTCTGTGATAAAAAAAATTTAAATAGGTCATCAGGAAAGCAGTAAGAAATGTCATTTTTCTTTTTACGCTTTGCATTTCAGTTCAAACCCTTTTTAATTTTGTGTTTTCATAACATTGAGCTTGTATTTTATTTAAATTATCTTCATCATAATTTATGTTATGAGAATTTTAGTGTTTGTAGCCATTTTGCACAACAAATGTTCTTTAAATGGCATTCTATACTTTTTTGAAGTCGTCGTTCTGCTGGAACACGATTGTTCAAAAACATCATCACTTTTGACATACGTGAACAGAAGAAAATAATATATTGTAATAAATATCGTCAATGCACATGCTTCAGATTATATCGCAATACAGATTTGAGGTCATATCCCCCATCCCTACATAAAAATAGCTGATGAATATGAACCAGGTGTATTGGGGCATTTGAAAGTAAAACCTATATGGCCGTTTGCACAAGATTCAAGGGAAACGAAACAGCAGGAGAGCTCTCTGAGAGTCGGCTCTTTATGAAAAATCCCGTGAGGCCTGAACTGCAGCGTACCGAGCCTGAAGTGGATCAGTGACACAGTGAGCTGAACATGATGTCAGTGTGGTGCCTGGCGGCTGTTGTCTCCCGCTCTGTGCGGTGACGTTAAAGCAGATTATCCACAGAGACAGAGGCAGCAGAGCAGGACGGCCTCCATGACTGAACAGCAACAGCAACGTAAGCTGATCAGAGGTAGGAAGGATTTTTCGCCGCTTGTCGTCTGCGAGTTTGCTTTTGTCTCAGCTTTTACACAGGTTGGGCCTAAACTAGGGTTTGGGCATCTGCAAAACTCAACCAAAGTTCTGTCTTCAGACAGAAAAACCCCCAGTAAATCCGTTTACAGCTGTCTTTGCGGTTTTAGCTTGCTGCCAGAAGTAGTAGGAACACCCTACAGATATATACCGTAGGTTGCAAACTTGGGGAGCCCGTATTTACTCATCCGTGGAGGGGAAACTGGTGCCTATCTCCAACGGTCATTGGGTGAGAGGCGGGGTACACCCTAGACGGGTTGCCAGTCCATCACAGCCACTTTCCTTTTATTTTCTTTGATTACCAAATCTCTTAACTGAAAAAAAAAACAGGACAAGAGCAACATTATTCCATGGAAAGCATTAAGAAGCAGAATATAAGGCAGGTTTTAAGCTGAAGACAGTGGTGGTTTTTAAACCCATGTCGGATGTAATGTGTTTCTTCGTCCAGGCGCCGTCTCACTGACTGGACTTTATCTGGTATATGGATATGGTGCTTCGCTCCTCTGCAACCTGATTGGCTTCCTCTATCCAGCGTATTATTCGTGAGTTTTATTACGCCTTTTCTTTCTGTTGATGCTCTAACAAAACATGTGGGTATAAAGGCCTATACATATCTTAAAATTACAGGTAGTGAAAGTGTCTCGTACTTGCAAAAAATGTTAAAACAAAAATCTATTTAGATTACAGCATAGAAT